>OY288220.1:12432500-13632500 GCA_958449745.1 Ochropleura leucogaster | reverse complement strand
CTTATTGACATTTTACACAACTGTTAGAATTTGACAACACCTAAAGAGGTCTTTGTACAGAGTTTCCATAACTACGGTACCTAACTGCACACATCACAGATATAGAAAAAATAAACTTTATTCCTGTTAGTTCTATACATAACAAGTACACTTTAGCCTAACTCTATATTTCACAAAGAGGGAATCTTTTACATCGTATATTGAACCAGAGTTACTCACTATCGTATAGACTGGGCTTCCTGTTCATGCAGACAAGCTTGGCTTCAGCGCTCACTGACCCAGAACGTACAGTAAATATATTCTAATATGTATCCATAATAAGACATGATTAACAACACATGGACGCATTTCGCTAAGCTAACTGATATAAAACGTGCCGCACTCTTCCTGCCACTCTTTCGAAGGCATCCGCTCCATTTCACATCTCGATTCTACACAAACTTGCTTCTTATATTGACTTTAAACAATAAATAAAAGTTAATAAATATTTTTACATCCATTCAAGTTATTGTTCAATTCGATCACAATGCGAACACTTTAACTAGTAGAAAAATATGACGCGGATCATTCTGTTGTCGACGTCCACTATTATCCATCACTATTTGTCACTTTGCTATCACCGTCTTTGAAATAAACGACCACTCACTAGTAGGCATTGCACAAATACATCATTTGAAACATTCGCGCGGTCTTAACATAAGACGCGCGCTCCGCGTTCCTGACACTCATCGGCGTCTACTCATCTCTTTCGCACACATCATTACAACTCGTAGTGAGACAAGGACGTCGCTACCGACATCCCACCGTCCACCCGTCTTATGTTTCACAAGGAATGGTTGTCGTCACATCCAGGTGAGGTAGACGTACTGACTTGACACTGTAGTACTTCGTGTTCCTAAGCTCGGTGATCCCGTCTGGGGCATAAAAGTATACGTATTTTATTATTGCTCGAATATTTACTTTGGCAGTGTATGGCAATCCTGGCCATCCATAGCGCGGGCTAGCGACACGGTTTCTTCTTAATTGTTCGCTCCTTGTAATTCACCGAACCTGCGGTCGTCCGTGGAACATCTTTCTTCGATCTTGGAGCTCGGGGTTCGCTAGCACGCTTCAGCAGTCTTTTAACTTGTTCGGCTTATAGCACGCGAGTGGTGTGTCAAGTACCAGGCGGACAGAGCGGCCAGGTGGTGGCGGGCTAGTGCAGCGGGCGGCGCGGGGCGGGGCGCGGGGCGCGGCCTCACGAGGGGGGCGGGGCTCCGGCCGCGGACACCACGACCACGGGCTTCACGATGGTGGTGGCGCTGAGGTACTGCGCCGACACCGTCAGTGGCGCCACCGTGCCCTTCACCATTTGTGTCTCCACCATCTGAAATATCAGCACGTATATAAATTCAATATTTCAATCAAAAGAAAAGAATTCAAATCATGAAGACATAGATTCTGGGAATAAACATTACGGGTCTTTGTTAAATAACTGCAAACGTTTAAAGATGCGGTACAAATTTTAACTAACAATAATACACGTCACGAAAGTCACGGATTCGAATAACATGATCTTGTAACTTGTCTTCCCTTTGGAATCTCGAATATACGTATGACAACAACAATCTCTTTGCTCCGCTTACGCAATTCCTACGACACCACGTGTATTCCACGCGCACTGACGCAAGTTCGACGTGCCCATAAAACACGTGGTCGGCTTCCAGTCTCATCAATGGTCAAACGATACCCTTTGATAAGACTGGCAGTCAGACTCTGCGGCTTGTAAATACCCTCATAACAACAGTCAAAGATCTACAAATGAGGACAAGTCACTTTAATTAATATAATGAAATGATTTAACTATTTACCTCAAGGAAATTAATATACGAGTTATCAATGTGTCTCGGAGAGGCGGCGTGCAGGCGGGGCGGGCGCGCGTAGGGGCTCGCGCGGAGGGTGCACGTCTTCTCCTTACAAGAACACGCCAACTTTCAGATACACACAGTGTGGGGACAACTGGGTTTTTTAAATCAGTCGCGACTATTGAAGAGTTAAGTTTGCAGTCATTTATCAAACACCCTCTATAACTATGATGGGGTTAACTGGTAGAGAATACCATTGGTATTAAGTCCGCCTCTGTACATTATGTGTGCATAAAGTGTTAAATAAATTATCTAGTATGAATCTCGATTAAAAATCCACATTTATTCTAGAAAATCTAAGAATCTATCTAAGATGTTCATTCATTCTATAAAATATAAGAAACTATCTAGAATGTTCATTAATCCTAGAATATCTAATGCGTGGGTATTATAAGTGTTAGTTTACCTCAGTTAGCCACATTTGTGAGGGCTATTCGTAAAGAAATGGACGACAATAGGCTTAGAAATAACTTGATTGCTCTATTTTACTGTGAAACTTTATTCTGCTTTACTTTAAAATTAACACCTTGTACACGCATCGACACCTCAAACTATACAATTCCACTATAACATGGCCTAGCCTCATATACATTTTGGGGCGAGACTATTGCCATCAACCGAACACGGCCACAAACAAAACCAAACGAACTTCTATGGAAAAAACCAATAGAATAATTTCACACAACCTAGGAATCGAACCCAAGACCACTGCAGCACAGAATCAAGATAATAAATAAAGATATTTGCTACCATTTTGAACCTGTCACTCAGTGAGTGGTAGGCCATGTTTTGACGTGAAACAGTTTGATAAGAAAGCCTGACGCAATAACTTGAGTAACAATAGATATTTACCTTATGCGTGAGAGTGTGCGTCTGTAACAAATGCGTGGCGGGTTGCGATACTACTAGAGGGGTCAGTCCGCTCACGACTACGCTGCCATCTGCAAGGACAAAACATACATAAGAAAAGAAAGAAAGAAAGAAAAAACATTTATTTGGCCCATGCCACAAGTGCACACAAAATGAGATAAACTTAAAACTAAACAATAATAACAAAAACGTAATTGTGTGTCTCACGGCTGCGCCAAACAAAAACAGAATAGTATCCTATTCTAATAATATTATAAAGTGATTACAACCGATTCTCAGACCTACCAATTACATACAAAGTTTTATAAAGGTCAAGACGTTTCTAAGGAGTATGATAACTAAAACTGTGACATAATAATTTTATATTACGACTGCATTTCTAAAGTCATCACTTGCTTAGCCTTTTCCTAAGTATTTTGGAGTTGTCCAAATCCTTCCAGTCTAACCGGATGCAGCTGAATACCAGTATTTTAAATAGGACGACTGCCTATCTGACCTCCACAACCCGACGAATTGAGGGTCGGTTAAATCACAAATTGCCTGACACGAGAATCGAATCCAAGACCTCATGAAAACAGTCGCGTTTGCAACTACTAGACCTAGGAGGCAGTCATTATGAATGAATCTGTTGTTTCATGATCACACAAACTCAATGTGAACGAAGGTGAACACGTGAATGGCATCAAAACACACAATTTCTAAAACCCCATTCAATTTATTCTGTTTTCAAATCAAATGTCAAATGAAGTTGATTGATGTTCGTTATTTCGGGCGAGCAATCACAACATTTAACATTATGCTGATTTGAATACCTAATGTTTTCAGAACCGCTATTTTCATGCTAATGCAATAGATTTTCTTCTTTAATCGTGTGGTTAGAGCCTTACTTAACCTAACCATACCGAGTTTCCTCCGTGCCTCGGAAAGCACGTTAAGCTGTTGGTCCCGGCTGTCATTTGTACATCTCTGACAGTTGTTACAGGCAGTCAGTGGCCCGAAAATCTGACAACCAGTCTTATTAATGGGGTTCGTATTGCCCAGTGCTAACTGGGTCGTGGAGGTCAGATAGGCAGTCGCTCCATGTAAAATACTGGTAAACAGCCGACCCCAACAAAGTTGGGAAAAGGCTAAGCAGAGGCTTTACATACCGTCTAGAAACATCTCTCAGGTGTACAGGTGTTTTTTTTTTTCGCGATGTTTACCTTTACGGAAGCAAGTAGTAATTATAAAATATTAGCTGGTACCTGCAACTTTGTACGCGTTAGTTTCGCGATTTGCCTTGCCTTATAGCCGTTCAGTCGATACTAATGTGTGTCAAGACAGTTGACGAGTATGGGCATAATGCTAATCCACCCGTTTTTTTACCACACGGTGTTCGGTTGCTTTGACCAAACTCCTTGCCAGGTAAAGGAGGAGAGAGCTACTCTTCACCCTGTCATTCTATATGAGAGGCGTATACGTAAAAAAACCCTAAGTTATTTACTTGGTAATATATAGCTCATCTCCTTCCTCAACTTGAAATCTATCTCCTAGCCAAATTTCATTACGATCCGATCAGCCATTTAGTCGTGAAAAGGTAACATTCATGCAAATAAACAAACAAAAACTCTTACAAATAAACTAGGGTTACTTTCTCAATTATAATATTAATAATAAAAGTATGGATATCATCCATGAATCTAATAAATCAGGGATCCGAACTCGAGAGCTATGACTACTTGGCAGTCCGACGGTTGTCACATCTTATGCAATATGTAAAATTTGAATGGAGTGGGAGGGGATGATCAAAGAAAAGACGGTTGACTGTGTGTGGAAAGATATAAAAGAAGAAGGAGAAAGAATAGAAGAAAAATCGTGGTGCATCAACTCCAAGTAACATGAGACAAGGACATAATATTTTATAATGATGGAGTAATAAATAGGTAAGGCGAAAGCATACCTGTAGTCGTGGACACAGGCGTCGGAGATACAATTCCGTTTTCTTTAGTAATCCTATTTTCAACGGTTGTTGTTGTTACACCTGAGAACAAAACATTCGTTTGTTTTAGTTCAAACGAGATCAGGGCTAACCAGAAGGACTACTATGACATCTTATAGCAATTCTTATTCCACTGAGGGACAGAGATGGTGCTAGACACCCTGTATAGCTCTGTCTCTTTCCCTCAGTGGAATAAGAATTGCTTTAAGAGTTCATAGTAGGGTAGCAGGTTTTATTATAAACTCTACATGCAACTAGGTAGTTTTGGTATGCGATAGAAAGCAATGGTCAATTGAGGACCGAAAATAGACCCCTGTGAAATACCAATTTTAGTAAAGAAGAATTAATGACTAACACTGATCCATGCAGTGATTATTTATAGGCTTTCAGAAAACTTATTTCAAATATAACTACTTTTTTTATGGATTTTTTTGGCCATGAAAGGAAAAAAAACTGGGCAAAAGCGAGTTGATCTCTCGCACCATGGGTTCCGTACAAACTTGCGGCTTATACAGCCATATTTTTTTACTTTTTCCAAGGAACTACAGACTTCAGTACATACATGGTTTTAGTTTCATCTCGATACCTCCTCGCGTTCTTGAGTTAAAAAGGGTCTTGACAGACAGACATCAGAGCGGTCCTATAACGATTCCGTTTTTTTTATTTTTGAGGTACGGAACCCTAATAGAAGACCAATTCATTGTAGGTCTGTCTGTTGTTATTATTTCTAAACTACCCTAAATTTAATTCAAATAAAGATCAATTTCTCTCGGCACGTAACACAGTTAGTGCGCATCAAGTACCAGGGCAGCATAACTCACCGTTAGTATGTACAGGCGCCTGCAACACTCGCAGGCCGCTGCTGGTAGACAACAGCTGCAGCGCCGCTGAGCCCACTACGAGCCCGCTGCTACCGACCACCTGACACAATCAAATACAAACGATACTTAAAAATAATATAAGAGTCTCAACGTGCAAATAGATGCGTTGTGGCATTTCTCTTGAGAAATAAAACATAAAATTTTCAAAAAATACTCGTTTGAACCCTTTAAATGCCATTTTAAAATCGCCACAAATATGTGACAATAATAGAGGCAAAATGTAGTAACTTTTCGTGAAGCAAAAGGCTCTGGCCTTCAAAAGTTTAAGACACAATATCTTCTCCCATTACAAAACATGGCCTAGCCAAGAATTTGGTGTGGCGCAGTGCCTCTTTGGAGGAAACTGAATTATATCAAATGCAGTCCACTCTGAACATCGGTCTCTCTCAGTCAGTCATTAATTTAGTGATAGATACTGTTTTTTGATCGATCGACTGATGTGGAAATCCCTCAATGGATGTATTTCGCCCTGAAAAGGGGCGTAGGAGTCTGTCAGACTCGAACCGACTAAAACCACACCGGTGTTTCCTCGCACACTTGCATTGGGAGCCAGCGGAAACAAATGCGACTTCTGCTGCCCCGGACTAGTGCCGGCCCGATTAACCGGGCGGGCTTCGACCCGGGGGGAGTAAGGTGTCAAGCTCGGGGGGAGCTTCTAGCGTGTCTATGGTCCAGTTTGATATGTACCTTAATTCAACCTTCATACCAATTAGTGATGTTCAGCAAGTTTATATTTTTCCATATACCTAAGATAAGTCACTGCATATTTCAAAATTACAAATGGCCATATAACTATAATTATAATATATTTTTGTACATACCGCGTCCAATGTTCTTAACTTAATAATTTACCGTATTATATCACCGTTACAAACAAGCTTTATATGTGTTTATATAACGGTTGAAAATCTTTAAAAGGTAATTCAGTTTTAGCTTTTATTGATTCAACACATTCATAAAATCTCCCAGTTTTTAAGAAACGATATGCATCGCTCAGTTCATACGCAATTATTCCACTTTATTCTTGTAATCAATGTTTAAAATGATGTGTTCACGTTAACAAATAACACAGAACTGCCTCACCTGCGATATGGGTAGATGTAATTGAGCTGGGTGTACTAAGGTGCTGAGCGCATTCGTCACACCGTTTTCTACCGTCTGCCCATTCTGTAACAAAAAACATTATATTTAGAAGTAATACTCTTCTACTTAACGTGTCGACCTCCATCTAAATTGCATTGGCCTAGAACTATGCCACGAGTTTCGCGCCTACACGACAACGAAGAACTTAACTTCCCCATCATTTGTAGAATAGCACCACATTTAGACACTAGGGCAGACCACCTCCCCCCCCCCTGTTCCGCCCAGAACGAGGGAAGTTATTTGTTGATTACCACCCATCCACAATGAAAAGGGCAGTCATCAATGAATCTCCACTTGGACAAGCTTTCTTGGCTTCCAGAGTCCGTTTAAGAACTTCCAAGTTCCTTTTAAACGTTACTAGATTTCTGTCTCATCTTTGATAATAGCAATACACTCTTATTCAATTGGAATAAGAGTGTGTGGCAAAGAAAATCTTTAATTTACTTTCTATTTTTACTTTTTGTGAAGTAAGCAATGAATTATTGTCAGCCCTACGCTGTCCTCTTAAGTACTAACGCTGTAACAACATTGTAAAACCAAATGATTTTAAAAGAGTAACCATGGAGTTTTTGCCAGTTCTTCTCCATAGGAAACGACCAACCCGAACCGTATATCTTTTCTCGACGTTTTATAAGTGCCCATGTAGGCCTATGTGAAATAAAAATATTTTGATTTTGATTTAACATAATAATCAATTAAAGCCTAAAATGCAACGTGCTACATTTTGGGGCCACAAAATTGCGGAAATAACAATATTTGTAACTGAATCTATATACGTCATTCACTAGCAGATGCGTCAGTCGCATACATTAAGATTACTACCTACTCTGCAAGTGATGTTAACGTCGTGAACTTTCACAAGATCCAGCTATGCGATTCACTAACAGACTCATCAAAGATGTTAACAACGACGAGTTCACGGATGTCTCATCGTAAATATCGCTTTTAAAAACAACGTTGATAAAAATCGTATTCGCTTAGCTACATACGCTCGTCGACGATCTGCTGAACAACGATGATGTGTTCGATGTTAACAGTGTTGCTATATTAACTCTAGTTTTTAATCGAGAAAATCTCGACTAACCTATTTTTAAGTTATTTCGTCATTTTAAATTTATATAAATACACAATACGTATGTCTAAAACAAGTATTATTTTTTATGCAACGAATATTAAATTAATTATATCATTTTCGATTTGCAAAATATTGATTCAAATCTTAGACATTTGTAATTGTAGGTTATGTATAGTCTATGTTATTTCAAAACTTCAAAACTTGTTCAAAACAAACAACTTGATCTTATCTTGATTATAGTTTTTTTTTTATCAAAATACGAAATTCCAAAGCTCCAAGTGGTATTAAGTGGACTGTTAAAAAATGCTGAACCCGTACCCTATGGCGTTCTACTTGAACCGAGTTTTAGTTTGGTTCCAAGTCTATCGAAAGTAAGTACACGATAACATTTCTATTTACATATACAACACAGTTTCTGGAACTACTATCTATGTAACCAAAATATTTACTTTTTAGTGTCTCGCAACGCAGCTCCTTCATTGAATCAGCTGGAAACGCTAGAAAGCAAACCATGGTTGGCTATGGGCCGTACTCGTCTAGTCGTCAGGCATGGTGCGAAATAACAATAGCCCTGAACAGTAATGATATAGTTGGTGTATAAACATCGGAACAGTGGTGTAAGGTTGGTAATTTAAATATGAATTATTGCATTGAGTAGGTAGCCTTCTACGGTATAGTATCCTTTTACTTTTGTTATTTTTTTACTAAATTGTTCTTTTTTCTAATTTGTTCTTTTTACTAAATAAGTATAAACTACAAGTATGTACTGTAATTTAAGTCTTCGAATTGCAGTTATAAAAACATTTGAAAATGCAATGAAAAGTTAAACCAAACCGAGCAAATAGGTGTTCTATTTATCATATATTATCATGTATTTTTTCTTGTATTGCAGTACTGGAAGAATAAAAAAAATAGCAGTGACGAAGAAGTCCAGCTTAATTACAGCCGCTAGGCGTTGCACTGGTGGTGACATTGGAGATTTGCAAGAACTCAGTGAAATTGAGTTCAAAATACAAACCGTTATGGGAGGAGAAAATGTTAGTTGTGGAGATCAGAACTTAGAAATAAATCGCTCTGAGATGGATAGCATCACACAGCGTTTCATAGCCATAGAAGAACATCGAGCACAAGCGGAGCTCTTGATTACCCAAGCAATTAGTCATCAAGCAGCCATCAGGCTATGGCTCAGGCTGTAGATGGAATAAGTAGTGCAATTAGAGATTTAATAATTAAGTAAAAATAAAATGTATGTTAAAAGATTGCTTTATTTTATTTATTCATTATATTAAAATTAATTTGCCAAAGTACATACTATTTCGTTAGACGGTTATCTTAATCTTTAGGTAAAATAATAAGAAAAAAACATATACTTTCTATATTTTATGATGAACAGTATAGTTACTTTACAGTACTAACTCACACAGTATACACTACTATTTACCAAAGACTATAATTTTTAACAAACAAACTGTGTTACAACCTATATTAGTAATTTAATCAATTATATTAAGATTAACTTGCGTAGGTACTTACCATTTCGTAAGGCTATCTTAATTTTATCTTTAGGTTAAATATATAAGTAAAAACATCCACTTTCTATATTTTATGATGAACAATATACACTACTATATAACAAACTCTCTTACAACTTAAATTTGTAATATCTTAAGTCTTGTTCTTCTTCTATTATTAACTATTTTGTCCACACCACAGTCGATTAATTAGACGAGCTCTAGCAAGACATCCACTGTCCAAATCACAGATAGAGTTCAGGCTTCCTTGTTCTAATAACCGGATCACCCTCGCTTCTTGCCTCTATAAATGAGCTGGTAATTCCACTGGGGAAACTCCAGCTTGATTGCAAATGTTATCCAACACAACAAGCTTCCATAATTTTTCCCAACATCTCTGGATCATAGTGAAGAACACGATGAACCAAAAGGCACCTAAAACGGCCTTTAAGTATGCCAATGGTTCGTTATGCAGTATTTCTTGCAGTGGCATGCAGATCATTATAATATTCTTCTCTTGATCCAGGCTCAAGGTTGTTACATGGAACCATCATGTCTAGCCTAAGAGCAAAACTGGAGGCCCCTGAAATTAATTAATAGGAATTTAATTTAACTACTATAAAAAAAAAAACAATATCTATTTATCATTTTAACTAAAAAAATAACTAGTTTTACTTACATTTTAATCGTCTACAACTCGACATCCAAGAAAACATCTACAATTTACAAGCTTTACGGTTTGACAGTTAAAATCAAAGGCGAAGGCGCCGTTGTCGTTGAAGGCGAGGATGATTTGTGTGTTGCGAATACCGTTTTTCATACATTCGGGACCATTTTTAGTTCTATGTCGCGCCGTCGACATCGTTGAGGCGTTACGATCGCGCAGTTTTTATATAAAGAATACCGATATGTTTTCATCAGATGTTTCAACGATAATGTCTTGGTTGTAAAGATGTTTTGCGTTAGTGAATCGCACTCCAGCAGATTATACCAAGGTGACGTTAAACATTGGCCTTAATTTTTTCAAACGAGAAGGAAAAATACACGGTCTGTTATGTAATATTTTATGAACATAATACATGTGCTTTTTTTAGTGTCACTTAAATATAGACTGCATTGTTGTTTTATAACAGACATGCTTTCTTGCGCGGTTTCACCCGTTGCTGCCCCGCTCCCGTGGGTAGTAGCGTGATGTTGTATAGCCTATTTTATTTCCTGGTAATGCAGCTTCCTATTAGTGAAAACATGGTTAACATCGGTCCAATAATTTTGGAGCCTATTCGATATAAACAAACAAACAAATCTTTCATCTTTACAATTGTTTTATTAATAAAGATATCGTTCACAAAGAGCTTCAATTTGTACCTTTGTGTGTATGTATAAACTACACGCAGTGATGCGTGACTCATTCCTTTGACATTTGTAACTCGTGAATTTCGTGTCTAAAATTAGCACGCATTTTCTATTCGGTATTAGCGCTATATACGTATTTCAAGTTACTTTTTTAAGACACTTTATATTGAATCTCATTCAAAGTCCATCAACGGTAAATAATAATAATTTAATTTATTTATTTAAATTAATACAATCCTTACTAATATTATAAAAGCAAAAGAGAGTTTGTTTGTCTGTTTGGCTAAACCGATTTTGATGAATTTTGGTACAGAGATAGTTGAGACCCTGGAGTAATTTTTAATATTTTTTTTAAAGTGAGAAATGTGGGCGAAAGAGGGAAGAAAAGGGAAAACTTAGCTTTGCAATTAAAATAAATAAGGTGCAAGGGCAAAATCAGTAATCAGGTAACAGATACCTGCAAATCAGGAAAGGGGAACCCCGAATTTATCAAAAGCTAATTTGTTGTAAAATATAGTTTGTTAAGTTAATATTTTTTTCTCAAGCATTTGACATCATACGTCACGACACATAGAATTGCCCAAACGTAAAAACATGTAAATTGGTTGGCGTAATGATTCGAGCACGTCTTTAAAGAAACGGTTGCGATTATTTAACCTTTTCCCGCACTTGTAATTTCTTCTGTGTCGTTGTTGCGTTTACATACATTTAAAGTATTTAAAATCACACACACAAACAGCCATATCCGTAACCACTATCTGTAGGTCACACACATATTTATTCCGTGCGGGGATCGAACCCGCGACACGCGAGTTGAGTCAAGCTACCGCTGTTCTGATTCAACAAAGTACTATCCTGTTTGTATGATGGTGGAGCTTTCCCCAAAAATACTATCAATACCTAGTGAGGAAGAAGCGAAACTGATTTATGAAAAGGGGCCTGCATCACTATCTTCCTTGCTTAGGCAATTATGTAGTAATTAATTTAAATTGGTGCAATATTTAATTAGATTAGGGTATGATGCGACTGACATACCTTTGTAAGGTAAAAGCCTCTAAACAAATAAAGAAACAAAAAATAACATCCAGTGTTAGGCCCATTTATATATTGTGTCCATTGAAATCTCTACCCAACCCAACATTACACAGATGCCAAATTGTATAGTGAAAGTAAATATAATTATGACATGATAATTTAATAAAATACAACTGCTTCTCTTTGCTTACGATATTGTTATAGTATGTACCAACGCCAAAACTGCAAGCATGCGCCGACCTAGTTACCGCGCACAGAAACAGACACGTGCAGACCAAATCGCTGATGCCGCATGTCGTCATACGATGCCCCTGTTTACCGGATGCAGGTGTTTTTAGCAATAAGTACGAATGTGAGGATTGGGCAGGCATTCTGTATCTAACATCGATCGGAATAGGAATCCTATTTTATTATAATTAATATTGTAATTTTATTATAATTAAAGTTAGTCCAAATTCACTTTGGTTTTTTTTGGGTCCTCCGACAGCGACGTACATATTTGGCGCAGTCGGTAGGATACTCGAGGCGTCTCGAGTTAAGCTAGATAGGGCTATTCTCATATCGAATACCGTCTCGCTAAATCGCTACCGCCGTCGTGAGCGATCGCGTTCACCGAGTATCCTGAACAAGAACCTGACGTCCTGCGCGGAGGAGAAATCCAGACATCGATCCCAGAGGTACCAAAATGCAGTTCATGTAAGTACACTGACAATCGTTTCTGTGAGTTGCTTTCAATTCCCTTCCTCCTTACCTATAGTAAATTAGTTTAGATTGCAATCATTTTTCACCCTAAGAAATCTATCCCCGAAGGGCCTACGCGCTCTAGACTGGCACGTAGGATAGATATAGACTTAAATCGAGATATTAGTATAGACTTAGATAGTACAGTTAATAGCTTAGATAATTCTTTGAGTTTAGAGAGTTTTGACTCTGTCATAATGACCGACCCCGACATGATTTTTAAGACCTTACGTTTAGTACCGGATTTCGACGGTAACCCACATATCTTACCGAGATTTATAAATCTTTGCGATCAAATTTCTTCTGAGTATCTAGAAGCTAACCCTGGAAATGCTTTGGCTAAGCTGTGTTTAATTAACGGTATTTTAAATAAAATAACTGGAGCAGCTGCGCGTATTATAAATTCAAATGGCATATCTGAAGATTGGGATAGTATTAAAACGTGTCTAATAAATAATTTTTCTGATCAAAGAGATGAGACCGCTCTTTACAATGACCTTATGCTAGCAACTCAAGGAAATAATTCGCCTCAAGAGTTCTATGATCGATGCCTTAATTTATTCAGCACCATAATGACGTATGTTACTTTGCACGAGAATATTAAAACTACTATAGAAGCTAAACGGACTTTGTATCGGAAATTAACCATGCAGGCATTTGTTCGTGGCTTAAAAGAACCCTTGGGTTCACGTGTACGATGCATGCGTCCCGATAGTGTCGAAAAGGCGCTTGAATTTGTGCAGGAAGAATTGAATGTTCTCTATCTGCAAAACCGTCACGACCCAGTAACCGATAAAAAATCAAATATTATACAGTTAAATAAACCTATGCCGATGGTTTCCTCGACCCAGCTCGGTAACCCTAACCCCAAAACGTTCAATTTTAATGCGCGAGCAGGACCTATTACAAACTTTCAGCCGCCTCAGACATGGAGACCGGGTTTTCCGGGGGCGCAACAAATGTATCGCGCACCGATATCGCATACGCAGCAGATGTTCCGCGCAGCACCGCCCAATTATAATCGTTTCAATAATAACTTCCAAATGCAACCACGAATGGCCCCTCAAAATTTCGGCCCTAAACCTATGAGTGGCGTTAGCCATTATGCTACTAAAGAAAGACCGACGTTTGGTCAGCCAGCAAGTCACGACTGGCGTAGGAGCGGAAACCCGCCGCCAACCCAATACTTTAAAACTAAGGAAATGAACATGAATGTATGCGTAGATGACGATGGCCAGTACTATTATTATCCAGAATACTTTATTGAACCCGACTATAATTACTTCCCGGAGTGTCCAGAATATTTTAACACAATGCCAATTTATTGCGCAGGCACCGATTTAAACGGTGAGGGTATCGCTGTAAATTACCCGGTTGCCTTAACTAACGAATCTGAACCTTCTATGTCAAAACCCACTAGCGAACAGGATTTTCCGAAACGGGAGAAGTCAGACAAGCCAAAATAGAATTAAACCTACAGACACAAAGACAGCTTCCATTCATTCAGATCTTACAACCACCCTTAAGGTTACTTATCGACACAGGCGCGAATCAATCCTTCATTAGCCCGGAAGCGGTACAAACATTTTTCAGCAATTTCCCTTTAAATTTTAATCCCTTTGAGGTCACTAATGTACATGCGACAACGAGGAATAACTATTCCATAAACGTTCCCACTTTTACTGAATTTCAGGAGCACGATGATATTGAATTATTCATTTACAAATTTCATGATTTCTTCGACGGGCTTATAGGTCTGGATCTATTGGAAAAATGGGAAGCCAAAATCGACCTCAAAGATAAACTATTAGTAACACGTAATTCTACCAATACAATTAGTATGTACAATTCGCGTAACGTTAACTTATACGAGGATGTCATACCAGCCAACTCGTCAAAAATACTACGGGTACCGATTAACATACATGATGGAGATGCGTTGATTTCCGAGCAAACTATGGCCAATTGTATTATTAGAGATTGTATAACTACAGTAACAGACAACCGCGGATTTTTAGAGGTTATCAACCCTACCTCGCACGACTTAATATTTTCTATGGACCGGGCCGTACAAGCAGAAACTTATAATATTCAGTGCACGCGCACCGAACAACAATCATACGATACCGAGCGCGCAGACATGGATCAAATGTCAGCAAGAGCGAAAGACGTTATATCGCGATTACGGACGAACCATCTCAACGATGAAGAACGTATTAACTTAGAAACCTTGTGCGGAAGATATGCCGATATATTTTATATAGATGGAGAGGCTTTAACATTTACCAATAAAATAAAACATCGCATTCGAACAACCGACGAAGTTCCGATTCACACAAAAAGCTATCGATATCCGTATATACATAGAGATGAGGTCAGAGATCAAATAGGGAAAATGCTAGATCAGGGCATTATAAGACCATCGGAGTCCGCCTGGAGTTCACCTATTTGGGTCGTCCCAAAGAAGGCAGATGCTTCAGGAAAAGCTAAGTGGCGTTTAGTAGTAGATTTTAGGAAATTAAATGAAAAAACCCAGGATGACAAGTACCCCATACCTAATATTAATGACGTGTTAGATAAACTTGGCAACTGTCAATATTTTACAACCCTTGACCTTGCAAGTGGTTTTTACCAGGTGGAGATGGACCCCATTGACGTCCCCAAGACCGCATTTAATGTGGAAAATGGGCATTATGAATTCTTACGAATGCCAATGGGATTAAAAAATTCACCATCGACATTCCAACGTGTTATGGACAATGTCCTTAAGGACCTCCAGAATACGGTCTGCCTGGTATACCTTGATGATATCGTGGTATTCAGTACATCATTACAAGAACACATAATCAACCTTGAAAAGGTATTCAACAAATTACGGGAATCAAACTTTAAAATACAGTTAGACAAGTCAGAGTTCCTCAAATTGGAAACATCCTATTTAGGTCACGTTATAACAAGGGAAGGCATCAAACCAAATCCAGATAAGATTAGTGCTATACAAAACTACCCTATTCCAACTACCCCTAAAGAGATTAAACAATTCCTTGGACTAGTTGGCTATTATAGGAAATTCATACCGGACTTCGCCCGCGTAACGAAACCGCTAACACAATGTTTAAAGAAAGGAAGGAAAGTAATACTTAACTCCGAATATACCGCAAGTTTCGAAAAATGTAAAGCCTTAATAATTAATGACCCAATTCTACAGTACCCTGATTTTCATAAGGAATTTATTTTAACGACAGATGCCTCTAACGTGGCGCTAGGAGCTATTCTATCGCAGGGAACGATTGGCGCAGACAAACCTGTTTGCTACGCATCTCGCACCCTCAATGAGAGTGAATTAAACTACAGTACGATTGAAAAGGAGCTCCTTGCTATAGTTTGGGCCACAAAATATTTTAGACCGTATCTGTTCGGGAGGAAATTTAAGATCATTACAGACCATAAGCCACTACAGTGGGTTATGAATCTGAAGGAACCCAACTCTAGACTAACCAGGTGGAAGCTTAAACTATCCGAGTATGACTTTACAGTCACGTACAAAAAAGGTTCGAGTAATACAAACGCGGACGCTCTCTCCCGTATCCAATTACACAATGAAGAGGCTTGTTCTCTAGCGGTAAACACTTCCGAACACCCTGTTTCAATAGGTAATTCGTCCACAGTATCAGCCCATACCAGTCGAGAAAACCCCATACTCGAAGTCCCGATAGTTGACCAACCATTAAATAAGTTTAATAGACAAATTTGCATAACAGTAGTCGGTGACATAAAAAAACGCCCTACGGCATCTAAACCCTTTGATACGCATACTAGAACGGCCGTCCAGGTTTCTCAATCTAATTTAGAATCAGACATTATTAATATAATCAAAGAATACGTGAACCCTAAAGTCAAAACCGCGCTGCTTATAAATCCCCCTCTTGCAATGTATGAAATTATACCTATCATTCAGGATAAATTTAAAAGTTCAGCGATGAACCTTGTTTTAGCCAAAAGGGAGGTCGAAAACGTTAAGGAATACTTAAAACAGCAAGAAATCATTAAGCATTACCACGATGGGAAAACAAACCACCGTGGAATAAACGAATGCTATTTGGCCCTTTCCGATCGTTATTACTGGCCAAAAATGAAAGACGAGATAACAAAGTTCATCAACGACTGTACTATCTGTGGCCAAGCGAAGTACGATCGTCATCCAATAAAACAATGCTTTAATATAGTACCCCCGGCCACCAAACCATTCGATACCGTTCATATGGACTTGCTAACGATTCACAACGAAAAATACCTAACAATTGTAGACGTATTCTCTAAATACGCACAAGCTTATTATATACGAGACGGTACAGCTGTAAGTGTATTACAGGCACTACTAAAATTCTGCACGCATCATGGTCTACCTTTAACCATCATATCGGACAACGGTACGGAATTCACCAACCAATTATTCAACGAATTCATTAACTTGCATAAAATAATTCACCACAAAACTCTACCACATACCCCAAACGATAATGGGATTGTGGAACGTTTCCACTCATCATTATTAGAACATTTACGTATTTTAAAACTAACTCATAAAGACGATGACGTAATCAACCTCGTATCGTATGCAATCTTAGCATACAATAGCTCCATACATAGTTTTACGAAGTGCCGACCATTTGATATTGTAACCGGACACTTCGATCCGCGAGATCCCTTTGACGTAGATTTAACTAAACATCTTTTACAACAATATACGCAAAATCATAAAGAAAAGATCAAGTTAGTCTATAATTCAATAAATGAGTCATCTCTTACAAATCGTACCAAAATTATAGAAAAACGGAACAAAACACGCGAGCCCGAAACCGAATATAGGCCTTACCAACGTATTTTTATCAGTAACCCTCTAGCGAGTCGTCAAAAGTTAGCTCCCAGATATACTCAAGACACCGTACTAGCCGACCTGCCTATACATATCTATACATCTAAAAAGCGAAGCCCCGTCGCTAAAAGTCGATTGAAAAGAGTACCTAAAAGCGCTCTATTGTTACAGAGTGCTACTGGCCCTGACTGCTCGTTTGATAGCAGCCCAGGAAACAAACCAGAAGATAACACTTGAAAGCTTGGACGATGGTCCAGGAATACTTCCCTTCCGGCTTGGTGCAACTAAACTTACAACTCACTATCATACCTTTTTACAATATATTCAAACTAAGGATATTGACTTAAATATTAGGACTTTACAAGATCAACTGGATAATTTAAGGCAAAAATTAGATAATAACACGCATATGCTGTACGAAATTCAATTAGAATATATTTCAAAAAAATTGCAAAGTGTCGTGCACCAATTAGAAACCATGAAACCGGGTCGTGTAAAGCGAGGCCTCATAGATGGACTAGGCTCTATAATAAAAAGTGTTACAGGAAATTTAGACTACTCAGACGCGATCAGATACGATAATACTATCAAAATCCTTCAGAATAATGACTACAGAACCACTGAAGAACTAAATAACCATATCAGCTTCAGTAAGGAATGGATGACTCAACATTCCGACGTTATCGAGCAACTAGTAGCTAATCAAGTTAAAATTAATAACACACTACAAGTATTATTGGATAGAAATGCCCACAAAGATTAGCTTAATTAGATTCGCAAAATTTGGACAGTGTTTAACTATATTAACCGAAAACCTAGATGAAGTACTAAACGAGTTAGTAAGAATCGAGAACATGTTAGCATTCATTCATAGCTCAAGTGCACACCATTCCATGATTAGTGTAGAAGTATTACGTCATATGATTGATAGGTTAGTTGAAATATACGGTAGAGAAAAAGTAATAGATTTAGAACTCCGAGAATACTATGACATTATTAAACCCGGATATTACTATTCAGGCAGTCAAATAGTAGTCATATTTAAATTCCCAATATTTGCTACAGAAAAATACGATCTGTATAAATTATCAATAGCTCCCAATAAATATAGGCAAGCTCTTATCCCTCCTTACCCATTGATTGCAACCAACAGGAAAGGTTACGTGTACATTGAGGCTGAATGCCCGAAGTACAACAACTGGTACCTTTGCGGAGAAAAAACGAGTCACCAGCTGCGGCAAGACCCAGATTGTATGCAAAAACTTATTATGGACCAGTCTCTCGACGGAAGCTGCGAAATCGCGACTACATTACTATCAAGAATAGCTATGGAAGAGTTGGACGAGAAACACTACGTCATATCATTTCCCAATACAACGCAGATACACACCTTGTGCGGACGAGAAGAATATACCCTATTAAATGGCAGCTACTTGGCTACTATACCCGTGAATTGTTTCCTGTACACTCCAGAGTTTACCATCACTAATCTCAACGATCATGTGGAAGGGCAACCAATCAAAATTACGAAGATGAACTACAATACAGAAGGCCACCCAGAACCAGTACAAGTCAACTTCAACTCGATCGATCTTACCAAACTACACAACGCTCAATATAAAGTAATGTCGCTGCCTCCTCTGCAGATGCAACCGTTACCAGCGGAATACTTATACCACACAACGATCCCGTTCTACATAATACTATCCAGTACACTTGCACTTGGCATATTCATTACCCTACGACGCTGCAGGAAACCAAATGATGAAGTCGAGAAACAATCTACAAGAGATAAAACTTATGCAGAGCCTGGAGCATCCGGAACATCGAAGACACATTCAGCAATATTTTCTCAGTTCAAACTTCAAAAATAATTGCTGATCTGACGGTGGAGGTGTTATAGTATGTACCAACGCCAAAACTGCAAGCATGCGCCGACCTAGTTACCGCGCACAGAAACAGACACGTGCAGACCAAATCGCTGATGCCGCATGTCGTCATACGATGCCCCTGTTTACCGGATGCAGGTGTTTTTAGCAATAAGTACGAATGTGAGGATTGGGCAGGCATTCTGTATCTAACATCGATCGGAATAGGAATCCTATTTTATTATAATTAATATTGTAATTTTATTATAATTAAAGTTAGTCCAAATTCACTTTGGTTTTTTTTGGGTCCTCCGACAGCGACGTACATATTTATATTTAAATAAAGCACACAACAATTTGTTTATTTTGATTCATAATACGGAAAAACTAAAACAAAAATACTCACTTGAGTGGATGGTTCTGCTGGTGCAAGCGTCGTCAGCGTGAGCGTTGAAGGTCTCGCACCGTACGGCGTCCGCACAACCTGAAACATCAACAACAAAAAACTATTAATATATTATTAACTTCCAAAATCACCTAAATTAAAACACCATAATTTTCGGATTAACAGTTTGTTAAATGATCGAGGCACACAAATCCTAATCCAAGATTAGGTCAGCTCTAATTTCTAACATTGTACTAGGCGAGCATACCTGTGAGGTGGTGGGAGTGATTTGTATGGGCAGCGTGCGCAACTTTGTGCTTAGGTTTAGAGTGCGGGGAGGAGACGTCTCCATTCGTGATACGGAACGCGGCGGTGACGCTGATATCTGAAAATGGGACAGTTTATTTAGTTGACCTTCTTGTTTTAAAATTCTGTGTCAATGTTTTAGTAAACAACAAGATTACTTGAACGATCTAAATAATTATTAATAAATAAGTTCTAGTTAAAACAAGAAATACTTACACTTAAAGGGATTCCTAAAACTTGCCCATTCACAGGGTCTTCTATAACTTTGTCTTCTGTGACGGCATCTAACAAAACAACAATTTAAAATTAGCAATATTTATAAATTACAGGTAATAGTTCCAATAATTAATAACCTATCAAAAAACAATTAACTAACATGAGTCCATGATGTTATTTATTATATCATACTTAAAAAAAAGTATAAACTTTATTATGATAAAAAAAAACTTTATTTTAAAACGTGTCATCAATCAATATTTAAAAAAAAATGCACCGAAGCCAAATATTAAATAATCTCGACCAAATCTACCAGGCGCGCAGAACAAGATAGGAGGTTAACGCACCAATACTCAGAGGGCGAACAGTTGTTCGGACCGAGATCTCTCTTTTCAAGGCGGAGAGCCTCTGTTGCGCCGCGATCTTCTCACGGGCCAGCCGTTCCATTTCGTGCTCACAGTCGCGTTCCTTACGTCGAAGAACCTGCGGATAAAATACCAGGATAACATAACTCAAAAGAAGCTCACTATAATAATTGTAGTTAGAATCTAACATTATTACTCACTGCTTCAGTGAAAACATATTGACGTGGGTCTACGAATGATCAAATAATAGTGTAGTTTCTATTCTACTATTACAAATATTTTTTTTTGATTACAAGCCCATTAACGAACTTTTCAAAAAGTTGAGGAAAATTATCAGTCAAAGGTTTTAATTAAAAAGCAAAAAGAAAATAGGGAACCCTAGTAGAACTCTCAATTTTCACCCTTTGTAAAAAGTTTTGAACTTATAAATTGCTTAAGGAAAATGGAAACAATTTACGAATAGGAGCGAAGCCGTAGTTTTTAATTGAGTTGCGAAATCTAGTTGCTCATTTACAAGCTATTGAGGTATTTCTAAGAAACGTTTAGTACAAATAAAAAGCAAAGGAAAATTAATTAATTACAAACACGGAGCTCAAAATGTAGTATAATGCCATTTTGAGCTTCACATAATTTTCTCGTAGATTCTGAGTTTAGCGTGACTTTAAATAACACACGTTAATAAATTCACGAGTAGATTACCAAGACATTTGTTTTTTTAAATATGGAAAAGGACAGTTACCTATAAATACATGATGGCGTAAAAAAATTGTCCTTGCTCGTCGTCAAGTTAACTTAATAATTAAGTAAGAATGATGATTGTAAATAACACGTAAGGTATGCACCCTCTGCATACCTTGCGTAAATGCATACTAAAGGCATACATGTATATACAAGAGCAGGCTTTAACAAGATTAAACCAGTATCATCTGGATTTCTTTATATACAATAAAAATTAACTGCTCCCGTCTCAAATTGAGGTCATATAGCGTTGATGATTAAAGTGTGAATTATTAAATTAAAATTATTTATTAGCTTTTCCAAGAATCGACATGATTTATGTAATAATTAGTAGTTAAAAAGTCAATTTAATCTAATTAATCTGAAAATTACAGACGTAATATTACTGAAAGAGACATTTCGTGACCTTTCAATTAAGATAATTTGTCGTTTGTTGTTCACAATTGATAGTCAAACACGTCAAGAACTTGAAAAAAAATCGGATCTTTAGTTTATCATTTTGTTATTTTTGTTGATGAGACTGCAAAGAACGCTCTAATTTATCGTACACAATACATTATACATATCCTATATACATTCCTAGTAATCAATAATCAAGTTTTCTGAATAGAATTACAGCAAAGCAGTAATTAGCTTAACTGAAATTATTAGTTTGAGTAAATGTTTTGAACCGTTTAACGATGTTAATAAAACGAATTGGGGAAGCGTGAAGGCCATCGACATTAGTTTCAAAGGCGTCGACTACTAGGAAAACAGAGCTGCAAAGAATTATTCTTTGATACTAACCTGAATATATCTAATAGCGGAGCCGAGTATAGAAAGGTTGGAGGTTTTCTTATCATCAGGTGTGGCGGGGAGCTGTCTCTTGAGCAGTTCGAAACACTCCTTGAGGTGTGCCCGCCGGTTCTTCTCCAGTTTGTTGTGAACTTCTCTGGTGCCGGCGCGGGGGGCACTGCCACTGCTGCCCCCGCTGCCGCTGCCATTGCTGCAACCGCTGCCACTGCCGTTACTGCTAACTGATGGTGGGGAAGGGATGGGGGGTGGCCTGTTGACAATGAATTAACAAACATTTCAATAAGCTTTTCCATCCAAAAAAAAGGGTTTGTTTAATTACGCGAGCATTGCACTTTCGAGAGAAACTTTCGATCAATATTTCTTGCTATGATATACTTGTTGTATTTCATTCATATATGTAGTATTTTCAGAATACTAAGGTTCTGTATCTCGCGCTATCGTCACCTGCGGTTGTAGCGAATAATGCACGTAATGCAATCATAACAATTTTGTTTGTATTTCATGTAACCATTTTTTGCGCAATCTACTTTATCACGCGTCTTATGTGCGTACTGTGGTTGTTAACATTCGCTTCGTTTTTTGATCCTCTATGTTATTCTTTGAGATAACTTAATACTGTTATACATTTACGCCGTTGTTGCTTGTTATCCGTTTCAATTAATAATTTATGTAACTCGGAGAACAAGTAAACAAGACCACGGTAGCGCGTGTCATAGCTTTGTTGGTAATTGCGTATTATTATGATTAGCATAGACATAACTATGTCTGGATTATTCCATTATGCCATACCAGACAGTAACTGTATTAATTACATTAATAATTGCATTGACTTTGTACGTCAATTATTTATTTAATATAAGACCACATCGGTCTGACTTCTTGGCTAAGGTGAAGCTTAAAAGTATAAAATGGGATTAGCAATAAACAAATAATTTTAAAGATACTTGCAACTTAAAAACAGGATACCAATGAATAGGTTATAATTACATTCAGAAAAGGTAAATTTATGTTTGACATTTTTATTGGAATCGTGTCCAAGATTCTCCCAACGGCCACCGACAAACACGTTGGAAGCTGAGAACGTTGTATTTCAAAATGATCTCTTCGAATTTATGGTCAAGACTTGTATTCAAAGGTATGAAAATGCTTACAGTGAACGTTTTAAAATATAAAAATTACTTAACAATAAATAATTGTTCAGTATTGTGTATTTACCTACCGGATGCACCTTGCAATACTCATAGATAAGCAATATTTTCCTTAATTAAGGACACTTAAATAGATGTAAATGACACGTCAAATGCTCCATAAGTTTAATTTCAAAACACAGTCTCGTACACTCGTATCTTTAAATGAATGATGCATAAGGATATTGATAATGACAAGGACTTTTTCCTTGATGAATACAAAATACTAGCTGTTGATTAGATATTCAATTCATGGTTGTTAATATCCAAACCTTGACAGCAATCGACTGAAAAATAGAAGCACCATATGCGCTTATACTAGGACGGCATTACATTGCAAGGATGACATGCAAGGATGAAATTACAATTTCCATTTAAACCAAACAGGTCTTCTGTTTACATTTTATTGTATTTCTATGTGCTCGTTCTAGATCTGCTTTATTAATTCACCAGTGCATTGTTAATACTATTGTTAAGACAGAGACCTGCATTACCAGGTGTCCTCATTCTTTTGATAAACTTGTTAATCGGACCACTTGATGTCGTGGTTATTAGAATAAATTGAATAAAACAGTTTTCATCCATAGTTTTTTGTGTCAGTGCCGTATGTCATTTAATTTTTATCAAATCAATCACATGGTGCCGATAATAGTTATAATTATTGGAATATGTTTTATTTATTTTCTTTCATATTTTAGTGACTGAACCTAAAAATGAATTTAATGAAACAATTATCGCTCTGATGAAGGAATCAGGGCCATTACTACAGTTTCGGCTAAAACTCGTAAGATTGTTTTAATAAAAATTAAAAATGTTTTCGAAATCCAGTGTCAGAAATTAATAAAAACATTCCGATAAGTTTTAGCAATAACAAAACAAAGACAGCCGCGCGTCGTGCGAATCTCCAGCTGTTTCAGACACCGCTGTTACTAGGAGAACATACCCATGACTGTTACTCGTCGTTCGCGGCCTGGAATGTTCTTGTGCGAAGTCGAGGAGGGGCGCGGGAGGAGGTGCGGTAGCCGCAGGGACCGGCTCGAGCGCGACGATGGCAGGCGTGGGGGCGCAGGGGGGCACCACCGGCACCGGCGACGTCGGCCGCACCACGCCGTTGATGCGCGGCGTCACCGGCAGCCCTGTCACCACTCGCACCGACACCGGCGACTTCGGCTCCTCCTCTGTAAACAAGGTGACACGTCAGAAGGAGCTACACACAACGCAACTTACTACCTTGGTTGGATCCAATAAGGTGACGTAAATATTATCATCAGTCTACTAAAGTCTTATTAGAAATGAGCGGGCCATCCTAGGTCGGTCAACACTTGTCAAACCCGTGTCAACCGCTCGTCGACGGCTGCAGTCCGTGGCGGTAAAGTACCAGGCAAACATATTCCGCGGGCGTTCAATAGAGCCGTGTGAATGAAACAACCACATCGGAGTGAATGAGACAGCATGATACTACTTTACTTTCAGATAGTAACGGTACGCGATAGTGAACTTTACGCAGATGTTTTAAAGTTTATAGTAGAGTAAAACTAAAGATAATCAGTCACGCTGCAATGCCGAGTGAGACAGAGCATCGGTCCGAGTGTAGTAAAAGAGATAGAAGCGGGGGCGTGGTTTGACGATACAATTACGTCAGCACATGTGGTTGCGCGCGTGCTTTAGGTTTGTTTGGCGTTAACAGTTGCCACGCCGAAAATCAGCTGCTCAGCGAGGTGCCAGAAAAAACAAGTCGCGTCGTAACCGGCCCGTAAAATGTCTGGCGTCTGCTACTACTACATTGGGTGGGTTTGTTTTGTTGAGCTTCGAGCCAGCTCCGCGGTTTTATAGATCTTGTCCGCGTAGGTAAAAAACATATATTTTACTGATAAAAAAATATTATCGAGAACATACGACGAATCACTATTAATAACCGATAGGTACATATCACAGACGTTTATTATATCACGTCCGAGATATATACATAACAAAGTTGTTTTCGTGTAGCTAAAGACGTAAAGACTACATGCCATCTAGAATGCCTATTAAATGTACCTACTGGAAAAATATTTTACGTAACGTTGATACATATTCTGTATGAAGAGCTCTGCTATTTATATTTGTAAGACCTAGCTTTTTGCTTATTCCGTACCGGCTTTACGCTACATAGTATACTTCAGTTATCTTTACGCATTCCGAACAATAATGATTAACTTCTTATATTACATGAACTACGCAGTACCTACGGATTCGTATGTTATTTCTTGTCATGAGTTTTATGCATCATAAAATGTCGAT
The DNA here is from genome assembly GCA_958449745.1 of Ochropleura leucogaster. NCBI lineage: Eukaryota > Metazoa > Arthropoda > Insecta > Lepidoptera > Noctuidae > Ochropleura > Ochropleura leucogaster. Next base: position 13,606,993 of record OY288220.1, on the reverse strand, counting down.
TGAATGACTAATTACCGCGACCTGAGTAACAAGCATCGTCACATTTAGATTCTTTATATTAGTCATTATAATTACATTATTGATGCTTCTTTGAATGGTAGAAACAATTCACCATCCTTCACTTCATTCATATTATTTAATTCATCATCATCTATTTATGAAATTAATATACGATTAATGGATAATAGAATATCGGTAACGTTAGTCGGTGAGTATAAAACCCATTTATAGTAGCAAAGTACCAGTACAATAGAAAATATAAACATAATGACTGAAACGTAGCTACCTCCGCAGATTGTGTGATCTTTGTCAACTTATTGCTGTGAATGAAGATATTTATAGAAATCAGCACACGTGTAATAGACACATCTCTTGCGACATGCGACAGCAATTTGTTGTATTTTGAAAGAATGGGTAATTATAACAAAACAACAGTTTATAATCTAAAACTTGAGTCCAAAATTTGTCCAAACGAAGTATTTAAAGAATATCGACATGAAAATAAAGCCAAGCTTACAAGTACAAACAAAACTCATGATAAAGATGAGCAAATAAATTAACTTCTACAATGAAACAATCTACACAAGCCTCGAGCTAAATAATAGGAAAACATAATAGGCGGGTAGTTATTGACAGATTTATTCAAGCGTATTCAATATGAATTACCATTATTTAAGCGTGTCCCAGACGTAGCCTAGGAGTTTGCACTCGTGACTTTGACAAACATCCCAACTTTATATAGCTTCCTTTGGAGAATAAACATATCAATGAGGCTTAAACTTACACCATAGCGTGAATTAAAGGTTATTAACATTTACCTACGAGTCTTCAACTTCAAATGGCGATTTTTCAGTTATTGTTCGTGAAGTCAAATGCGTTAGTCAAATCTCTAGCTAGTTATCTTTGTTTCTTTTTGTTATTTAAAAACAACATTGGTAAATTGACACTATAAGCTGATGTTTCTCAATTTGAATTAACTTTCAGTTTCTGAAATGTAAATACATTCTCATTACCAAAGAGATTTTAAATACTTATACAGCAGCCAGTCTAAATTGATTGCAGAAAATGAGACCAGGGATAATATTGATCACAGATCGTGTTTATATGGACCTGAAAACCCAAACAAAAAAGGTAAAAAACCAAATGGGCCAAAAACTAGAATTTCAACAGAAATTAGTCAAAGAAGTCTCAAAATATTTTATCCGTCCTTTAGATATCGAGGCTGTTTTACAAAAACAGTGTATTTATGTCACTGGTTTCGATAAATCCATAAGAAATGTCCACTGTCTTAGACACAATCTAACCTCTTTAATTTTAGGCTACAAAACCAGGTTTAAAGGTCTCAATTTGACTAAATATTCTTGAACGTGTAGTTATATCCAACCTTATCAAGCATCATCCTTATGTATAACTTAGTGTGTTTATGTAGGTCACATATTTATGGGATCTAAGAATATCTTGACTTATCAACTAAAGATTTTTCAAGATAAATTATTATATATCATTGCTAGCAAAGCCCCGACATTTTGTATCTGAGAAAAAGAATTCTTGGAATAGAATAGAAAAGGACAATGACCAACGATTTAGATAATATGGAGAAAATACCGAATTGCGCTATAAATATTAAGTAGAATCACTTACACGAGTGTTGAACTTGACTATTTCAATACGTTTGAGAAAAATAGCAGTAAATAATTCAGTATTCCAGTGGAAACTGACTTCATTGCATTAGAATCAGGGAACAAAAAGTTGAAAACAGTATTTTTTATGGTATAATTTATTTATTTGAATGAATAAGTAAGTATACTCAAATAGATTAGAGGAAATACAATTATAATCGTTTAACAGCCTTAGCACTGGAGTTTTGTTTGTGACGTTCCTCTGATACGAGAATTTTATAATATTTTATTCATGGACAAGCAAACATTTAAATCGAAGAGCTGTCCTGTCCTGTCATCAAATTAAAAAAAAATGATGTAGGCTCATTGGCTGTCAAATGCAGGCAATACCAGGGCTGAATGAGCGCGTAGGTAGTGCCCGAGGAGGGGCAGCAGTACCGTGCGTCATTGGCCTTCGGAACCCTCTCTGGGGGTTGTTATGTAGCCGCTGAGATTCGCCCTTGAGAACCTTTGAAAACTGGACAGGAAAGCGAAGTTGAAGTGAAGTGAAGTGATGTAAATAACAATACTATTATGCATGAGCCGCGCAATAACGATATTATCTTGAGCAAAGGTGTTTTTGTATACATTTAAATGTAATGAACACTTGAAACGTGATATTAACCATGTTTATTTTTATTGCGTTCCTTATATTTCGGTGCTGTTGCAAGCGCCATGATCACGGATAAACACGCACCTTCACCGTTTAACCGTGATCATGGCGCTTGCAATATCAGGATTCAATGAAATAATACTGAAACATGGTTAAAACCTTTTTTAAGAGTTAATGTGTAAAAACTTACATCGTGTTAGTGTTGATTTTTAAAACTTACTAAGACATTCATCAAAGTTTTAGTACCGTACCTTTTTTAGTAACTTTTTGCAAAATGAGATTTATGCCAAACTTCAAATTTGACATAAATTCGCCCTGTTTATAAACAAAATAAAAATTCGTAAACTTTTAAAAAGTTTCAACGGCCTGATCAAATAATAATTTTAATTAATAAAGCAATCCTTAAATGCCATAACTCCCATAAAATTCATAGAGAAAGCATTTATATGCGAGCATCATTAATCCACGGCTACTACGCTAAAAGAAATCAAAACACCTCTTGTTGGTTTATGCTCGCCTGGTACAATTGCGCATGGCGGGCGCGCGCCTACAAGCAACGAACACGCAAACACCGACCATCTCCCACGTCGCGGACACCCACACGTGCAAGTGAAACTGTGATTCCAGACACTAGTGAACCGGTATCGTTGTTATGTGCATCTGTTGCTGATCTGAGACCGGTATTTAAAATACCAGCACCAAATAGGCGTTGGTTGTATGTGAATGTGGCTTGCAAAACGGTGATCAATTTCTGCGAAGCTTCTGATGTTTTTCTTTCTCGTCAGTTAGATATAAACGAACTGTTTCATCAGGCAATGATTTAGAAACTCTTTGATTATTTTAAAACTGAACCTGACCTATAGAACCTTATTTTCTAACCTAACTTTTAACCCAACCGGTTATCAGTTTTAAATCCTGCTTATCGGGTAGGTACAGCACTAGGTACATCACGAAATATGATGAAACATACATTCGAAACCTGTAATTTCAGTGAACTAAGAAATGTTTCATGATACTTCAAAGTTCTTAGAGTAAGAATATTACAAAATAAGAAAACAGGACATTGAAAACGGCACGTGCCTCTTGAGTAACGACGTTATATAAAAGGTATGGAAGCACCTTTGCCCTCTAGAAGCTTCAAAAACATAAAAGTGCGAACTTTAACAATGGTAGAAGTTGTAGCTTGGATTTCATTCTTACAGCTTTTGAACTGTTTTGAGTAACTTTGAAATAATGCCCAAATGGTTTGTGTCGGATTCGTAGATTTCACAGTCTTAATTTTTTCTTTTTGTTTAATGTTTTATGAAACGATGTTTTGTTAACTCAGTTTCTAAGAGCAAAAATCTCAACATTTTGGGTTCAATATGTTGCCATATGTTGACCTATGTCATATTATGCACTTGACCGAGATTTTGATCAAGGTCCCGATTTGTGAGTCCAAAATGTTTTGTAGTTCTGTACGAAAATTCAACGAAAGTACAGTACGGTAAAAAAAAACTGACAAAAAGTTAGTACTTTGACCCTCGATAACTCTGTAACTAGAAGGTTCCCAGGTACGGTCTAGAACAAAAGACATAATGTGAACATGTAGATAGATATATGTAGATAAGGTTTTTTACCGAACAAATGCGTTACGTGTAATAAATCATATACACAGTAGTGAGAGGGCCACTGGTTCAGTGAGGAGGGAGTGCAGTGGGGGCTGCGGGAGCCTCCGGGTCTGGAAGTGATAAGCGAGGCGGCGGGCCAGTGCGGGCGGGCTCGCGGGGGGGAAGAGGTGTGCTCGGCATCGGCACGTGACAAGCCGTCACGCGGCACGAACTCACCCGAACGCATCGCCGCCGCCGCTGCAACGCTCTCGAGCAGGGGGGGGTGGGGTGTACAATCTACCTAGCACATGCACGTACACACTTACACCTTGCCTCCAAGTACACCGGACTGGGACAATAAAATTAACTCTTTTGTAACTCTGCCACTCTAGCGAGTTATTAACATGCACTGCGTGTTTCTAGGGCGCTGAGTCATTTTAATTGAAAACTTTAGATTTACCGAGAAATAAGGTTATGAGGGACATGGCTGTACCCTTTATTAGCAATAATGTTGTAGTTCATTAAACTTGGTAGACTACAATACTCAAAATAAACGTGTAAAGTTCAAAGGACCAGAATGAAAGGACTAAAACTTTAGACGTCTACAAAAGCGAATATTACGGCTAGCGTCCAAAGCGAACAAAGTGTTACAATTTCGGGGTGTGATATATTTTATCTCAATGTCAATAACCTCGCCAATACGCGGCGGCTCGCTCCACATTTTTACAACGCTTCATTACGCGACAAGCGCGCGACACGTGTAGCGCACTCGATAACAATTACATTTACCTTGGCAATCTCAACTGGGCATTACCAGTTAGAAGATAATGACGAATCCGTGATGATCTATGAGCACGTTTAACCAGCACCGACGTGTTTAACAGAAACAAGGCATATCTCTTATCAATCATCTCTTTAGTTTTATGCAATCACCAGAATAACAGAAAATGCAGAGCTAAAATCGATAAACCATTAATAGTAAAGGTCACCCCGTAATGAAGTTGGTTCTAGAACAAAGATAGGTAGCGTCAAGCTTGTATCTCGACGCAGATAAAGTTTGCGTACAGCAAATACAGATGACGACAATATAGGCGTTATTACAAAATACAAAGAGCATACAATCTAATGAAATGATACTCATTACGCATTTGTGACGTGCCGAGCAGTTAGCCGTATTGGAAGAGTGAAACAAAAGAAACCCCGATAAGATAAATGTTTATGAAAACAAATATGATTACGATGAGGTTAGCGACAGAATAACAATACTAGAATATGGCTTCATTATCATAAGTGCCAAACAAGAAGCCTCAATAACGATAACGTCAAAATGTAACGTTTATTTATTTACTTATGGAAGATGCCAGAAGTTGTATTTCGGATTTTGGTGTGAAGTGGTGAAGCCTTGACACAAAGCACGGTGGCAATGGTTCCTCGCGAACCTCTGCATATACCTGTTTATGTAGTTAATCTCATAAAACTATGTAATTAAGTCTGTTACGCAACCGTGCTCGCCCCACGTCACGCTGACACACGCCGGCCATCTTTATTGGATTACGACTTTCATTGTGTGCGACATCCGCTAGTGTTACGTAAAATATTGTTAATATTTTCCTCCAGAATTATTAGATTATTACTGCGATAAACACTGTTATTGTATATGCCTCTAGTTCTCTAAGAGAAATCAATCATTCTCATACACATCAACAAAATATTGACAGATAATGGTGTAAAAAAATGAGAACTAATATATGCCGAAGCTACTCAAGCCTCGAATTTATTAACATAGTCAAACTATTCGACCGGTAAAAATATCGCAATATGCAGTGCGTCATTCAAAAATACTAAATCACTATTTACATAAGTTATAATCATGTCTATTGAATGTAGTAAAAAAAACTGCAACTCTTTACAAAAACAACAGATAAAGTATCAAGTGGGTTCTTGATAACGTCCTACATTACTAATCTCGCATTTATTTCAACGACATATTCGACTTCTCTTACAAAAACTACTGACAGAAATTGTCCGGATTCTGGAATATTATTGATAGCATTTCATTTTTCAAATTCAGCTTAAAATTCGATGACTTGCACGTCAAAGGACCAACCTTTTTGCCACTGTAAGCCCATAAAAAGCTGCATGACCATTTAGAAGAGGATGAGAAGTTCTCTCGTCCCAATAATAAAACAGGCGTAATAGCAGACTCGAGGAAAATATTTTATGGACCTAAGGTCACGAGGGAAAGCGGGTTTGGAACACGCATGTCTATACAAGAACAACATATGGACGCAACATCACATACACTACGATATTTACGACCTTGGGAAGAAGAACGCCTTGACGGCAACACGCTGACTAGCGCACGCAATACCTCGGTGTTTTGGTTCGTGGCTTCTCTTCCTCGTATTATATGCTGCCCTAATACAATACCGTAGGTAATATATCCTTTACAGTTAATTAGATCCTTTTAGCACATTCAATGTAACTGATTTATGTGTTTTGTATTCAATTTTTTTTGTCAACAGCTGCATCTAAGTAATCATGATCGTTGTTTCCTTCAAATAAGAATCTTTATCAAACACATTCACTGTAAGTCATTAAGACAAAAACCAAATACTTTATGCAATTTGAAAAATTAAGGTCAGTCTAGCATTCAAACAACCGCTTTACTTGAAACGAATGCAAACGTTGTGAACAAAATAAGATACAAAGAATACGTTTGCTATGTAACCAACGATTGGACGTAAGCAATCATTGTTTGTGGTTTTCCCGCACTATTAACTACAATCTAAGCTCTAAGCAGCTTAACTCCAAACAGTGTTGTAGTAAGACTTGCTAGGTCATTGCTTAATACGGGCAACATACTAGAGTGACCCGTTTTCAATAGTAGGTACAATGTTTTCTTTTTAGTGCCAAGACTCTGGAATCGCAAATAACCTTTACTAAAGCATACATTGTATTTCACTCCATTTGATAATATAACTGAGTAAGTACCTTTTTCAAATGAAAGTAATATCTAAGGAGATGTAAATTCCGTTAATAGTAACAATACGAAGGCTTATTGCGCAGAATTTAATAGAATAACACCCACTGATTGATCGAAATAGAATTAAAGAAAGTTTTAGAGAAATCAAAATAGCTTTTCAAAAATAATACTATCAAGTGTTTTCTAAAAATAATTATAATTATAATTATTTTTTATATTTTTAAATGTTTTTTTGTAGTTGTTTTTTTATGAGAATATGTAAAAATATAAAAAGTATGCATAGAAATGAATATACTTACGAATTATAAAGAAGGAGCATAGAAAAAACAAATTATTGATAACGCTTTATGTAATAAAGTATTATAAATATGCGTATTAGTCGTGCTCTTGGATTCTGTTGTGCAAAAACAAGACGAGGTTACACGGCAAGGTCAAATAATGCACTCGTGTCGACAATTTGACCTATTAAATCACTTTCAAATTATCGTATTACAATTGAATTGTTGACACGACTAATCGCCTAAAGAATTTCAGGAATAACATTCAATTTTAGCTAGATTAAATCCCGTTCAGCAACTTGTTTTTTTTTTTTTTTTCAAGAGAAGTAATCATAAACTGCCCACTACGGAGTTCATTCACCTTATCAACATGTTGAATACATTTCATACTGAGAATTTATTTTTACATAAAACCCACGACGACCTCAACAAAATTGGAAAAGTTATCTCCAATAAAAAATTACGTGTTGTGAGAAAGTAGCAGTAGGATCGCTATTTATGTATAACTCACCTAGATACTCTTTAATCCACTTCTTCTTAGGGGGTGGTCGGATTTGAGCGTCTTTGGCTTCAGCTTTGACGGGGCTCGGTACGAAGTTCTGGCTCGTGGAGGGCCTTTCAACTTCGGTGACACGAGATGCAGCCACTAACGATGTGATCATCTGTTGCTGCGGGAACCCATAACCGTTGAGGGCGTGCCCGTGTGCTTGCAGCTGTTTGTATGCTTTCAGCGTTATTGGTATCGGCTCGACGATGCTGCCGAATTCTGTTTCCCTGGTGTTGATCGCGATGGTGTGGAGCGTGTCGGCGTAGTACTCCCCGGGGGCTCCCATCGCGCCGAACAGTTCTGGCTGCACGCGACGTCTCCGGTAACCGGCAGTGCCCAGTTTCGCTTCGGTGGTTTCCATAAGTATACCCATTCTACAATGGGCCACTATATTAACTAACTACGACTACTAGTCCTCATTGTCATAGACTCACTTTCGTCCTATTCATTCTTAAGTTCATTAATTCTACAGTCTCTTGATTACTTATGTTTATATATTTTTCACTTTTTCATTGCTTAAACTCTGCTGAAGTTTTCTGAAGAAACCGAACAAATACATTAACTCTATACGGTTCGTTTTGAAGTTTGAAAGGATTGAATAAGTCAATTGACGTTCAGAGCGTATTGTTATAAGTTTTCGAAACGATTAAGAAATCCTGCTTGGGGCTTTTTACTAAAAATTAAGTGACTTGAGACGTGGGGCTTCTTTGAAGAGTTCCGTTGTAGTTTCGTTTGCGCAACCAGATTTTTTATTAAAAAAAAAAAGAAAAAGGAAATTCGCCACAAAACAAAAAAAACTTTGTTGTAATGTTAAGTCCGATTTTTTATAGTTTCCTCCTACTGCCTTACCTGATGCGGATAAATATCATGCCCTAAAGTTCAACGGTACAATTTTCCAACTGGACAAAGAAAGATAATACCGTGCAAAGGCCCTAAAAATTGGGCAACCCTGCATATCAAGAAATACCAAGTGAAATCAATAGACTCAATTCCTACGCAGAATGTAGTTCGCAAGAATGAGATGGCGCATGCATGAGCAAGTCAAGGTGCTAGTTAGAATGGGTGTTGTAAGTGCGAGCGACCTAGGTGCTGCCGGCGGGCGGCGGCAGCGGAGCGCGCGGCTGCGACGCGGCGCTCAACAAGTGCGGGGAGGACGTCGAACGCATGGCACGACCCGCCGGGCACGTGCACTCGCCGCGCCCTCCCCGCGCCCCCCGCGCCTGCCTCCGACAGACATTGACAGCTAGTTGTACCTCCTCCCACACCATGCGGCCCTGGTACTGCGGCCGACCGAATTGGCAGACATAGTGGATTTCCATCGGAAAACAAAAGAACGTGCGGAAATGTGCTTCGGTGCGACAACTACAATGCAAATGAAAAGTTTAAAAGTTCTTTTTACAGATATAAGTAGCTGAATAGAGTATATAAAATGTATATTGAAATAAATGCTTTATTTTTTTTTAATTCGATAGGTAGGTTTGGTACACCCAATCTTATTCAGGCGTGTCAATGGATTTTCCGTCATGTACGTAATAAAACCGTATCGAATAAGATTAAGTCAAAAACATTAGATAAGAAATGTTGACAGATTATTTCCATCACTGAAACTTTTAAGACGCGAATGAAATAGTGTTTTTGGCTAGATGACGCAGGCCAAGACTGAATGGAAGTTAAGAGGCGAATAACCATTAAAGCGTGACAAAATAAAAAAGAAATGCGAACAGGTGTTGGCTATTCGCAAAATGAAGCGAGAAACGTTATCGGATTAGCCACAACGCTCGGTGTACACGTACACGTGCCCAGAAAACATACTGCTATCGTGGAAAAGCAATAACAAACCAAAGGTTATGCAACACCAAACGCTGCTTCAGAAAAGACTACATCATGAAAAGTTGGTGGGGATAGATAATTTTATGTTTTCAGAATTGTTATCAAAACTGAACGCATTTGAGATAAGAGTAATGTTCCATTTGAAATTATTCTAGAGATAGAAGAATACAATAACAAAGTAAAGTTTGATTAAATTTTATAAACGACGTTAACCGTCAAACTGAATCAGGATATTATGAACAAGACGTAGGTCAGTATAAATTTCCACGCCAATTTCTAGTAAGGGCTCAGTCATAGAGAAGCGGACGTAAGCGAGTGTACACACGCGCGGCTTATATAAGCAATACAAACGACGACACGTGTCAGTGTTTATATTATGTAACTACGCTACCTAGCGGAGCAATGCTAGCTATACATGCCTAATCTATGTGTACTACTATTTATATTAGTCGTGTTACTGCTATGTGTAATTGGATTGACAGTAGGATGACAATTTCTTCAACATAATATTGGAATTATCCACGCTAGGATTTTTAACGTTCAATACGATAAGAAAATCTTGCATAAGTGAAAATTGCACTGTTGTAATAATTCCCATACATCTCTTATTGTTGAGATCTATTGACCTATTTAATATCTGGCATTTGAGTTTCATATTATTTAACATTGTCTACAGCAGTATCTAGTCGAACCATCATATCTTTCAGATGATTAATGTTTTCATAGAAAGTTTATTTTCATGTGGAATTCAAATCTTCTATTACTGAACACAAGAACACTATTCTCTGAATTCTATAAAGGTTATAGCTATTGTTAATTTTCTATAGACCCGAAGACATAAAAGCGCATGATACGAGGAAAATTCGTAAATAATCGACGCATTTATGATGTCACAATTGTCTCACCGACAACCTGGTCTGGAGATAATTACTCGCCGTAAAATAATGCAATAGTCTGATTTTAAATTAATAAACGGTTCAAATTTGAATATGAAGTAGTCCTACTTAATTTCTAGCGATTACAATGAAACAAGTGAATGACTAAAAGCAACGGGTCAGCAAATACGTGTGTACCGGCGGGATATAGAACAGACGATGGCAAGCGAGCATTTTTCACAAATTGCGCAACGGCTAATAGTCCATAGCGTAACAACGATTATTACTTGTGCAATATCAATAAAATTAATATTTTAACTACGTAAACGCCGTTCCCATCACAACATATGACTCTTTACATATCTTTCATTAATTTCATCACAAATATAAAAGCGTAGTATTTGTACAGCGGAATAAACAACAGAAATCTGCCCCTACAGCTTAATGTTTGTATGTTCAGCAAATGTGTGCTCTTTCATTACCATTATTAGTTCAATACATTTTCTTCTTATCGGGTAATCAGATTGCTACTAAACTTTCTTATTGATTCCATTAACTTGTAATTGTAGTATTATTAGTTCCCGACTTACGTTTTCGCTATCTACGATATTAACTGCTTTGTTTTCATTGAATGATGACTATTGATCGACATAAAAACTTATATAACGGTACAGCTAAATGTTTTCTGGAAAGAGATGTATAATATTTTTGTTTACGAAGATTATATTATTAGGGACATCCGCAATGTCGTCTTCTTGGCGTTTATAGATCGACTCATTAGCTATCACGGTTATCGCTGTTTGTCGTAAATCCGGGACTATCTCATCTGATACAACAAGTTTATTGTTTTTTAACGTGACATTTATTTACGACAATCAAAACTTTAACAAAGCAGAAATTCTGGTTTCATAAATAACATCTCGTAAAGGCGAGCTGACAAAAATATCACCACCATCGTGTCGTAAGAAAACGCCCTTTGAGGGAAAATGTTGCTTCGAAATTTTTGCAAGACTGTTACGATTGTTATAAAATATATTAGGTGTAAGAAACAACAATGGAAGATCGGAAGAACTTGATAGAATACTCAAAAACAAATGTATTGCACGATGACCCAATTCTGAATGAATGACAACTGAAAGACTTTGCAGTCGTTTGGGGTTTATAAGAATAATGATTGGACGTAACAATACAATGTTAAATATCCACATCAAGATTTTCAGACCGGACGAAGAATTTATGAATGTAATTCAATAACATTAGACGTGGATGAAATCTCAATGACACAAGTTTTTACGAGACAATCACTGAACATGCCTCCTGATGTTTGCAAGTACTGACCATAACGAGATTGTGAAATTTTAAAATTATCCGGAATATGTGCCGAAATGCTTGAACATACCTATACCACGTAGCGATAAAGATACTATTGTAATATCCATATCGGTAATATTGTTACTACGTTACGTAAGGAATTATTACAATAACATTTCAGACAACTACACACATTACTAATCACAGCATCGTTGCAAAGATTCTGCTTAAAAGAGTTTAGTTGCCTTGGTGGATAAGATATTTGCCTGAATCTAACTTCTTAAGTAAGCGCCCACGTCTGAAGTCGGTTGGATGATTTCTAGAAAGCCGTTGCAGTTGAGAGTCTAGCTTAGTATTCTCCGAACGCCAATTGCAAAAATCCAAGGGATGCGCTGCATGAGCGCCCAGGGCGAGAGGAGACAGCGCGAGAAGTCAGCGCCAGGCGCCAAGCGCTGAGCGCTGGCGGTGCGTCGCAGGGTGTCGGACACTCGCTAATTGCCCCCAGTGGCTGCAGCTCGAGGTGGCACGTGGGGCGCGGCGCGGGCAGGTGCCGCCGACCTCGCGCTATCTCGTCTCGCCGTTCGAGGTCGCGATGATAACGCACGCTATTTTCGACACGACGTCGTCAGCTCGAGCGTGTTCGTGACCGTCGCAAACGCAGCCGCGAAATCACTAAAGACTCCCGAAACGGAAGCACGACCGTTGGTATACTGCAAGCGCGACGTCGCGGGCGGTGCGATTCACTCGAGACGAGTCAGAGTCGGCATGTCGCGATAGCGGGTCATCAGACTAGACAGCGACAGCCGAGGCGCGGAGCCGACCGCCGCCGACGCAATCCGCTCGACGACTGAGTGGCCGCTGCGGACCGCGGACCGGCTCCGTCTCGGGCGGCGGAGGAGGCGGGGTGCGCGACCTCCGGAGCCCCGCGCCAGCCGCGAGTGAAACCGACGGCGAACGAAATCGCGAGGGGGAGGGGGGAGCGGGGGACGGGGGGCGCGCACGCGGTCGAGCGCAACGCTCACCGCTGCACCGCTCTCAACTTTACATAACGCTGCATGGACGGCGCGCGACGCATTCGCTTGTCGCCCGCGAAAAGAGGTCGCCCCGACGGCCGCGCCGCGGGACACCTACAGAATTTAAACAACTTTGTGGCGATCGGCCGTAGGTGATGAAACAGCGGCGGCATTAGCACGCAGATGACGTGTTCCGAGGAGTTAGTCGGTCGGCGTCGGAGTCACTGAACCTCGTCGCCGACGAATAAGGTGAATGGAACATTGCAACCGAATCGAGCGGCGCAACTGTGCGAACTAACGTAGGAGTCGGCAGTCGTATAGCTGCGACGCGCCGCTCCTTATGCACGAACCACAATGGCGAATAGCTTTCTAATGATACGTGGCCGACGTAGCCAGCATTGTCAGACTTCCCCTTACACACAAACATACTTTAGCAGAAAACCACAACCTTACAAGTTTGACCCAGATGAAGTTAGAATTACTGTAAAGTCAGGACAGTTATGAGCATCCGGCTCGAAGGACCAGTCGCTATTTCGAACATGTCGTTGACTATTCGTGTTTAAATGAACGAAGACCGGGGAGTATAGAGTAGAGCCTAAAGGTAAAACATGATATGGAGTACCGTGTACGCATCACTATTTAAATTAAGCAAAGCATTCACGTCTTAGTACTAATATTCATAATAAGATTTCTCCAAGTTTACGACAGATCGTTCAGTATTTGGTGTTACGCTGTTACGTAGGCGCGAGTGGCACGTGTTATCTCCACGTACCTATAATCATGTTTATTTATCTTACGTTCGAGATACAAGTCTAGCTATCGCCGATCACGCCAAGAATACTCGAATACGTAAAAGTGTTGCGGAACCCTGAACCCTGATCGGTTTACGGAAGCGGAAAAACAAGACAAGCCAGACATGAACTGCAAAATCTTTAGCGGAAACGATTGATAGTCGCAGACGAACAAGTTTTTAATTGGAGTAGAATTGAACTCAAAACAAAAACTTAGTATTAGGCTGCGTTATTTAGACCTGTCAAAAAAACATTGCAGGAGCAATGAACATCCTGAACGAATAGTAGTTACAATACCAGTGTAACTGTAAGGTTTTAAAAAATATATTTTGCACACTGGTTACCGTACAAATCCATCCCCGTATATAATAGTAATACAAGTCATAAAAGATTCCACAAGTTGAAGCTCCTCGCGACGGTGGACATTATGTGGAGTGCAACTCACAGGAACGCATAAGTGGCACGGGTGCAGGTTCCGAGTTCCGATAAGGTGGCAGGTAGGGGGAGGGACGCGCATGCGTGCGGCGGCTGACCTTGGTGCGGTGCAGCGTGCAGCCCCCCCCCCCCCCTCCCCCCCCCGGCCCCCGGGACCTCCCGCCCGCGCCCAGGGAACACCACGCCGCCGCACAAATACCTCCCTCGCTCTTCTTATACCTTTTGCAACCACACCTGCCGGTTTAGCAGGTTGTTGCGATGCGACCTAGCACCGTGCCTAGATTCTATTTCTGGAAGCTAGAGTCCCCATTAAATCAAGTGCTTCAAGTATCAAGCCACCAATGAATTCAATAATGATAAAGGTAACAATAGTATTCTCTCACGGCTCAATCCCCAGACTGCAAAAACTGACCTAATGTATACTGATGTCAATTCACAAGCTGTCTTCAAAATTAAACACGACCTATCTGAGGACGTTGGCAACATGCAATTAGCACCAGTGAACATACTTGTAGCTCTGAACAGAAAAAAGAAAGAGCTCGTGTTTGAACAATCAATAACAACATTAATGACACTAACGACATGTGAGTCGAAGTGGAAACACTGGGAAAGGGGGGATCCACCCGCCGGATGTCGAGATATGAGCCGTCTGCGTCGTGCGAAAGCTCCCCGATTTATGCAATTGATTTTGCCGATAAGTAGAGCATACAATATCAATTTTCAAAGCCCCAAAACGTAAGATACTTCAATAGAAAATATAAATATTAAAGCAAATAAACGGAGACAAGACTCGAAATGATTAATGTTTCATATGAATCAGTGCTAGATTTGTTTTTGCGCGATACTCTATCAAAGAGGACAGCAAGATGATGGTATGTCTTCGTCTCATCGTGTCGAGCAAATGATTAAATCACAACTCCTAAATACCACCAGCGGGAATGTTGTTACTTACTAATAATGTCACTCTAGATGTAGATATTCCAAATCATTGGAAATTTTAAAAACTAACGGTATTTGGCTGAAGTTACCGTTGTCAAATTCTAATACATAAGCAATATTTAAATAATGTTATACACTCTCTCTATTCAGTTTCCTGGCAAAATATTAACAAGTCTAATGGATATTTAGCTGGGATCATTGGGAAAAGCGAGCATTTAAACTGTGAAAAATTACATTCAATTTGTTAAGTCTTTCATTTATTTGAGCGGATAATGCGATAGGTACTAAGTATTCAAACGCAAAGCCATTGCCACGAGTAGAGGCACTCAGATTATCTTATCGGCTTTCTGCAAGTAGAAACACAGGCAGTCGTTTGTGTGACTAATGTCTGCACCGGGCTGCGTCGCATCGCCGCTGCGGCAGCGCGACGTTTCCTCCGAAGTTCAATATACTACGCGTCCAACGTACGCGTCCTCACAGACCAGTCGCAGATGGCGAGGTCACGCGATCCCTTTCACCATTCTGCCCGCCCGGTACCGTCGCGGCGTCGACCTTACGCGAGCCTTGATGATACGATTGTTTGCCGCGCCTACTTAACCGCCAGTACCGAGGGGCCCACTAATTAGAAGCGGCGTAAAAGTATTATTATGAACAGTAGAATATCGTCGACCAACC
This sequence comes from Ochropleura leucogaster, assembly GCA_958449745.1. Classification (NCBI taxonomy): domain Eukaryota; kingdom Metazoa; phylum Arthropoda; class Insecta; order Lepidoptera; family Noctuidae; genus Ochropleura; species Ochropleura leucogaster. Next base: position 13,591,453 of record OY288220.1, on the reverse strand, counting down.
GTGACTTCATTGCAGACACGCTAGATTTGGGTACGTCGTTTCGGATTCGATACAAGCGCAGCTTCTGTAAGATATTAAAGAAGTTACTGACATATTCATCTCAGATTGGTGCATTAGAACACATCCAAAACATTTTTCTTCGGACTACACTCGATTACCTCCGGCTTTGTGCATCCCACTCATGAATACAATTGTTCACTCAAAGTGAATTCAACAGAATTCTTACTCTCTCTTCCACTTGGTGCAACTGCAAAATCAAGGGACCTTTCTTTAATGTAACAGAAAGTTACGTAACACAAAGGTACACGATAAGTGTCTATTACATGACGGAATAGATTACCAATGTTACTAGTGGCAGTTCGAAGCCCGTGTGATGCAATGAATCGACCGTAGCAATCGCTACAACCTATAGCAGCGTGCGCGCTCATAAACGTTAAGTCGCAATAAACAGCACTGATATAAAACAATACATATTAATAGCATGAAAGATAATGCAAATACGTGTCGAAATTAAAACGAAAGGGTCGATTGGTGTGAAAGGAAAGTCGAAATCGACGTCAGTTGAATAATTTTCGAGTGAAGCTTTGATTATAGATAGGGTATCGTGGTCCGCGTCTAGTCACGTCGGCGAACGGTACTAAAGCCTATACATAGGTATCGGCTAGCGGCGTCCACTGATAAGTGTCGGGTAAACATGATAACGCGGTTTGCAGACCAACGTGTTACTGGCCTTGTGGCACGACTGAATTTCTTCTCTTACTTCAGCTTGTGAGTTTATCATTTGTTAATTGAACGCTTTACTATTTGTATAGAAAATAAAGTACTAGCAACTTCTATCTACTTTCATTAATGATGTTAATTCTTATTCAGTTCACATATTTACTGGAAGAAATCTGATATCACATAGTTTTTAGGGAGGCAAGTATTTTGATTTTTGATTACTTTCTTCTATTTATTCGACTTCAGTTTCTTCTGTTTCTTAGAATTGAAATTTATTGGTTATGGAATCATTAACATTTCGTTGTTATTGAAAAGTCTACGTTCTCTATTTATTTTTATAGGTTTTGCAATAAACGGCAGGCCAGTTTAGAACGTCTACTTTCATTTAATAATATTTCCAGACGGCAATTTCAAGACTTTATAGTGTCTACTAAAATGTCTCCAACAATTTTTGGTATATACGGGGGAGGAAATATCGCGATAAAAAACTTTTACCATGGATAGTACATGATTCTAGACCCCTACCGTTGGAATTTAACGTCGGTTACTTAAAAAACAATCAGCTGTTGAACACAAAAGTGCCTGCTGCACGGTCAAAATGAATGGAACAGCTGATGTTTTTTTTTATTTTTATTACTGTCGTTTATTTCATCGCCGCTGGATCTAGAATTTATTTAAATGCACACAAAATTTTATAACTATAAGGGCACAAAGGTACTGCTTATTTCATTAGGAAGTTCTTACAAAAAATCTGCGAACCTTGATATGAATCAATGAAAAAATATATTTTAATGTCTCTTCCATTGTAGAAACTGTAAATAATATACATATCTAACATCCCATATATGCCCAGAAATGTAATAAACCTCTCTTTTTACTATAATAGAAACTTTTTACGATCAAATAAGATTTGTGACCCTATTTTCGACGCGGCGTAGTTGTGCATTCAAGACTTTTTTGCTTTGCATCACAAAGAAGTATTGCGGAAGCCGGGCGCACGTAACACGTTGCTAAGTGAGGGTACAAAAGATTATTTTTCCATACAACATAACAATGTTTTGGTGTTTTTTATTCGTGTTTCGCAACGTGCTAATTAACTGATAAGATAAATTGTTTGTTTACAAAATGGTATTAAGTTGCTTTCTAGTGGAAGCAAGTATTATGTTTTTGTTTTTTTTTTCTGGTCTGAGAAAGGAACGTTTCGCATCCTTACAGGGTTTTTAAACCGTTCATGGTAGAAGCTGTTTCGCAGCAAAAATTGTGTACGCTAAATATTTTCGGAGAGAACGTGGCATGTTGGAGCAGTTCATTTAGCGCAGTCGGAGGAGTTTACCAGCAGATTCGATAATGCACAATAAGACAATGCGTTCATCGAGTAGTAAGAACAATAGGTGTCTATGAGGTAGATACAAGCACGCACCGTTACGCAACCGTGCCTTGTGCTAGTTTTTCTTGAGGTAAATATTCGAAAACCTATGTGTCTACAATTTGAGAGGATGTTGAGTTAAAATTACTTTAAAATGCATATAGTGAAGCGCATTGGCCGTGCCTTGCGATGCGTGTGCACACGTCGCCCCCCCCTCCCTCCCCGCGCGCCGCACTGCACCGCTCCCTCCCCCCGCGGGCCCGGCACACGCGTCGATCAGCTGACCGAACTCTCGAGCGCCCCCTGCCTGCCTCGTCCAAAGCAATGCGTCATGCGTTATGTTGACTAACTCGCTCCACGTATACACTGCACAAACCGCTTACCTACCACCCACTCCCACTAGGAAAATACGCTGTGACAGATTGTTTCGTACGTGTGGCTTTTTTGACTTGTTTTTGTGAGCACGAATAAAAACATTTGGGAGTGCGTGCACTCGACCGATATTACGGACACGACAGATAACGGCTAGCATCGGAGTATTGTATACGAAACATGCAGTAATCGTAAACGGAGGTGGACGTGCGGTGCGTGGCGTCCGACGAGTAAATTTCAGGCTTCCTTTGTTTACGTGGGGCGAGGCCGGCCGGGAGCGCGTGGAGCCGGGGGGAGGGGGGGGCTGCGTGGTGTTCAAGGTCAAGAGCGACGGGCGTCGGCTCAGCACCGCGCGGCGGGCGGGCGCTCGCGCCGGGCGGGCTGGCTCGCTACTCACCGGCCTGGAGGCGCCGCTCCTGCAGCTCGATGAAGCGCGCCGCCTCGAGCAGCGTGTCGAGCAGGCTCATGTCGTCCCGCGGCCGCCGCGCGCGGTACAAGCGCGCCCGCTGTCACGCCGCGACTGGCCACGCGCGCCGCCGGGCTCACGTGGCCGCGGGCGGCGCGGGCCAATGGCGCGGCGGCGTGCGCGTCACGTGGCGGGCGGCGCGGGCCAATGGGCGCGCGGCTGGCGGCAGAGCGCGGGGCGTGCGCGATCGATGCCATTGCAGCGATCGAATGCATGCCCCCGCCCGCCAGCCGGTGACGCGGCACGCTCTAGCTTTGTTTATCTAATACTTTTCTGTGTATTCGTCGTTGATTCCTGATAAAAATTGATCTGAACGTTATTTGCTATAAGTAAAGTTGCGGCTGCATTACTCCGTCGCCTACTTAGAGCGCTCTCCGAGTAGCGCACGTGCGTCCCTCCGGCCGACTTTCACTTCCTCAGTTATCGCGGACTTAACAAGTTGCTAGGTTCATTGAATTTTATGAACAATCTTTTGACGCTAAGACGCTCCCAGACTATGAAGAAGAACGTAGTTTTAAACTTTAACGTTTTGTAGTAGTTGAACAAGGTGCAATAAATTAAAAGTGTGCTCGGTAGGGACGAAACTCACGGAACCTATTCATTCACCATTTCGTCTAACAAAGGACTTTTTTGTTGAAAGGTGAAATGGACTCTATACAGTTAGCTATGGATCCAAAACGGTACCCATAAAAGTTAGTGAGTTGTAAACAAGCGCACAATTACGTGCCTTGCGCGAGTTACGTTAGGGAAGGGAGAAATTATTGCAACGCGCTGAAGGAATATATTCGTCATTTTTTGGAACAAATCCAGGAAAGTTATATTTTTATAACACGCATTATATCAATTATGTGGTGTGTTATGCAGCATGTTTATGTTGTCCATGAGTTCAAATAATTATATATTTATTTCATTTGGATAAATACCATTTCACCATACTTAGATAGTGGTACTATAAGAACTGCAACCATTCTGGTCTACATATCAGTGATAACATTTATATGATGTATGTAGGATACTCAGGATAATTTATTAAATATTAAAGCAGGATATGTTAATAAATACATGAGGGGAAGTACAAAACTTCATGACACATAGTTTTAAATAAATTTATTCTTCTAAAAGGGATAATAAACATGTATTGTGTAACTAAGAAGCTGTCTTTGTGGCACGTCTCATCACGGAATAACATTCATATTCCACGAAAAAGTTTACAGAAATCTACTCTTAATAATAAATAGTTGTGTGAAAATAACACTACTTTCCTTTGATTGGAAAAAGTACAAATGTTTAAATGAAAAATTCATTTGAAAAGCCTGTGTTTACATATATTCTATAAATATTTTTCTTTACTAAGAGATGATATTTATATTCAGTACAAAATATATATTAGATTCATTCTAATATCTAGATTTCTAGAATCTACATGACATATAAAAAGATCAAAACTATATTTTTGGTGGTTATGTCGGATCTTATACATAAGAATATGGTGACTTAGGCGAAGCAAATACAATAATATAAGACTCACATAATATAAATAAATACAGACATAGTAGGTATAATAATTTAAATATAACATTCCAGTAAGGAGATAATAAGTTGCATCCTGTTTGGTCCGAGATAGAAAAAAGTTCAATAGATTACAACAAAAAACAAACAAGATTGTCTTTGTATTCTGGTTTTCTAGATACCAACATTCATTATAATTATAAGTAAAATAACACGTCTGAAGGTGAAGTTAATTATATAACTTCAACTACCATGGTTAATATTTAAACACAATAATAAGTTACTAGAATTTCAGAGCGGATCGCGATTTCGCTTGAGTGGAGGTCGAAAATTATCCCACAAGAATACACTGATGGGTTAAAAAATATCCCATGCTATAATCCAGGACAACCTGCCAAATTTCATACAAGTCCAGCGTAAAAAGCATAAAGGCAGACAGACGGATTTACTTTAAGAATAAAATATTAGTATGGAACTAGTTCATAGATAGTTTTGATCGATACTATAGTGAACTTTCTTGTCCCTATGTCAAAATGTCACGGTAAGGCAAAAACGGCAAGAAACGTGTTCATCTCATCAAGTCTTGTTAGTAATTTATAATTAAATACGTAATTTTAATACAGTTTAGCCTCCCTTTGAGTATTGCATGTAAAGTTTGTACCTAGGTATTAGTCCGTTCTAAGAATCATGTGATAACTGCGTAATATTTGTAAAATTATAAATAATATTTTTCCTTCATAAATTGTTTTAATAAAAATATCTCCTTGATTTGGTCAATTATATATTTCAATCTCACATTATTTTGTCACTATTCATTATCCTTATCGTCATAACGAAACTAAATGTTATAAAACAACGGAACGCGCGTATTAATTTTGCACTATTTCCTACTAACACACCAAACATTTTCAAATTAAATATTATTTAAAACGCACCAAGAACTCAGAAGGCACCTTATTGTGATATAAATAGATTACATTTGTCTGTGTCACTAAAACATTTAGAACAATATTGCTATGTTTAACACATTTTGTACGCCATATTAACTCAATGACAACAGGTCTATCACACCTTCACTATTGTTTTAAAACAACTTGATTAACTAATTTGATCAATACAATATATATACAGGACTTTAGTAATACTAAATTATTTCTAATGTAGACCTTACAATAGTGAGAAAACAATTAATGTCTAACACAAGAAAATAACTTGCTAATTCGTCATCACAGCAACGATTATTGCTATATAATCAATTCTTGTACTATATTTAATTTCGAAATGTAATTTACACTATTTATTTGACTATGGTGTATAGTCAACTGCAACCATTCAATAATACAGGTAGACAATTGAACTAGTGTACCGATGTAGTATGTCTATACTGCTCACTGAACTACGACTAACCTACATCACTCGTTGAACAGGTGGCTTCGGGCTTGTTTAGGTGGCCGAAGTACATGTCTTCGAATTATCTGCTATCCTGGTACGTGAAGAGCTCCTGGAGAACACACAAAAATTATGTTATAGAGAACTAACGCAACTAATATAAGCCTTTTTTACGAATGGGAAATTATAACTTCCCCGCTCTAAGCAGAGCAAGCTGAGTAAAACCCACTCCTCTTATGCCCTTTATGTTCTGAAGCTGGACCCCGGCAGGCGGCAGGCCCCTCTGATTTAAATAAGAGCAAGACCATCATTTGTTTAATCCAATTCAAGTGCAATTATAACATAAAATCACGCCTATAATCTCTGAAAGATAGGGCACAGGTGTATCTACTAGGAAGCCAACATTTCGCTAGTTATGTTTTAAGTTCCATGTCAAATCTAGACGCGGACGGGGATGCTACTGAGAAACTCCTTATGGAACAACCCACTTAAATTTTGTCGGACCCGGGAACAAAACCTGGGAGATCTTGCTTAGCAGTTGCACTTGCAAGCACTAGACCAACGAGGCAGTCAATAATCCTACTTTCCTGCTAATATTATAAACGCGAAAGATTGTATGGATGTTTGTTACTCTCTCATGCAAAAACTATTTAATGGATTTTATTGAAACTTTACAATAATATAGCTTTTACATCAGAATTACACATAGACTACAATTCATAAAGATATATTGTATATTCTATCACCACACGAGTGAAACCGCGGGGCGCAGCTAGTCACAAATAAGTAGAATTATCGGATCTGATAAACCTTGACATCAATTGTCTATGTCAAGATCAAGGGGTATTTTTCGAAAGTTGCACTTGATCAACAACCTAGTGGGCCGTGGGTAGCTGTAACCTTACTGATGCAGTAATAATGAATGCTATAATGAATAAACACGAGCGCTCTTTTGAAGGCTAGGCAAATAGACATCGTCTACTAACTAATGAAGGCAGTAATGGAACAATTTAATACCGTCACTACACTATATGACTCTGTTTTGGTAGCTGTGAGGGGTACCGCTCCGATAAAACAGAAATTACATAAAAAAATTGTATATCACTGCAGCGGATAGTTAAAGGGGCATTGATGGACGAACATGTCATTGTGGGCCGATGCGAAGATTTGTAAACTACTATCAATGCACAGCAATAAATTTTCACACGCCACATTTGTTTATTTTTTTTCAATAAACAGCTTTCTATTTGCAAGCCAGTTCGAAATTTAAATAAAACCTTTGGAAAGTTAACTCAAGTTAAGTTGCCATGTTTCGGAGTAAAAGATCGTTCGCATTGCAATCATGTTAAATTTTCGAAATGCGATATATCTGACCTAAAAAAAACTGGCAGTTCTACAAACAAAAATAAATCCACGAAGAACCCGGAAAAGGAAAGGGCAGAAAGAGCTGTTTCGAAAAAGGGATGGCGTTATCTATGCTTCTCATTCTCTTCAAGACTACACTTACCAAGATACCAGGATCGCAGCAACGGCAAGGATGTCTCCCGACATAGCAGTCGGATGGCTATCGGCTGAGGTTGCTGACGTAAAGGCTCTTCAGCTCGGTCTTAGGCGTGTTCTCGAAAAGAGCGGCACGGTTCTGGCCCTCGCCTTTCTTTACCCAATGTCCGTAGACGCGGAAAGCACATCCGTCTATCACCTGAAATTGACGTATAATATGTATGAGAAAACTATTTAAAAACTGTTGCAATAGTTGGTAATAGTAGAGTAGTCTAACTTTCTTTGGCGTAAAAGTGTTGCCGCGTTCTGGTTAAAAGTATATTACTTGATGAGGGAGGGCAACACACCTTTAGACGTCAACAGAAAGCGGAGATGTCACGTGGTCACTGCTTTTGTTTCAGTGTACCTTCTGACAATTATTAACGACTTCACATTAGGTCGAAGTCAACATATTCAACGCGTTTGGGAAAACAGGCCTTCTTAGCCAATATTGCCATAAAGAAAAATAGAATAGAAGTGCATACTTTGCGTCACCGTCGTGTAGTTGTTAAAGGCTTTTGTGACGTAGCATTGACAGAGTAAACTTCAAATTTGTGTAGCTTTTGCACTGCCAATATGTTAGAAACTGTTATTTATTTGCACCGGACCAATACCAGATGCGAATCTGGAGATATGAATTTGGTATGTCGGACAGCCGCTCGTGTACCGTACCTTCCTGAGCACGCGCATGGTGTAGGGGTCCCGCAGCGCGTCACCCAGCGGCAGCGCGCGCGTGGCCGTGTGCGGCAGGCGGCGCAGGCGCACGGCCGCGCGCACGCACACCAGCGCCACGCGCAGCTTGGCGCGCGCGTTGAACCCGCCGCTCTTTATGGCCTGGAGTGGGTGGATTATGTTACTAACTGAGTACAAGCTGATGGGTTATTGGTTGTGGAAAACATGGCCTAATATTTTCATCAATTAAAAATAAAGAATCAAATAATACAAAATAAAACACTGTAAACATAACCGTATAGTGAAAGCCAAACTATTTTACAAAACATTTTTTTTCTCGAAACTGGCTTTCCCTGAGATACCGCTTTTGTGCTTAGCGCGGCAATACAGAAAGTTTGATAGGAGACTTTTTTATTGTTCAGTACTTATGTATTGCACCTATGTATTTTACAAAACTTTAATAATATGTGTTCACAGGGTCGCATACTAACAAACCAGTTCGATCTTACATCATTCACCACTGTAATAATGTAATTTGACTTGGTAAGAAAGAACATAACATTAGTAAACCTGCGAAATGATGTTTTCCACAACCATTGTCTCACATTATTTGAACGAGACGGGACATTACAAGGTAAAGAAAAAAAAACAAATTTAACAGGATATTGCTTGCAAGAAAGACAATTAATAAGTAAAAGGAAATACAGTAACATTAAGTGGTACGGAAACATTGAAATATTGAAACAACGCAGGAAAAGTCATGCTAACATGCGGAAGAAAGTTGATGCAAAATAAGCATTAATTTGAATAATTTGTGTGCGTGTAATTATGTAAAAATGTATAAGTACTGTGAGTGTTTGTAAGTGTGTATGTTTATAGTATTATAGTTACCCGAAGCTTAAGGAATATTTTAAAATAAAGGTTCACAAACAAATTCCCTTTTGAACATTTACAAAGAAAGTTTTGATGATGTTTTCCCCAGGTTAATGATAAGTTTTTAATTTAAAACCGGAAACTAATCTAACAGACTGATTTCGTAATTTGGTTCCAAAAAGTAATTAAGTACATCATTATGATTGACACCAAATGTTGCAACAATTAACAGGTATGACGGAGTTGCAAATAATGTTATTTTGTAAAACATCATAATTGGACTACTTTGAAAGTTTGTCTGGCATATCGGTTACTTGGAACTGATAAGCTTTGTATGCTAGCTTTTTGTTGTCACAACAGTTCTCGAAACCATATCATATTTCAATAGAAATAAGATAGTCTATTGTATGTACATAATAAATAGAGAAATATTTACAACACATACAAAAATAGATTGTTACCTTCGAAAAGGACACCAGTAATGAAAATACCATGTTATGAGCATGCCATTTCCCAAAAAAAAAAGAATCTCGGCATAACTATTGTTATAAATTACTCAATGTTATAAATTAGTCACAATGACATTACCATAGTCAACTGGTCGATCCTAGACATCCGTCGGCTGGTACTGGATAAGGACTTCTTGAGCGGCGTCATCTCTTGATCCCATAACTACCAGGGACGCAGAAATATGTACGACTTGTAGTGTGTTTCAACATAATCGCTTTGAGTTATGTGCTCCTAGTTACGTGCTCCAAAAGTTGGGAAAAACTAAAAAGTTTTAGCCTCGCTTTGCTTGCACAATGAATTAACTACATGCATTTTACGCTTAACGTTATTTTATTTTACGTATAACAGAAAAATAACGGTATTTTAGAAACATTTAAGCATGTAAAGTGCAAGCAAGCTTTTATTTTGCTTATATTTTATCTGTCAATTCGATTCGTTACTAAATAATTGTTTTTTCTTTTCATATAACTAGAAACACATAAAATAAGCAAATAAAAGAATAAGCTCTACAGTGCATCATGCACTGTATTAGTGCACATAGAAATCAATGCTTACAACGAAAATTATTAACATATTCCGATGTTCTATTAGTCAAATAAGCTTTTTAAAAAGAGCGGTAAAGCAAAAGAAATCAGAGGCGAAATAGTCGATTTGACGTAGTATATTTATTCGACTAGTATAAAAAAAAAACTAAATACTCGCGTAGTTTTTAAGGTGAAAGCGCCAGAGTAACCCGAGAAATTTACATTATTTTTCATTTGTAGGGCTGTTTCGGGTAGCATAATAACCAAAATATGATTTGCAATGTAAAAGATATTTACTTTTAGAATTATACTTTTTGTAATCTATTGGTAATTTGAGACCAGTACCGACGCGGGTTATTAATTGTATTGACAATAATTCTGTAAGAAGTTCTTTTAATGTCGCTTTAGCAGAATCATTAGGTTTTAAATATTAATCACTTTACTATTTGCAGGAAAATTTGATATTCGCGCGGATGGATGATACCCTGGCTCTTTCCCCTTGTAAATTATAAATCAGTACACCGATTTGCTAACTACCAGGATAAAATAAATTGTAACAGCACTCACCATAGTGTTGAAGAAGGCATGGTTGAGCGCCTGGATGATGTCAAGCCTTTCACTCGGCTCCACCACTAGGAGCCGCCTAATAAGATCTTTTGGGTCGTCTGTAATCATTATGTGAGTGAGTTACTAATGGACATGATGCAATCAAATTATACTAGGTCTTATATACGTGTATTTGAAATTGGTTTAATAATTTGCAATATGGCGTCTGCGTTGCAATATTTGCAACCTATAAGTTTTTAGCTACCACGGTTTGTTTTAATTCTTCTATTAAACTCGTGCTAATTATTGCTTTTACTCTGGACGCTCTAAATGTGCTCGTTTTTCTACATCGTTCTCACATTATGAATAATCTCAACATGAATGATGTATCCATGATTTTATAAAACATTATGATTTAAAAGAGTGTCCATGGAGTTTCTTGCCCATTCTTCTCCATAGAGATCTACGCTTTGGAATGGGCAACTACAGTACTTTCACAAGTTATTATGTCTTGTGACTGAGACTGTAGCAGCATCATTTTTTTTGTTCTTGTTTTTATGACATTCAAAAGTGCCTGTAATGGTCTAATTGAAATAAATGATTTGAGTTTGAGTTTGAGTTTATCAACATCATCTCGAATTCGTATAGCTATTTTTACAAAATGGAAATATTTTGTCTTTTATGCAGGGTAAAGTAGTGAAAGTTAGGATGCTTATAACAAAATATTGTAAAATGGATGTAAATATTGTAAATGGGATTTTTATTTGTGCAAGAATAAACCATAATATCCTGGCTACATTTTATCAAGAAAAGATTTCTGTTTTTTTTTTGCAGAAAATTGCAAGCATTAAAATATTTGACCAAGGAAAGTCATTTGTACGAAATATGTAGTTCATTTAGGTAGGTCATTATTAGGTAGGTCATTTACGTAGTTTTCCTGTCTTGTCTAGAAGACAAGACAGGAAAACGACATTGTTGTAATCGCGGGTAATTCCAGGATGGAGCTGGTACATGAACGTGGAGATTGGCTCAAGGACATAGAGAAGCCAGACCCAGATGCAGGGAAAGTAAGACTGTAGATAATGTAGAGGAAATAACCAAATGAAGTGGTGATAAATCAAGATGAACTCACCAGAGATATCCGCCCACTCAGGACTGGTGAAGGAGTACTTTCCTTCCATTATATTCCTCAGCATCACCATCTGTTTACGATGCCAAAACGGAGGACAACCGACCAGTCTGTAAACATAAATTTCATATGAATAAATTATTTTCAAAAATATTAATGCATTCAACTCGACCTATATATTTATCTGAATTAGATAAAACTTGGTAAGCCTAAACAAGCTATTTCTTAGAATCCAAACCTGACTGCGACGTGTTCGCGAACAAAGGGCAGACGGGAATGTTAGTGTTAGAAATTCTGAGATTATAATATATGATTACTGTCGAATTTTAAATGACAACGTTTTTGGTTACAAATAAAATCGTAGAATGTGTTCTTAAAGTACATCTTGAAACCGTAAAATCGTATTTTATAATTTATTTAATATTATGATCCATGATTATTCATTTTGCATCTCATCAAATACATTTTTTTTATTTATAAAAAAAACATATTCATACATACTTTTAATAATTATTTTTCATTTATCTTTCCACACATTTTATTGAATATTGAAATCATTTAAAAAGATAAACAAAAATAGTGGTCCGCCAATTTCGGGACTAGGGTCCAAGCTATATTTATGATTTCTATAACTAACATTAAAAACACTAGTCGAAGAAGACCAGTCCACCTAAAGCCTATCCTGGCCGAAGTTGGCTAGGGCACATTATCACAATGACTTTTTAGGGTCCACCCTTTATAGCAGAACTTTTTATGTCATAATTTTATTTTGCATAACAACGGATGGCATAAACTTCACTTCGCAGAAAATAGTTTAGCAGACACTCATTTATCATACATTCTAAACTCATAATTTTGTTAGTCAGAATCATCTCTAGGCATAAACTTCATATGCATAATATTTAAAAAGTAGAAACATCATATCGCAGAAAGTTCACAGTCAGAATCGTCTTTTGGCATAATATATTTTTATCGATGATCATTAAACGGCAGAATTGTCATATCGTAGAAAGTTTATAGTTAGGGTCATCTTTGTCATTATAAGTTGTCATTTATTTTGATTAATTATTTCTTTAAAATAATGTCATTTATTTTAGTTATTGTTTAATTGAATTTGAGATTATGTCATTCAATTCAATAACTAATGAGGTATCCTAATCTCAATAGTTCAGTTCCGGGTAACCTACTTAAAACAATCTCTTTTTTCTATTAACGCAAGTCGTTTCTGGCACTCGCCGGCCGCTGCCGCGGCACCGCTCGCTACGCTCGCTCGGCTCGTGCGTAGGAGGTCACAGTTTTAACCTAACCTAACCTAGCCATTACTGCCGTCTGCCTAGTATGCCAAGTGAAATTATACCAAATAATATATTATGCGAAATTTGAACTCTGCGAATCGTAATTATACTAATTGTAATTCTGCCATCTTAAAAGTATGCCATTGTTAATTCGAAGTTTCAAACATTATGCCAAATGATGATTATACCAAATAATTTTTATGCCTTTAAAATGTTCGTTTAAAGAAAATTATGCTAAGTGTGTTATGCCAAATAAATTTCGGAACATCAAGATTCTGTCAGATAGAGGGAACCCGACTTTTTATGGTGTATGCTAAAAACAAACTAACATATTTTTGCAACTAGGTTTTTAAAGTAAAATTAATACCTTTTTATTAATATTAATGGATCCTTTGTATGAATAGAGACCTTTGTATTTAAGACATTTACGGCAAATTCGCACATACTTTTATGTCTTTAATAGTTGAAAGAACGAACTGCAAATGGGTATGCTAAAGGCTTCTTAACATGCTTGCATACGTCACAATAAATTAAATCAAATCATTTATTTGCATAACACAGGTTTGAGAGATGTTACATAGTTTATTTTTTAGTTACACTGTATTACAATCTTATATGAGGTGTGCAAATATATTTACATTGTGTTAATCTCTTATTATATTCATTAAAATCACATTAGTAGTCAATTTCATTCTAAATTAATTAAAACAGTTAATAATTAAAATAATAATGTCATGCAGAGATATACAATTTGAATTGTCAAAGCAAATATTTGTAGCTATTATTTCGTAAAAAAAAAAAAATAAGATGTTACTTTATACATACTATAAAGTTAATAAAAAATAATGGAATATCACTTATTTATTACTAACAGTCAACCAAAATTCACTATCAACCAGTTGTCTATAAATTTTCCGGGAATTTCATTTCTACCAAAAGTTATTACCGCGTAGAAACGCAGTTTTCGGCGAACAACATTCTTTGATAAGAATCCTACATCTAGCGAACTGTCAGGTTTCAAATAATCAAACAGAAAAAGTAAACAAAAAAAATAAAAATTTAGAGGTGTCAAGAGGCACCCGGATAGAAAGAAGTTCCTATTGAAATGAAAATATCTGGCTTGCTTTCTATAAGAGAGAGAGAGAGACAGACAGACAGACAGAGAAACATGCGACGCCGCACAGCTTACAATAGCTTACTATAGCAAAAAGTGTCGTGACAACTTTTCGTAAGGATTTTTTCCGTCTAGCCCCCTTTCACAACGCGCGATAAGGAACTTCGTTCCAAAAATAAACTTACAATGTAAACATGATGACTCCACACGCCCATCTGGAAAGATAAAACAAATTCCCGTTAGCCAATCATATTAGTAAATGAATAAGATGTTAACGATATTCCATGTTTGTTTATTCTCTAATCTAGTTTAAAAATAATAGTTGTCTACGAATGCGCGAATATTGACGGGCCTGTTGGTCTAGTGGTTAGTGGCCCTGACTGCTGAGCCGGAGGTCGTGGGTTCGATTCCCACCCAGGACAAACTTTGTGTGATGAGCATGATTGTTTGTTCTGTGTCTGGGTGTGATTTATCTATAATATGTATGTATTTATAAATTATGTAAGTATGTATATCAGTTGTCTGGTTACCATAACACAAGCTCTGCTTAGCTTGGGATCAGATAGCCGGGTGTGAGTTGTCCCAAGATATTTATTATTATTAAAAAAAAATACGAAACTGGCTAATAGTAGCACACATCACGCGTGATTTTCAGCGAATAGTTTGGTAGTGATGTATAGGAACAGGTATTCAACAAACGGTGAATGGATGAATGAAAACGATGCAATAGATGTTTTCAAATGAAATTTTAATAAATTAATAAAAATATCAGACAAAGTCCATAGTACCCAGTACAACAAATTAAAAAACAAAAACTAAACGCAAAAACAAAAAGAGAATTAAAATTATAAAACGGTTTTCAAAACCAAAATTAAAATAAATAAAAATATCAAATAGTATTCAAATCATTTCTTTTTAAGTAAAATCAAAATGAGGATTAAAATAATAGTACCATACCATACGCAAAATACGCGCTTCAGACGTGGAGTTGCGGACACCAGCCCGTTATACAATACAATACAATAAAATAATAGTAGAATGGTTACCAAAAAAAAAGTTTATATTTATTCATTTCATTTGACAACATCCAACGGTTACTAGGCAAAGTCCAACTAAAACCGTCGGACCTGTAATTATTAGGTTTGTTGACTGTATGAAATATGTCTAAGCACTTATTGAAACTCCAGGCTGTTACTCGAGAAATTCTTGATGGAACATCCCAATTACATTTGGTGCGCTATGATTCACATCCTATTTATGAGTACATGCTCGACCCTTATTAACTTGGACTTCAAAAATTAGCGAGATATAATAGGCTAGTTTCCAAAAAAAAATGTATTATATTATTCAAAAATAAGGGACACGTATGTTTTTCTTTGTAAATTAAAGTTACGTGTAACGTCACGTGTTGCTGCATTTTTCGCAATCAAAAACGAGTGACGTCACTCGTCTAAAATCTTAAAGACTGACTAAATAGAATGTATTTACTTTGACCCTGGAATCTACCCTAGTCTTATGAACTGACACACACCTCTTCTTTACTCTTCGGGAATTATAGGCGTAATGTTTGGTAAGCTAAAGATAATAGAATCACCCAAAAAGACAAACAATTTAGTTAGTGACCAAATTCAGAGAAATAAAATGAGTAAATCAAATATTGCCGTCGCGTATGTAAACAATACGGATATAACAACTTTAATGATAGTGTCCGAACTTTAACAACATTGATAACGATCGTTTTTATGAGTTTCACGCAACGTTTAAGATATGAACAAAATTACTTCTTATCTCATGACAACTAGATATTATATAACTAAAAGACCATTTTTGTAAACACTATTCGTACGGGCTTGCGTTTGACCGCAACTCGTCCGACGTGAAGCAATAGGGTAAAGCTTTCTAGGGACTACCCTAGAAAGATTTACCCTATTGCTTGCTGATCAGTATAATCCTATATAGTGTAGATCGGGGAAAAGCCGGCAGAGAATTCCGCAGACGGGTAGATGAAAAAACATTTCCTTTAATGATTTTTGAGATCAAATTGACGACACACACAGACTAAAATGATATATTTACTAACATTTATAGCGCGTGTGTAGTGTAAAATAGAATTGCAAAAACGTGTTTGCGGTACTCTATTGCAAAACCTCGTCAAAATCGAATCAGTAATTAATACGTAAAAAACATTCTAGCTCTCGAGTTTTAGATTTTAGTTAACAGATTGTATGTAATTTAACACGCGTGTACATAAATTGGACCGAAACGTCGAGGTCAAATTGCCAAACGTAGAAATCTGTTGGATTTTTATAGTATATTAATCACTTGAGCAAATTTGAGATCACTTTACTAAAACTGTTATTTCGCCTCTATTTTAAATGGGTTTGACATAGGTGTACATTATAGTACCCACATTTTGTCCATGTAATGTTTTATGTAATAGGAGGTGAGGACTATTGCTTTAAACCGGGCACAAATCCAGATTCCTCCACTGATTCTTGTTGGAAACCACTGGCTAAGTGTGAGTCAGACTCGCGCACCGAGTGTTCCGTACAAACTTGCGACATAAACGGCCATATCTTTTGACTGCGTAAACTTAGACAGTTGATTTTTTCACAGCTCCAAGGAACCACAGACTTGAGCAAAATGGTTTTAATTTTATCTCGATATCTCCACGCGTTCGAGATGGGTTTTGACGGACTGACAGAGAGACAGACGGACGGTTTCACTCGCTGTTCAGCTCCTTAGTGTCTCATAGTTTATTCATTACGTGAAAGAACGTCTGTGCAAAATTTAAGTAATTCGGCCAAGGAATGGCATTCTCCCATACCAACTTCGCCACCATGTTTAACCCCCTTAGAGGTTGAATTTAGCTAAATCCCGTCTAAGTGAGCACGTACGTCCTAAAAGGATCCCCTATGCAAAATTTGAGACTTCTAGCATTTGTGTTTTTGATATTTCGTGATGAGTGAGTCTGGATTCTCTGTTTTATATTTATAAATATATTCCAACATAACTTACATGTCTACTTCCCTGCCGTAGCCAGGTGCGTCGTCAAACATATTGGCTTTAAGCGTCTCGGGAGCCAGGTAGCCCGGAGTACCACACAGTTCTGGAATATAAGAAAACCATCTTTACATAGAATAAAATGAAGTCGCATCCGCGTCTCTTCACCTAGATCTTTTAGAACGTAAAGGATTTTAATGCAGTTTTCAGCAATATTTAGAGTGATTTAAGAGGGAGATTTATATGTACAATTAACTTCCATCTGCGACATCGTCCGCGTGGCATAGTTACTTTGGTCTAACGCTAACTTTAACCCGCGTGAGGACCGATAAACATATCTTTCTCTGCCCTTTTCTTCCCTCTTCCTCCCCCTTTTCTCACAATTTTTTTAACCTATCTTCGACTCCAGGGTCCCAACTATCTCTGTACCAAAATCAAAAAAATCGGTTTGGCCATTTAGGCGTGAAGACGTAACAAACAAACTCACTTTCGCTTTTATAATATTAGTAAGGATATCTGGATATGGAACCGCCGGGTGCAGCTAGTATTTATATCTCCATTAAAGCATGTAGCCGTAGTAATAATAGCCATTAACCAGGCGACATGATTAGTCAATAACTTTGACGACACAACTAAGATGGCTGATGATGGGTGGCTTATCATTTAAAAGAAAGCAAACGCCAAAGATGGCACAGCTGGCATTAGATGAAGTTATACAACTAGTACAGATATTTCTTCTACATTTGAATCATCACCTGTCTAGCCTATTCCTAACTATTTTGGCTTCAACTTCCAGTCTAACCGAATGCAGCTAGATACCAGTAAGTCTTCGGTATTTAAATAACAGGTCTTAACAGATACCCAAAACTTTTGCCTACATTTATACTAGCAATCCTTACAGCAACCACTAATTGTGTTAACAAAGAGGTCAATGTACTAATACGTTAAAATAAGGAGCAAATTAACACCAAAGCTACGACAAGTTTACATTACATTTATTCGACAGACAAACATTGACTCATCGAAAATAGATAGACTGGATTTAATACGTCGAAAGATATGCGAATGTAGTGTATGAGAGTACAAGGATAGCATAAATGCAAACAATAGCTTTTGTTCCGTAGGTGAAACTATCGGGTATTGTCTTAGAACCAGATGTAAGACTAGATGCGACGCGGTCGAAGAGCGTGACCCCTTGAGTATCACCGAGCCAGTACTATGTGCTGCGTCTGTAAATCTGTATGCAGTTACGATACGATGCTTTTTTGCATTTTGGCAATTAATGTCATCCAAAAATAAAGTAAAATAGACTTTCATAAACCTACTTAAGTCTGATTTCAGTAAATCCACTAAGTATCACTCACATTTGGCATTTCCAAATAAAAACAAAGACTTCTAAGTAGGTAGAAATGATTATTTAAAACAGATTGACCTTTAAGGCTTATAGATAAAGTGGATTATCAGAAAGCAGAAATATTTGGGCCAGAGCAATAAATAAAAATAAGCCTATTAGAACTGAAATAATGAATAGGAAATGAATGAATAGGTAATGTAGGATTGAATTCACCATGAGGGCCTAGTCCGGATTAGCAGTATCACAAGTCCTAGAACTTTGGCTCTAAGACATTCCGCGATCCTCACGATGGTTGTACGTATTACGAGCAGTGGTCTTTGACAGGCCTTACAGGTAGCCTATGGCCTAAAAGACTGCCAACTTATCAAGGGGTATCGTAATAGGAATACGCTCTAAGTAAAATACTAGTATTCAGCTGAATTCTGTTAGACAGACCTCAACATAATTGAAAAGACTAGGCAGATGATGTATTGAGAGCAGTAGTAATATGTTAGACAAAGTAGATCCTGTCTAGATAAGAACGCAATACTATTAACTACTTGGCCACCATTACTTTTTACACTCTGATCAATAATCTGATATATCTGAATTCTGAAATAGTTCAGTTAGTTAAAATACTTATTACACTTACCAAACAATTTCTCCCCATCTTTGAGCACCTTAGCAAACCCGAAGTCTGTGATCTTGACGTTGAGCTGGTCATCCAGCAGAATGTTCTCGGGCTTCAGATCTCGGTGCACGATGCACTTGCTATGCACGTGCCGCACGCCTTCCAGGACTTGTCTGCGAATAATAATCGATTACATGTTTACTACTATACTCTCCTGGTAGTTGTCGATCAGGTGAACGGTTTATGAAAACGAAATAAGTGGCCGAGTGTTATATCCTTATAATATTATAAAAGCGAAAGTGGTTTTGTTTGTTTGTTTGTTACCTCTTCACGCTTTAATGGCTAAACCGATTGTGATGAATTTTGGTACATAGATAGTTGGGAATCAGGAGACGGACATAGGCTAATTTTTATTTAAAAAAAATGTGGTATGTAAGGGAGAAAGAGGGAAGAAAAGGGAAAACTTAGCGTTGCTATTGCAAATCAATAAGGCGCAAGGGGAACTGTGTTACGCTAAATTTAACGCGGGCGAAGCCGCGGGCGAAAGCTAGTTAATCATAATTTTAAAATTAGAACCTTTATTTTTTAGATGATTTTTGTGACGTTATAAAAATACTAGTGCAGGGCAATACTAGTGCAGGGCGGTTTTACCCGCTGCTCAGCTTTTCTAAAGACAAGTATGAAAAATGGATGTTGGCCGGTTTTTAAATCTACCCTATATGCACACAAAATTTCATATAAATTGATCGAGCCGTTTCGGTTTGGTAAGAATCACCGCGACATGAGTATTTCACATATTAATAGTTCACTCGAAGGAGTTTTTGGTTTTAAATTAAGAGGTGGTTAAACAATGAAATTATTGTTGTGTTTATAAAGCTGTAAAAATAAATATCAAAGGAACACCTTCAATACAAAAAAAAAACAGGAAAATATCAACAAATAACACGAAATGAAATCAGTGAGCTCACAGAAAATAAAGAATTTGGAAAAAATAAACGATAACTTTACCTCAAATATTTACTAACTAAAACTTCTAAAACTACATTGTAAAAATTAACAACAAACTTAACACACGCAATAGAATCTTGATGTTTCAGGAATTTGCCCTCAAACTCAAACTTGAAGAACACAACTAAAGCCATTTTACTAATAAATTAAAAATGATTTTAAAGTAGTAACAAAACAATACGTCTCTGTAGCGAAGTACTAGGAGACTATAACAGCGCAAAGTTAAGTCAACACTGGGTTATCCGTACAACGTATAATTTGCGCGAATCCCGGTGTTTATCTGTGCACACGACTCACACACAAATAAAACAATTAGAATGACGTTGTATGTGCGTGTTATCTACAAGTTTCTATAGCCGGACTTTATTAGAGGGTCAATGTATTCGAGATACGAGTATCTTTTACTCAAACTGGCCAATTTTACCAGGCGCTGATATAACAAAGGAGGTGTGGCAATAATAATATACAAGCCCCGCCCCATTTCGTACAGTGAACACAAACATGTATTAGAAATTAGTAAAAAAGTTACTTCATGAGGTTAATTTTCTCATTTGGGTTATAGATAACTGTAATTAACAGATAAATTATAATATTTGACAAACACTGAACCTCGACCTATAACTTATTATTTTTAAACGATAGCAGTTGTTAAGGGGCTCGTGGTATAAAATATGGCGAATAAAAGATATATGTACGGTCAGCAAATGAGATAAGTAACCAGCCTCTTCAGAAACAGTTAACATTTTCTTAAAAATCCAGAATGTTTTCTATTAAAGTTAAGTTAATTTGATAGAAAACGAACAGTTAATTAAATAGATAAAATTTGAGTTAAACACGTCCATCGGTTTCTAAGAAACATTCAATTATATCTGACGAGCGATTCGAGGGCGAGGCGACGAGATTCAAGACCCGTTCAATCAATCAAGTCTTTGGACCAAGTTACGATACAAATGTGTACCAGCTGTTTAGACTTGGCTTAACCAAGTGCTTGGTAAAATTCCAAAGTGTTGACAACATTAATATGTTTTGTATTTCGAACACAATTCCATGCTAACTCTAAATACTTTCACTATAATATATTTATAGACAAACAAATAACAGGAAAAAAGCAGCCGTAGACAATATTTGAGCTATTTGATTAAGTAGGTCACGATTGTCATTACCACCACACCCGCATACCACCTACAAACAACGATTGCTATAATTATCCGCTTCACGAATGATAGTTGTAGGGCTAGTGACAAATCTGACCAGAAACAATCGTGGGGTAATCCCAATGATTATAATTATATGGCTTAGGTCTGCCTCTTTCAAATAACCATCATCATCTGCCTAGCCTATTCCCAACCATCTTGATCTTTGCTTCCAGTCCAACCGCATGCAGGTAAGTACCAGGGGGTCTAAAATGGTCGTTTAAGCAGAATTATAACTGGTTAATAATATGAATTACGTTATGATTCGTAAAATGGCCACAAAGTGACAATTCACAATATTAACTGCGTCTGTGACCATTTTAAGAATTTTGACATAACTGATATTATTATCCTATTATGATTATACTAAAGCGGCTATTTAAGACCCCCAGTATTTTAACTACTAAGCGTAGACTTTCGGGTTTCTGCTTTTCGTAAAGATAGTCAAAATTACTAGGTATACTAAAGTTTCATGGAATTTTCGTCATAAAAGGCAACATATGAGGAAGATCAGTACGGTATAGGGGTGAAACTTGTTCAATAGAGGACATATTCCAATACACAAGGAGACTTATCAGGCTTTACATTTCCAGTACAACATGACCTCGATTTCTATAGATTTGCCGTACAATGAGAGATGCGAATAAAAATAAATGCTGGTATTCAGCTACATCCGGTTGGGCTGCAAGTCGACCCCAAAATAGTTGGGGAAAGGCTAAGCAGATGATGATTATTATGATGATAGACGCGGATAAACAATTCTCAAACTCAAAGCAATTATTTCAACTAGACCATTACAGGCACTTATGAATGTCAAGAAACAAAATGAAGCTACAGTCCCGGTCACAAGGCATAATATCTTGTGAAAGTACTTTCGTTGCAATATGTGTATAGTCTGTGTATATGTCGATATGCGTACAATAATGGGGGCTTATGGGTAGGTACTATGACAATAAATATGAATGAATGACCTTATAATTCATTGGTCACAAAGTAACAATACATAATATTAACTGCGTACAGTGTCGTTTTAACAAAGTTAACGTGATTCATCTATTTAATTTTAGGTCACTAGTAAATATTTACATTTTGGAACAGTGAAAGTGCTGCGACGGAATGGAATTGCGTGTATCGTCGTGGCGTATTCGCTCAGTTGAGTCCCTAGCCTAATGTTGTATGCGCACTGACAAAGCGATAAAAAGTTGCGTAGGCGTCTCAATAGTCTCTTATAACGTTCTTCAACGCGAAATTGCGATAGATGTTTTGTTACAAAATGCTGTTTATCATTGGGTAACCTCCTTTTTTCGAGTACTAGGTATATTTTTAAATGTTTCGAGGTTTTTTAAAGAGAAAGCAGAGTTAAGTGCGACGCCTAATGAAAAAACCGTAAAATTGGGCGATAAATTTATGCACCATATGATTGCGGATGTCTATTTCCACGCATTTCTAGATTTCGTCACTTTTAGGCTCTTAGGATATTCTCTTAATGAAAGCTATAAATTCTTGGTAACCGTCAGTTTTGGGGTACATAAAAACAGCCTCCTAGAGCGGTGTTATCGAGATCGAATGGTGATTTCAAAAGCCCAGTTCACCCTGAAGATCTAGCCGTCGCTAAAGCAAGGTCTTGCTTACTAATTCTTTTATCATTACATCTCAAAGTCCAACTTTTAGTTTTACCTACAGCGTCACCCAAAAAAGCTAAGTAGATTTCAAGCATTATCCGAATCCACTTAATTAATTAAATTTTGTACGGATTCAGATTGCGGAGATTGCGAGAAAAAAACTGGAATCAATTGGGTCAACGGCGTTAAATAACAAATTATACAGACAGCTAAACTGAAGGTGTTACTTATAAAATATGATACAAAAATAAACTACATAAACCATGTTAATCCAAAATTTTCTACTAGTAATAAAGAATTATTTATACCGAACCTATGAGAAAGGTCAGAGAACAGATCCATAAAGGGCACGTAAAGGTATTTCTGGAGTGTTATTTTTAGTGCAACCTTTTCTCCAGACCGAGTAGCTCTCGGCGTCTCTGAACCCTGTTTTTGGTCGATAGGATATTTATAGTGTCCTGAGGTTTCATTCAGAATTTGTCAACGTCGCATATGAGTTGAACCCCACCTGACAGGTCGGGATCGTTCTTTTCTAGTTCCAATCGTTATTTGCTTGAGCCAGAAACAGAGCCAGCAGTGGATGTTGCCGCGTGCAAAGCACTCCCGCTGTTTCACGCTCTATCAAATGGCAGTGCCGATCGACAGAAAAGGATAGAAGCATGGAAAAGTGCGATTACGTTCTGCATGCGGCAGCACCATTGACTAGTGACGGTCTTGGTCTTTCATGAAAATAGGCTTGTGTAGGCGGACATTTTTATTTACGGAAAAAGTAACATGGGTGGGTTTTAGTCGGAAAAACTCTGTCACTCTCATCCAAAAATGAAAAAGTTATTTGATGATTTCCCATTTCAGATGGGAATACATCAAACAATTTTAAAAACAAAGACTGACCCTAACTATAATCTATACCGGAAATTGTCTTACACGTAAAATGCAAATACAAAACAAACATATACAGGACATAATTCCTACTACTATTACTTCGACTTCTATAACAAAGAAGTCGAACTGTCTGGGAAACAATATTTTCAAAATCCACTGTTAGAACTCAAGAAATATTACGAGAAAATTTTACTTGATTATGGCAAAATAAAAGAGAAGATACTAAAGTCAATAGATTAGGATTAGAGTTTATTTATATCTAGTCTTCAATAGTTCACTATTACAGAAATAGCTTACCATCTGCTTGTATAATATATCCCTATTCGAACAGTTTTTTTTTTAATTTTCTTTAATCTATTGACACCCGGAATGTAATGAATTAATATTATGACCTCAAGACATTTAGATATAAGGAAGGCTCATGCCCATTGACCCGTACCTCAAGCTACAATGCACAATTAAATAGATTACCCTTGAAATAAATCAGCCAAGCGGGCTACGTAAATATCACGCGCTATTTCGGTACAAAATATTATACTAAACGGCCTACTTAAGTATTATCTATCACCCACATTGTAGAACAATGAGCGAGTTATGCAAATTGATTTCACGTCATAAGGAGCAAAGGATGGTGGAGAATGGTGAAAGGCCATTTAAGTCTCCTTCATACAGGCACGACGCCTTCAAGACACGAGTTACTGTGATAGCTATACGATAACTGACATCTGGCCTTGCGTGTCTGGAGATTGGGCCGGTCCACTCAACCCCATGTGGTGGAGGGGTGGTCAAGAAACTCAGACGTCCACTTGGTCTTGTTATCATCGTCTGACATTACAATTTAACTGTTTGATTTCAAAAAAGACTTTGATATCTTAAGTTTGTGCCGGTATTTCGTTTCAAAGTAGTCAGTCAAAAAGAGTATGGTCTAGAGTTTATTTTTAAGCAAATTCACAAAACAATTTCATTGTACATATTTTCTAAGACTGCGTGGAAACCTACACACATGCGCATCTGGCGGGGCGACCAGAAGAAATCACGAGTCGCGTCCGTGTGAGGAAATCTTTACAGCCAGAGATGCATCATATTAATTGAGATAAAATAACAAGTGTATACTGCGAACACTCTCTAAGATACGCGCGTCGTACGCAGATTGATAACGAATAGATCTTTGTTGCGTACACAATAGGCTAATAAACGTTCGTATTTGCACGTTAAGGCTTTTCTAATATTACTCTATTGTGATTTACACGTGAATGTTAGATCACATTAATGTTTTATTTGAACTTCTGAAGCATGGAAAGTTATGAACAGGAAAGGTTACTGCGTTTGGGACACAGAACTATTATTTTGTTTATGGTTAGTTTATTTTTCTAATACAGGCTACGCGGCATAAACGAGGCAGGATTAGAGAACCCTGGCGTGACGATCTGGACTCGTGATAGCTGGACTGGCTGGCCAGAAGGCGAAACATTATGAGGACTGGCAGAATATGCTAAAGTCTTTGCCCAGCATTGAAGAACATAGGTTTACTAAAAAGTTAACTACTGGACATAGAATAAGAATACTAAGCTTTAACAATAACATGAAAGCCAAACATTTAACAGACAGATTCTACACATTTAATAAAATACTGCCCAGAATCATGACTTTGTAACCCTTTTAATAGTTTGTGTTGTATTGCCATCCCATCAGAAAATAAGTTTAAGTGAAAGACAATTTATGAACTTCAATATATCTCTTGCATTGATGGCTAATCTCAAATATGATTGGCTATCATGATTGAAATTTGTTCAAGAGAATGATAATTACTGGAGTAATTACATAGAAATTATAAAACTGTTGACAACATACCTCATAATATACCTCGTCTTCTTCTCGGACAGTGTGACCACAGATGTGAGGTAGTCAAAGAGCTCTCCATTCTTGCACAGCTCAAACACTAGGAATATGAATGTCTCGGACTCAAACACATCCTGCAGTTCAACTGAAACAAATTATATTACTTCAGGTGATTTGTTCTGGTTAGTCATTAAAATTCAAACTTAGGTTGTAATGTGGCTTTGCCTAATACTGTTTTTTTTTGTATATAAATAATATACAAAAAAAAACAGTATTAGGTTAAGATAGTTAAATAAACTATTGTGGCATTTTGCCACCAACTTTCAGAAGTTAATTTATTTTCAACCTTTTTATTTTTTTATTGGAAGTCTGTGTTTTTCTTCTCAGCCTTTTTAGTTGTAGTATGATAGTATCTCACACAATTATTTATCCAGTAAGTACTCATTTTCCATTGCTAATAAGAGATATTAGCATTTTGTCCATATTTATTAAGAGAATAATTTATGACTTATACGGTTTTCTCATGGATGATCCAAATAATTGATTACTTCAGAAAATAAAAATACAGTCAAATTGATAATTTTAAATTCTATTCAAATTTTAATATATTCTGTGTAGAAGTATATTAGTTCAAGTATATTATATTCTGTGTTGGATCAAGATGTCCGTTCTTGATCCAACACAGAATATAATATACTTGATAACCTCTTCCTTATATTTTAAAATTGGTTTTCTCTTCTTTAAAATTGTTTTTTCACGTAATACTATTTATACTTTTAAGAAATTATTCATATCTATAGTGGATACTAATTGTGCTTGTTACAAACAATTGAACTTAAATCCTACAGAATAATTTGTATGCTCTTTTGAAAATTGATTGTGTTAAGGACTCTGGTTGGCCCCAAGTATGTAGTGGTGTGGTTTATTGGTATTAAATATTAAACTTGATGATTTTGCCTAAGAATCACCACCCTTGCACTCTCATTATTTTTGTTAATAACTCTGAAATTCATATTAATATAATAATTTCAATGGCACTCTTGGTGCATTGATGGTGCGGGTTCAATCCCTGCATGGAACAAATATTATATGACCTACAGGTAGTTGTATCGAGTCTGGCTGTTAGTGTAAATGTGTGCACCCATAATACAGAAGAAATTCAGTGATGAGCAAGGTATTAAAAAAATGGTGTCCTCCAATAGTTGCACATTCAGCCAAAATACTGCACTGAATTTGAATAGTTAATAGAGGTAATCAACAAGCCATTTGTGCAATATAGAGCCAGCAACTCACTCACTAATATAAGGGTGTCCAGCTACCATCCGCAGGATATGAATCTCTTGCCGCGTGGCATCCCTCATGGTGTGCGTATCCACTCCATCCTGGGACTCCTGACTTAGATCTATGATCTTGGCTGCATATTCTTTTCCTGTTTCCTTCTCTATACATCTTCGCACTGTTGAGCTTATGCCTCTGTGAGCAAAGAAATTGAGTTAAAATATGTACTTAAATTATGATGTGTGTAGAATTGATATAAAACTTTGACAACAAATATTTACATAAAATTTAATAATTAAACATCATGTTTCATTCCTAGGACAATAAGCTAAAGTTAATTAACTAGCCTCACAAAGAAATCTGTTAAATGGCCAAAAAAGCCATAAAGCCAACAAAAAGAGGCCCAAAGTGGTGGAGTTTCTTTGGTACAAATACTACCATTTACTGATAGAAAATAATAAGAAAACTTCACTGCTGTCACTGCTGTTAGCTTAGATTCTATTCCAGATACCAATACTATTTTATGTACTATTACTATTGTATGTTTTGCAATAGCCTATTGTTTCCCAATTATGTTTTGGTCAGTTTCCAGTCTTACCAGATTTATCAGACTACTAGTATTATACATGATATGACTGCCTATCTGACCTCCACAACCCATTAGCAACTGGGTAATACAACACTCCTTGGTAAGACTGGTTGTAAATATTTAATAAAGGTAAATAAATAAAGTAAACATAAGTACATGTTTATCCAAAAATTCAAATATTGAAGGCCATATAAAGAGGTCAAATTCTAAGAATCCGATCACTTTAAATTCACTGCAGTAAAATTGTTTTATCAAAGGAAGTTATTAGTTTCATCCTCAAGGTCACTCAGAAGACTAATGACTAACAACAACACTTAAAATGATGCCCAGACGTTTTAAATAATTCCCCAGTTCCTTAAAAATTGGCACCAACGCAACTTATCACAAATCGCGACACACTTTGTGAACACCACAATTATTTTCTCACCTGCCTATTATTTCTTTCGGCTCATATCGTGCATAGAATTCTTTAGCCGCATCTTTATCGGGCAAGTTGTCGTCGTCTTCCTCCTTTGCCATCGCGTTCACTGTCGCTGTTATTATATTTTCGTGTACTAATTATACGTAATTAGCCTATTCACAATGACGAAAGGTTATTGTTGTGTAGAACAACTGACAGAACACTTCTTCAGCTTCCACTTGCTTGATTTTAAAACTCAAATAAAAGCTATTTAAACACTGGGTTAATAACTTTATGTAAAGTGCATATACTATAGTCTGTTTGTAGGCTTGGATTGAAGCCAATATACTCAGAAAAATTATCAATTAGCGTATCAATAAGCGTAAAATCACAAAATTGTAAACGGCTCTACCTGTCACTCACAAAATGACAATGACAGAGAATGTCTGAAATGAAATGTCTCCAACAACTCCATAGATTATACACTCGCTCGACCGAGGGGCTTGTCTTTGGTGGAAAAATGTCACTGATTGACTGGTAATTGAATACAGAGCCATCTCACATTTTTTTGTGCTATAAAACTATAAAACTCGAAACCAACCAAGATTCAGCCATTTCCAGCTTAGAAAAATATATCATTATAAACTTACCACCTTTGCGCGAATTCTTGTCGTAGATAAAATTCAGCTTTTAATCTTACGTGAAAAATATTCAAAAAAATATTTTTCGTATGGGGAAAGAAGTTACTTAATCCAAATATAGTTTTAATTTAAATTTAACAAACACTGCCTTTAATCCTGCAAGCTATCTAGTTCGTGTTTAGTGCACAATTTAGTGTGTATGTATAGGTTTAGGACAAATCCAAGCATCCATCTCTTGTCAACAGCTGTCGCCAGCTGATTTAACTCGGTCGCCTAGTTTTTGTCTCTTTCAAGCTTACAGCAACGTTATGTGTAAAATTATTCAACTCCAATTATGCTTTTTCTCTTTTACTCGTGTGCAAAACGATAGAGCTAAAAAATATATCAGGCTCAAACTGTAGCCTTCCTCGTATTGACATGTCAATCTGTCCATCCTTGTTTCACGCTTCTTTCTTGGTTGTTCGGTATGTTTTCGCTTGTTGTTCCGTCCCGATGGTCTTGCATTTTGCAGTGTTTTGCAGATTATCCTTATCAGTAGTTATATCCCGTGCTTAGTTTACGTGGACTGTATACACAAAGCTTGGATTTCGGTGTTTAGTTCCTAGCCGCGAGATTATCTGACCAGGTAAGTAAACTACGCACAATTTTTCTTGCTAAGTGACAATCATGTTTTGTACTGTTGGTACTTTAATATCTTTTTGACAACCTTGAAGCAATAAAATACCAGTTTAGTGATATTTTCTTTGTTCAAGTAGGGTATGTGGAGTTAATTGATTTCATAATGGAATGATGCTCCTTATGCTCTAGCCTCCAAATACCTTACCTAGTGAATTGTAATGACTTTCACTGCTAATGACCACAATTTTCCCTAGTTAGTCATTATGCATTTTTATTCTACTCAATTTAAGACTACAAAATATAAAAAGGCTATTCAACAATACTTACCAAATTTTTTACATTACTTGGAACCATAAGACAATTCATAAAGATGATACCTTGTACAAAATTTTCAAGGACTTAAGTGTGTTGTAAAAACATATGTATGTTTTCGTATGATATTTTATCTTTAAAACATATTTTGGTTGTTCTGTTTCAACATGGGTCATATTACAAGGTTGGCTGTTGATAGGCCAGTGATATCTTAACAATACCTACTCTAAATAACATTTTGAAAGTCAAACATACAGTCTAATAATATGACAAAACCAATGATTTTATAATATGAACAAAAAGAATCAATGTAGATACTAGAAACACAAAGATCAATAAGAGATTATGTAACCGGATGTAATTAGCTGTCAAACTGTTCCTACCCACAATTTAAATACCTATTTTTGTAATATTGCTATGGATTCAAATTCAACTTAATTTTTATTATTTTAGCCCAGATTAGAAAAAAACTAAACTTTGTTTGTATTAAATCTTTGGCTGCGGTTTGCCAAAACTTAATGTTACCTAATGGGGTGGACACCCCATTAGGTAACATTAAGTTGTGAAATGTGAAAAAATAAATTGAATACTAAAATAATTAAAACTCCAGTCTCCTGGCAATAATATTCTTGAGTTTAAAATACATAATGCATCTTACCAAGTATGCATTATACAAGGATTTGTATCAAGACTATTAAGGCATAATAATAGACATATTATAATATAGCTTTCCTGGAACATATATTTTCACTAGCGGCGCACCTTATCTTTGAGTTCAAAATTATCTTATCCCTCGTAAGGGAACCAACCATTATCAGCTGAAGGAAATAATTAGTGTAGAGTTGCATGCTCTGTTTCCACACAATTTTTTCCTGCACAAGATAGAGTGTAGTGGTTCATAAAATACATAAATAATACACCCTGTTTTGATTTCAGTTCACAACTAAGTCTCAAAGAAACTCGTAAGAGGGGGCCTTTTAATCAGGTTTATATAGCACCCCTCCTACGCCATTCCCAGCATCACATGTATTTTGTTAGCACTTATTGAAAATATGAAATAGTTTCAGTTTGTTAGAGTAAAAAATACCGATTTATAAGATAAAAATTTGTTTTGCTTGGGGTTCTAACACCAAAATTGCTAGCTGTATTTTAAGTCACACATTTTTTTTTCTTTTTTGTCTTAATAAACCATCCCCTCTCTTCACCATCGTGATTAACTATGACTTTTCCCAAAATATAATAATTCTGCTCCAGTCTGTCTTACAAAGACAGCTCGCTAAATACTAGCAGATAAACTTTACATTTCAATGATGGTCTTCCTGTCCTATTTTACCTGGAGTCAGCCCAACACATTTTCTTATCCTACCCTACTAATCCATCCATCCATCCTACTAATGTTATAAATGCGAAAGTTTGTAAGAATGTATTGATATCTGGGTGTTTGTAAAAAAATACACCAACAAAACTAATTACCATGGGCGCAGCCGGGGGCATAAGCTAGTCACATTATAATTTATTTATTTTATTTGTTATAGAATGATCCCATTTCTTCCCTAGTCCCCCTATCCCTCTCCAATTCGCCGTCATTTATATTTTATTTACTCCTTTGATCACATCCAATTCATCGATTCATGTATTACATTGTAATAAATATTATAATTTTGTTTTTAATGCCATGTGGCGTCTTGTACAATGCACCTGATGACCTAACCGACCATGTATAACCTTTTGTTGATAAAGCTGTTCAAATATCAGACTCATTTAGTTCTCGGGTTATTGCATAGATGGCGCTGCCTGCTGTGATGTGACACCACATAATAATCCTAATGAATTAATATCGATTTTGTGTCACGAAACTAATAGTAGTAGTAATAGTTCACGGCTTTTTCACGTTATTTATTCGGGTTGTCATCGATTTGTTCGTTCCGGGTAGTAAACTATCCGTTCAGTCTACATGCCCATTGGCAAGTCATCAAATTCCTGCCTCTATCTAGTTTAAGCGGATGAGTGAATCTGAGTTCGGCTGAGCTTAAAGCTTTCTTTAAAATTCGAAATCAAACAAAATCCATTTCATATAGACACTGAATAGAATCTTATTAGATGACACAAGATATTACATCCAACTATGATCTCAAAGGGGCCATCCCAAACCCACGTTATACCTAGATAAATACGCAGCATCTGCGTTGGCGGTACGTAGACGGGGACAAGGGCGCAAATTAAGGACGTCTAGATCCCCCGTCCTTCCTTCCCTAATGGCACGCTCAACCCCCTCAATGCTCCACTGACTACTCTAACCCCCTGCCGCCTACAGTTCTTGGAAAATTACATGTTATTCAAGCGAATTGTATGAATGATTACTTACTACGTTTTTCTATAAAACGCAACGAGAGTAAAACCCACCCTTACCTCGTTGTTTGTGATCTGGATGAATTGCCTTTTGTTTTCTCAAATATAATAATTTTTTAAAGCTTTACAATGCCCGTAGAAAGCAGAAAGAATGGCGTAAAGTTTGAGATAGCATTGTGCGTATTCAACAGAGGTTTTGTAAACTGAAAGGCTGAATTCGTTTTTAATAAAACTCCAGATAATGCAGTTAGTAAGTCAAATCAAATCTAATTCATACAGTTTATATATTATCTGATCAACCTAGTTCTTTGAGTAGTTTCTTCGATTTTAATCGTTACAAGAAAGAGAACTTTTCCTTTTTAGATTTTTATCTAGTCGTTAACAAAGCACTTACTTTAAGTCCTTACAGTCCTAGTAGAACAATTAATAATATTAATAAGAACACTCCACCCCATACTAAAATAATAAATGCGAAAGTAACTTGGTGTGTTTATTAGCTGCGAGATGAATTTGGAGGATATTTAGTACACTATTACGTGGGACATTATGGCCCATACTTAATATAGACAATATAGTACGTCACTCAAGACGCAAGCGTTCTTACATCAAGGCCTGCCTGTGACCTGGTCCTACAGGGTCCGTAATTGACCAAATAAATGACTATGAATTTAGTCGAAGTTGAAGAAGTCGATATTGGCACGACCCACGAAGAAGAGGGACTCGAAACTACATAATTTAAACTGGTTTAACCGACTTCAGAAATTCTTTTTATTCAGCCTTTTCAGTTAAGGCATATTGGTATCTCACAGAAATTCTTATTGAGTATTAATAAAAATCAAATAGATTAACCTTGTGCCCATAATTGTACCTTAGCTTTAAGCCCATTGTAAGATCTCCACACATTATGGAATGCACATGAATGGAAATGAATCTAGTTTTCAGTATTGCTTAAGTTTTAAATGATTTTCTAGGTCAGTATGAGACTAGTTCTCCAAACCCGGGTAATAGTGAACTTATTATCATCCAAATTTCGGCGTTCTGCAATACGGGATAGTAGTACCTCCATTGTCGTGGGGTGATTTCCAAATTCCACGCGGGCATATCTACGGTCACAAGGTAGTAACTTCACACATTTGGATTGTCTGATTGCGTTTATACTGTCATATATTGTTAAATTAGTGAAACAGAGATTGTTACGATAGCAGTACACGGAAGTTTTAATATTAGGACAACACTGGACAGTTGAGTATACGTATTTATAGAAATCAATTGAATTTGTCAATATTGAAGACCTTGGAAAAGTCGATATTGACTCGAGCCATGAAGAAGAGGGCCTACTCTACAATTATTTCATTCATACTGGTTTTAACCGACTTTAAAATAACTTTTTATTTCAGTATTTTCTGTTATGGTAAAATGGTATCAAAAATTCTTATCGAGTATTGTTTTGCCATAACTATGAAGATAAAATGATATGGGACCCATTCGGGAGAATACCCTGTCGATAATAAAATTTGAAAATAGGCCCACAATCGACGGAGAAGTAACGTAACAAACGAAAAAAAAAACAGTCGAATTGAGAAGTCTGAATTGAAGTCTGTTAACCGACTTCTGGAAGCAATTTTATTTTCCGTCTTTCTTCTACGTTTTTCTGGAAGTAGGTTTTTTAAGTTGTAATCAAATAAGTCGGAAAATAGACTTATGGCTGAGACAGTCTGTTAATAATTGTTCGAAAAAAAAGAGTAAAAGGTCCACACTTGTCTTTATTGGTGAGATTCATCAGATAGATCAGGTGCGTTATAATAGATGAATAATACGAATTTCGTTAGAATTCTACCCACTACCCACATAGGCTTCTACCCACCAAGTCAAGCTATGGTGACCTATTTCTCGAATACCCGCTACTTGCTAATAAAAAAGCAAACAGATAAAAAAACTTAAATGAGATATATACCTAAATCACCACACTAGGTAACAAGGAAAACTCGAAACAGTAGGATAAATAGATCACCTCTATCAAAAACAAAATGGCTTGTTGAACATCAAATATATATAGTTTCTACATACTGTTTTCTTAAAGGTCATATGAAACTGATATCGTATGCTTGTCTTAAAAGTCGATCTGTTTTTAGATAAAGCTGATTCGATTTGACGTTCAGAAAGAAAGAAAGAAAGAAAGATAATTTATTTGTCAAACATGCGTTTACATAAACTGAGTAATCAGACATGCAAGGTATTAAATATTATGTTGTGCTCGTCCATGCTTTGCCAATATCGGCGTACAAATTTTGAATATTTAAAAATTACATGTCATTGCGTATAATTTGAAATTTAATTACAAAATACATAAAAAATAAATGATAATTGATGTCAAGATATTATTGTATAAGTATGTCAAAAATTAAATGAAGTAGATAATTATGTCCAGTTTGTTCATTATTAAGCATTCAAAAAGTATCAATAGTCAATTAATTTAAAAAATTACAACATTAAATTGACATTCTTAATCATGTGTTTTCGAGGTCGGAATATAAAAGTCCTTTTCATTCAAAAAACTTAAAATATTGTAATACGCTTTATTAACTAAAAAACTTCTCAGCTTGTTTTTGAGAAGTGACAAGGATAGTTCTCTCCAACTTTTAGGCAATTTATTGTATATCGTGGAAGCCATACAGAATATACTTTTACGCATAAGTGCTGTTCTCGCAGTATGAGAGCATACCCTACAGTTGTCACGCCTGTTACGTGGCACTACTTCATCCAATAGTTTAAATCGGAGTGGATTTGTTTTGACAAACACCGCTACCTCCAAAATATACAGACATGGCAAAGTAAGTATTTTATATTGTTTAAAGTAAGGCACGCAACTATCAGTAGGTTTAATTTTAAAGATTGAGCGAATGCATCTCTTTTGAGCTTTGAACACCGTGTCTTTTTTTGTTGAGTTGCCCCAAAAATATGACACCATATCGTAGATGGGATTCTGTCAAACCATAGTAGGCTGTAAGAATTGCCTCCACACTTATTATAGACGACAATGTGTGCAGGGCATAAGCAGATTTACTGAGTTTCTTGCATAAGATTTCGATATGGGTTTCCCAATTCAATTTTTTATCAATGTGTAGCCCTAAAAATTTTGTACTTTCTACCTCTTCTATAGGCTGGTCATTGTAGTGTATATTTAAAGTACTCTTACTGTTGATCCTTTGACTAAAATGTATTAATTTAGTTTTGGTCAGGTTAATTTTTAAGTTATTATCATCCAGCCACTTTACCATAGAATTTATAGAATAATTAATGTCATTTTCATAGGTATCAACATTTTTACAAGGTACCGTTATGGTGCTATCGTCGGCAAATAGTGTCAGAGGTTGAGGGATGCCTTTCGGTAGATCATTTATGTATAATATAAACAAAGGGGGCCCTAGAACACTCCCCTGCGGCACACCAAACAAAACTGTACGTTCTGAGGACTGATATATAATTTCATTTTTACTTTTCATATTAATTTGATTTATATGTGTTATTTGAGTTCTGTTAAGTAAGTAAGATTTAATTAGATTGTTGACATTTCCTCTAATTCCATATACCTCAAGTTTATTTAAGAGTGTATCAAAGTGCACATAGTCAAAGGCTTGTGTCATGTCACAAAATACGCCACAGACTGGTTTCTTTTTATCAACGTTATATGTAACATTATATAAAAAATCATAAATGGCCATATTAATAGTTTTACCAATTCTAAAACCTTTCTGTTCCTCGCATATAATATTATGCTTTTCTATAAATGAATTTAATTGATTATAAATGTATTTTTCAAATATTTTAGAGATGATGGGAATCAGCGATATAGGCCGATAGTTCTCCATTAACTCCCTATCATTTTTCTTAAATAGTGGTTTGACAATAGAAACTTTTAAAGCATCAGGATACACGCCTGCACTAATGCTGAGATTGATGACATGACTCAAGTGAGCGCAGATTTCGTCCGCAACATGTTTTAATATATGAGTAGCAATACCGTCATATCCCACACTGCTTGTATTACGCAGGGTCATTATTATCTTTTTAATGTCATCTGGTATACTAGGGGCCATGAACATAGTTTTATTGTTGAAGTCTAATGAACTCGCCCTAGGTCTACAGTCGACACTCAGTTTTGGCTGTATCTTATTAATAAAAAAAATATTAAAAGCTTCTGCAATAGTTTCGTGATGAGATATGACGCGGTCATCTATTTTAATTTTATTTATGGTAGACTTAGGTATATTGTACTTTGCACGGTTAATAATTTGCCACGCAGTTTTCGATTTGTTTTTAGATGTTTTTATATTGTAGTTGTTTTGTGCTTTTTGTGTTAAGCGGATAATTTTTTTGTACTTTTTTGAATAATTATGTAGTATGGTTTTATTAGCATTACTACGCTTAAGTCTAAACTGCCATAGGAGTTTTCTTTTCTTCTTACTGCACAATTTGATCCCTTTTGACAACCACTTAGTTCTTTTTGATGTATAGATTTTAACTACTTTTAATGGAAAACATAGATCGTAAAACAGCTTGAAAATCTCAATAAAATAATTATAAGCTACATTTGGGTCATCCGTGTCGTAAAGTTCCGAAAAAGTAAGAGTCGTGAGATAGTTTTTAAACTTTACTACATTATCCATATTATAATCCCTTCTAGTTGCGTACCAATACTTAATACAACATATTTTTCGTACTGGACACTGAATCAGCTGTGCTGTATGATCCGATAATGCCCATTCAAATACTTGAGTCTTACATGCATTAAAGTTATGCGCAAAGTTGTCAATGCACGATAAACTGGCCATGCGAGTTGGTTGTTTCAAAGCAAGTCTCAGATTGTAACACATTAAAATACGTTCAAATTCATTAGTTGCACTATTTTGCTTAAGTACGTCAATGTTGAAATCTCCACAGATAACAATTTTCTTACAGCATGAACGTAAAATTTCATGCAAGAGCATTTCAAGTTTATCAAAACAATAATTTAAGTTATTTGAGTTCGGAATTCTATATATACACACAATTATTATCTTATAACTAGTCAGTTCCACGCCACAGCACTCAAATATGCCTGGAGTTGATAACTTTGCTACTTTTGGCAATTCTTTCCATTGCAGCCCATTTTTAACAAGGATACATGTACCACCCCTTTTTTGTTCTATTCTACAATAATGTGCAGCCAGATCATAGTTAGGTAAAAATAATAAATTTTGATACCCCTCCATGATAAAGTGCTCTGTAATACATAAGACATCAACATTTGTCTTTTTATTAGATAGCTCCTCTAAACATACCAACAGATCATCTGCTTTATTTATCAAACCTGCTATATTTTGATGCAATATGTTGATATATTTATCAGAGAAAAAACAGTTCATTTTCATCAGTAACACTGCTTTGTACAGAGTAAGGCAAATCTGTCACTTTATCAGAAGAATAACATGAATTTAAGTCACTTTGCATTGTAAATTCATTAATCATTAAGCCTATGTTATGAAATATGTTGGCCATGCCGCGATTATTTACAGAACTACTACTTTTTGCAAACATATTAAAATCATAATCAATATAATAATTAGAATCAAATAAGTAGGCGTAATTATATGAATAAGCATCTAAATATAATAAACTGTTAAAGGTTTCAATTCTCGAATTAAACATTGTTGAGTAGTCATTTAGTTTGAAAGTAGGAGCACATAATATTATATTAGTGTGCTGCAATTTTGACAGCGTTTCACGAATACAAATAGTTAGTTCGACATAGTTCTTTGTCCGACGAAAGTCTTCTTCCCCTACAAATATCAAGCAGTAATCATTCATATTGTAATCCTTTAATTTGAGATCCAAGTCAGAGATAAGGTACTTAACACCACAGTTGGGTGTCAAGTAGTGGCAGATTCTATAGTTAGGGAATACATCTTCTGCAATTTCTAATATTTTATTATTTTTGTTGCTACTTAAAATACATAATTTTTTCATTATACTTTTGTTCGGTTTACGGTCATTGTTTAATTTTGTACTTTGTACTTCTGTCTTTCTTTTTCTATTAATGCCAGTATTGTTGATAACGCCATCTGTGATCGACTTATTCAACTGTTCATAATATTGATTTTGAACACCGTTTGGCGATGTGGATATCGAAGCTGTAGTCGTGAATTCTGTACAATCACTAGACTTTTCCGTGTGTTTTCTCGCTGACTGGTTCATTTTTGCAGATGTTTTCTTGTTATTTGGTGTTTGTGACTTTAACTTAGCAGCTGGAGAGCATGCCACTTTTTTGTACAGTGCTCTCTGCTTCTGTAACTCCTGGTTGTGGCGTTTGAGATATGTGTTTTCTATAGTTAAGGATTCTATTTCATTGTGGGCACTATTGAGTTCTAGAGTTAATATTTCTAATTGATGTTTTAACTTAGTACTTTGGTCATCTTCGTCATCAGAAATATCAGGTAAGCTAGTTGTGGTGCCATCTATCGGTGAGTTCGCCAATAAAATGTCCCCATCCGTATCATTGCTGGTTGTTTCAGACTTCGTACGGTTTCGTCTAAACGTGATATTTTCTAAGACATTCATTTTACAATGCTGTTGAAGAATGCATCAAAAAGATCGAAGGATATGGACTTGTAAGGGTGTCTGTAAATAATAGCTTGTCTATTTGCCGCTAGATGTTATTGACACAAATTTGACGAAACAATGTCGATAAAGCAGTATGGTATCACCTTAGAACAATGATTCACCAGTCAATCGATCTACGTTTATCAGTGTAATTTCTTGTTACGCTACTCGCTTCTAGATGGCGTTGTTCATAATTTCATACAATTTATGCTTATTTTTTACATCTGTAACCCCAAAATGAATGTCATTAAATTCATCCTCTCACCACTAGATGGTGGTTGTTTACAGTTTTATTTCGCTTTTGTTTATTTTTCACTTATGCAACTCCAGAATTAGTGTCACTTAAATTTAAATTAATTGATCTTTTCGCCACTGGAGGCGCTAGTATGGGTGCAAAGGTCACTTTTCAAATGATATATTTTTTAGCAACGGCTTGACAATCATGTATTATTGATTATTTTTCACTATTTGGTACAATTTTATCACCATGAGTTATAGATTTTAATTTTAGATATAGTTTCTTTATGTTTTATTGTTCAGATAAAATATTTATTGTTCATTTTCACCATTTCGTGTAAAAGGCACTGTTTTCACTAACACTATTTTTAAGGGATATTACTTAGTTTTGAAAGTCACCAACACTGTCACTTATGTGTTCCTATAATTGCAATTTAATATGATCATCGTATTCACCATTAAAACTTTTGTTTGTTGTCAGACTACAACATTTGTTGCAAACTGGGTGGCATGGTATCATAAATACCTATATTAAGCCACTGCGTAATCGTTCTCGTTTGTAATCAATGTTAAACCAATGTTCATACGAAATACAGGATCCAAACTTTCGTAGTACAATGAATATGGGCACATGTACATTCATGCACAGTACCACTAGGCGTTAGTGCGTCCCATCCAAGTAGATATCTAGTCGCTTACTCGTATTATTATCACCTCTCCTTTATTAAGCTCTGGTAGTCGGGAACGTTCCGTTCATCTTCCCGTATTTTTTTTATCATCATCTGCTTAGTTGTGGGTTTTTTTAACTGTGTTGGGGTCGGCTTCTGATCTGACCGGATGCAGCTGAATACCAGTAACTTACACAGAGTGGCTAGCTGACTATTCGAAGCATATTAGTGGTACAGAAATGACTAAAGTATTGTTTTGGGTGGCTTCAACGATTCTAAATGGGCCTTGGCTTTCAAAAAGAAATTCCCGGTTCCCTCTTACTTTAATGAAACAAAATTTTCTACTTAATTTATCAGGAATCCAACCAATCTGCGATCTAGTTGTCGCTGTGAGACCTACAATAATTATTATGAGCATGTTCTTTCTATTCGCTTCGTAATTCCACGGCTTGCATTAACTAATTAGTGAGCTCACACGGTGTAAAGATAGATCATGTTGCTATCAAATTATATACTCCAGTTACACTTACAGAAGTGTTCTCTTGATCCTCTGTGGGCTCTGTGGGGCAATTACGTGTTGCAAGACATTCCTGACGTTAATTTTAATTTTGTAGATCAGAAAACGATGAAAGAGTGACATATATATTTTAATTACCCTCCATTTCTTTTGATCGTTTCCATTTTCAAAGGATCTTTGTACAGGGAGTAATAACAAAAGTTCCATCACAATTAATTTTATTTAAAAAGTACCAGGGTGAAAGAAAATGCAAGAAGGATCTTATAGTTAATAATGTATCGCTTGCAGTTTTATAAACTCGAAGAAAAATGATAGCAACGTTTCTGTTAAAAAGTTTCAACGTTGGCGGTGGCCAAAATTGGGTCTCTCTTACCCGTATCTCTTCTAAATTTCAAAATAATGATCTCTTTTTCAAAATTACCAATAGGGAGAAAAATGAAAATTGTAAGTTCAAAAGGAATATTAAGACCTCAAGATATTTTAAGACAAATTTCAGGGAATATACCGTTAAATATTAGCTGTTTGGCGTATTTTTTACGATTTGTACGAAAATTTCTGAGCAACAATTATCACAATTTAGAATTTAGTCGCACTTGTGTTAATAGTTGCTATTCAATTTTATCAGGCGTTGATTACAACTTTAACGCCTGGTAAATATTCACTTGCTTACTTTACAATGCAGCTGCTTTTGCAAACTGTATTGAGAAATTATCAGTGAATAGCAATCTGATATAAATACAAATCTCTATAAAGCCACCAGATTTATTGTCTTCACCGCCATTCTTTGTAGTCTGCAAGAGATCTAAGCCCCTGCAGCTATTATGGGTTATGATTATAGACCATCTAGATCAGGCCGTAGTCCGAAGTCAGAACCGTGAAATGATCTAGTCATAAATTCCATCGTTATCGATAACTGTGTAGCGTAAAATGAAGCACCCACATTTACAGTATTTATGTCTGTAATCGCATCAATTTGAACAATCTGTGAACAATTTACGCCTAGGCCGTTTTTTAAGCGGTGGAAGTATTTATGTAGATGTTTACAGTTTGGCGCTACACAATTTATTCAGAGTTCACGATATGGTAGCAACATCAATATTTTTTTCCGGAATGAACAGGCAAACGGGAATCGTTGTTTTATAAGGATTATACAGTAATGTTTGTTCGTGGATCGTCGTAAATAGTAATAATGCAGCCAGGTACTTGTCCAGTTTGAATGTACATTAATACGGTCACTCACCCTGTAATTAAATTGTACATACATGTACAGAGAGTATCTCCTTTGCTGACTTTACGCACAAAGCCGTAATGCCCGTAATAGCTATAATCATTCGGTTGAAAGCAAAATTTGTGGCATTGAATTTTTGAATTTGCAGGACGCTGAAAATTTCAACTACTTTGTTGTAGGACGTAAGTTAATATTTCCAATTCACTTTTGCGCGAAAGTGAGATTGTTTGTTTGTTACCTCTTCACGCTTTAATGGCTGAATCGATTTTGATGAATTTTGGTACAGATATAGTTGGGAATCAGGAAACGGACATAGGCTATTTTTTTTTTAAGACTGGGATATGAGGGAGAAAGAAGGAAGAAACTGAAAATCTTAGCGTTGCTATTACAAATCAATAAGGCGCCACCGAATTTAACGCGAGCGAAGCCGCGGACAAAAGCTAGTTATATTATAATGCAACCTCTTCGGCCACTCTCGTAGAATTTACATTTCATTTTAGGTTATTGTTTTAGCCTTAAACTGCCAAGAATACTGAATGAGAAGATGTTATCAAGCCTTGTTAGTAGTACTCGTATGATGGCAGTCATGCAATCATCGTTTCATACAAGGATAACATTTTATCGTTCACTTTAAGTCATTTGAGAACATACGTATTAACATTTCTGTTTAATTAATTTACCGGTTTTATTGCAGGTATGTTAATTACCTGATAAAGTGTATCAACAATTCAAAAATCGAACTTAATGGTGCAACAATGTTCTTGTTGAAATCGAAAGCTAATAAAGTCTTATTTAGTACTGCGAACCGGTGGAAACCAACTGTTTGGAAACTATGTTTAATTAATACTGGTACCTATTGTAAGTTATTTGCTGATTTCAGGCTGGAAATATTTGTAACGTTGTTTTAGATAATTGCGAAATATCATAGCAGCAATCTTTGAGTGGCCTGTAGGTCCGACTTCAATTAACAAGTTCAGTTAAATTTAAATATCTAGGTACTTTAATCTATCCGCAGTATATTATTTCACCATTCGAAATCATTATTCCTCTCTGGGCGGAGCAGAAGGTAGTGTCAGACTTGTACACTACTAAAACCCATCCATGTTCCGACTTCTTCCCTGTAGATTCCAGGACCTCGGTATCTTTTTCGAACAACTCGCAACCCCGGCAGGCAGTGGTCCTTCTAAATAGCTGGAATTTACTTAAAAGCATTCCATATAAACCAATTATTTTAAAAGTGAAACAGACCTAATTGGTCGTTGAATTCACTGCAACTGCAATCTGCTGCACATAACTTAAAGCTAATTAGCATGAAAGTTGCATTGTTTTATCTTTTCCGTAAATCTCAAAGAGAATGAAGTAATCAGCCAACAACACAACGTTTATAAACACCATGTTGCTGTGGTTACTGTTTAAAATATGTTACCGCAGTTCCTGAGAGTGCGTTGAACCGCCCCCACCCTCCGATCTATTTTCTAACTCAACCAACGAGT
Source organism: Ochropleura leucogaster (assembly GCA_958449745.1). Classification (NCBI taxonomy): domain Eukaryota; kingdom Metazoa; phylum Arthropoda; class Insecta; order Lepidoptera; family Noctuidae; genus Ochropleura; species Ochropleura leucogaster. The sequence goes on along the minus strand of OY288220.1, from coordinate 13,548,949 downwards.
TCTTACGAGGACATGACACCGTCATTATTGCGATTGTCAATGTTATGAATTTGTTATAATTTATGAGTAAGCCCGTGAGCAGTTAGTTATGCAGATTAAAGCCCTAACGACTGACTCAGTTTTGCACTTTCGTCGCCTGAGTCAATTGCCTACAAATGGACTCGATTCCCCAGTTGATTTGTTGAATTCATTTTAAACTTAAGCTTGCATGATTCAACAAAAAGCCACTATATAAGGGTTAACCTTCAGTACTGTTTATATTTAGCTATAAAAAGATCCAACGAGATAAAAAATCCTAGTGTAATCGACTGCTTAATTGTATGCATGCATTAGCTGCAAGAGACTTAATATAATGACAGATAAACGCATCGAATAGGAAAATGAACTTTATGTCTTGTATGCACGTTTTTAATTGCCACTTTAAAGCACACAATATTTGAAACCCTGTAGCTAAGTAAATGTAAACTGGTGTAGATTTCATTATGATGTTTAAAAAGCGTTGCACAGTTTTGTTTAAAAAAAAACATGCATTGTCCAAAATCGTTTTGACCAAAAGTGAAAAGTAAGCTCAAAGTTGAATATCAAATTCAATGGTGTCCACATGTTCCACAATCTAGGCAGGGGTTTTAGGTTACACCAAAAGTCGTCACGTTAAGTAAACATAGTTTTGACATACCACTATATAGTCTATCTGTCTATGTATACTTAGTTAGATCTTTAAAAGTACGCAACGGATTTTGATGCGTTTTTTTTATAGATAGTGTGATTCATCACATTGCACCCGTGCGAGTTGCGCCGGGGCGTGTCACTAGTTTTTTTATGATTCAGGCAAACAAAACAAACTTGCCTACGCACTTCAAACATCAGTAATACATTCTGAGGAAGGAAGCGTGTTTACGAAAAACAACACCTGTTTTTTTGCGGAGCGAATTTACTGTCTGCAGTATATTTTTTCCCTGCGCCTCGCCAGGTCAAAGTCCACTGCACGCCTGATCGCGCCATTTGATTGAGCGTAATGTCCATAGACTTCCATCGGATCGCTTACAGAATTGCCTATTTCATGCTTCAATTGTAATTTCATATTATATTAAGCTGAATATTGTGAACGTTTTCTGTATCTGAGAGATAGTTATTGAGAACTTTCGTGATGTCTGACTATCACAACAAAAGATAATTTAAGAATAAAAAATAGTCCGTAAAATACATCGTAACAATTACGTGCAAAAACATCAAAATTTCCTCTACTAGAAGATCTCCCTGAGGCCCGGATTGCGCAAAATGTTGTTTTCGGCACCATAATTTTATAAAAACGTCGTCAATATATGTATCTTAATCGTCTCAGTTTTTCTATTCTTAAAATAAAACCTACTTATATTATAATGATAATACCTAATAGTGAAAAACTTATTTACATAATATAACCTGGGTTTTAATTCCGGGGTCATGTTTAAAGCATGGCATCTAGCTGACCACACTGCGTATTACTTCGATTTGTTCATAACCTATTATAATATCCACCTCTTACCCTTGATCGAGGATAACAGCATTCACATGGCAACTGTCTTGTTTACGTTTTAAACTCCTTAATACAATTAAACGATTAACAAGTTAGTTGTCCGTATGTTTATCTCGTCTTCCCATCGACATCATCACGCCTCCTAGTCACGATCGCTATTTACGAGTATTTACACGCAGTATGCAAATGTTTCACGTGCATTGTGCATCAACAAGACTAGCGTATCCGTTGTACAGACAATCCTTAGCACATCGTGCATCATGAAAAAAAATACTATTGTGTTCCAGACACGTCATTAATAAAGAGAGTTCTGTACGAGCTTCCGTCCTGCTGCTAAGTTTGTATTGTTCATCATTGTATAGTCTATTTGTAGCGTAACAGTGCTATCATATCAAGGTTTAAAAACAACTCTTTATTCAGTCCAGATAATAGATACATGCATATTATTTACAAAACATGCAAACGAGGAGCATTACAGCAAACTGCTCTCCATAAATTGATGTTGTCGGGATCATAACAATCATATAGGTTGAGGTAAAGTTCTGGGATTTAAAACAAGCTTCACCTCGTCTCCCAGAGTGTAATAAAACTTTTTTTATACACAAATAATATATTGGGATGGCCTCGATGCGTGCACGCAGGCCCGCAGATGCACGGCTGGCCTTGACTCAGCGTGCATGCGCGTGAGTCGAGGTGTAAGGGACTGGCGAGTAGCGGTCTTAGATCGATTGCATAAATGATGACCAATAAGGTCATCAACGTGTTGTAAGTCTAATATTAATTGGGACAGTCACGGGTACAGCATTCAGCTCTTTTTTTATACTTCTGTCTTTAAATTTATTTATTTATTTATTTAGGATTACCAACGAGTAACATTACAAACATCTTTTACAAAATTAAAATTGCACATAATAATATCCTGCAATGCACACTCAATTACAGGTAACCACAGCTTACACATTATTGAGTAGGTAAACATGCTATAAATACAGATTATTTAATAAGAGGAATACATGCTACAATTATACAATCATGCTATTATTAAGGATTAAAATATCAAGAGAATTTAAATACATTCAAATTAAATTGCAATTTCAATAATATTATGTCAGAATGAAAATAAAATTACAAAACACAAATTAGAATACAAAAATTAAAATATTATTAAGGGTAATAAGATATTATTTAATTTTAATATTGATTATTCTTTGGAATTATAATTCAAATGTCCTCTAACTGAAAGTACTTATATAATTTCTTCTTAAATATGTTAAGACTATCATGATTAATATCGACTTCAGCTTTGCGCCATATAGTGTTATACAGTTTGGTTGCCCTTGTAAGGGGAGAATTATCACCCAAATTAGTTTTGTGAAAATATAAGTATTTGTCCGAGGTAACCTGCTAGGAACGTTAATTGATATTTTTGACAGAAGGTCTGTATTCGTTTTGGATGTCATCATAAATAAGTTTATCTAGTTCAGTTCAATTATTTTTTAACTTTGTAGTGCCTATTTCCAAGAATGATTTTCATACACACATCACATTTTCTGAATTCACCTCGTCTTTAAAGTTGGTGCTAGATTTGAGTCGAACATTATTATCCTTCAATATTGATGACTTTGGTATGTTTCAATAAATCTTCTGTTCTTGCACCCTGCCCAGAAGCATGCGCCGCGCGGCCGTATCAAAATGCCGTATCGTACTGATGCGAGCTATTTTTGTCGAGTCTCGTCGCGTCGCCAATCGTGTTTTTCCATGCACTAGCACCAAGCACTTTAAAGGTAAAAATATTTCGACGTGTTATTACCCAACCTTTACTTTTGTACACATTTATTTCTTTTGTTGAAATATTTGGTCATGCGCCAAGTTCTTCGGTAAATTGAAGCTATCGCCAGATTTGTCGACCTGTGATCAAGCATGGCCCTCGCACTTTATTTTACTTTTGACCCAGTTATGTACGTAAACAAGCCTGCTTTTGGAATGATTACATCATCAAAATCACAGTACAGCATCAAACTACTTAATCATGATTCATCTCCCTCCATCATCGAATGCACTCCAATGAACTATTGCAATCGTTCAATTCATATCTGATATTCAATCGCGTCTCATCATTGTGCAGATGATTTCATTCCAATCAACATTTTGAAAACAAAACTGTTATTGTTTTCATTCTTTTGTTCCAAATTGTTTTGTATGCTAGTCATCTCAATAATGCATTTATCAAAGAACCAAAACTGTTGTTGAGAACCATTAGATCTATCCATCTTTCTTTCACGACTGGCATTGCATGAACATCACTCAACATTAATAATTGCTTCGCCGTTGTTAACATTTCGATTAAAACCATGCACGTAAGCACCGAGATGTTGGCGATTTAAGTCTCAAGTTATTTTTAGTTTAACCGGTCTGTTACCGTAACCTCTGCTGTAACTGCGCTTTAAACAAGTTATTAAAGTTTGCGATAGCTCTACTGTCGCTCGCCGCGGTTCGGGGTCTAATTAACTCTACCGTTTTGAGGTGGCTAACATTAAATCGAGTAACTTGATCTAGTATATTTATATTTTTAACAATATCTGCATGCCATAGCACGAACTCCGCGGCGAAATTGTTCTGTAAATTAGTAGATAAGGCGTATCAAACTTTATCAACTGTTTATACAAACACGTATGACCTTCACGCCGTGAAGGGCACATGGTATATTGTTTTGCTAATACTTACTGTGATTACATAACTTAATAGATATCTGAATGAGACTTGAGTTATTTTCATTGTATTGCGATAAGTCCAACTGTTTCAGATCTAGTTGTCAAAGGTTTTGAGTGACGTATTAATTTGATAGATAAGTATATGTTCTGATTTGTTTTGTTGTGCATCATTCAGTTTCGTCTACGAAAAGCCGTTGAGATGGAATGTCTCTGTGCTATAAACTCTAAAGCAATCACGTCTTGACCACGTTTAACCTTATTCAGCAGTTTTTCCTATGTTGCTTGGGGTCGGCGCAACACGTTCCTTTTTTTTAATGTTCTATATCAACCGTCACGCTATCATTCACTTCTCTTTCTTTTATATCATTTCTAACACAGTCCATCCATCATTTTCTTGGTCTTTCTCCTCCTCTCCATCCATAAAAATCATTTTCGTCACTCGTTTAGTCGCATGCAATTTGTTCCTCATCATTACATGCCCAAACCAAAATAATCATTTCTTCCCTTTTAACTTTTCTGTAACTGACGCAACTTTCAAACTTCCTCTAATATGCAAATTTCTTACTTAATCCATTCTTGTCACACCACACTTCCACATCAACTACCTCATTCATCAATTAAATAACTGATACTAGTAACCAACAACAAATGATTTACTCAAAGATGACTCAATCATACTTCTGACCGTTTGCATTAGCCTTTAAAAACATCAATTTTTGTGTGCGTACTTTAATTACGATTGATGTTTCATAACCGACACTTGACTTCTAAAGCCTTGTGTATAGTTTCAAGTTTTCGAGTATACGGGCTTTGATGTTTCAGTTTGACAGGACATACAACAAAAAAAAAAAGTGTTATATTCAGTTGTATTTTACCAGTTTTCTCTGAAGTCTTGTCTGTATCATTCTTGAAAAGTTGAATAAGTGAAATTGAAAGATGAAATTTTCAAGTGAATCTCATTCGTTAGTTTTTCAATCTGGTTTTTATTTTCTGAATAGATTCAAGGAGACTTAAAAAGGCAATCTCGTAGCTGAATGAATTTTCAATACTGTTTAAGAAATGAGATGCTAGTCAATAGCTTCGTTTTCCCGATTGCACACTTGAGAGAAACTATCTGGGAGTATGAAGGAAACCATGACTAATAATATATTATGATGGACAGTTAGTTAAAATGGGACACGATGTCATATTGTCATCTACTCACCGTTACCGATTATAGTGAGGCCTCTCCTACCGCTGCTACAAACGGTTATGTATGGAGCAATACTGCCATGTCATCCAGTAATATTTGTTCATTCTTTATGCTGAAATGCGAATGTTATTATCTGTTCACAGCTTAATCCATGGTCTAGATCTTTTCTATCACATAATCTCTATGGAATACCAATCCTTGGCCGGTCTTAGAAAAATCTGTGTACGTGACCTACGCCACGGAATTTGTAATAAATATTTTTTGTTAAACAGCTGTTGTAAAATAGTTGTCAGTAGTCAAACACACACTCATTATTTCTTGGTCGAGTAAACAAGGGACAAGGACAATCAGTTAGGTTTTAATATTATTTTGTATACATTGACGATGTACAGCCTTGAATTTTAAATTCAGACTTGTTTATCGCTGGCAGAAAGTGCGACGACCTTTTTGAATATATTTATTAACTTAAACGCCCACGTGATATAGGAGTTCTCTTTATATTTAAACAATTAACCCGTTTTTTGTCTGTAAACAACATGATGAGTGAATTCGGCAGTGTTCTTCTTCTTTATGTTTAGCACGTTTTGTTAATTTTACAAGGAACACCGGATATTTTAAGATCTTTGTCATGTAGTGTATTTTAACACTGCATCTTATGCACAAGTAATTTAACGGCTTCTTTTAATAATATTTCATGTTCAACTCTAATTAAGAACCAGTTCTCAGCAACCCTTGGTGTGGTCTCATCTAAAATACAGATAGGTCCACTTTATCACCTAGAGTACTCGTCGGTACAGGCGGTTATGCTACTACTGCATTTGAATGGCCATCCTGCCAGCAATTCATATGCCAGTTAATTGCGATAAGCCACAACTGAAGAGATAAAACGCTCTCTGCAGGTGGTGATCAACGGACGGAAGGTGTTTATTGTTTAGTCCTAACCCTGAGGTTAATTTTCAGGACCCAGATTTGCTTCAAAGTATCGTTCTATGTGGATTGGATCCGTTTAGTTTCATTACTGTCAATAATATCACCAGTATTACATCTTATTGGTACCTATTTAACTGTGAAATTAAAGTATGTAGGTCAAATGACAATGACTCATATTTGGCACACGACATTCACTTGTATCAATTAAATACTGATGTATCATTGTATGCTGTTGTAGGTATATTATGTCAAATAATGAAAAACATCATTACGAGACAGGAGATGTTATTTTCGAATTCTTATTCCACAATCCTTGGATCACTCAGTGTAATTTTATGCACAATATGTCTTTCATAACTGATAATAATTTTACTAGTTTAGTAACATTGTGATACTTATTATGGATGGATTATATACGGGTAATTGGTATGCCTTAAGTAATTGGCATTAAGTCCGCCTATATATCAATATGTGCATAAAGTTTAAATAAATAGTTGTATTTAAAAGAAGACACTATTGAACCTTTAAGTAAATCATGTTTGGTGCCAAAAAGTAACCTAATCACCAATCTTACATAATGAAAGATATGATTTGTTTGTCTTAGCCACGAATAATATCTTTCAAAGTCAGATCACATGGTAGGCTGGTTGGCTGTGAATTTGGTTCCTCTAGATCACAACCACTAAACCACTGCTGTAGAAATTAAAATGTGTAACACTCAATTTTACTCAATAGATACACATGCAGTTAATAAACATCTATCAATTGGTAATGGTACCTCATAAAGAGCAACAAAATCTTACCTGCCAACGAAAACGGTACGCATTCCCCATTACACTGTGCCTGACATTCGATTACACCTGTTTCTAACTCAATGAAATCCACATTGAGTCGTAATATGAACCGAAGGCCAATCCCTTATCATATATTGTATTGTGTTTTTTTTGCAGGTAAGCCCACAAATCCGAGACTATCGTTGTGGTGAGTCATAGAATAAAAAAGGTATCCCCTGCCCTTGTATGTTTTTTTTTCAGCAGCCTTTGGACTTTGTACCCTTATGTTCCGTTGTGTTCTCCGATTTTAACATTTTTATGATGTGGAAATTTATTCCGTCCTTGTTCTTTTGTTAGCACTTAATCTAATGAATGGATGTTTAAAGACTTAATAATAACTACGTTTAATATTCATTTATTAACATTAACCGTTTTTACAGCTTCTCTTTTGAATCAAAGTTGTAAAAACACACGAATTTCAGTAACATCAGAGTAACACATTTTATTTTAATGATTTCTTAGATCCAGTTTAGAGGCTGATGTCCATTTTCCTAGTTATCTTCTGAGAGCTTGTTTTCAACAGACATGCGAGTCGAATGTCAACTATTATTTATATAACTTTATGACAACGATGTTTTTCTCTACAATCTGTTCGCTACTTTTGAAGTAATGACCTTGTCATCCTTACTGATATTATTATTTTATCTGTTTAATAGTAATTATCATTATTAATTATATTTAGATTGAATGAATAATCCGTGAAGACAAAGGTTGGAATATTTGTATGGTACAAGGGCTTGCCAAATAAACAAACATCTTACAAGTTACGAAATGCCGTAAGTATGTTAATTACTGTAGGGAAACCTGTTTTACTAATCTAATAATATATTTTATTTATTCAACAGACGTTTGACCTTTACGTAATACTGCTAATTGAATTTTGACAAAGTACAAAATTACCAATAATTGGGCTTACAATGTCTGTCATTGAAGAAGTCTTAAGCTCTCTTTATTACATCATTCCATCTGCTTTGTTTTTGTGTCACCATAATATTGTCTACTAATCTCCATGATTGGTGTTATCTGATAGCGATGACCATCAAGCAAGACAGATAAAGAAATTGATAAACGTTCATAGAAATCATAAAGATCACAATGATAACCAGGTGTTATTGAAAAACACAGGTAGACTCAGAAGAATTTAATAATCGATTTAATCAAAGCCTTAGATCTTAGAAAGACACGTGCTAATGTAATTATCTATTCGTCTACATTAGTATTTAGTATGTTGGTACAGGCGCACACTGTTTGCGAACTGCGAAGTTGTCTGTCAGGATATACAATGGTCAACGTTGATAAACAGAGCAAGACGCTCGGCATCTCGCAGGGCACTGACTTAGGACCTTTGGTGAAATTGTGTAATGTAGTAGTCATACAAACTTTAAACACAATGTAATTATACTAACTCTGGTAAAATATGTTTACTATGATACACTCCACAACTCATGAAAGTCTTTAGTTCGAAGCTATACACAGCGAACACCGATAATGCAAAGTTATTTTATCAATGAGAATATCAGACCAATTTCCAAGAACTGATACTACCGGCTGTCACACACACGGCCCGTATGAGGTGCAATACAGGGGTGAAAGCACAAACGAGCAACATGCGTAAAATCGATACAATTTTAATCTGATCCAGACATTCCCCATCCCCTACTATTCAAGGTCACGTTCGCCGCCATTTTGGGCGACTCGATGGTTTTATGACGTCGACGTGAACCCTCTTTAAAAGGGCTGTCTACTGTGCTTAAAACTTTAAAAGGTTTTTGGGCTGCATTAATATATTAAATAAAGTAGACACTTTTTGTCAACAACAAAAAATTACTAACTTTTTTGTTTACCGACACTGGGCGTCTGTCGTCTGGCGTGGATTTTGAGCTATAAGTGTTTTTTATATTTTGGAACACAAATTATCCACTTTCAGCTGCATGTAAAAGTTACAGTAGTATTCTACATTCAAGTTGATTTCAATTAAGTAATCAGTTTATTTCACTTTACTTCCAATTTGTTCGGTTAGTTCTTGAGCTCACAGTTGAATAAATATGGCATAAGATTTTCTAGTAAGTTACATCATCACAATGGAAGGTAATTGGCATAACGGCGAGCCTCGTTCAGCAAATTTATTTGTTGATCCCCCCGGCTATAAATTCATATTATTCTCGTATTCATTCTCGATGATGACATAATATATGTAACATGTTACCCCGGTATCAGAATCAAAAACTTCTTGTTATTTGTATGATGTCTTAGGGCAGCGCCGGCGCCGCCACGTTATCTTTCTATAGTTCAAACAAATCCATTAATACTCAGTAAGGTGCTTAAGCAACAAAAGGATGTGGGTACCAGTAAAAGTACTTAACGACACCCTTAAGAGCAATAGTAAAGTGCCGCTGAGCTTACCATATTTTACTTACTTGATACCTTTATTTTACGGTCAGATATCATTTCTGTTTTTTTTTTTCAAGACATTACTTGGAATAAAACATTTGGATGGATTTTTCTTCTTTTACTGAATAGTACTTCCCAATATTCACTTTTCTTTACTAAGGGCAGATTTTTCAATAGTCAGATAACTTTTATCTGAGGAATAAAAATAGCTCAGATAAAAGTTATCTGACTATTGAAAAATCAGTCCTAAGATATGGAGTGCCTACGTAAAACAAAAACGATTTGATCCCCTGCGCATGATTATTTTCTAATGCACTAGCGGGTTTCGCCTACGTAATTAAGCATAGTATATGTAGATGATTGAAAAGGGAAAGCCACGGTGAGCTTACAAGACTTTTCTTATTGAATATTACTATCATCATTACTCATAGTTTATCATTAATTCATAAGCGAAGAACGAACGCAAAAATCGATAACTATCTGGTGACGGTCTTTGAATTAGCTAACACATAGTTTTTATTTAGGAAATAAAATCCTTCTTGAAAAAAAAAACAATTTATCCCTGCTAGAAAAAGTTTTAAATTACAAATTGAGTTTGGAATCTAAACTACAAAGCCATACATCGCTATTGGAAAAATAAATATCCGTAAAACCCCCATACTTCATTCCAAAAATACGTATAGCGTGACCATTTGGTTTTTCATTAAAAACACAAAGCTAAAAAGTAAAATATATTTATTACAATGTCACCGGCCATTGGTCGCCCGTACCAATCGTCGACATAAAACACACAATAAGCACTAAATACCGTAAAGCGGCGAGTAAATCAACGCATGAATAGGCACGCGATGGTAACGAAGCCATACAGTCGTAATTCCCTGGAACTGTTACATCTAATACACCTTGTAGACTATTGGCTAACAATGATGCAGTCGTGGAACATCGGTTTTAGACTGACCTCCGTGCTAATACTGTTCAAATAATAGATACTATAGAGATGCAAGACGAGATATTTTTGGACGGTCGTGCGAATATTTGCGACAGACACCACGGGCAGTTAGAACCCGGAAGTCTTGACTACGAATCTAATCTTGAAATTGGTCCATTGCACGGCTTGAGGTCAACCTGCAATAACTCTGTATTAACCGAACAGTATTCGGGTTTGACTTCGGGCTGGTCGGAATTGGAATGGAACGAAATATTCTAAAAAACATGGGAAAAGATTACAATAATGTGGAATGTGTAACATAACACTTGTCTTTTATGGTGCCCTGGTAGACTTGTCATAAACCACGTACACCAACAAAACAGTTTTAAAATAGTGACGAGACGCCGCCGCGCCGTTGCCTTCACACACCAAAGTGACCCACTTGCCACATACGATTTGTCAACCAGATAAGAAACAAGTAAACAAATAAACAAGTTCATAAAGATAGTAATTGTTTTTTTTTTATTCTAATTATTTCTCCTTAAGTCTTTCGTTGCTCAAAACGAGAAAGTTTCGAAAACTCCCAAGTACAAAAGGAAAACTTGTGCGAAGATAAACTTTAGCCTTTGACATTTTCAATGTTTAAAAAGTGACTGCTCTGTGGCTGTCAGAGTTTAGAAGTTTCTTGTAGAATAATAAATTAGTTTCGGAGAATCGAAATAATTATAATTATGTTGGTTAGTAGAAGAGGTTGTTCAAAGGGCGAAGTCCTTGTAATATAACACGTTTAAGTAAGTAAATGTTTTTTCAACTTTTAGTTAAATAAAATTAATATTATTTCAGTTTATGTTATGCAAAATATATTTTTTGTAGGAAATAGTCATAATATTCACAACGTCCTCTATTTATACTTATTTACGTGTATCTACAACCATGACCTACACGACCTGAAACCTCAGTAAATCTGAACAGTGACGAATCAACTGAGTTGATTCTATACTCATTACTACTTATGATTACTTCCTTGTAAAGTAAGGACATGTGCACACGCAACCGCAACCTACTATTACCAAAATCATCAACAAAATTCCATTGACGACCTTGCCCTACTGTGTCGTTGTCGCTTGCCTACGTGACGCCCTTCACGCGCTTTTCTATTCCTCTAGCTGTCCCTTTCTAGAAGTCTCTCGGTTGTTGTTTTTTAGGTCAATCAGCTGCTGTGGGAGACACTCGAGTCGTTCCGCTGTTGATTGATACTATGAGTTCTTTGAACTTCTGCTTGCCTATGTTCTCCTGGTTACGTCATTCAAACTAATGTTATGGCGACTAATAAAAAGAAGCGAAAGGCGTCAGTTAAGAGTTGTTTATTTTATTTATGGTTATGATTCTAATTACCATTTAAATACTATTCATATTTCATCTCAGTTATTGGATACTGTTACACTGCCAAGTCAATCTAACTTTTGATGTCAGCTGTATGTTCAGAAGTTTATTCACATTTGTGGATAGAATTGTCTGTGTGCAATAATGAATGTACCCGTTACAAGTTTAGACTCGAATAATGCATTAACTGTTGTCTAAATTGCTAATCTATGCAAAATCATTACTAATGAGCGAGAATGTTTTCACGTAAGCAACTTTTGATAAATGACTTGTCACGGCTTACTCCTGTGAAACACAAAAACAAGTTACTTCAGTTATTTTAACTATATATTGTGTAAATTTTCTTAAACAATGCCTTTATGCAAAACATTGCGTGTGACTGGGAATTTGCCTCATATGCGAGAAATACTATCAAATGTAGCTGGCCGTTCTTACTGCTACAACATAAGATCCAAAATGTACTATAAATATTAAATCGGATACTACTGTTGGAACATTGTATCGTGCTTCCTACGAAATAAGCGACTAAGCTAACTTGACATCCGTTCAGTTTGTAAAGAGTTGTAACGTATTTATGTGTGTGGGAAATTGGAAAGTTGGTGGTCGCTCAAGTTCGCACTTGTCGAAGAAACTTAACATATAAATTAATCACTGGAGACTTACTGATCTATTATCTTATGAATGTACACAGCGCAATCAATTCCGAGCCTGTGCTAGTTGAGCATGCTAAGACTGCCGACGGTGACCTACTTCGGAACTGTACTTATGTTTCTGATGTATATTCTCTATAAACACTTAAGGTAAACAGTGCCTGGAAGTCAATCCAAAAAGCTCAGCACTTCAAAACAAAAACAAATAGAACAATAGCGTTGCCTCAGGGGGTCATCTCCACGCTCCGTGGACATTAGACTAAACACGCGAGCTGTAACTGACAAATGTCAAAAAAGTTAATTAAACTAACAAATACAAGTCATCGATGGCCACCTTGACGAAATCGTCTAGAACTCTAGACCGATCTTAAGGGGCTCACTCCACAAGCGTTTGATCACGATGACGAAGATGAGGATGTGAATCACGTTTTTCCCATTTGCCGCGAGGTTGTGTTGTTTACGGAAGTCCTGCGGAAATGACGAGCGAGACACCAAATACAGTTGGCATCGACTGGCCTTTGAGAAGTGCACCTGCTTTGCGTCAGTGTTACTCAGTACTATAAGTACAAGCTTTGCTCGAAGCTCATTAATATGCAACACATGCAAGCGATCGGCATCATAATCGCAAACGTTTTATTGTCTGATTGAAGATCAGCCGTGTGTGAATTTATGAGTTCACTATCCTAGCAGACAATGTTAGTACTGAGATTAGTAGCTAGTTTTATAGCTGTTCTTGCTACGTTGTACTTTAGACCCTAAGCCAGAGGAACAGTAGCGATTAATACCTGTAGATACAGATCTGGAAGGCCAGTTGCCCCACTGTTTCAAATAACCGAGGCGACAGTAAGAAAATTGTTTTGAAATAAAGCATATAAATATAGCTTTGACCTGCAAATAAAATTACTTAATCCGTAAAGTTTTCAAAATAAATGAGATTAAATGTGTTTTTATTTTGGTTGGTTATCGACTCGTAAACGTGCAAAAGTCAAAGGTACTTGAAGTTAACACAAGCGATAAGTAATCGTTTGTTTGTTTTTGTGTATGCACTTTTTTTGTCAAATTCTTTACTGACCTGTGATACGTTTTTATTTATTGATTCGTAATATTCCTTTCTTTAAAACTGTATTTGATGTTTTAAGCAGTTTTATTCACACCAGCAAGAATCTCTTAACAGCAGCTGGTTCAAAAATTTATAATACCTTGAACACTGAAATAAAAAGACGTACTAGATAACTCCTTTTTACTTGTAGTCACATTATCCATACTGGAAATGAAAGCCAGTGCCTTGTAAGCCATTATGCACTACAAGGATTTAAGAAAACTACCTTGAACTAATGTTATTGCAGCTAAAGCATAAACAAGTCAAGGCAATCCCAATATATTTCAGCGGCGTCAAAAAGCATACTGTTTTGTAATTTTCCCAACCAAATACTAACCTTAGTAAACGATTAGGTCATACACAAACCTATAATGAAAATACCTGTGAACTTGATTCACAATAGTATTGTTTCCAGTGTTAATAGTAAACTCTACTACAAATTTAACGTAGAACACTTAATGGATTCTGGTTCTATCGATTTCCGTGGCCTAATTCTCTCCCGAGTACGTCTAGACTAGTTCGGGCGTGTTGGATTTGCTATTGCCGTACTTTTAATGGAATTGAGTTAGGTAAATTGCATGGATCACGGAAAGTTGTCGCACTAGCAATTTTCCTGATTAAACAGTCGTTTCTGGCCTAGTTAGATTAGTTTCGTTAGGCGGAGTTAAGTCATTTACTTTGTAAACGTGATGATTTGTCAAATCTGCATCAGGGTTCAATGCTATATTTTATTTTAAAAATATTCGATTTTTTATCCAGACCAAACTGACAAATATAAAAAATACGTATTTAAAAATTTCAAACTTCCTTTTATTGGAAATTTTAATCATGTCGATATTAATTTCTATACACTATCACATTTACAAAGTGCATAATTTGTATCATGATAATTATAAATATGTCACACATATTGCCCTAAGATTATTTATTTGAATAAACTCAATTATATCACTAGATAACCTCTTATCATATTATATGCAAAAACAACATCATCCTCTGAGTGGTGGTTGGAAATAAACCTCTTGATACAAGCATGTTTGTATTCACAGCTGAATCAAAATAACTTCAACAGTTGCTTGTTAAAAGCTCCTGGCCAGTACGTGAAATTTTATTGAGACCCAAGGACAGATTAGAATAAAAATACAAAACAGAATTATTGATTTATTCAATTGGAGAGTTCATCATTCAGTATTGACGCACTTCCGCGATTTTAGAGTCGAATAATCAAATTATCTATTCCTCCAAAATCTTGAATCTGTTGCTAGATGTTTTTTAAGGTAGAGGTCAACTAACGTATAAATAAGAATCGTTTTGCCATTTTAATCTGCCGCTGCTTCGGAAAATTTTCTTTGCAAACAAGTTTCATTGAAAATGAGGTCATTTAAAATAGTACGAGTAACTATGTCGGCATTATCAAATGCAAAACGTCACAATATATTTTAGTGACGCCGGGCTGTGGGCGAAATATGTGGGCGGGGAATTGCACCATCGCCCACCACACCTCCGGCTAGAGCACTACAACTAGGACAAGGAACTGGTTCTTCGCAGCATACAACATCCACTGCTCCTCCTGTTTCGCCTTATGCCTGTCTTACTATCTCAAAACTAGCATTTGATGCTGAAGTTAACAATTGTCGAATTATGTCCCAAGTATTTGTATGAAAAACTATCTTGTACGAAACTGAAAACACAGTTGTTCCATTATTTTTGGCATCTGTCTGTTTTGTAGCTTTGTGTCAAGGTACTGGTTTGTCCAGTGTTTTTTTTATCGCCACTAACGAACCTAAGCCGGGATTGGACCATTGTGACTAAAAACTTGTTCAACAACTTCGCAAGTATTTCTGCAAAGCTTCTTTAGTTAATTATTTCGTGACGCTTTTATATATATTTTTGGGTGGCCATTTTGTTTAAGAGAATCTGTTTTGTACTGTTATCAAGCATCTGTGTCATTGATTTATTTAAATTATAATAGCAAAATTATGATCTGTTCATTATTGTTTATTTTTTGTTAGGTAAATATTATTAAAATTACTGTTTGCAAACGAAGTTTAACGAATTCAGCCTAGTAACTGGTAACGTTAAAATCGTTTTATTAGCAGTTGTAAAATCGTGTGTGCAGAAAGCAATAAAAATATTTTCGTTATCGCTCTCATTGTACTATGCAATGCAACTGCTGCAACTAGTCCCCATAGCGACTGAGAGTTCCACGTGTATACCTCCTTGACCTTCAACAGCCCTGATAACGACTAACATAGCCATAATTTAACATGACGTTCGTGAGTAAATTGGAACTAATTCGCTAACTAGTGATAGGTGAAAAGAAATTAAATGCACACTTGATGAAACCATGAAAGTGTGAAAAATAATATCAACCTGCTTTCCTATCATATGAAAAGATGGAACGAGATACAAAAGCATGTGTTTGGATTCACATTCCTAGAGTATATAATTATAAATAAAATTGGAGCAAAACCTTTTAAAAACACTTACTTATTTTATTCAGTCTAATCTATGTATGATATAGTTACCATTACTGCCCAAATTAAATTTTTAATAAAATAAATGTTGTATCGTCAACAAAACAAACTACGATAAGGGCAAATCAGTATGGTGAATTTGATGATCAACAGATATTTTCCATCTACCCAGTAACCACCAAGTAACGCAAGTATTGAAAGCCATGATACGGTATAATCCACAATACACCCCGTGGCTGAGTCTGTCGACAATCGCAGGAAATGTCCGCCATTGATTTTTCTTCACGCCAATTCTTATCGTCGTTTCTAATTGTATTAACATTCTTTAGATGTTGTATAACTTCACCTTGGCACTGCACCTGTTTGGTAATGCCTTTTCTTCTCGAATTGATTAATTCTTCAGTTTTGTTTACTATTTCATCATTCAAGTGCCACATATGATTGATATTGCAAGATAGTTATTGGATGCACTGTTAGGAATAGTTTAGCCAAAATGCGAAAGTAAATACTCAATAAGAAAGTCAGTAAAAAACAAAATCGTGAGATCTTTCATTAAATTCTACACTTTACTTTTAATTAGAATAGCTACAGTTGCAGTTGCTACATTTACTTGTCTTAACATGAACAACGAACATGGCTGCTATAGATCTGTTACGAAGGTGTTAAATTGTTCTGAAAATTTCTTGATTATATCTTTTTGTTTCGCCATAACAACAAATATCATGATAAACCGTAACCGTTAACGACCCTATACAGTCGTGTGTTTTCCATAAAACTCCGTAATATTAATTGCTCGACAAAATCTTAAATTTTCCACTAGTTACAAGGTTTATGTTGATTTGGTCAGCAAGAAACTGCTTTTGTAGTCTTACGAGTATGTTTTATGACCGGAAACTTGTGTCCAAACACGGCGGTTGGATTGCATGCATAGGAAATGTATTACTTTAATATTTTCGAGAAAGTGTGCCTGAAAAATTTGTAAAAGATTATTGACCAAAATTAACGCTTTTACCGCCGTTGCTATGAGACTTTCTTAAACAATAAAATCGAATGTATAAGTAAGTAAATAACCCCCGAATACTGAAACGTCACTCAAAATGTAAGTCCCACTTAAGTTTAACAGAGACTCAGAAATGACGTTTGACCATACAAAATCTAAAGTTTAAGAGCTGCTCAAATGTTAAGCAGCCCTCACATTTTGAGTGACGTTTCAGTATTCGGGGGTAAGCAAAGTATGTCCACATTATCGTTATCGCTTATAATATTATCATTGTTAGCTACCAAGTTTTGAGTAGTAAGATACCTGTAATGCTTACTTGTAAAGATTTTATTTCTAAAGCTTATTATTTTCCTTCCAGCATCAATCCAAAATAGAAATTACTGCGTTATTTAAATATTTTATCTGTCATACTTATTTTTCTCCAGTCGTGCCTTACAATCATTTTGTATGTTTGTTTTGACTTCATCGTACACCTCTCTGGTTGCATCACGTCATCCACCATCATAGCCGTAATGTCATCCTTCGCCATGCAAACATCTCATGTTTGTATGTAATGCATTTTTGTTTATCTTTTCCTCCATTTGATTAGATCATCCATTCAAATTACTTATTCAAATATTTGTGTTCTTTGAACTGTATACATCAACAACCAATTTAAATTTCATATCCTTGTCACGAATGAAAATTCTACAATTATTGCAATATCTGGTTGTTTCACCGTCATCTATTGCGATAACTTCAATCAACAATCATTGAAAAGGGAAACCATCACATTGTTTTTCCACTGAATCTTCAATTCGAATTGCCATCGGTGAATCGTCTTGGTAACAATTTTAAGAATTTGTTTGATTACCTACATTGTTCAAGTCTTCAGTTTCATATTTGCTAAGAATTTCCTCTTTAAGCATAAACCGCAGACTTCAAATAACTTGTTTACCTGAACGTGCAACACAACAAGACAATTTATTAGCCAATCATTAGGTAATGTGATAAAAACAACGCCAGCCTTGACTGGAGTAACGAAAAAACTGTTAATGGAAGCGACTTGCATCTCACGATAATTATAAAGTAACATCGGGGTATAGTATAACGAGTTTGTGTGAAAACTTGATGCTCGAATAATCGCCGACGCAAGTGTTGTATCGAAGTTTTTGTTGCGAAGTCGGGTACGGCTGTACGCACGCGCCTGCTGACGTTGCACAATTCACGGCGGGCCTCTACTAGCGAACTAGAGACGCGGTTCAGACGCCGCCTGCCGCCGCCCCCCCCCTCCCCCTGCCTTACACCTCGCGCGCCGGCACGCCGTGCCTCCCCCCGCAGCACCACACCCGTCAGCGCGCTTTAGTTGCCCCGCAGCTGCCGCGCGCGTCCGTCGCATACTCCATGCGACCCCGCTATCCCTCTTCCGTAATATGGATATACAGCAAATCCGCGTTCTTATCAACATCCAGTTCGCGTATTTGTGGTTCTGCGAAGTCTTCGACAAATATAAATGGATTATATTGTAAAGTGCCACAAGAAA
Source organism: Ochropleura leucogaster (assembly GCA_958449745.1). Lineage (NCBI taxonomy): Eukaryota > Metazoa > Arthropoda > Insecta > Lepidoptera > Noctuidae > Ochropleura > Ochropleura leucogaster. The sequence continues at coordinate 13,530,317 of OY288220.1, read as the reverse complement.
CTATTAGTTTTATAAGGTCCGCATTGGAATTTCTAATATGGCAAACCGTAGCGCGCCGACGTGTTCGGCACATGGCTTCTTAATAATATGGTGCTTGCGGAAATTACGTCAGGATTTACAACTGTCTGTGTGGCGGTAAAGCGAGAGTGTAAATATTGTGATGAAGTATTCAGAAATACTTATTTTAATTACATTCAAGGGTCAGTTACGTCGCAGCATGGCGTAGTTACTCGTGGCGTCCACGTTACATTATGGCGGGTTTTCGCTTTCTGGCAATGGTGTACGTATAAATTGTATTAAAACTTTTGACTTCTACTAGTTCCACCAAAAAAAACAACCAAGTTCTAAGGAGATAATTGTAAACACAATGATTTTGATGTTGTTAGTGGCTATGGTTGAGACATCTTTTCAAAATTGGAAGTTGATTTGTTGTAATGAGTGTGTAGAATTCATGAAGCAAAGTGAACAGTATTTACTGCTTTGTTCAGACTTCAAAGTACGATTTCGTCCGAGGTCACCGGCTCAAGAAAACGTTGGCTAATCATTTCGCACACTGAATGAATCGCACGAATCTATATAATGCAAACAATTTCAAGCTTCTTAAAGCCTTCTTATATTTCTATTTGACTGGCTTAATTACTTAAATCATCACTCGCTCTCTACAGTATCTCTCAAGTATCTCCACATAAAACACTTGTTAGACATTTGCCATCGAATCCAAATTTTTGTGTTTTCATTCTGTCTAAAATGGCGGGCGAATTCCGCAGTCATTCTGCAGAATTTGCACCTGTGTGCGTCTTAAAACCGTGCATGTATGCGCACAGTCACAGCAGTCATGCAACGTGGCTGCAACATGCCATAGTACTACTACTATCTAATAAGGTACTGTAGGCGTAGTCGGAGACATTCTCCGATTGCTGTCTGCCTGGTATCTGAATTTGTTATAGATTGTAGGAGTTGCATTTAATAACTTTCTTATAATTACTTATCAATAACTTCATCTTAAACTTTAAAAATCCCAGCAATCTTAAAATAAGGTGCAAATATTTTTCAAAAGGTGTGAATAGATTCTGAAGTCGGACTCACTTAATACATGGAAGCTAAACAAACTTAGGTTCATTTACCCGCAATAACGATGATATGCTAATTATGCATGACACGCCAAACATTCTAATTAACTTAATTAGAATAGATACGACTACGACATTCTTCGAAGTGAAGTGTCAGGTTAGACACTTCAAAGCCTGACAACTGAAACATGTTAAAATTAGCTCATTCAGAAGCTTCTTTAAAAAATATATATATAAATTTCAGATATCGTTGGGGTAGTTAGCAAGAATTGTAATCACTGAGATATTCACGAATTGAGTTCTGAAAGTATAATCGAAGTTTTCTAAACTAGACAACAATGTCGAAGGTCTTAAACTTTATTTGGGATGTTCAAAAATTTCCCGTATGTTTTGGGGTTATACGAGACAGCCGCAATGTGGGAAAGGTTATGCAACGGGAACTTGCCACGTGGCACTACCCTCCGTTCTGCGCATGCCTGGGAGATAGATCCATGACATTGCTACTATATTCTAGACATAGCGTAAATTGGAGTGTCATTCTGGAAGTCCTACGTCGTTTTAATTTTTGATTACTTTCCCATTAAGGCATTTTTCATTCAGAGATTATTTCTGTTCTCTTCAGTATTCAGTTGCCGAGATTTAAGTTGTATACAGTTACAGTCCCGGTCAAGTTTTAAATACTATTTTAGCTTCAACGATTTTCAAACATTTATTTCTGCTTTTTAGAATTTGTTGGTATCCAATTAAACATTGATGGAGTAGCCACGTGGATATCGACTCCAGTGCGCAAGTCCACAACCTCGTCTCAGCTGTGTTCTGAGAAAATCGTTACCATCGTCCATCGCACCCACTTTTCGTCACGTGGGTATGTCGAGAAATCTCATGGCTTTTTTTATTGAATTCTCTTTTCATTTTCATTGCACCTGCATATAATGCTTCAATTTATGCCCTATCTATGTTATGGTGTCAAGCTTGTACTTACTGTTATTGTTTTCTTTTATTTATCTCTTTTCTTTCCAACATATGTTACATTTTTATCAGTAGTTTCATAGATTAGATTACAAAACGAATTATGTATACAAAACAATTGGGAATCAGTTTTATCAATCCCAAGCCCATGTGTGTTCCAATTAAGCTTGAGATTATTAAAATTCTAATCTATGATATTGATAAAAGTCTTTAAAAATGTACTGGACAACAGACATGATTGTCGTTAAAGAAATAATTGTATAAAAATATCGTAAAGGATAAACGTAAACTTCAGCTTATTATTCTGGTCATTTGGTACAATTTTCATATAATTAAACTTCTTCGAAGGTAACCTGAAGCATAAATTAAAATTATTAACTATTTCGAGTATCGTCTGGAGCTTGGTCTCCAACTTCAATCGTAAAGTTCATCGTTTTATCGTCATGTTGTGAGGTTGTGGTCGCCACGAACACATCGCGTGCTTTATTTCAGGGATTTTTATTACCATCTTTTACTCAGATGTCTATTAAATTGTTTAATGATCCATGAAGTTTTTGTGTTATTCTTCGATTAATGCTATCGAATAGTGCATCAGCATGATCCTTGTATATTCATGAGACTTTGTTATTAAACTGCATAAGTATCAGTGCCAAGACGTGTACAACCCGACCTTTATCGAGTTTCACGTGACTTATTTCCATTTCAGTATGTACCTCGTGCATTTGCTTTTCGCTTGTGATCGTTGTGTCTGCCAAGTCGACTTTCTCTCCCGATGCATCCTATCCATAAATTTTCCATAGATATAATCAACATAGTAAACTGAGAGTATGTTAGTTCTACAAAATGAAATTGAAGCAACAAAAAACCCAGTCAATCGTTATGGTTCTGGTTTTTTTTTTATTCTGGGGAATCCCCGTCAGTTACGTGATACTTCCACAGTAGAATTACAATTGAATAGGTACCATCATATTGTAACATTGAGTGTATTGATTTAAGTTCATTGCTTGGAATCATCTATAAAAAACCGCTCATACTCAAGCTAAATTAAGCCGGGAATAAAAAAAAAATCGCATCACAAAAGACTTTAAAATAATCATTCAATGCGGAGACAATGCACACAAGATAATGCAATCATACATAACACTTTGACTTTGAGGCACTGTTTGTTCTCATTCTATTTAGATTTTGAGTTTGTCTTGTTTTGAGATTGCGACCTTGTTCGGTCATGTCTAGACGACCTTGCCGTTAGTGGAGAATGTCAGTTCTACGTCCGCTTCAATTAATGCCACATGTATTAACACGTTAAATGACATTTACAGCGAGTCAACTTTCACAGTCGGTTAATCAGTAAGAACTTAACTACAATCTTGTTGCATCACGGAAGCGTTTGCATCTAACGCGGAAGCCCCTCGTCTCTGTAAGTCTTTACCTTTGTATAGGAGCAAGCATTAAAAATTCAACCGCTTCCTAGATTTACATAATTAACTTCTTTTATTTTTACCCTCTGCATTATTATCATCTCAAAGTTATCATTATTAAATCTCTTTATACCAAGACCTTGTAACATCATTGGCCATTCACAAACGTTTAAATTCGTGCTTTCCTCATAAAGTACTTCAGATTCTGACTCTGTTTGCTAATTGAAATCCCACCATAACGTCCCTGGTCTCATTGTCTGAAGATTCAAACAACCGTTCAAATTTGCAAATTTCAGTTTGCTGATGGAATCTTTTATTTTTTCTCTCGTTTTATTTATAGCCCTTTGTTGCGCTTACTAGTGTTTGGTTTGTGTACATAGTAATTGCGTTTACAGCGATTCATCGGCGTGCACAGGTGAAGGTCATGGTTGAGGCGCCTGGACGCGGCTCACATGACTGGTTGTTTGTATGTGCCGCGTTACGACGCGCTCGGCGGCGACGGCGGCGTGTTCGAACGCGATTGGTCGGCTTTCACGAGCCTCGTTACATAAATGCTAGTATCTCCGCTCCTAGTGTGAGTGACAAGCTGTATGCACTTGGTCGTAGTATCTGAATTTGGTAATGCTTTTGTCACCGGTCATTGTATGAAATCGTATATTATTTTACGCGCAAATTAATTTATTCAAAACGTTATACTTTATACTATCCAATAACGTCGATTAATTTTTATTCAATATCTATTCTATTCTTAGAAACCATGCAGTGCTTGTTCATTGATAAGTCTTCCGGAAAGTAGGACACGATGGTACTAAAAATAGATAGACTCAAGTAAGAATATACTAAGTTTACAACATTGAAGACAATTTCATGAGACCTAATCACCTGATAAAACTTTCAAAGTTCCTTATTCAAATGTTTTTCAACTGACTTTTATTGGAATCTGACAAGTGTACGGCAAGGTCGTCTTTATAGGCCGCCTGGGAAAGACCTTGCTCTTATAACTTGAGTCATATGGTCGGATCTACATTTGGGTTAATCACAATGGACGTATATTTGTACCGCGCTGGCTTTTTCAACGATGACGAATCATTGTTTGGTATCTCGATGTTTGGGATGTATTGTGTGATTGAATATGATTATAGATAACTTGCTCATAGTCATTATATTTAACGGTTATCTTTTAATTATGCTCTGGTTCATTCATACAGTATTCAGTCTTCGTAAAGTGCTGGATCGTTTTTTTATTTATGTCCAATTAGAATATAAATAGAATGAATGAACTTATTGAAGCCATGCTGTTCTCTGGATCTCTTGAATGTTTAAGGTGGTTAACTTTAATCATGTCTTTCCTTGTATTCTAAGCATTTGGACCAGGTTCACGTTATAAAACTTTCTTAGCGCCCTCAATAAGTTATCTGTCAACAACAGCTTTCTTCTAAGTTTACTTTACCTTCAGATTTCACAGCTCGTGCTGTTTTGAAACTACTTCAATAATTGCAAAGCGTTAACGGTTCCAACTTTCTAACCTTTTTTTTTAATCTTGTCTCCTTTTCAGGAGATCTAATCTGTTCGAAAGCCTTGACATTTATTTTAATGTCATTTGAGTAGTTCCGTCCGTTTAGCCTTTAAAAATATATGAGATACAATGCATAATAAACTCTGTTTATGTCATAAAATAACTGAGAATATCTTAACTGACAGTTCCTGATATAATTTATATAGCTGTTACTGTTTATGCTGCAATAAAGTATAAATAGCTATTTTACAGTTTGCTTGTTATTGTACCGAGACTAGATTTCTAGCCGTAAGCACTTGGGGAAAGGTGAATAATATAGCCTCATTGAATAAGGTCCGAGCTTTGTCCTTAGACAGATTAAGGTGAAAATTGACTTGATTTATTTCTCTTGTACTTTATCCGATAACGGTAGTTTATTTAAGTGTGGTTCTAGCCGACAACTTTCTGCTGCAAAATGGATATAATTCAGACCTTCACACCGGTCACCGGTAATGTACTGGTTTGGATTAAACTGAAAAGGTAGCGATAAAGTACTAGCTTGACCGCTAGCTGTCTTGTTAGTGATTTATAAGAGGAGTGGTGATTATTGGTTGTACGATATTGTTTACTTACTTCAAATCGCTGTAGGTCTTACAGCTGAACAAATACATTTTTCCGAACGTATACTTCTTTGTTTGGTTGAGACAAACAATCGTATGCTTGTTGTTCACTGTGTCAGATGCTATGACGTGTATCTAAATTATCGGGAAAGTCAGCTCCCGCCCATCTGGGTGACTATAATATTTGATGCGGTCAGTTAGAACAATATATTTCTGATTTTCAATGAGCGGTCAGCTTAATTCAAAAGATGGAATATTAAGACACGACCATTGTCCATTAAACATAGAAGAAACAAATAAATCTTCCATGACACCCACAGGAGGAAATGGAAACTGCATCTCTGACTGCAAATAATGCGAAGCTCTTACTTGAAAGAACCCCACTGCGAGAGAAATGACACGATGATTATGGATGCTATGGCGATAATTCACCATCAAATAGGCCATACGTCTGGTATATTCACCGAGGAAAATTAATTGCCTAGATAATATATTTAAATACATTGTACCGGAACGATCTCATGTTTCATTCCATTTATGTCTAGTGTTAATACTTGACACTTCTATTACTTCTTGGCAAAGCAATATAATAGCATTATCTTTAATAGGTTTTGATACATTGGCCATTTAGCAATCGAAAAGCGCTTTATAGCTGACGTAAATTCAATTAAACGAAAGTAATTCAAGGAATAGGTCATTGTAGTATTACTGGTTCTCTAACAGTTATTGAAGTCATTATTTCTTTTCAAAGTGCCACGTAATGACTTGGTAATAGTCCTTCTTTCTATTTAGATAAATGTAATGAATGTAATATATTGTGCATTAATAGCGAAACGGAGGTACTTATCCTCCTTAATACTAACAAGCCCATTTACAGTGGTAAACAACTGTCAAGGATGTTTATCATTTTTTGTACGACCGGCTCGAGTCGATTTAGCCAATAATAACCGTTTGTTTGTCTTGTGAATCGCGCCGGATTGGTCACAGTTGACACTTGATTGAAATTTAACATTTAAGCACGCGATGCTTGGATATTTGAGCCGATGGAATGTAACGTTGCGCAAAATCTTCGCCGCAAGTAGCCAGAAACATTGCACAAAGCAAGTCCACACATAATTTCAAGTAGATCTAAATATAGATTTTGCAAGTCACCTTGAAGGAGTTTGTGTAAATGAAAAGATACAAAGAGTACGGAAAGTCTTGTCATCACAGTTCGTGAGTTGTGACGGACGATTGCCGCGGACCGTGTCTAATGAAAGGTCCAATCAATTTGATCATCCATCAGCGGATTGTGTGAATGTGCGAGAAGGTCGCCAATGAACCAAACAGCGTCCGATATCCGCTTGTATTTGTGTGTATTTATCATTCGTTTCTCTATGTCGTACCTAGAAAACTCGACATCATCAGCAGTTGAAGTCTGAGCAAACAGTTTTATCTTCAGTCTTACCGCTATTTCCATATTTCTTTGACGTGGTTTTGCGGAAGCAGACCTTGGCCCACTAATGGCGAATAATTATGACTTGTATCTTTCTCATGATAAATATTTACATTATCATTCTATATCGTTTGCTTGTGTTACTTCCTTGTTTTCTTTCTGATTTATTTACTTGGTTTTTTTTTTTACTTTAAGGATTGATTCACATTTTGTTCCTTGTTCTACTGTTTCCAGTTTTCCCCCTTCGCTTCTCAGATGTAGTTTATCGTTTATAATTTCCATGTTTTCCCGGTTGCAAGAATATTAATGTTACGCAGTTACGCAAGTACAAAACTGCATGTCAATTCGAACGTAGTGGATCATGTTACGTCCAACCGTAAAACAAACCGCAACAAAAATATCTTAACCCACATTCAAGGAAATTTTCCTGCACTTAAAATACCGTGTTTTCTAAGACCTAAGAGTGCATTTTGTGTGAAAATTTAATTCGTTGGATGTAAAAACATGTTTGTCGTAGGTAACTTGAGAATGCTGGCGAGCGGCGACAACTACGCTAGTTTGCGGTTCAGGAACGTGATACGCGACCGCTTTACTCGAGTCTTTCTATTGATTTAATTATAATGCTCTTTGTAAATCTCTATATTTCCTTCTTGAATCGCTGATTTCCGAAATTATATGATGCCGTTTCCAAATCTCCCCCTCTCAATTGCGCAAAAATGTTCGGCTACGTTTACAAATATGGTATTATTGTCTAATTACTACATACGGAAAGTTAAATGTTTTTTTTATCGATAAATGTTTTTACTGACCTCACTTAAGTGTTTTGTAACCAACAACTGACAGCGCGCTTACTTCTTCTGTGGAATTATTCACGCCATTTGATGTTGCAACTCGCGCAAGAACTTCGTATTGTACAGTAAAAAAAATATCTTGGAATAATTGCTATTAGTCTTTCAAAAGGCCTTGCTGAAGTAAGTACTTCGATTCTTTTAATTGGATTCTCGGAGATCTATTATCTTAAATTCGTGTCGTTCAGCCTCATTTACATTTTCATTGACACTTTTTATAACAGAACCATTTTTGCTTTTTAACAATTGCTATTGTTATCTTGTACTATTAATGCACGTACCAGGACAGTATAATTTTCAAGATGTGTCGATCACTCGGTAGGCGCCGGTGACCGCATTCTTTCCGTCGTCGCAGCGTATTGAAAGTAGAGCAAGCATCCGTTCAACGTTTATAAGATTTGCAATACCATAGTTCTCGTTATCGTCACGGATCCTAGTACATATATTTGTAAAGAGCTTTATGTATTCAAAAGGAAAACGTTATTGTGCAGTTTTCAATTTAAATGATAATCTTCCTCGTTGTCATTCATCAGATTTACTTTACAACAATGGAAGAAAAGGAAAAGGTGACCACTAACTTTATTGAATGGAAATCAAATGTCCGGTGTTAAAACTTTCATGTAAATTGATGTATCTAGAAATGTATCGTAATCTAGTTACATCACAATGAAACAGATTTAATTGTATGATAATAATAGAATTTAAATTGTATTGTCAACAAACTTACATACACAAGTAAAAATGCTTATTGAACACGGTCGCGGAGAGACCCAAAAAGCATCAAGTAATTTAATAATGTCTACAAGCCAGATTTCTACACTTCTCTTCACATCTTTTGCGTGATATTGCTCTTTATCATAATCAGCATTACAATCTGACGGATTACTAAAATCGTCTTTCTTGGATGGTACTTAAATTCTTCTTCGTATTGTAGCTGTGGACAGTCATTTTAGGCTTACTATCATTTTGTAGTCAAAAATTGTGTAATATACTTATTCCTCATTTCTTGGCTAGTCGGGAATGTTATCACTAAACACATTGTCACACTAGTGACAAACTCCTAAACCAATATTTGGAATTGCTAGTTTGTGGAAAATGCCCATTCTAGCATTGACGCAAGTAGTTGTTTGAATGGATGATCCCATATCCATTGAGGTCAATGAACCTATTCGACTTTGAATTGCATCAATAACGCATGCATTATTTGCTTGCGATAACACATACTATTGACAAGAAACAAAAGATACTTGAAACAATAAGAAAAGCAAGTGTTTTACCTTGAGATAATCAGGCGGCTCAAATTCTGTCTGACAGCTTTTTAAATCGTCTATACGATTAGTAACGACTTTACCGAGTGGTCATTGGGTGATAAACTTGTATCTTTTTTTAAAAACCATGACTGCATCTAGTGGCGTCACTCTCTGCTTTGTTGCAATGTTTATTACTTAGACGTTTTAATATGCCTTATGCGCCTTTGTGTTTTTCGTTTGAATATTAAAATTGTTTATAGATGGATCTTTATTGATCATATGATGGTAATTTAGTTATGTCCATCCTATGATACTTCTTTCTTACGTTTGTTTTCTTTATCTTTTTTTTATGTTTCCATTTTAGAAATTAAAGTTTTCAAGAAGATCTTGGACGTCTAATGACACAATCTTACCTTGAGTACGTACCTAGTACCTACTATTTATTATGTGCCTTTAGCTGAGGATTTTACTTAATTACGTTAATTTACCAAGAAACAATCTCGCATTACAACACAGACAGTTTTCTATAAACAAACGCCATATTATAATGAATGACGTCAATTGAACCTTCATACCCGCACGATCGGTCGCATGACCTAAAATATGTGTGTCTATCACTCAGTCATTAATTACTATGTTTATGACACCACTATTAGCGGTAAACACGGCTAGATTCGAGTTTCATTTGGCGACCTCTTGAGCTACTATTACGCCCTGGTACATAATTGTTTTGAACATCAGCTGCTTCTTACTCTTACTTCTGACGTTCTTTTTTGTTCCCGTTACTAATTTTGCAGGCAGATTATACGGTATTTCAATCAATCGGAATCTTTCAGCTCAAATTTAACTATACTACACTAACTCTAACCAAAACAAATATATTTAAAATAGCACCCATTCTAAAGACAAGAGTACAAAGTGTACATTCACCCCCTGAATAACATCCAATGATTTGTAAGTGCCCCTGTATTTAATCTAAACATTATGTAGTTGAGAATGTATTAAAGAAGCCAAGAACGTATTATTAGCTCGTGATTAATCAAAACATGCTCTTTGTGTTCCAAGAATACTTACTTATCTTAGGGAATACCTAAACACAAACGAATTGTCAAGTCATTCCGTATTTTCCATTACTATATTAGATTTCTTATCAACTTGACGACTTTCTTTTGGTGATGAAATGATGAATAATTTAATCAGCACATATTGTCCTATTTTTTTAAGGACGTATCTGTCCATTTTTTGTGATCCAATACAATTCTACAGTTCTCTGGTCATCATTGACCTTTCCAATAACACAATCACCACATTACATAAAGTGTGCTTCACACGTATTTAAATTATTGCACATCATATTATCAAAAGTGCATTTCGTTACTATGTTGTTTTATCTGCTGCAATTATTATCCGTTAAAACGTAACGTAATGAGCATTGAGCGCCATATTACATCGCATTACTTCAGTAATAACACGTATTAAGTTGCCAGTGCAAATAAATATCCAATGTTTTTTGGAAATATTCCCGTATTACGTACTTTTTAGTTGTATATGGTTCGGCTCGGGTAATAAACACAACGTGGAGTTGTAGTAACATATCAAACTCTTGCTATCTCAAGTATTAGTAGCTCGATGGTGTATCTTTGTAGATGTTTTTGTCACTCTTTAAAGATAAGCAATATTCGTGCCCATACATTCGCTGGTGGCCTTTAAACAGCTGTGTCGTCACAGATAAGCGACCGAAAAGGCCTCGTTTTCAGTTGCGATAACAACCATAATAGTAGTGTCAAAAACGATGACTGACAACATAAAAATAACCAAATAACACAATTTTTACCAGATAAGTGTGCGGTTGAACGGTGCAAATGTGAATTTATATTTATACAAGTGTAGTGAATGTATTAACTTATTTATTATTTAACATATCCAGATATTCAATGAGGACTCAAAACATGGAACGTTACAAATCCGATGCGTTACGATGGCGTGCTTCCTATTACAGTGATTTAAATTTAAACTAGTGCATAGTGGTCGTAAAGTCTGATCTGTTAGACTGCGTTAAATTATTTATTAGTTAGTGTTTATATCGTGTGGATTATGCTGATCAATACGTTTTTGGACACGGAGGATTTCGTGCACTTGTATTATCCGGAGGATGAGCCTGCGGCCGTGCAGGGCTGTGGAGCCGGCGCGCGCATGGCGTCCAAGTACCCGCCCAGACCACCCTCGCCAGAATACTCACAGGTTTGTGCTAAGATACACCTCTTCGTTTTTATGGCAGCCTGGTAAATTATTGGTTGGTTGCCAATGACTGACTGAATGACTCACTTTTAGGTAGAAGTTTCTAATGATTAAGGAAATAGACTATTGAGCAGAAAAGTTACCATCCAGAGTAAAAGGAAATACAATAATATTGCAATACAACAAGTTTTTATTTAGTAGTAGTAGTGACTTATAATACCTGTGTACATTTTTTTTCGGATAGGAAATCATCAAATAACTTCTTCTGCTCTGGGCGGAAGACACACCCCGTCAGACATTTTGACTAAATCACACCCATGTTCCTTCTTTTGCTTTTTATGTTCCGGGGCCGCGGTGTCTTGATGGCCTATTTATTACACTCCTTCACAAATAATGTGGCTCGTTTGTAAGAGAATTTTCAAAATCAGTTCATTAGATCCAAAAATTACACCTTACTAACTCACAAACTTTACCTCTTTATAATGTTAGTATATATTATTTTACTATATATTATAATTATTGTCAGCTATGTAATAGATATTTGTTCGTTGTGAAAACATATCATTGACCCGACAGTTACACAAGAATATGGAAATTAATACACAAAATAAAGTAACATTGGAATATCGTCTTGCAATAATTCGATACGATACTTCCCAGTGGGCGTCACGGCTAAAAACTTCAGAAAAAAATAACTTTACGCTACGTAATTTGTGATGTAAAGCAGGTAGTTTAAATATTGACGAAGCGGGGAAAAGTAACGGTATACTACGAGTCCTTCACCTTGAGATTAATAATTGTGTATACGTCGACGCCCCCTCCCCTAACAACCCCCTCTCTCGTCTGTTCATTCAGCGGGGGGAGGAAGGACGAAAGTACTATCAACCTATGATTACTTGTACGACTCTGTGCTTACTAATTGGAACTTTTCTTTTCAAAGTAATTACCTTCCGTAGTATAAATAAGAGCTCTTAAAATGTATTTATGATTTTCCCGTTCTTTATTAAGACTGAACTGAGTGGGAAGGGATTTAAATTTGGGTCTTTCTTTATGTATGCTCTTTGTTTGTTTTTGATCTTGTTTGTGTTTTGGCTAAGCTAGACTTAGCTTGGTGTGGGTTTTGAATTACCAATCCATCCTTTTTGCGATGGTGAGACAAGCTGGATTAAACCCACGACCAGTGGTCTATATTAACCGTGGATCGAAAACGTCATGGGGAAAATGGCCTTTGCCCAACGGTGCACTATACAAGCTGACAGTATCAGTATCAGGTGAACCTGTCTGTTGTATGACTAAGGATATCAACAAGGTGATGACAATAACTATGATTGCATATGTTTACGATTAATGCGAAAAACTTGAGTCATCAACTAAAAATAAAAATGTTCCAAATTATGGTTACATTCTGATCCAATAAAGCTCACTGTCTTCCATTGTTTCTTTGTTTATTTATTTATGCTGGCAACCCATCAGTCTAAATTAAAGGTTTCCCTTTATAAGATGCAGACAAAATCGTAATTTATCAATTGAAACTAATGGTGGGGTTATATGAGCAGTAATGGTCGGTACAATGTCAGATGCACCGTAATGAGACACAGTAGTGACTCATTACAAAAACATGTTCCTAGCTACTTCCATTGTTGGACACATGTTGTGTTGTGTGTGATATCCTAATTTGGACTCTGTTAATTACTCTATTACTGCCTGACCTAAAACTATCGTAAAAGTAATGATGTAAAGAAGAACGCGTGCGTCCCAAAAATATTTGATACAGTGAGTGATAAGATGTAAATTATTATAATTACGTGTTACGAAACGTGCGGGTCGTGTTTAATTTTAGATCTATATAACTTTCGGTGTTATTGAACATCTTGCCAAGCAATTTGTCATTACGTCATTGACGTCACAAATGCATTCTACCAGGATCACATGAGTGCAAACAGATAATACTGCCCATACTTGCAAACACCGGAAGCTTTTTAATCCATTGTTGTTTGCAATGACGAGTGACACACAAGAGTGTGCAGATCGCTCTTCTGTGGTTCATACAACTATTACGCATCTTCTATCTCCTTCACATGTTTCAATAGTTTGTAAATTGAACCAGAAATTCATAACATAGGTACCTACAAATATCAGTATAAAACCTTGAATGGGCCTTTCAATGCAACACACGGCCTCGAGCAGAGTTGAATGACATGTATGAGTGAGTGAATGGATAATGAACGCTCCTTTCATTCATTCAGTATCTGTATCACTAGTATCAAAACTATTATTTTAGCGTAGTTGTGAAGTTGCAAACACGTTTAAAACAAAGAGCTAGTCGTAATAGTCAGTTGAATTAAGTAATTCATCTTTTTATTCCAACTCCTTATGAGTATACGTGCTCCGTCTTTGTTTCACATACTACTCCAGCTACACAATCATATGATTGTCTCTTCGCAAGGCATTTCATACGTATATGCAGCATATACTCTTACAGATAAAGCTCCAAGTAGTGTGATAATTGTATAGTTCTGCAACACGCGGACGTTAGCTGATGATGTCCACATGATAACCTCGAACGACCTTATTCTATCTCCTACGCACGCTACGGTTGCATTAGTCACGATTTACGTTATGCAAGCGAAGGTTTGCCCCTTCCGCAGATGCCGTTGCCTAATGCCACGCTTTAATAGCGTCGGAGATCTGTCTGTTGCAGTACTGACGTATGCAATCATCTTCGTAAATGTATCCAACAGTGCTATTTGTAGAGAAAAGGTGTCGGCAATCTGTCAAATTCTACGGGGATATTTCGTTAAACACTTACCACAAATTATGTACTTATAAATTTGTAACATAACATTTTGACTGTTTATCAACATTCATGGCGTTGTTTACATCATCCAGCAGATCAGTTTTTCAAACTTATGGAGTGATGGAATAGGTATTTCCTTCATTCATGTTTATACCGCTACGTTTCTTGTTAATTTCAAACGTTTCTTGTATCTTACTTAGTCATGCTAAATCTACCTACCTTTCAAGCTCAGGACTCAGGAAACATGTCAAAATTAAAATAATGTGTGTATGATATTCTTGTTTATTACCTTTTGAGAATATTTTGTATTCAAGAGTATGTATTTCTCAAATGACGTATTTCAATGCTTTGTTTAAAATTCTGTAAATTACCTACCTAATTTGAATAAACGTTATGTTAAAAAAAAACAAACGGGTTTTACTGATGGACGCAAAAAATAAGTACCTAGTCAGCCCAGACGTTACATAACTAAATAATATAAACAAGGTTTCTAATCAATTCGCCTTGGGCAATTTATAATAAACTAGAATATTATCAATAAAGGAATATCGTTTCCAAGATTATGTCTGCCTTGCTAACCTCGTTTACACATCAGTACTACAACAGTTCATTCATAACTTCAACACTAGAGCCTAATTATTATGCTGTCCTGTATTTTAAAGCTCCCACTTGAATACAGTTCACTCGGCTTCCTTGCTTTTGAAGAAACCAAAGATCCAGCTGACTTACGAATACCTACAATGTTGAGAATATTTTCTGGTAAACAGAGTTTTTCATTATAATTACAGAAGCAAAATATCTGCTGTAAGATTATTAATATTTTATTATTTCCGTGATGGTATTCTGTATACACCTAAAAATCTTCTTAACATAAAAGAAAATCGTAGAAGGCATCGACCTCAGTACTGCGTTGTATGATTTTAATACAAAAGCAATTACTTCAAGGACTCAACGAAAAACATTTAAGCAAGATCCTGTTTTGTTTCAATCAAAGTACGTACCTGTGTGAAACGTTCTAGAATATATTTTGGTGCTCCTCAGAGTCGGCGAGTTTTTTTTAATGTTTACCATCCATCGGCTTACGAGGTGAACGACCCACGCTTTAAATTCAACTATTAACCCAACCATATGTGTGGGGATCCTCGTTCAATGGAAGTTTATAATAACTAGTGGGGCTTTCCTAGTTGGTTGGTTAGTCATTCGGTAGCAGCCAGCTCTAGGCGCCCACCCGCGCGGCTTTGATGACTGTTTTAATGATTACAACCATGCTTTAGTGCAGAGTTTGTTTCTGTTTTGAACAGTAAGCTTTGTTTATTTACACTACGGTTTATAAAAAGTATCCTCACTCTTCTTTTGAAATATTGCTGTTTTGGTTTAAATACTGATTCAGTTTCGCAAAAGGCAACAATAAACCGTCTAACATTACGCATTGTTCAACAAAAAATCCAGCTCCGATTTCGATCTAGTTTTTTGTTGTCATACGGTCAACAACACATTTGATTATCTCATCTCTCAAGAATCTGTGCTATTTTCTATCTTATGTAACGACAGGCAAGTCTGAAATGGCGTTGTTGGTCACGTTTGGTTAGTGCGAACAAAAAGCTTTTTTAGTTTTTTGGTTGTCTGTCTCCGTTGTTGCGCAAAAGCTTGTGTTCATTGAACTGCGGAGGGTGAATGCGCTACAAGGACCGTGGGCGCACACCCACGATCACCTAATATTTTAATGCATCCATTCCTCATTAGGCAATGTTTCATGTAGTCATTGTATTAAATTTCATTTATACTACAAGGCTTCATAAAGTCATTCAATGTATTTATAGGGAATCGTTTGTCTTGGTATGGATACGTCGTCATGAGGAGGGCTGGGATAAAGCACATATTACTAAGAGCGTGATTAAAACATTGTGTGAGAATTGATATTAAAGAGAAAGATGCCGTGACGTCTGAAAGGCGAGATTAAAAGAAGAAGTGGAAAAGGACTACGCAGGCAGATGGTGGAACTGTGTATTTACAAATTATAAAAACAAGTAAGTCGTCAATGTACGCAACTTGAAATTCGAGCTTAAATGATTTAATAGCCAATCCCTCGAGATGAATCAGTCATAGACCATGTAAGTACATGTTCTATGTTGAGCTCATGAGAACCGCCGCAGGAGATTACGTCATTACTATGGAATGCTGCACCAATTATATCTGATGGAAAGTGGAGCTTATATCTAACAAAGTATTATTACGTGTGATGTATGTGTGTGAGTTGTCAATAGATGATGATGCAAATATTTCTTTCCAGTTTAACAGTTTTATCATAGAGAATATTTAACGGCTCTGATATTTAAGAGTTTTTTAATAGATCAATTAATAACAAATCCTTAGCTACGGTAATCTTAGTTTCATCAAAATGTATTGCCTTTAAACACAAATATATAGTTGTGGTCAAATTAGGTCAATTACCGCTGTTGCTATCGCTGTAACAGCATACATTATTAACCACTAATCACCTTTCGTTATTATTTCCTTCTGTGTGTTCTTTATCAATTTGTATTTGGTTTTACCAAAACACGGAATGTTACTGACCTGTATTACCCGCTTCTTATTAATTATTATTATAGTTTTATATTAAAAAACTAAGTTGAGTGGCCGTGGTAAAATCATGTATTTCATACTTACTATGTTAGTAGGAAAATGTACTGTTTCCCATCTTTAACACTGACGAGACGTGATGTTGCGTTTCGTCTTTGGCGTACATTTTGCACCTAGCACATTACCAAACAACTTGTGCGTTTGAATTCATAGGAGAAACTTGACACTTCTTGCAAAATTGTTAAGTTACTGCTGTTTATTATGCTTTCCTGGTAGGCACTTGTAGGTATGACTTATGAGCCAATGGCAAAGTACCTAGCATTGCTTGTGTACGAAGCAAAGCAAATATTGTGTATAAGTTCCTTTTAAAACAGCAGTAAGTACTCGGTACACTTGGAAGACACAGGTCGCTTGGTATTTCATACATACTTTAAACATTTCACATTATAAAATGCATAATGTTGTTTGTTCGAATCGTTTATAACTTGGAAAATTGATTTTTCGATAAAAAAAAATCATAGGTTGGCTTCAACTAAATAATTTAAAACACAGCATCATCATCTGCCTAGCCTTTTCCCAACTATGTTGCAGTCGGCTTCCAGTCTAATCGGATGAAGCTAAATATCAGTGTTTTACATGGAACGACTGCCTATCTGACCTCCACAACCCAGTTATTACTGGGTAATGCGATACCCCTTGGTAAGACTGATTTTCAGACTTTCAGAACACTGACTCCTGTAACGACTCAAAGATCTACAAATGACAGCCGGGACCAACGGCTTAACGTGCTTTCCGAGGCACGGAGGAAACTCGGTATGTAACGGATGAACCTAAAGATCGACCCGAGCGGCTGCTATTATTTATTATTGAAAACACAGCATGCAAAACAATAATAAAAACTATTTTGAGGTTTGAAAGCACTAATTATGCTATTTAAATCGAAACAAATCAGAAAAAGTGAAATGTCTCAGGCGGGACTTGAACCCGCGATCTTTCTCTTACAGGGAGAATGCTTTGACCACTAGGCTACCAAGACACCGTCTGAGACATTCCAAATTTTTCCTTCGCCCTAAGACGTAAAGGAAAAATTTGGAATGTCTCAGACGGTGTCTTGGTAGCCTAGTGGTCAAAGCATTCTCCCTGTAAGAGAATAATAAAAACGTTCATACATTCAGCAACAATAAACGTACAACCTAAGGCACCATTAATGGCGATAAGACGAGGTTTCCGGCGACTGGGACCGCAATTAACTAGGACCGCGGTCCCAATCGCCGGATCTGTATAAAATAAATAATTTTCTTCCGGCGACTGGGACCACTTATATGATAACTGAAATAAAAAAAAATGTACAGTCAAACAAAAACATTTTAGATGTAACAATTGAAGAAAAATCCTTTTTGATTTAAAAACATCATACAGGGTGGCCAGTTGATAGGCGTCCAAAGAAAAAAATTAGATGCCTTATGCTAAGGGGTACACGAATTACCCCCATGTATGTTCCGCGATTATTTGTAGTTTAGGAGCTAGAATTTTTTTAAGTACTTTTTTCAAAATTTTCACCTAGCTTTGGTTTTTATTTTTTATGTCTTTATTCCTATCATTTTTAGATATTCTTTTTTGTGGAACCTATTAGCGATAGCAATAGCAACCATGCAAAAAATATCCGTTTGCCTAGACATTGTAGAACTTACCACAAAATTAGTCCAAAGTTCAAAATTACCATTAGAGTTCGATAATCAAAAATGTTCAGAGCTTAAAAAAAAATAAGTGAGGGGTGCCAGAGGTTTCTAAATGATCTTAAAAACTTCTATGGACCTTCAACAGACAAAATCGGTAAAAAAATATAGAGCTTGATCGGGGATTATTTCCTGTAATTAGCGTTGATAGCAATAAAGGTATTTTTACAGTTATTGTTATAATTTGGGATTTCTTTATTTCTGCCACTTTTATGATAAAAAAATACGGTAGATAGTTTACAAATTTTATTAAAACACGTTACAAAAGGTTTTCAAAGTGCCGCCTTACCAAAGAAATGCACAACCTACATCTACGGAGGAAATTGTCTTTTAGTTGTAAACCATGCCTCGTCTCAGTGTTAAGTTAACGTCTGACAGCAAAATTGGTAATTCTTCAAGAACTCTTTGTAGGTGGCTCCATCGAGCTTGGACAGCGGTCTGGCTATGGATTCTCCATAGTCCGCTATCGAGAATCCTCATGACGTAAGACCATCCAATTTTCAACACCGCTTCAGTGTGAGCATGTGGTCCGGCGCTCTCAACGGTAAACTAACAATTAGTTTACCACCACCATTCGAGCTGCCGTCCAGGATCGTGATGGTACGCACGGGACACTAACAATGATGAAGAGCTAAAACGGAAAATTGAAGAAGCGGGAAATGTTGTAAGAAGTAACAGAGAAGCCTGTTTTTTATTTTTTCGGGTGGGAAATCATCCAATGACTTGTCACTGGCGGGCATGTCAGACTTGTACTGACTAAAACCCACTCATGTTCCTTCTATTGCCCTTTACGTTCGGAGGCCGCGGTATTTCTTTCGAACAACCCTCCACCCCGGCAGGCGGAGGCTCTGGCAAGCCCCTCTGCACCAGAGAAGCCTTTAGACAACTAAAAGACAATTTCCTCCGTAGATGTAGATTGTGCATTGTTTTGGTAAGGCGGCACTTGGAAAACCCTTTGTAACGTGTTTTAATAAAATTTGTAAACTATCTACCGTATTTTTTTATAATAAAAGTGGCAAAAATAAAGAAATCCCAAATTTTAACAATAACTGTAAAAATACCTTTATTGCTATCAACGCTAATTACAGGAAATAATCCCCGATCAAGCTCTATATTTTTTTACTGATTTCGTCTGTTGAAGGTCCATAGAAGTTTTTAAGATCATTTAGAAACCTCTGGCACCCCTAACTTATTTTTTTTTAAGCTCTGAACATTTTTGATTATCGAACTCTAATGGTAATTTTGAACTTTGGACTAATTTTGTGGTAAGTTCTACAATGCCTAGGCAAACGGATATTTTTTGCATGGTAGCTATTGCTATCGCTAATAGGTTCCACAAAAAAGAATATCTAAAAATGATAGGAATAAAGACATAAAAAATAAAAACCAATGCTAGGTGAAAATTTTGAAAAAAGTACTTAAAAAAATTCTAGCTCCTAAACTACAAATAATCGCGGAACATACATGGGGGTAATTCGGGTACCCCTTAGCATAAGGCATCTAATTTTTTTTTTTGGACGCCTATCAACTGGCCACCCTGTATATTGATAAAATAAAAACAACCACTGACTACAGTTCTGTTATTTAAAATTTTCGTTATTAAAACATAGTGTATGTTTTAGATCGTGTTAACAACAATCAACAAAAAAAAAACACAAATCGTGCATAACAATCAATAATTTTTAAATAATTAACAATCAAAAAGTAATTGTTTATTACAAAATTAGTCTTTAACTATTACCGTAAATATGTCCTCCTATGTCAATCACAATTAGTTTAAAATGGCCGTTATGGCTTCACACAAAATCAGTCAAGTAAGTAATTATCAGAAAATCAGCCTTTTTTTTCCGGGTGGGAAATCATCCAATGACTTCCCCCGCTCTGGGCGGAGCAGGGGGGCATGTCAGACTTGTACTGACTAAAACCCACCCATGTTTCTTCTATTGCCCTTTACGTTCCGAGGCCGCGGTATCTTTTTCGAACAACCCGCAAACCCGGCAGGCGGAGGCTCTGGCAAGCCCCTCTGCTTTGCTGACTCTCTTTAAGGCGCGCGTGAAACACGAACGCGCCGTCGACACGGCCTGTCGTCAATCGACGGACGGAGGGTGAACTACCCATTGCTCACCGCCCACAGGCCCGCATCTACGGGGGCCGGGAGTCGTCTCGCGGCGCCCGGCGCCATAGGCGTCTCCCGCGGCGGCTGGGTTGGGCAGATGTTCTCTCCCTCAAACGCCCGGCCACCTCCTTTGCTAGCATTACTGCTTCGCAGAAGGTGGTGACCGCTTCCCATTCCCTCTCGCTCCGGACCATGGCCTGAACCAGGGCCGGACGCGAGAGATCGCCGCCACCGATCGCCTCTACGAGGGCACGGCGGTGCTCCACCCAAGCTGGGCAGATCGCCACTGTGTGCTCCACCGTGTCCTCCGGGCGATCGTCACAATACAAAATCAGCCTTAACTGACGAAGTGTTAAAATATAAAGTTAGAGAGGGATAGTACTATAATACAATGCTATTCCCTTTGTGTGTATTTACCTGCATGTGTAAATTATGTCAAAACGGGCTAGCTTAATCTATTACTAAGCGCATAAGATAAAATCATGTCTAGAACGAGTCAATGATATTTATATAAATAATTCATATTTTTTTTCGTTTGACTGTACTAATTTTGGCTTGAATAATAGATGTTTTTAAGTTATCTATGAGTGGTCCCAGTCGCTGGAAGAAAAATATTTATTTTTTACGAATCCGGCGACTGGGACCGCGGTCCTAGTTAATTGCGGTCCCAGTCGCCGGAAACCTCGATAAGACAATGCCAAAGTCAAATTCATGAAACTTTATAACATTGTTAAAGACCTCATTTCTAACCTCGTAAATATTTGAGTAAATAATAAACAGTAGAAAAAAATGCTGGAATGTTCTCAAGGGCATGAGCAGCATAGCATTCCAATAGTAAATAAAAAACAACACAACTTAAGGAAAACCTTTAAATTCCGTCCTTGATAGGTATCCTGTAGAAGTAACAAGAATTTAAAAGTACGTATAAGTAAGCAACTCGCATGAGTGGCAAGTTAGGTAACGCAAGGTCGCTTTCTAACGTGTTCTGTAGTATCCAACGAGGTACAGGCATGCAGTATGGGCGTGAGTCGAGTGTGAATTGCCTTATAGAATGTGCAATGGCTGGAAAAGGTAGGTTTTCTTTGCTTTTAATAGTTCCACCACGTTTGTTGTGTTCTTTGGTACTTTAACGGCCGACTTTTAACCAAGAAATTCTTTAAGTTTGATAGCTTTTCTGAAGTAAATAGGTTGGTAAATAACAACCGCGTTACAGGATGATTCCTTAATATCCTGCTCGAAGGACAATATCGTTTTTTTTCTGAATATTGAACAATACGGTTTATAAACGCTGTATTTTGACGAAATAACAATCTAGTCGTAATATCTGAATTGATGAATGAACAGCCTGCTATAACGAAAAGCAGCTTGAACTACTCAAATTCTACTACGAAATTGCTAAAACATTTACCAATTAGCCAACTAAGTAACGAGACAGGTTTTCTTACGCTTGTTACTTAAGTTAAACACCTACGAAGTGACCACATTCCACCAAGAGGTTTCGAAGCGCCACCAGTGAATCATAAGCGCGCAAGACCATTATTTATGATCGTCGATACCTAAGCGTTTTAGTTATTATATACCGGCAATAAACGATACCAAGGCAGCATAACTTCACGTACAGCGCTTTTTACATAATACCTATGTATTCGTTATGCATTTAGGCATTCAACTCAACTGCATCGAAAGAGTGCAGGCATTATGTAAATAAAGTTATGAAGAGTTTAATTTTACAAGACATGCTTGATTTTAAGGGACCATTGTTCAAAGTGTAGTTTGTTGTCTTTGCATTTTCCCTTAGTATTTTCAAAAATAATATTCAAGCTAAGAAAAGCTAAAGGGTTTCAAGATCCTGAATGAAAGCAAAATATTGAGAATAAATAGTCTTTGTGTATGTTCCAAGTTTGTTTTTTATCTTGTATAAGTTGCCAGACCAACTGAAGGATAAGTTACTAAGATGCTGCATAAATAAGCAATGAAGTGGAAATCTGTCACCATTACTTATGCAGAATCCTAGTCCTTGTCCTAGCACGTTTATTTAAGTTTATAAATAAACTAGCATTTTCTCTCATGTTGTGTGTAAAGGACGGTTTTGGTTTTAAATGGAAGAATTACCTACCTCTTAATCATAGCGACTATAACGAAGTATGATGCATTTCTAGATCAGTGATATAACTCTGGTCATCCATAGAAAACAGAACTTTGAGCCTGTTCCAATAACGGACACACATTTCTTGATAAGGTACATACATTACTTGGAAATACAAGAGTCCCTGTTTGCAGATACCGTATCAATACACAAATAAAGATAGAGAAAGTATCTTGCCATCCCGCTCGTACTTGGTCCTTTGGACCATCTTGCTGTCTAGAGGGAGTAATTATCAAATTAAAGTGACAGTTTGACAATAACCGAATTCAAAAGTGAACGCGTTCCGATCAATACTTCATACTTAGTAAATAATTTGTTCAGTTTACATTTTCGCTCTCTTTGTTGAATTTTAATTCGGCCTTGTGGTTCATTGTGTGCACAATTTATAAACGATTGTACATTAATTTGTTCAATAGATTCGTTGTTATTGGGGAGTTTGTCGATATCTGTCTGGATATGAATATGTACGTGACTATGTCGGATGTTACGTGTCTCAATATCTCTGGCCTTCTCGAGGTATTATGCGGATGGAGAGTAAATAATTGTTTCTATACTTCAAAATATATTTTCCCGGGTTTCATTGGATTTCACTCTGTCCAAAAGCGTTGACATCGAAAAATAATGGTGCCTTAAATCTTTTGTTGGGTTTTCTACGCGTTAACGATCGCAGGAAATGACTTTGTTCAATGAAGCTCTTGGAATCGTAATGAAGTGTTTATGGACAATTTATCCAGAAATAATGTAGTTGGCATCTTGCACGTGTATACTTTTGAAAGTACTCATTCGTTTTGGCTTATAATAAGGTCAGCTGATATAGATATGTGGAAGAATTACACAGTGCATTCTTTAGACATTGTAACTAAATTGGAATTTAGAAGAAAATGTTGGTGTGATTTTCACTTGTTTTCGGGATAAACAAGAACTAAGAGTCCGCCTCCGTTGTCCCCAGGTGGTAGTACCCTCGACAAGCGAGATGGGTGACCGCGAGCGGTACCGCGCGCCCCCGCAACCCGAGCCGCCGCCGCACCGCGTTCGTGCTGCCGACCTGTACCCTCGCTTGCGGACGCACTACGATGAGCCCGGCCTGGATGCAGGGTTCACGCCTATATGTGGAGAATTTGTGCAGGTGAGCTACTAGGATTGTATAGATCAAGAGACATGCATTTTAACCGAGCACATTCGATTGTTGATACTAAACTCTGGTGACGAACTATATTTGTCTAACTTTTTGTACACACGGCGACAGATCAACCTATACAAAACCAGTTTATGCGGATCTCTCATTGTACTTGAAATTTATGGTGTACGATCCGTTGTTGAGAGAGCAGCATAAACTGGTTTTGTATAGGTTGATCTGTCGCCGTGTGTACAGGGGAAAAAAGTAGTCTCCCCTCTTGGGGAAGGTAATTTCCTCCATTTTCGGATCTCAAAGAATTCACTTCGATTAGCGAAAAAATGCTGATTTTCTTCCAAGATGTACTTTGTTGTTGGCACATCATTGGAGGGTATTTGTAGAATGTTGTACAATGTACAAACAATCAACTATAAAAGTATAAATATCTATAGGGAAAATTACAAATAGTAACTTATAGTATTTACAAAAGGGAATAATTTTAATCGCCATGAATGCAACCACACTTCAATTGTGCAATATGACGGCAAAACCACTCAATCATACCACAATTTGTAACTATTTGTAGGCACTTTTTTGGTAATAACACCTTGTTTACGGGAAACTACAAATTAGGCAATTTAAAATGAAAATTGTAGTAATCGCAGTTTAATAGTACGTTTTGTTACATTGGGAAGCGGCAGTATACCTCGTGTACGGTATTGTTTCCCAACGTAATTACACGGTTGCCGCAACCTCTTCAATAGACATGACGTCTTAATGATTCCATGACATATGTGCTAGCACGTTTGTAAACAACCGTATTTCCTAGTCCAAAGTCCATGTCAATAATTAATTAGCGAAATAGTAACAAATAGATAAAACACGCACATATTAAGTAACTAATACGGCTGGTAGCCTAAAAGGTCATCAGGTCGCATGCACCGGGTTGAACGAACCGCAATGACGTTCCGATAGTGTTTAGCTCCGTCCTAGTTCTGCATTCCTGGTAGTTCGTTGACTGCGCCTTATCAGCCCAAAGCGTGCACTTATGACTGTAGAAACTGCAGCTTTGCTAAAATAGTACTATGTACATGTGCTTATGTCAAGTGGGGCATGACATTAGTAAATGTTATCAAAATCTGTCGTGTTTGAGCACGTGATAAATGTGTCATGAATTATTATCAGTTAAACATCTTCTTTGGACACATACTTCAACGTTTTACATTTGTCCACTCAATCTCAGACCTAAGTGTATGAACGTTTGTACAACAACACTGTATTTTCGTCTTCTAAAATATGTGCCATTTGTCTAACCTTATCATTTGTTGGCAGTGGGTGGGTCGCACAGCAGACGGTGGAACTATCGCAATGTCCAACTACCGTCTGCACGTCCAGCCTCGGCGACGAAACGGTCCGGGCGCGTCCATCCCGCTCCGTCTCATCGACGCACTGGAGATCCGAGACTTGCTGCACTTGATCGTGCTCTGCAAAAATGGAAGACAACTCAAGTTAGTATCTTTGTGTGCTATCATTAGCTTCTTCAAGCATGAGGTTTGAGCTGGTTTCCTTTAATGCCTGGATTCGATTCCCATTCCTTCAAAAGTGCTTGTTGTGGTGGTAGGAAGAATACTATCAAGAATTATCGGCTAACTTTTGTTTCAATTATTAATACATTAGTGGAGTGTATGTAGCACATGAGCTTAAACAGGTAGTAACCTACTCATTTAATTTAGTTGTATATATACAACACTCTGGTGTGCTGATTAGATAGTTCTTAAAGTGTTTTATTACTATTTTACTGATTTATCTACTGTTTACATACAAAGTTATGAGATATTCAAATAGGTAAATATGCCACGCTAAAAAACATGTAAAAAAATCTTCAAATCAAATCAAATCAAATCATTTATTTGCATAACACAGTTACATAGTTTTTTTTTATTATATTTAGTTACACTGTATTACAACCTTATACGAGGTGTGCAAATATATTCACATTGTGCTAATCTCTTATTATATTCATTAAAATAACATTAGTAGTCAATTTCATTCCAAATTAATTAAGATAAAAAATAATAATAATGTCATGCAGATTAATAATGTCAGATTGTTATATAGTCATATTTAATTGAAATAGATATTTGGCATTAATTATAATACAACATTTACATCTTTGTCTTCAAAATAGTCTTTAACATTATAATAACATTTTTTGATTAGGAATGAGTATAATTTCTTTTTAAATAGATGAATAGGTAACTTCTTAATGTCGTCTGGTAGTTTATTATAAATCAGTGATGCCATACAAATAACACTTTTATTAAATAATGCCGTTTCTCCATACATTATTTCGACGTCTAACCTTTTTTTGTCTCGTAATTGTCTATAATAGCTTTTAAAAGCAGTCTTATAATAGTTGGGATTCGATTTTACAAAGACATTTAATTCATATATGTATAGGGAAGGCAATGTAAGAATATTTAATTTTTTAAAGTACGGTTGACAGCTTGTAGTACTATCTATATGACACATTGCTCTGATGCACTTCTTTTGGGCTTTGAATACAAATTCCTTGTCTACAGAGTTACCCCAGAATATAATACCATATCTTGTTTGAACAAATAACGTGCTAAGTATTCAATATTTAAATTTTATCATTCACACTTTATTTTGTCTTTGCTATGAAGTCATTTAATTGTCTATGTTTAAACAATTACAATAGTCCATAATTATTTGCTTTATTAGCGGATATTATTGAAAGCCGAAAGCAATGTTGATTTAATGTTCGATTACCGCTAACTAATTGAGGGTACCGTCTGATAATCACATAACGACCAAAGAAAGCGGACATGTAAATTTTCCTTCAATAATAAGATAAACATTGTTTGAACTAATGTTTATTATCTGAGTTGCTACCTACTCGTAATCTAGAACATAAATTTTATAAATAGCTGATACGGTTACATACTTAAACGTGCTTTTGGAGAAGCCCCAATGATGAACTTAATCGCAGTATTTAATGAATAGGTATCTCAAATAGCTCTTACGAGTTGGGATTTTGTGATCAAATAAATAAAAATAATTTATTTGTACATAAACCTTTCACAATGTTGATACCAGGACACATGAATTGCAGTGAAGTAAAGGACTTACAGATATAATAAATTAACCCACACCCAAATTAGTACATCCTGTGAGTTAGAAGTCAGTGCTCTTATGTCACTATGATACAAAACCTTTTTCGCAGAAATGCGTTAAATCGCACACAAAGATAATTGACTAATAAAATTAAATTCATTAAACAAAATTGCATTTATTAATCAAATCATTTGCATAAGACTATTTTTGCTCATGAAATATTCGTTTTGTTCTAGATGCTCATTCACGACTGGGGATCAATGTATAGAGTGGTGGAGGCGGTTGAACACTGCCCTCGCCCCTATAGGATCCGTTCAGGAGACCTTCGCTGCGGCATACGCGGCGTGGGCCAAGGAACAGCCGCCCACGTCAGTGCACAGAGCACTGATGAGGGCGTCTCAGTCTCCTCAAAGACACTGGTTTGGTCCAGAAGTAAGTAAGCTCTTCGTCTCTTTTGATTGCCTGGTACCTTTATGATAACAACTTTCTCTCTCATTTACGTGTTATCTTTTCACTTACTCCATTCAGTGCATGTTATCTCATATACTCCGTGTACGTTCTGATTACCTAGTACTTTTTAGAGTAAAACTTTCTCTCTCTCTTCAATTACACTGCTAGTCCACCAAAATGGATAACCGTCATTGTGCAGTTAGAAAACATATTCAATAAAAGTTTGTAATAACCCCTGAAACCACTGTGGTAGTTTACACGCTCTTTGCATCTGATTCTCCCACATGGTTGGCAACTTCACAACACACAACGTCAACACCGACGTTCCTTTTTTTTTTTAATCGTCAAGTACGTACATTTACTCTTTTGCAGCATATTTTCCTCCCCTTCAATCCATATTAACCTGTTGCTTTGTCTACAGGTGGAGCGATTAGGCTTCACTTCGAAAGGCGCGTGGCGGGTCACGGCAGCTAACGCGGAGTACAAATTGTGCCCCTCGTACCCACCTCTCATCGTAGTGCCCGCGTCTATCTGTGATGAAGACCTCGACTCGGTTGCGAGGTAAGGACCCCTGGACTTAATTATTTTATGCAGAATGCAGTCACTAGAAGTCTAGTCTTGAACAAGTTGATTTGGACACCTATCTATCTCTCCAAAATCTTGTAACTTACTGGTCTTAATGAAACAAGAAGTGGACACACATATCCACACGGAAAAAGCTTGAGCCAATCCTGTATCACCAGGTGTATCACTTTTAGTTCATCGAAGTGTCGAATCGCATCGTCAAATACAAACGAGAAGAACGACGATGTATTTTTCGACTTTATTAGATGGACCTAATGCTCATTTTGGTTTGGGACTAATCCGCATCTATAAGTGTGGCAGGTAGCTTCTTTAAGCTAGTGTAGCGCCTGTTCTTAGTGCAATACCTCTTTTCACTTGAGCATTCTCGTAATATCCATTTTGTCGGTAGGTTCCGTGCCATGCGCCGGGTCCCGGCCGTGGTATGGCGGCACCGCGCCAACGGCGCAGTGATCGCGCGCTCGTCGCAACCGGAGGTGGGCTGGCTGGGGTGGCGCTCCAGCGAGGACGAGCGTCTGCTGGCTGCCTTCGTCAGCGCCTGCAACCAGGACCGGGGAATGCAGCCGCCTAATAACAATAAGGTAGGATTTCTGTCTACTAACCATTCAAACAGGATGGGACTTCAACAGCCTTCCTAATTTTTTGATTGCACAGTCTACAATATTTCCGCACCCAACCGAGGTAATCTCCTTAGGTCAGGAGCGGTAACATGTTCACTTACCGAAGTTCAAAAACGATTTCCACCCACTGTATTGATTAACATTTTATGGTTTCCCGAACTTAGTATTTTGGAAGCCATACTATTACGAAGTAAGCCCTATCTCAACCTCGAAATAGTTTTTTCGTGAGATTTTTTCATAACTTTTGAATGTTTCTTAGATTATATAGTTATTGTTCGTGACTACACTTGCATAAAATAGTTCATAAGGAGATAATAATCAGTTGGTGCCTCATTCTATTCGAAATTGTCCAAGGTATCTGCGAATTGGTTTCGGTCACATCCCAAACATGTCACTGACTTAGATTTAAAAAGTATGCTAATTTGCGATTGAAGGCCAAAACTTGATGGCACAGGAGCCTTGGGGACTGGGTACAATGTGATGATCCATCTGGCTAGCAGCTGTAATCATTATTATGAAAATCGACCTTCTTGTAGTGGGTTTAAGTCTAGACTAGTGGTCAGTAATTATTGCCTTGGAAGTTTTAAAAGCAAAACAATATTTAGGGACTAGAAAGTTTTAAAACTTAGGAGATTCCTCCCTGTTTTGATAAATCTAGCTAAGATTTAATAACAATGTTCGGTCCGGTACACCATTGTAAAACTAGTTGTTCGTTCAATAATAAAATAAAAGCAAGCTAAATTAGCATTATAAAGTAATCTATCTCACTTACTTCCGCGCGACCATGGTCCCCTGGTACCATCAATATTAATCGCCTATAATACAATAAACAGTTCCGACAATATTACACATAGCCGTGATGTCAGAAAGTACCTCCTTATGGTATTTATAGCCAACAGCTTATTAGTAACTCGTATTACCCACTCAGTATCTGTCTATAATACACAAGTTACGATACAGGAAACTTTATTGAACAAGTTTATAATGGTGCTGTAATACTAAGTTTCAATTAACACACAACCTAGCTTACAGTTTTGCACCTTATAACAGTGGAATAAGGTAAAATTTGAAATGAGACAGGCAGTCGTGTAATGCCTCAAATATAAGTTTATCGTCATCATAATGCCCATTGCTAAATAATTCATTATGATCTCCCAGTGCTCGGTAAACATTGTGAATGAACTGTGGAAGGAAAACTATATTATACGCTCATTTTGGTAGGCTTTGAGTTTTTTTTCAGAAATAATATATATTTTACCAAATTTTCCATATCAAATAACTTCTCCCGCTCTAGGCGGAGCGGGAGGGGGGAGTGTCGGACTGAAACCCATCCATGTTTCCTGGCTGGACCAATGTCGTACTGCCATGACGTTTTATAGCAGGATTTATAATATGTCTGTCTCGTGTGAGAAAGAGACACATACAGGTTGTCTAGCGCCATCTCTTTCCACTCTGGAATAAGATTAAAACATTCCTGCTGACGTCATGGCAACCCCAACATAGGTATCTTGCAATTCTTTTCCAGTTACCATTTTAAGAAATTGTTCTGTTTACATATTTTCATCGAATTAAAGGTATTGAATTTGAATACTCATCAGATAAACTCACGCCTGTACCCAATCTCTGAAAGATTGTGAGGCAAAGTAAATAAAATAAAAAAGGTGGACCGAATAGTACACCCAGATTTAACCAGTGACCTTTTACCTAGTCTCATGTCAAATCTAGATTCCGTGGCCGCTATACAGGGTGGCCAGTTGATAGGCGTCCAAAGAAAAAAATTAGATGCCTTATGCTAAGGGGTACCCGAATTACCCCTATGTATGTTCCGCGATTATTTGTAGTTTAGGAGCTAGAATTTTTTTAAGTACTTTTTTCAAAATATTCACCTAGCATTGGTTTTTATTTTTTATGTCTTTATTCCTATCATTTTTAGATATTCTTTTTTGTGGAATCTATTAGCGATAGCAATAGCTACCATGCAAAAAAAATCCGTTTGCCTAGGCATTGTAGAACTTACCACAAAATTAGTCCAAAGTTCAAAATTACCATTAGAGTTCGATAATCAAAAATGTTCAGAGCTTCAAATAAAAATAAGTTAGGGGTGCCAGAGGTTTCTAAATGATCTTAAAAACTTCTATGGACCTTCAACAGACAAAATCGGTAAAAAAATATAGAGCTTGATCGGGGATTATTTCCTGTAATTAGCGTTGATAGCAATAAAGGTATTTTTACAGTTATTGTTATAATTTGGGATTTCTTTATTTTTGCCACTTTTATGATAAAAAAATACGGTAGATAGTTTACAAATTTTATTAAAACACGTTACAAAAGGTTTTCAAAGTGCCGCCTTACCACAGAAATGCACAATCTACATCTACGGAGGAAATTGTCTTATAGTTGTCTTTGGCTTCTCTGTTATTTCTTACAACATTTCCCGCTTCTTTAATTTTCCGTTTTAGCTCTTCCTCATTGTTAGTGTCCCGTGCGTACCATCACGAGTCTGGACGGCAGCTCGAATGGTGGTGGTAAACTAATTGGTAGTTCACCGTTGAGAACGCCGGACCACATTTTCAAACTGAAGCGGTGTTGAAAATTTGATGGTCTTACGGAATGAGGATTCTCGATAGCGGACTATGGAGAATCCATAGCCAGACCGCTGTCCAAGCTCGATGGAGCCACCTACAAAGAGTTCTTGAAGAATTACCAATTTTGCTGTCAGACGTTAACTTAACACTGAGACGAGACATGGTTTACAACTAAAAGACAATTTCCTCCGTAGATGTAGATTGTGCATTTCTGTGGTAAGGCGGCACTTTGAAAACCTTTTGTAACGTGTTTTAATAAAATTTGTAAACTATCTACCGTATTTTTTTATCATAAAAGTGGCAAAAATAAAGAAATCCCAAATTATAACAATAACTGTAAAAATACCTTTATTGCTATCAAAGCTAATTACAGGAAATAATCCCCGATCAAGCTCTATATTTTTTTACGGATTTTGTCTGTTGAAGGTCCATAGAAGTTTTTAAGATCATTTAGAAACCTCTGGCACCCCTAACTTATTTTTATTTGAAGCTCTGAACATTTTTGATTATCGAACTCTAATGGTAATTTTGAACTTTGGACTAATTTTGTGGTAAGTTCTACAATGCCTAGGCAAACGGATTTTTTTTGCATGGTAGCTATTGCTATCGCTAATAGATTCCACAAAAAAGAATATCTAAAAATGATAGGAATAAAGACATAAAAAATAAAAACAAATGCTAGGTGAATATTTTGAAAAAAGTACTTAAAAAAATTCTAGCTCCTAAACTACAAATAATCGCGGAACATACATAGGGATAATTCGGGTACCCCTTAGCATAAGGCATCTAATTTTTTTCTTTGGACGCCTATCAACTGGCCACCCTGTATAATAGAGAGATTTAAATTGCCCGACCCGGGAATCGAACCCAGTATTCTCAGCAGTCGCTGGCGACCACTAGACCAACGAGGCTATTTTGTGGTGCAGTGAGCCAAGTGATTCATTTCTCGAATGGTTCGTTGTCCGATTAACATTCCTTATTAAAAAAAGAAATTCCCTTAACTTTTTATATGTGAAGTGATATTCTTTCTTCCTTGACAAATACGTACGTATTGTTACAGCAACTAAAGCTGCTGATTGTAGACGCGCGATCATACGCGTCTGCGGTGACCAACCGCGCGCGCGGCGGTGGGTGCGAGTGCCAACAGTACTACCCGGCCGCCGACATACAGTTCATGTGCCTCCCTAACATACACCACGTGCGGAGGAGCTTCCAGCAAATGAGGGCGCTGGCGGCCGAGCCCAGCGACCAGACCAAGTAAGTACAAAACTGCAAACTTTTCTTTACCAAGGGGTATCGTATTAACTAGTACTAACTAGCTTGTGGAGGTCAGGATAAACAGTCACTCCATATAAAATACTGGTATTCAGCTGCAACCGGTTAGACTGGAAACTGGCTCCAAAAAGTAGGAAAAAAGCAAGGCAGATTATGATGATGGACCGTCGCATCATCAACCGGTTTACCTCACCTCGTAAGTCACCTATAAATACATATCTAAAGGGTTATCTTCTTCTTTTGCATAGAATCAAAAATCCGTTAGTGTAAACATTACTGGAGAAATGTAGGTATACTATAATTATATACGGCACGATGGGCGAAGGTACGGGACGGGCGATGGTTGCGCGGGTTCGATCCCCGCACGGAACAAATATTTGTATGACCTATAGGTAGTTGTTTCGGGTTTGTGTATGTGAATTTAAATGTTTATAAATGCACCCACGATACATGAGAAATTCCAAGTGTGGAGCAACACTTTTTTTTAGATATATATGCTACGACCAACTCTTTGCGGACAACGTGTCGATGTAATGTTTTATGTAATCGTAACTTTTAAGATCACACTCGGGGTACCCCAAGTCACTGGCGTTGGGAACACCCTCTTTTGAACGCGATATAACACACTTGATTTTTTAGTTAGTTATCGATTGAACATAAAACAACAACGCTACATCTGCTTGGTGACTAAATGAATCAATATGTTAATGTCACGGTCTGGTCAGTGATAACAATATTTATATAAAACTATGGGTGACAACGCCCACTAATTCGGTTTATCACAATACCTAAGCAATGATTTACCGCATAACAGATACGTCATCAATCGGTTTACGTCTATTCACAAAAGCTGAATGGCGTAATGACTAAACGGGACCTACCTTAGAAAATAATAGACATAAAGCTGTGCTAAAGAAATTGGGCTCAGAAACGTCATAACATATCATATTGGCGCGGTTCGGATTAGTTGTTTCTTATGGAGAATAACCAGCAAGATATTCCAACGATAAGAAAAAAGAATATTTAAAAAAAATAGTTTTAAATAATTATTAAAAAGGACATCTATCTGACGTGGTTCGTGAATTCAAAAGGTACTTTACGGATTTTGATGTTTCGTTATATAATGGGTAAAGCAATATCGATATTATTAATCTCCCGCCATGTTGTTCTAGCTGTCAAACTAACTGAAGTCAGGTAATATTTTGAATGAAGTTAGTACGTTTGAGGTCAAGGTCGTGATCCTGATAGCGTAGTATGTACGTAGCTAGTTGACTGCGTAGTATAATATAATCGATACTCAGATAGCAGGATGTCAATGGAAGTGGGCGGCGCATTTAAGGCGAGCCGCAATGCACTTAGGCTTACAACTAGGATAGTTATCGAGTTAATAGTTTAGTTTAGCCTCACAATTCACTTCCTCTGGCAGCTAAATTACTTCCTGCATTTAATGCTCACCACTATAAAATCACGCTTATACTTTTGAGAGGCAGTTAGAAGCAGGAATCATAATTCTTGCCAGCAGAAAAATATCTTTATTATTTGCGTTTGCAACATCGCCGAAATATCGAAACCCAAAATAAAAAACAAACATGCTTAATATCACGTTTACAGCGTTTATAATAATGTTAGTGACCATGTCAGTTTAAAGACTTGTTTCTATCGTTCTCCAAGAAATTACTGATGGAAAAAGAACCCCTACCATAAATGTTTGAACTGGGAATCGAAACAAGGGTCCCAAGGTCGACAGTTACAGTTTGGAACAACTTGACCGACGAGGTAGACTTCCTGCGCTAAAATGGCAATGTGTACGCTATGCCGGCGCCGTTACGCGAACCTAGGTTGTATTACAGCGGATTTTTTTGTGTCACTTGGCATTGTGCCCGAATGAACTCATTGTTTTGAATCCCGCCTCGCAAATACTCGCAGTATCTCTTCCGGAAACATTGCGCCGTCAAAAGTGTTTTACGAAGCGTATTTTTAAAAGAAATTTATTTAAGAATGCACGTGATTTTGCAAGTAAATGATAATATTTCAGCTGAAACGTGACTTATATCTTCAGAAAATATTCTGGATGACGATTTCCTTAATAAGACTTTGATCGTGTCTTAGGAGTGGTGTTACTGTTTATTAAAATGTTACTATGTTTTGCCGTTCATGTTTTCTGGGTCACTCCTATAACGGTAGACTTACATAATGTGTGTGAACACATGACAACACATCAACCTATACAAAACCAATATACGCTGATCAACTACGAATCGTAATATCGTAGATTTCCCGAACTATGGGAGATCCGCATAAAATAGTTTTGTAATGTCGTCGTGTCGTCACTATTGCGCTCTGCGTCATCGAAAAATGCAGAGTTAGCATAATGTTTATTTATAATCCTACGTCAATGTTGACCTAAGTCAATAAGAAAGCTCTTTTGTATTGTTTTACAGGCTCGTATTTAATGTACATGTATTACAGGTAGGCACTGCCTACTTGCCTACCTCATAAGTTCCATTAAAACTTATACTTACTTTAATAACTGTGACGGTTGATGATTAATATATTTATGAATGTATTTAAAGATACTTTAATTAGATCTTATGAGGAGCGCAAGTATGTAATCATCATCATTTTCCTGCCCTTTTCTCATTCTATTTGGGGTCGGCGCAACACGTTTTCTTCTTCCATTCTCTCCTATCAGACGTAACGGCATCATTTACTCCTTTCTCCATCATATCATTCCTTACACAATTCGTCCATCTTTTCTTTGGCCTTCCTTTCGCTCTCCGTCCTTCAACATTCAGATCCAGAGCGCAAATATGCAGTACCTACTTAAAATACGCGCACCTCGTATCCACAACCCCGTTCAAAGCTCGTAAAAAAGCTCCTTCTCGATATTATCACAATTAAAAATTTTTCAAAGAACTTGCCGCATTCATCATGATTATTTCTATTGTCGTAGTTGGCACAGCAACTTGGAGCGCACACTATGGCTGCAGTACGTCTCAGGCGTAGTACGCGCGTCGAGCGTGGTGGCACGCGCCGTGGCTGCCGGTCGGCCGGTGCTTGTCCACTGTTCCGACGGCTGGGACAGGACGCCACAGATCGTCGCTGCTGCTCAACTCATACTGGATCCATATTACAGAACATTAGAGGTGAGTTGTCTTTGGAAGTACTAGGCTAGCATAATTATACGTTAGTGGCCTCGGGCCGGCTGGTGCTCATGCACTGTTCCGATTCATTCTGGACAGAACGCCGCAGCCCAATTGGATTTTTAGTACAGAACTCTAAGAGGTGAGTTGACCTTGGAAATAGGTGTGGGGCAAGCCTTGCCAGATATCCGGCAAGGCTTGCCCCACAGACGTGATCGTCTTGTCCCTGAAACCAAGTTTCTATCGGAAACAAAGTACTAGGATAAGTATCGAAGTCGTAGTATACCGAGAACGAATTGAAAGTGGTGACCCTAATTTTAATCAAACTTGGGCTGAACAATCACAAGAAAATTAAAATATTCAGTTAAATATCAGGCTACTAAGGCAACAGACTTATGTTGGAGTTTACTTCGAGTATAGTGCAATTTTAGCAACGTGAATTAATAAATTCATCTCTTTCCTCAGGGCTTCCGTATACTTATCGAACGTGAATGGCTGGACTTCGGGCACAAGTTCGCGGACCGATGCGGGCACCAGTTCGGACCAGAAGACCCTAATGAACGGTCACCCATCTTCCTTCAATGGCTTGACGTCGTACACCAAATGATGTTGCAGTTTCCATGCAGCTTCGAGTTCAATGAAGCTTATTTGGTAAGTAGGGAAAGAAATAATTGTCAGACCTTTTTTCTACCAGCCCTGCTTTTCTCATTCTTCTGTCTCAATAAACAGTCCTAATAGAAAAAAGACTGAATTAACATCGTAATTTGCTGTCTGTAAACTATCCTCTCTATTCAACTGAAATGGATCTTTTTCGACTCTACCTCTCTCACGAGTCCCAGACTTACCTTAACCGAGCGAACGGTTACTAATAACAAACACTTGTTTGGCTTTGGGTCATTAATTTCCCCGATCCTCTTCTACCATTAATCTCATAAGATCCCCTCCCTCAACAACCCTAAAATGTTCATAGAAAATATATTCCTTGTTACTTTTTACTCAGGGTCCGTAATTGTACCTCAGTCAAAGCTATTGAAGATCTTGTCAAATATGATATGAATATCAACCTATATATGAAGAACCAACTGCAAGAGATCCTAACTAACCGAGTGGGCACAACCAAACCCAACCCAACACTAAACCTCTATCCCTATCTCCATAGATGACGGAGATGTTATAAGATCGTGTACCATGTACGCAGATAAAGCTGGGCACACACGTGCACTCGTGTATGTTCGGCACGTTCCTGTGCAACACGGGCCGCGAGCGCGCCGACTGCCGCGCCGGCGACCTCACGCCGCACGTGTGGCATCTGCTGCGCGCGCCGGCCTACAGGAACCATCTGTACTCGCCGCATCAGCTCGAACAGGTTTGTTGACATACACTCGGCCATGTTCGGGCACACTCGTGAATGTTCGGCATGTTTTAGAAAGATCAAGTAAGTCCACGTCCAGTCTATTCTCGCCGCATGCTATTGTGCGTGCCATCACGCAAGTTGCAATTGGTAACTTGGAGAGAAAGTTAGCACCCATACTTAAACCGGCACGCAATCAGTTGTTACATGAAATGTGCCCCAGTTTTCTTCTTGAAAATTGGGCGTAGATATGTCATGATGAAAATATAGTATCTCTCTTACAATTAAAAGAGAATATCAGCTACCCTACCATGACGTGTTAAAGCAGAACTTATTCCGCTGAGGGATAGGGACAGAGCTATACAGGGTGTCTAGCACCATCTCTTTCACTCAGTGGAATAAGTTCTGCTTTAAGATGTCATAGTAGGCCTACAGTTTTCTCCAAATACGTAGCTTGCTCAGTCTACTTAAAACTAACCTCGCATATAAATATTTCAGCAGGCAATCTGGCCGGAGTACTCAGTGCGCACGATGTGCGTGTGGAGCGGTATGTTCTGTGCACAGAGCCCGCGCGACGAGCCGCGCTCCGAGCACAAGCCCGACCTGCCCGCGCAACACTTACATAGCGCACAAAACCATAACGGTAAGAATATAATAATTACTGTTTATACCTTGGTACTTAATCATATTATTTATAACATTAAATACAGATATACACTTAAAAAATATATTATGATTCAAAAGCTACTAAACGGGACTACTTTCGAATCTGGTCAACCAATCAAAGATCACCACCACCATTTTTTTAAACGTACGTACGTAGCAAAAGAGATTAATAACCAGGCTAGTCTAATAAAGTTGTCCAGGCTATTAAGTTTTTTTTACATGTTTGTAAAAAGAAGCCTGGTTGCTGGTGGTTCAAAAGATAAGTATAATATCTTTTTAACTGACCATGCAAACTGTCAAGCCAGCTAATTTTACAACGTATTGGTCTTAAATCAAAGCCATACACCAGTAAAGTACTCCAAAGAGTAAAGTGATAAGACTAACTGGCAACATTGGCAGAAAAGTTAAAATAGTCATGGCTTCCATCAATAAAAACATCTTTCAATTTGTTCCAGGCCTGATGACGAAAACGAGATCTTGTGATAACCTGCTGAGTGAAGGCGAGAAGCGAACGGCACAGAGGAGATGTAGCGACCCTAGTCTGGCGCCTGATGTTATGTAAGTTAACTGTGCTTAGGATAATCAGCCTTATAACGTCCCCCCTCTCCCCGGGACTGCTTCTTCTCTATGAGAAGGCTTTGCTCATAATCCACTGGACTAGACCATGCTGGATTCTTTGTATTGTTGGTTGGGGTGATGCCACAGAGGAAGATTGAAAGTTGCGCCTGTTCATTGAAAGAGAGACGTTTGTCTTAGTATGGACATGTAATGAGCAGGGACGAAAATTGATGGATGGAGAGGGAGAGGAAGGCGAAGTAAGAGATTGATGCATCGTGTTAAAAATTATATGAAGGAGTAAATAATGCCGTGACGTCTGCCAGGGGAGAATGGAAGAAAATAACGTTGTACAAAATAGAATGGGACAAGGGCAATGTTACTTTTATACCGATTGAAGTATGTTTTGAATTGCAATTAGTGTGCTGCTTCCTTTAAAAGCATGAATACTAAATATTACTATTTTCATTGCAGGAAACTGTCAATGGTAGTGAACAGCGAGTGTGAGAACCGTCGCGAGTGTCGTGCAGCGCTCACCGACAGTTGTGTTGACGAGCTGCCCGTACTGCCGCTCGCTACCGACAACTGTAACGACACGGTCCGTATACTAGGGTAACATAAAGATCTAGCAGATACAGCTGCCCGACCACAATACAATGGAAAACTAATGTTACCTTTGATCTCCCAGGTCGACGGCCTCCACCCCGACCACTTCGAGAACAGCACCCGCCTTCCCCGCGACCTCACCAGCGGCTCATCGTCACTAGAGCGCGAGCTGGGCGGCGACCTCACCGACAAACTGATCCCCGACCAGGTCATCGACCACACGGACGACCACGCCGCGACCGACACCAGCCAGCTCAATGGAGCCGTGGGCCACTGTGTGGCCGGCGTCGTCACCAGCGTGGCCACGCCGGACGTCGACACGCCTGACGAACCGCCCGTATTCGTCTGTGATACTTATACTGATGTTATAGGGATGGCTGAGGTGAGTGGTCATACTTATTTTATTTTTATGTTAGCCTGGTACGTGACATTCAAATGCATGAAAAAAAGTTGCACTTTTAGTTCGAATACTTTTTCAAAAACCAATTAAATACATTTTCATAGGTTAGAAATCACTAAAATCATGTGTATTCTTCTCTAACAGGCTGCTAGAGAATCAGCCCGAACCCGCAACATCAGCATAACTTGGCGCTCTATATCAGAATCAAGCAACCAGTCGTCCACTGGCTTCGAGATTAACGAGGGTCGAGCAGAACCACCGGCTTCCAGAAACACTTCTCACGACTCCTCGCCGCTCGACATTCATACTTCTGAAGATAGGACCAACCATAATGTGGTCATTGATAGCAACCATACAAGAGAGAATGGTGTAACGACTAATGGGACTATGAATGGGATTGATGAAGTAGCTACTAAGTTTCTTGAAGTCGATCTAAATGGTAAGATAATTCTATCTACCCCTTACTGTTATCCTGACAAAGTGAAATCACAACAACTAAAACCTCATTGCATTACACGAACAATACAATCGAAAACGTAATGAAATCATTCTCGTTTTGTGTCAGGGGGAGCAACATCTAGCAGTATAAGTTCAGAGAGTGAAGGCGAGGCACACACACAGCCGCGGCGGACAGCTCACACACACACTCGCACGCGCGTCGCCAGCCAACTCACACTGTGTCCCACGTCACCGCGACGAATTGCGTGCTGTCATTGTTCCAGGAGAGCTAGCACTACCAGTGAGTACCATCTTTTTAAATCTTATGATAGCCTGGTATTGCACCAAACAGAACTTAGCCCCCGCTACGTAAGCTGACTGTTCATTCATTTAAACGACGCGACGTATCGCATGCTACCACTGTTATATAGGAGTACCAGTAAGAACGAACCGAACCTCTTTCTGCCTTATAAGGGTAAATTCACAAATTAATGAAAAAAAATAGCAATATAAATACATCGACACTGATAGAAGCAAACAAGCCCAATAACATATAGTATATAGGTATAGTCGCCTATACAGCATACCATATGTACGTCTTAATACACTCACAGCCAAATTAGAAAGTTGCGCACCAAAAACGTGACACATTTTCGTTACTTTAGTAGGTTTTACCCCTCGGATTTTTCTCATACCGGGCGCCTTATATATGAAAAACGATTCTTAAGGAGTAAACTCCAATAAACTCCAAAAAGTATAAATACACTTTCACATTATCCTTGCCAAACTACTGAACAGCGAGCGCGCATTCTTTATTTAATTTTTTAGCTGAAAATAAAATTGGCTCAAATTTAGCCATAGATCAGTTTGTGCTGTTTGTTGTTGAGTCGGTTTTAATGGTGTAAAAATATTATACTTAATCAATATTATAGTATTGTATTACGAAATTATTTTATTTTTCATCTATCAATTTCTGAAATTCCTTAATTTAACTATTAATCGGATTGATTTTAATGTCGAGCTCGAGCCCCTGAAGGGGTATGTACCGAACGAAATATACGGTTAATGCCCTGGCCTCAGCTGGGCAGTAATATTGTACTGAATTTGAATGTGAATGTGATTCGAATTTGGAACCTTAAATAAAAAATAGCATGAAAACTTTTATCAAAGAGTTTTCGCTACGTAGGTTTTAGTGGCCGTTCATGAACAAATTAATTAAATTAGGCTATTTGCGTTGTATCTTAAACTAGGATTAAGAGTATAACTTTGGTATTTCTTGTCGGTTTTTTTCATAGGAAACGAGCAACCATTTTCTCAACATTTTCTAAGTGCCTATGTAGGCCTATTGGAAATGTAATATTCGAAATGTAAAAGTAAATTAATGAACCTTTTGGGGCGCGTTCAGGTAGTGGCCGGTGCGCCGCCTCAAAGAACGTGCCCACTACACATTATTGCTATTGTGAATTATGGTAAACCTCAATTCAATTAAAAAATTTGCAGGTTGAGTTAATGTGTTTTTTGCCTCCACACGTGTCGGAATGTCGATGGTTCATTGATATGGCGGAAGGTCTGCCTGAATATTATTTAAAGTGAGCGTCATGCACAGGTGGCATCGAAACGTCGGGCGAGTCCGGCGGCAGCTCGGAGCTGTGCTGGTGCGGCGTGTGCGGCGGAGCGCTGGGCGGCGCGCGCGTGCGCTGTGTGTGCGGCGCCGCCGCGCCCCCCCGCGCCGACCCGCTGGACGGCCTGCCGCCCGCGCTCGACCCGCTGCAGGCGCGACTGCACCAGATCATACTGTACCAGAAAGTAAGCACCCGCACTATCTTATGCTAGCCTGGTACTAGCTGCTCGACTAAACTGCACAATAAATGCAGTTCGAGTGCATCGCTATCGTAATACTGTTATCATTACCACAGCTTGCGCTTAAAATGCATTTTTCATTACAGAAAGTAGTGGAGGAGCTGAGTGGTCAGTTGCGCGAGGCACGCGAGGCCTTGCGCCTGTCGTCCCCGCCTGCGGTCGCCCCGCCCTCCGCCCCGCACGCGACCACACCCACGCAAGTACGACGACATACACACGCGTAATACACCGCTACAGTATACTCTTGTCACGGCTCGTGTTATCCTGGTTGAATACCCATTAATAAATTTGATCTTTTGTTTCGCAAGTAGACTCCGCCTTAACTTTTTCATGCTATTATAGAAGCCCTCAAAATAGTATACTAAGTCTAAAACACGCTTTAGATTGACGTCATTTTATTTATCGTATTCATACCTTCCATTCCGACTATACGACTGACCTTACTACCTAGTCCGCCATATTTCATTCAGAATAACGTTTCTTAGCTAACCAGGCATTTCAGCTTAATCGAATACCGGGTAGCGGGTCAAATTTAACTTCGAAGATTTTTCTTTAAATAAAAGTGTGTTAAAAATCATTAATAATTCAGAAATTTATGATATCTCTTTTGAACCGACCAATTTCTCCCTCTCAACACATTTGCTTATCTTATTTCCTTAAGTATTGGACATCACTCATCTAATAATGTTATTATCGTGGTACAGAAAACAAGCAGCGGTAGTGGGTCGGTGCGAGGCAGCGGCAGCAGCAGCGGCAGCGCGTCCGAAGTAGAGGTGGGCGAGGAGGCGCGCGGCGTCGTGTGGCTGCCCGACAGCGCCGCGCCGCGCTGCCAGTACTGCAGGAACCACTTCTGGCTCGCCCGCCGCAGGCACCACTGCAGGTAACCTACCAGGATCACATAACTCACCGGAGCTTTATTCGACAGGCCTCCCGTGCCCACGTAAAGCTACAGTAGACTATCATAATTAACCAGTAGTTCTTTCGTCACAGACGGTGTGGCGGAATATTCTGCGGGTCGTGCTCAGAGATGAGCTCGTGGGGCGACTGCGGCACCATGCGCGTGTGCCGGCGCTGCCGCGCGCTGCGGTGACGTCACACGCCCCGCCCCGCACGCGCCGCTGGCCCCGCCCCCCGCGCCGCTCGCCCCGCCCCCCGCCCGACCTCTGCGCGAGTGCGAAAACTGTTTAGACCGACCCCCGCTTCCCTACCGGCCGATCTTTCTAGATTAGCGTTCCTATAACATTATAAAAACAATAGTAAAGTATATAGTTACGTCTAAACAGTTTTACGTTTAAAACTAGTCATGCCGCTTCGATAACTAGCTTGTGAAACGTTTTCAAAACGCTATTTATATACGAATTATGTATGAGAATTCAAATTGATTGTCATCTTTATTTTCATTAATATCACCATGACATTATTGTTTCATTATTTTTGTCGAAATGTTAAATGTGCTAACGACATTGACCGACCGTACCGTACCGAACAGATAGAACTGTGACGTGACGTGAACATTGGAGAGGATCTAGTCTTTCGTTTGTGGTTGGCGTTGGATGCTGGATGTTGGCTGGCTGGTCGCGGTAATGTAGTTAGGAAATGGTATAGTGAATTGTTACGCGAAGGCTGACTTTCTACGATTAATATTTAAACTTTTTTCTACGACTGTTTTTTTCGGTCTCTATAAATAAATTCACTAAATGTATTTCTTTTCGATTTCTTTTTCCTTTTCTTTTGTTAGTCGAGAGAGCGATGGTTGTCACTGGCCCCA
Organism: Ochropleura leucogaster; assembly: GCA_958449745.1. NCBI lineage: Eukaryota > Metazoa > Arthropoda > Insecta > Lepidoptera > Noctuidae > Ochropleura > Ochropleura leucogaster. Next base: position 13,487,048 of record OY288220.1, on the reverse strand, counting down.
ACTGCCCCAACTGGTGTGAATACAGGCACGTAGGTATCACTTTGTATAAACTTGTTTTTTTTCTTTTTATTTTGTATTATAGTGTTTCATTTGTTTTATTATTATTTTTGTACAGTAAGGTTTTGTTTCACACTTGGTCAGACACTGGGCAGTCTCTCGTCGCTGACCGGCGCATGCGCCGGTCTGTTACTGAGAGACCAATATAACCTTAAATAAGACTTAATTTGTATATTCGACATTTTCCATTAATTTCAAATGTATAAAATACATTTCTTTGTACTATTAAATATTCGACTGAATTTGCTTATGGATAAGAATAGATGTCTATATTGGACATATTGATTTATAAAATCCATACTAAGCTTTATAATTACGTTGATACATTTATATTGTGTACTAAATTTTCACACCGTAATAATTTCGTAGAGTAGAGCGTCAGAGTTCTGTATTTTATTTGTGATATTGTGATGATAATTTTGTATAATGATTAAGAGTTTAATAACATGTTGTTAGAAGTTAAATTTTACAGGTGATTATTTTAACCCTCGCGGTGCGTTGATTTAGCTGTTGTCGAAAGCACTAGGAGCGAATGTCCATGTGGTGTCAACGTTAGATTAGACCTGCTTAAGTGCGACAAGTGCCTCGCGCGGCCCGGAGCGCGGGCTCCACGCGACGAGCGGACTACGGCCCTAGTAATAACGACACACACACTAGATAATATATAAATACAAAAATGATTCTACTACCATAGGTGTTATTTTCTTAATACATTTTTTTATACATGGATATAATAATGTTATACCCGCTCGTCGCAGAGGGCCGCGCGACAGCGTAACTGCTTCGTATATAAATAAAAATGATTTTGTAATTTATTCGTAAACTGAGGGGATTGTTGTTAACTGCATATATTTTATATTGTAAAGGAAAAGCTCGGAGTAACGTGTAAGTATTGTCGAAGTGCAAAACTTGTTTGTGACCAATGAATATTGACACGATGTGAAATAAAGCATATTTAGTTTTATGAATTTGAAATCTTTCATTTCATCCAATTCCCAATATCATCTCATTTATAACACAATACAAAGGATATTGAATGTTATTTTCATCATACGAGGAGATTGGAGCAAGAGATAATTTTTTGAAGGGATGTTGTGTTACCAGATCAATAGAAGTCCCTCTTAAAAAAACCGGCCAAGTACGAGTAGTACACGCACACACAGGGTTCCTTAGCACCAAAACAATATTATTAACGCTCATTCAAATTAAATAGAAATTTACACTCAACCGGAAATCTAAATTTGTTGTTTATTGTATCTTAATGAAAAACAGCTACCCTACCATGACGTGTTAAAGCAGAACTTATTCCGCTGAGGGAAAGGGACAGAGCTATACAGGGTGTCTAGCACCATCTCTTTCACTCAGTGGAATAAGTTCTGCTTTAAGATGTCATAGTAGGCCTACAGGTTTGATTAAAAAGTCCTAAAACTCAAAAACTTAATATTGAATCTTGTTCAAACAAATTTTCGTTCAAATCTTCATCCTCTCACGTATTAGAGGGGAGGACACACTACGAAATTAGAAGCAAATATTTCATCAAGCAATTACTTGAGAAAAAAGGTAATTTACATAAGAAATATCTATATTTTTTATAAAACCCGTCATAATGTCTACTCTCGGTTGCATGTATGGAAGGTGGGGTGGCGTTCCATTTATGTTTCCGCTTACGCCATTGCCAAAGGAACCTTAAAAAGCGCAATGACCTTCTATTAATTTATTTCATAAATATTTAAGTCCATAGCTATACATTAAAAATAAAACTTTTTTTTTGCGGATGGGAAATCATCAAATAACTTCCCCCGCTTTGGGCGGAGTGGGTGAGGGGTCAGACTTTTACCGTCTAAAACCCACCCATGTTCCTTCTTTTGCCTTTTATGTTTCGGGGTCGCGGTATCTCTTTCGAACAACCCGCAATCCCGGCAGGGTCGCACGTCGTCTTTAAGTGCGTTTTTACTTTTGGTGTGTATCGAGCCTGCGATATACAAAACCATACAAAACGGAAACATCCTCCATGTTTCCGTTTTGTATATATTGTATTATCGCATAATAACCTATTGTTATAATAATCTGATATTGAGTCAACCAATCCAGCAGCTGAAGCGAGCTTATCAATTTTTAGCTTGGGTTAATTTTCGAAATAAAAAAAATTATATATCTGAAAGTCATTTATTCTCAGCATCCATTAACATTGATCTCGGTAGTGCTTACAACTAATCAACATTGACAATAAATTAATGCAGTAGTCGGCCAGTCTTACATACTTACTATGTAAGTAAATACGTAAGTTTAGTCATATTTGATAAAAAAAAGGAATGATTTTCATTACGAATAACGTATGTAGACAAATGTTAGAAAAACAAAATGCTGTTTAACAATAATAATATAACATTACTCACATAGAATAACATAGATATTGCTAGACAACTTAGAATTAACTGTAATCATATCTTTCATATTAATACACCATGCATTTTATATGGATACAAAAAATATAATTATATACTCACACTAGAAAACAATCGTACAAAATTAAATGCAACAATGAAAATGCCTGATATTTCCATCTAAAAAAAGTGTCATTAAAATTAAATAATTATTTCAGCTAATAAAATAACCTTTTTCACAGATCTACCAATATGCAATAATTTATCCAATTCTAACGTCGATATCTAACAACAATAATTATCTAAAACAACATTAGTTAAAAGTTTTTGCTTCAGGACGTACATACTAGGACCTAATAAACTTATGCAGTGCATATTTTAACCAAGTGCATTTGATTAGGCTTCTTTTGAACTTTGAATGTGAATTTCGTTGATTTCTGTTGCTTTTAAAAATATCTATGTGCCTGTGAGGCATTGTGCATTATGCAATCCTAGTATTTTGCAATAACAACATAAGTACAATGTTTACTTGACTAAAGTTTTGACTAGGTATTAATTTATTATTCACTAATAAAGTAAAAAGTTAGGCCTTAAATTAGGAACAATTAAGTATTAAGATAGTAGAGCGAATAAAGTAACCTTACAAATATAATACAAATAAATAATTTATTTGGTATGCGTGTGAACATTCCGAGATATGGTTCAGTTTTGCTTTGTAAATAATGACCTACCAATTAGCAGATTTATGTAAAACCCGTATGTTGTTTGTTATTTACATAAAACATATACAAGGATATATAGAATACAAGAATTGTAAAGCTAACAAAATATAAAGCTTTTAGAACATCATTCACCTAACACAATAATATAAGACTTAAGTAATAGGCGAAAACGTAACTCGTATGTTAAATGAATGTCATGTAATACTTGCAGTGTTGGCCCTCTAAAATATTCCCCTTCTGTTACCTATATTGCCACTCTAAAATATTACGACATCATGTATTGTTGCAAATTTATTATAATTTTTATTTAGTAACAGTAAAAATTAAATCCAAATTTAATTAATTTAGGTGATCGGGCATCCTTATAAATTGCAGTATGAATGCATTCGGAATCATTAAATAGATAATTTTTCCACATCAAATTGATATAAATACATCCAATCACATCACAACACGTAAATAATTATAATCAATACATTTGTACATTTTGTTAGAACTATGTTGGCTTTTCTTAATTATAACTACTTTATAATCAATTAAAAAGCTTCACAATTAAAGTTTGAGCCGTTTCATCAAGGGATTTATAAGATCCAATTACAGAAAGGGACAACACAATTTAATTATATTATTTTTAATTATTTTATACGCCTTTGCCATTCATCTACATAAATCGGATCTATATTATAAAAATACTGATATTATCAAGTTATTATCCTCTAACTCTACACAAAATTTATAGGACAGAAGATTTTACTATGGACATGCTTGTGACGTGAACAAAAATGTTGCCACAAACTGCAATCAAGGGTAGCCAGTACTAAAAATTTATAAAATTGTTCTGTTCCTCAATTTTCTGGCATTAAAAACCATTTATTTTACGTTTTATTTAGGCCGTATCTTTCACAAACTAGCCGCGGTTTTGGAATTGGCCTTGCGTAGAACTTTAGTTCCATATTTATCTATATAATATAGCTTCAGGTCTTGGAGGTACAGTCAACAAGAGATTTGTAACCAGGCTTGTCAGATCTAGTTGTTTTTTTTTAGAAACCGATAGACATCTTTAACACAAACTAACTTTATACAATGAACCGTTTGTTAATCTATCAAATAACTCTAACTATTTGAAAACATTCATGTTTTTTTTTAACCGTATAGTTCGGTACGGACCCCTTCGGGGGCTCGACATTCAAACCTCCGCTGGCTCGGTACTGGCCCCGAAAGGGGTCGGACATTCAGGTCATATTACCTCCTCATTATTTTTGTAAATATTTTATTTTCTGGTTAAAAAATAATATGGGTGTGCATTTATTAAGATAGTAGAATAAAAATCTCATATGTAAACGTCATTAGAAGTTCTTTAATTATTGTGTAAGTTTCTTAATTAAGTCTTATAAAATCCAAATGTGTAAATTACGATCATCGCCATTTTGATGGCAGTGTAGGTCGACGCTAAAAATCATAAAAAAATAGGTTTTCGGACATTTAAACCCCATACTATTGGGCATGATTATCGTGTCCTTTGATTACGTGAAGAAATCATTCGTAATTGAACTTATATTAGTAGTGGTAATGATATATTTTGAAATCTAAAGTCGAAGTTTCGCGCCAATCGTGCCTGTTTACATTTTTAATTCCACATTATATCATATATTCGCGAATAGATTCTATAACAACTGACACAAATATCATTTCAAAGATTATAAATAACATGACAATGACCAGATCTTATCGTAATTTGCAATAATAGGACCAATAACACGTAATATTCATAACCACTACTAAATTCACTTTCGAAATTGACGTCCATTTCTTTTTTTTTTTAATTTTGTGATGTGTAAATGCGATTATTTCAATCGATTATTTTCTTGTAAATCAATCAACTCGAATAATTAAATTAAGGAATATCAGAAATTGATAGATGAAAATAAAAATAATTTTGTAATACGTGTTAAATACTATAAATATTGATTATAATATTTTTTACGCCACTAAAACCGATTCAACAACAAACAGTACAAACTGATCTATGGCTAAATTCGCGCCAATTTTATTTTCTGATTAAAATTCAAATAAGGAATGCGTAGCGAATATTTTATTAATAATTTGGTTTTGTACCTACTATTTGAATGTGAATTGCAATTTGAAATAAATAAGGTTGAATATAGAACGCGCCAATTATGATCTTGATGACCTTATGATCTTGCACATTATAAAAATCAGCTAAGATAAATTATATTTGTTTGTTTGTTACAAAATTGTTAGTAGTATAGTTAGATTGGTTATTTGATAAGCATATTCATTCTTTCCTAAAACATGGCTCGTAGGCCAAAGTGTTCTTGGAGTGGAAGCCTTGGGGTAAAAATGGCCTAGAGGAAGAGCACAATTGAAATGGAAACACGACACCAAGAAAACTCCAGATTTCTTGATGTCGTGTACTGGGGTTTTTTTTGGGTGGGAAATCATCAAATAACTTCCCCCGCTCTGGGCAGAACGGGGGGGAGTGTCAGACTAGTACTGACTAAAACCCACCCATGTTCCTTGTATTGCATAACCCTGACACTCCCCCCCGCTTCTTCTAGAGCGGGGGAAGTGAGGCGCCACGGCATCCTCACAAGCCACGTGACGCAGGTCCTCACCGGGCACGAAAGTTTCGGGCGCTTCCTGCGCATCATCGGGCGGGAGGAAACACCCAGGTGTCACCAATGTGACGATCTCCCGGAAGACACGTTGGAGCACACTGGCAGTCTGCTCGTTTGAGCGGAGCACCGCTGTGTCCGGGAGGAGATGGTGATGTTTGAAGAAGAGAACTTCAAACCAAGCCAGCCACCGCCAGAGACGCTACGGGCGTCGGGTGTCTCTATCAATATTTTAGGGCCCCAATGTGTGCGGACTCCCTGTCCGTCTAATACAAGGCTCTACTGCGGAGGCATGGCTTTCTAGGTGCGGTACGGTATGGTTGTGCCGGCTGGGCTGCCTGACTAGTTACCTACAGAATTAGCATGACCACCTACAAAAATGGCCGCCATTTTCATTCATCGTCATTCAAGAAAACAGCCAAAATCTTTTACCGCGAAACCGTTTGACAGCAAAATGTACCTCAAATCTTGGCGCATAAGAAAATAATTATAGCAAAACAAAAAAGCATGTGACAAAATGTTGTTGTCTTTCTTTTCTTATCGACATCATAGATATTTGAACAACTATAATATCAATAGTAGAATAATATGCCATCTCCATAGGTAACTTCCTCAATGGTCCCAAAACTTTTTTTTTAAGTTTACTCCATTACGATTATCGATTAGGTTGAATGCAACTTTTTAATCGTAATGATGAAACTTAGATTTACGGTCAGCACTAAGAAATGTCATGTTGCAACACAGTTTTTAGTATTTTTTGTGAAGATTTGTATCGTGATTTATTTTGAATTTATATGTAAAATGGCAAAAATAAGAATGCAGATGGAATGTCACTGTTTTTATTTTGGATTTCCGATTTTATTATCAAAGGGTTGTCTTGTGTATGTGCATTATTTCCAGCGTTTTTAAAGTACCTAATTTTTGGAAGAGTGTAATAATATGTATTTTACACACATTTTACAATAGATTGGCGCCGTTTTATCGACCTTATGAGGTTTTTGAAAATATAAACCTCAAACTTATCATATGAAACAGCCCCTGTGACTTATTTTTAATAACAAAATTGAATGCTGTAAATTGATGAAATTTCTTGAATTTCATGACAATTCGCGTCACCCCACCGATTCAGCTGATGTGTCATGTGTCAAAATTCTGTCGTGCAGAGTGGTTAAATAATATTTTAACGTGAGCCCGTCACTAATAAACAAAATCTTCTGCTCCTATTGACTCTGTGTCATTAAGTTACATAACAACTTTCCTATCCTATCGTCAGTGGTTCATTGTGTTTCTTCTTGTAGTCCATGACCAAATTGAGCACCTTGTTCCTCACCTGATCCAACGCTTTGTACATGTCGGCTGTAAACGGCTCAAAGTCTTGGTGCTTTTTCTTTCGCCTATAGATGCCTTCTTTGTTAGCTATCGCGCAGTTCATGTCAGCCTGGTAAACAGAATAAATAAACCTATCATTTAAAACAATGAAATAAGCCTTTTTGCGGATGTGATATCGTCATATAACTTTCCCGGCTCTGAGGGGGAGTGTCAGACTTATTCTGACTAAAGCCCACCCATGTTCCTTCTTTTACCATTTATGTTCCGGGCCGCAGTATCTCTTTCGAACAACCCACTACCTTGGCAGGCCCGTCTGCTTTGCTGACATCTCTGCGAGGCATGCGTGCAACACCAAAGCGCCATCGACACGTCCTGTCGTCACTAGACGGCGGCGGCGGCTGGGTTGGTTTAAGGATGAAATAAGCCTGTCAAGTTCTTCCCTTCCTCTTATCGAGGACTGGATCATGCCTGTGGCTTTGCCCGAGTGGAGTTCGGTAATTGTCCGATTGGATCGTTGTATCGGTATAAAAGTAAGTATCCTGTGGGTTAATCCAGGTTATAAACTATTTATATGCTACAAACAAAGATTTTCTTTCAAATCCGTTCGGTAGTTTTTGCGTGAAAGAGTAACTAACACACTACTAGCACCTAGCACAAGCTTTAGCATTTAAAACATTAGTAGGATTTACGACACTCTTTCGCAGTTCAACTTTTGTGGAAACTACAGTGAACTTAATTCGCTTTATAATAAGCTGGCTATCGAGTTATTGTGTAGATTAGTTTGTCGAAATCACAGTAATTCTCGTTCTTATTACAAATAGATCGCTTTAATGGTTACTTCTGTCACAAGTAAAATAGTTATAAAAGGATAGTTTTTATTAGCCTATTTTGTCCCATAACCGGGCAAAGGCCTTCTCCATCCCTTTACAGTTTACAGCTTTCTCGGTGTTAAAGCGACCTCTGGTCAATGTGTGGCGGTGGACTGGTGAAGCTATAAACAATGCGCATCCCTGGACAGGTGGAGAAATACTTACCTCAGTAACATTATAATTCAAGAAATCCAGTACTCCTTGCAGGGCGTGTCTGGTGTCGCGTACCAGGACCTCATAGAACACGATGTGTAGCGGTCCGGGGAACCTGGTCAGCCACAACTCGTGGAGCGTCTCCCACGCTGTCAGCTGAGTCGACACGTAGGTTGCCCAATCTGAAAAAGACAGGGTATTGAATGCTAAATGATGTTTTTTTTTCTACCGAAATAATAGCAGCCGCTCAGGTCGACCTTTAGGTTAAGCCGCGCTTGCCTAGGTTGGTCTATGGATGGCTGACCACCCGTTACATACCGAGATTTTCCGTGCCTCGGAAAGCACGTTAAGCTGTTAGTCCCGGCTGTCATTTGTAGATCTTTGACAGTCGTTAGAGATATCCAGTGTCCCGAAAGTGTGACAACCAGTCTTACCAAGAGGTATCGTATCACAGTACTAACTGGGTTATGGAGGTCAGATAGCAGTCGCTCCAAGGAAAATACCGGTATTCAGCTGCATCCGGTAAGACTAGAAGCCGACCCCAACATAGTTGGGAAAAGACTAGGCAGATGATGACATAGGAATCTCTTCTGTGTCGGGGTGTGTTTATAAACAGTTAAACTCACATACACAATTAGCCAGACACGGAACAACTCCCTGTAGGCCATACAAATATTTGTTCCGTGCGCAGAAGCCAATCGTGCCGTTAAATAGCCATTTAACTACACTACAGATACAGATATATTTATTTGCATCAATGTTGGTACAAGTATAAGATGATGCATGGTTGAAGGTCACTATTAACGTTGGTTATTGCGTATATATAAAAAATCGCTTTACATGGGATTTTTTTCAAGTGAACTAGGCGCTTGATAAAATACTAGCTTTTGCCCGTAGCTTCGCTCGCGTTAAATTCGGGGTAACACAGTTCCCCTTTCCTGAATTGCAGGTACCTGCTACCTGTAGTTTTTGCCCTTGCGCCTTATTTATTGTAATAGCAAAGCTCAGTTTTCCCTTTTTTTCCTTCCTCCCTTAAATCTCACTTTAAAAAAAATTGCTGTTGTCCATCTCCAGGTCCCAACTATCTCTGTACCAAAATTCATCAAAATCGGTTTGAAACGGTTGAAAACGTAACAAACAAACTCACTTTCGCTTTTATAATATTAGCAAGGATTTTTTTTAAACTCACGTTACAAATAGTTTTTAGCCATCAGTCAATTAACGATTCTAGGCAGATGTGAGATGCGTCCAATATGGTTTACATTACATTAATTTGTATTTTCCGCTTGGATATGATGCAACTTTTATTTTTAGGTGAATGTTTTTGCCCATTTTGTGTTTATAATACCTGCATTGGGACTCCTCTAAATATACTAAACTAAACTGGTAAAATGCGTAATATTAAACCATTCTCAAAAATTCTGAACAAACATAATACTTTAAAATTACCTGATTTCTTATGTTCATGAGATTTCTTTTTGAATGCAGATTTTGGCGCGGTTCCTATATGCCCTCTGTGCAGTCTATGGAAATCAGCCTGAAAATATTTAAACAATATTTTATTATGTATGAATTCAATATTTTAACATGTATACCTATTAGAATTATTATTAAATAGAAATAAAAATGAATGAACAAACAATAAATCGCATTAACTAAAATTGAAATAAAAAAAAACTAAAAGCAAAACAAAAATAATTACCATTACAAAGAACCTCTTCTGCGGCCCTGTCGCCCTGGTAGGCCTGGTAAGAGCACATGCAGCTATGTGAGAGTGAGTGAGTGTGAGTGCAACTAAAATTGTTAAAAACAAGGCATTTCTATCAAACAGCGGCAAACACAAACTGAAAATGTACACAAAACATAAAAAGCTTATAACATATTAATGGGGCAGTTATGAATAACAGAAACTATGTAAATTATTATGTGTGGTGGTTTTTAAAAGGACCATAAATGTTTAATGCCTAACCAATAGGAGGTACTGTGAGTACATCATTGACCCATCCCTCACATTCATCCTAACTCATTACTGCAGCTCCTAGGATTGTCGCGTTAATTATTTCATATACGTTCTAACCAAAGCAAATAGTCAAACGAAAACGCGATCGCCACTCATTTGTTAGAAAACACGAAAGTGAAGCAAAATAAATGAACAGACGCGTATTCGCGCAGCTAACGTTTTGTTTAGGATACGGCATTACCTGTCATTGCTTTATTTGCAACTTCTTTACACAATTATTTAGCACCTGCAATCAGGCACAAAGCCACTTGTCTATTTACAAGTTGAATTTGCAAAACAACATTATTTAAAAAAACATGATGACTGCTTGTTATTGATATTTCAAAATAGATGCTGCTTAGTACATTTGATGGAAATTTTTTAAGCTATCTGATACCATTAAAATTAACTTTCCATTTTTTTTAAGATAGCTGTACCTTTTTTATCTTAGTACTGCAGACTACTTGTCTAGCTGTTTCTGCTGAAATGGGCCTATTTGTAAGCAAGCTTAAGGAAGCCATTTCCAAGATTGCTACTTGTGTTTTGGTCCTTTTGGTCTTAACACATTCCTTTAAAAAATAAAGTTCGCGAGGCCATGGTTGAGCGGTTGAACTTGTCATTGAGGGCTGTCTCCGATTGGGGAGATGCCAACTTGGTCAAGTTCAATGCTGCTAAGACCCAGGCGTGTGTGTTCTCCGCAAAGAGGAGTGAATTTCTACCTGCTCCTTCTTTTCGTGATGTAACCGTGCCAATTACCGACCATATTGAGCTTCTTGGTGTAACGCTTACATCTACCCTCAATTTTGGTCCGTTCATCGAGGCTAAGGCTAAACTGGCTGCTAAGAAGTTAGGTATCCTAGCAAAGGTGAGACAGTATTTCACACCGGAACAGTTGCTGAACTTATATCAAGCGCAAGTTCGATCGTGTGTGGAGTACTGTTCTCATCTCTGGGACGGATCCGCCAAATACCAGCTTGAAGCGCTAGAGTCTATAGAGAAACGAGCCAAGAGGCTCATCGGCAACGACGCGCTGGTTGAAGCAAAGCTCCAGAGCCTGGAGCATCGCCGACGCGTTGCCAGCCTTTCGGTTTTCTATCGGTTACATTTCGGAGAGTGTGCGATGGAATTGCACAGCCTAATTCCGCCAAGCCTGTTCCATAATCGGACTACAAGACGTACGGCGATGCGCCACCGTTACATGGTAGACATCCCACCAACACGCACTAAACGGTTTGGGAATACTTTCATTGTGCGTACTGCTAAGGAGTGGAATTCCCTGCCGGAGTCTGTATTTCCTGACAGCTATAACCTGGGGGTCTTCAAGTCAAGAGTGAATAGGTTATTTCTAGGTAAGCGTGCTTCATCGTCGACCACATCATCACTTACCATCAGGTGAGATAGTGGTCAAACGCGAACCTATCACTAATAAAAAAAAAAAAAAAAAAGTACATATTTGTAATTCTCAATTGATCTTCTAATAACTATGACCTTGAGCTAAGGTCATAATAATTTACTTAAATAATTTTTTATCCAACATAATAGTCAACTACAAGGTCACATTATATACAATTTAATATTATTCATTGCTCTAATCCATTTAGTGGCAAAAAAATTACATCTAAAATATGCTACAATTGTAACATAAAAATGCTCTCTCTCTATGCTTACCAATATAGCGTCCCTTGGGTTCCGTATAAGTAGTATAGCAGATCGGAACTTGTCAGAGTCCATTGGGACTGCGTGTGTCTTGACTACAAGCACTGAGCCATCTGTTACATTCTCTGCAGGGAAGCCATGTACTCTTAGGCCATAGTCCATGTATATAGAACCGGTTACTACTCCTGGAAAAGTTTAAAAGGGTTTCTCATTTAACTATACACACTGTAAGAATTAATGATACAGAAGCCAGAACAATATTAGCCAAGTAAATTTAGGTAGATACAACTAACTAAAACTTTAAATTATGGTTAGATAAAGTGTAGACTAAACAAACAGACAACTCTGCAATTCTAAAACTATTCTATTGCTGAAGTAGGCCATTGGAATCATCAATTGCAATAAATAGCAAAGTGCAAAGAGTTTTTGTATACAATAAATACTTGCTTGTGAAGAATAATATTTGGATCCCATAAATAGATCAGTCAATACTGTTTTTTAACTCATTAGAAACAAAATTTAGACATTCAATTTACGGGCAGTTCTTTTAATAGAACAAAAGCACAACAAAATAAAAAAGAAGCATTTATTTTAGATCAAACTTTACCGATGACCACAATAAATATTGTACAAACATAACTTTGGTGACACAACTTCATGTAATATTTACCTGTAACTTGTTGCAGCAGGTATCTGAGCCATGTGTTGCCACTGCCTGGGTACGACACCAGCGCGACCACGTCCGGGGAAGGTGGTGACCGCCAACGCAGCTCACTACACCAGTTTAGTGGCGGATCATGACGAAAAGCGAAGTTATTCATATACCCGCCCGCGTAGTAACCACCCCGCGAACCATGCAAAGGGCTCAACATAAACAGAATTATCGAGAAATATAACATCACCACCGCAGCCGCAAGGAAAAATATCGATCTTCGTGACATGACTGCTAATGTAAATTCAATTTTTCTTAGAATAAACATTTTTTTGATTCATGATTTCGTGATTGTTGTACACCTGACCACTTTGTGTTTTGATTTCGTTATCATGTTGTTCTAAGAAGGATAGGTACAATCTTTGACTGATTTTTAATTTTTGGCCATATTGTACATATTTATTTTGATTTCAGGTTTTTATTTTTGTATTCTAAACACCGCTTTTTGTATTTTGTTAAAATAAATATCAACCTTAAACTGCTATTGACTGACAGTTAAATTTTGAGTTGACATGGGTTTTCAAAATGAAACAAATAATGTTGCCAAAACAAAATTGTGGAAACCTACAAATAAATGGTAAAAGTAGTAGAAATCATATTTAACCGACTTATTGGCCTTGCTTGTGCTTCATGCTAAATATCATTCTCCAACCCCTTATTTATAGCGTTCCCCAAAGATAAACAAAGACCTTCTCATTATCTTTGTTTAGACTCATCCTACCTACATCACCTACCGATGTAATACAAAATAGTTTTACAATTTTGGGACTTTTGAATACAAAACTAGTTTTAGATTTAGTATATAAACATTTTATTATAAAGTTAACAATTCACTGTGATAGGTTAGTAAACCTAAGTTTTTTTAGTAATGTGTGACAGTTCTCTATATTCCCTGTACATATTTCTAAATACATTTGCAATGGCAATACTCTTGGCGAATTTATTTGCAAAAGTATCTTTCTGGCAGTGACTAAATCACCTCGCAAAATGTGACAAACAGCTGCCTTCGCCCACACACTGACTGCTATCATATCTCTCATTTGATATGGCAACACTGACACTAGATCGTGTATCATAGGTGGGTGTAAATGCTCCACTGCATCTGCTATCCGGTCCAGATTTATAAGAGCTTCAGCTGCATAAATATGCGCCCATGCCTTGTGGCTACTAGAGGCCTCTGTCTGACTTAACAATTCATTTGCACTCATCAAAGCTGACAGTGGGTCCTGTAAATGTAGTAACACATAACTCTGGAGCACAAATGTGGAGTTCTTCAGTTCACACCTCTGTTGCCAGTTGATTGGTGGGCCTGGAGGTGCTTGAATAATGGGTGCAGATACATCGGCTGGGGCTTCCTGATTTGGCAGCAACGTTATTGCATTTCTTAAACATAATGCAGCAAATTCTAATGATAATGATGGGATCGCAAATGATTCTCCTGATGTTGAATATTTGTCTTTCCCTTCCTTAGACAGTAAGATACGTGTGTGTGGACCACTGCCAAGTTTCTTTACAGTATACTGTTGTGCTTCTTCACTGCAACACTTTTTCACACAACATTCTGCTAAGTGCAGCCAAATGCGAGGGTTGTTGGGGTAGTGCCGGGCTGCCTCCACTAAACACTCAAAGGCACCTTCGGAGTTGTTAGCTGCAAGTAATGCTAACCCTAAGTTAAACACATACAGAGGTCTGTCTCTACATGCTATTAACTTTTCACTATCCTCACATTCCATTGCCTTAAAGTGTTCCTTGACTGCATGTTGAAAATATTTTGATGCTAAAAATGGTTTTTTTATTGATAAATATATTACTCCCAGGTTATTATTGATTGCTGCCCAGATGTCTTCTCCCTGAGTTTTTAAATCATAATTATATTTGAGTGTTTTGTATTGAGCTAATGTAGTTGCTGAGTCTTTGACATCACCATTCAGATATTGTTGTTGAGCTATAATAAATACATTCTCTATTGAGTCTGGTTTGAGATTTAATTTTACTTTCTGCCCTAATAGCAACTGAGCTCTACTGACAAGTCTTTCAAACAGGTCACTCACTTCATTGTTGGTTTTTAGAGGGTCACCATGTGCCTTAGCTATTTCCAATGTTTTCTCATAAGTTCTTCTGCACAGTGAGGCCTCTAGCAACAGTAGGACAATTTGCTGAAATAATTTGTTGTCTTTCACGTTCTTGCAACCAAGTAACCTCTCTAGGAGTACAGTACATTGATAGTAATATCTCGAATGGTACAACAACACTGCATAATTGTATAACAAGAAAGGTGAACTGAGGTCTTTTGTGTCGATGTCCGGAAATACGAGGCCTGTTAACTGTGCGATGGCTTTCTTCAACTTATCCACGTTTTTCATGTCACTTATCATGAACTCAGCCACTGCTTTGTTGTGCTGTACTCGTTTATTACTTGCGCCAACCAAAGTTTCCAATTCATTGAGATGTTGTAAAGCTCCAGTGTAATCCTTTTTTACATAACATTCATGCGCGAGAATTACTGGCTCGTCTTTTGTGTTGGCCATTGTTTTTTAATTTAAATAATTTAAAATACGATTAGGGAAAATGATTTTTATTTTTGTTTACGCGAATAGGTCGATTTTTCCACTATTCGTAAGCTGATTAATCTCCGAATGACAATTTGACATTTCACAATTGACATCCACGGAACCTCTGTCAAATTGACATTATCATTTTTTGTGCGAGTCTGGAACCTGGTTTTTCTAGACTAGGAAGCCGGACTGCTGACCATGAATTCCAGTGTTCAATATTTTGTCAGTAGCAGCCACGGAGTATGGATTTAGATATTTGGGACATAGACATAATTGACGAAATGACGGTTAACAAATCACTATTGGTGTTATGTTAGGTTGACCTGCTTTTCAGATAGGTCATGAACTATAAATCCAGTGCAAACAAATAACTCCAATGCGTCTGTACTCGTGTCACCTACTTCCAGAAATGCTCACAATGCTGGCTTCTTTTGTATCTTTAAAACTACAAAACTTTTGTGTCTTCTTTACGGGTCACTAGATAATTTATTTAATTATTTAGTAGCAAGAACCATAAAAAAGGTTTATATTACAAATTACGTCAACATAGTCGCTCCATGTAAAATACTGGTATTCAGCTGCATCCAGTAAGACTGGATAGCGACCTCAACATGCTTGGAAAAAGGCTAGACAGATGATGATGATGATGTCAACATAGTGTAAACTACAGAAATAGGTATAATATTTACTATATAAAATTAGTTACCAAGAAACGTTTAAAAAACATACTTCCTCGAAGTACCTACTAACAATTTAGATCCTAAACATTGAAATAACATTCAATTCAATTCTTGTATAATTATTGATCACAATCATGAATATTATTAAAATAGCGTCTTAAGATAAGACTCGAACACAATGACATCTGACTTTTCTGAAGACCTCACTCAGACGCTTATAGCAGCGATTTCATGCGCGCCCCCATTATTAATGTTTGCCCAGTTAAAATGTAATATTTTGTAGTGAAAATCATCTTTTTCTGGATTCTTTTGAATCATACAATTGATATGTGCACTTGTTACTACCGAGAGCATGTCGATGCTGTCGCATGCAACAGCACATCATTTACTTCATTATCCTGGTAATAAAATCATTAGAATTTTTTGACAAAGTATTATTTTGTTCAGAACCTGATAGAAGCAGACATAATTATGAATTAAAGGATGGATGGTAATTCTGTGTCTGCAAACCAGTCTATAGTTAGCTGAAGTAAGATTTAGTATAATTAAAAATAAAACAAAATATTTTTATAAATCTGGATGTAGGTGTCCTTTTATTTTCTTAGTGGATCGCTCTGCAGGCCGTACACATAAATGTTTACCAAACAAAGTTACTTTACTTTTTCCTAAATACATTTCAAACACACAGTCTCTTTTAGGTATTGTGGTGGTTACATTGTCTTTAGATACAATTTTGAAAGTGTTTCTTGTATCCATTATACAGATTCCACATTTACCAACATAGCTTGGGCATTTCGATCTGATTACATTTAAGATGCTCCCATGAAAATCTGCCTTGAATAGAGTTTGAGTAAAGGTTTCCCAGGCTTTGCTCGTACAATCTGGTACAGGTTTATCTAATTCTAACACATCATTTATATATTTTAGCCACATTTTGTTAAGAGGCAAGATATCATTGTATTTCACGCCATTCCTCGGTATTTCATAAAAACCTAAAGATTTTTTCTCTACCCTTGTAAGACAACGTACTTTCTTCTTCTTGGATTTTCTTATCCGTCCTTTACCCTTTTTCTTGGCAAGAACAAAATCTGTTTTCAATTCAGAGTCCATATTTTGCTGTGCAGATCTTGATATATTGGATTGCAAAAATCCAACTATTGCCTCAGCGGCGCCTTTGTTGAAAGCCTCTTCTGCAGACATTTTGGGTTTGTTTTTATTTAAAAATCAATTTAAAAATGATAAAAAATCTCAAGTGATTTCAAACATTGATGTACTATGTTATTTTTCCAAACGTCAGTCACTTTGACATTAATTTCATTCACAATTTTAGTGTTGTATTTCTAGTTAAGTTTTAGTCGATTTGGGATTTATTGCACAGATGACATTCTTGATGTTGTGGTATGGTATGGTGTTATCAGGGTTATCAGTTTACAACTAGTCTTGCTTGTTCTGACGTTTGTATTCGTTGAACTTGAACTTTTTATTATTTTAATGATAAGACTGTGAAAGAAAATTACAATCTCTGCAACTTACAGAGTTACACAATAAACTATTTATTTCGCGGTACGAAAAATCCTTCATTCTTTAAAAAATATGGTGTCAAAAATTCTAAGCGTTAAACTATCGGATGGCAGAGAGATGCCCATGGTTGGCCTTGGCACATATGCTGTGAGTATTTTAGCAGTACATTTAACCATTATCTAAATAACGAATATAACAAATTATATAAATATCAACCTTCATATCATCTGAAATGCGTGGTATGATTAAAACTGCTTAATGTCTAAAATATATGAAAAAAATGTTTTTCAGAGAAAAGCTGACCCTGGTCAGTTTAGACAGGCGGTGGAATGGGGCATCGAGGCAGGTTACAGGCACATAGATACAGCATCATTCTACGGTAATGAAGTGGAAGTTGGAGAAGGAATCAACAACAAGATCAAAGATGGTTCAGTTACTAGAGATCAACTGTTTGTTACTACAAAGGTGATTCTTTAACTTTAGAAAACTACACAACAAATCATCATGGTGTGCTTTCTTAAAAGGGATAAGTAGTAGACTAACCATCTTAACTTTTATTTGGTCTGTTAAATTGATACTTACATGCTTCATTATGATTGCAGCTAAATATTATCTATACATTATGTTTCTTTATATCTAAATTTCTCTCTTCTTTTGTATTCAATATATATTAAATAAATAAACAACCAAATTATTATTTTCCAGGTTTGGAATGACCGCCATGCTGAAGAGGAAGTAGTGTCATCTTTGAATGAGTCGTTAGCAAGGTTCAAGCTGGACTATGTGGACCTGTACCTTATGCATTGGCCATTCTCAGTTAATGTAAGTTTCTATAAATTTTGCGGGTTTAGTCCTGTTTGCCCAATACTTAAAAAAAAATGAAATGAAAATGGAATTTAAATTGAGGTCAGTATGCTATTTTGGTATTAGAATCGACAGGAGCTAAAATAAATATGAGAAAAAAAAAATATTATGTTGTCTCAAGTTAAGAATGCTTAATTTCTAGAATAAAGGTGAAGAAGCTGGTATAGATTACCTGGAAACTTGGAGAGGCTTGGAACAGACTGTGAATCTTGGACTTGCCAAGTCTATTGGAGTGTCAAACTTCAACGAAGAGCAACTGGATAGGTTGTTGAAGAATTCCACCATTAAACCAGTTATTAATCAGTTTGAGGTAAGAATTAACCAGAACATAAAAAAAATAAAGGTACTGTTGGAAAGAGAGGCATCTTTGCCCAGTAATGAGTTTAATGCCATTGCAGGTTAGCGAGTGTCATGAACAAATGACTAATATGAATGAGCTATATATTACGGACTTGGTGTCTTTAACATCTAAGGGGAGTTGTCACTCTTACTCTTATAGAGAGGAGGCCCTCTAGTCTTGGTAATGTTATTGACTGTGCTAAGGGACAGTGTAGTAGTATTCTGTAAAAAAAAAAATTTGAGGGACCTCTAGCTAGATGAATTAAGAACAGTGATTAAATGGGTTACATAACCCATTTTATGATGTGTGTTTTTTTCAGGTAAACCCAACTCTAACCCAGCACAAACTGGTTGACTTCTGCAAGCAGCACTCAGTGGTGCCAGTAGCATACACTCCTCTGGGTCTGATATCTGAAGCCCGGCCAGAGTTCATTGGGAAGGATGTCATCAAGACTGACCCCAAACTTGGGGCGATAGCTGAGAAGTATAGGAAGACTCGTGCACAGATTGCGCTGAGATATCTGGTAAGTTTGTACTATAGTGGTAATTTCACACTGACGATGAGCCTTCATGTCATAGCAATAAGAGTTGTTTTCTCAGTGAAATCATTGCTAAAACAGTTCTGACAGCTATGTTTTACTGAATTTGGATATTGTAGAAAGTGGCTAGGAGCCTAGGACAGTCAGTGTTACCTTACCACAGTAGTTACTGTGGAAAGGTGTTACCCCTCTCTCTTCATACAGTATTCGCGTCTTTGTTTTATCTATCCAAGGCTGACTTCATATTAAAATACTTGCCATCTAGGAAATCACTACATAGTATAAAACAAAGTCGCTTTCTCTGTCCCTATGTCCCTTTGTATGCTTAAATCTTTGAAACTACGCCACGGATTTTGATGCGGTTTTTTTTAATAGATAGAGTGATTCAAGAGGAAGGTTTTTATGTATAATACATACATATTATAGTAGAGAAAAGTGGGGATTTTCAAAGATTTGTAACACCCGTGCGAAGCTGGGACGGGTCGCTAGTAATAAATATAATGTATTTCATTTCAGGTCCAACGCGGAATTCCGGTGATTCCAAAATCATTCACCAAATCGCGTATTGCCGAGAACCTGAACATCTTTGACTTTGAACTATCAGACAGTGAGGTATCATTACTAGATAGTTTCAATATTAACCATAGATGTGTACCTGCCTCTGCCTTCAAGGGACTGAAAAATTACCCATTCAAGGATGAATAACTTTTGTTATGGTTTCTTTTAGTGTGCCCAGTGTTTTCTTGTCATTGAATGTCAAATATCATGGTTTATATACTGGTGAATTATCAAGGTTTGGTAACTATAGATGTGATATTAATACGTAAGGAATACTATGAAACTTTTCATACCTATAATGCAAAAATATTATGTATACATTAAAAAAACTGTGAGCAAAATGCGATTTTACTCACTGTTAGAGACACAGTAATTTTTTTATTTCAATCAAGATACCCGCTATTTCATTTTTACGTTTGGAAATGCGTAATAACGTGAAATGTAAAGGCATTCTGTAGAATTGAAACTATTTTTTTTTTTTATAAAAATTTAATAATTTCTTATTGTTTTGAAAATAACGCGGTATGCCTGGCGGGTCTGTCAGACCCACCACGGCATAAAAACCGTTGTATTTTATTCAAATTTGAATTCTGAGCGCACCCGCAAGCTGTAGCTGGCTGTTACGAACTACTCAATGCTTTCCGCCCGCTACCTCAGACCAGAACTCGTTCTCACAACTAAAAGACTTGTTTAAAGTGCTCTCGCTACTTTTAATCCTTACTAATATTATAAAAGCGAAAGTGAGTTTGTTTGTTTGTTACCTCTTCACGCTTTAATGGCTACACCGATTTTGATGAATTTTGGTACAGAGATAGTTGGGAACCAGGAGACGGACATAGGCTAATATTTTTTAAAAAAGTGGGATGTGAGGGAGAAAGAGGGAAGACAAGGGAAAACTTAGCGTTGCTATTACAAATCAATAAGGCGCAAGAGAAACTGTGTTACCCCGAATTTAACGCAAGCGAAGCCGCGGGCAAAAGCTAGTTTATAATAATTGTTTACAAAACGCTCAAAGCTTAATTTTATGTTAAAAAAGAACAAATTTTCATTTAAATCGTTGATTTGTAAAACGATTTTTATTTCTAATCCTAATATAAGTATGTAATTTCATTATAAAACAAATATTTTTATTTACTTTCTACAATATGTATAAGAAATAGTGATCCAAAACTGGGTCTGTCAGACCCACCAGGCATACCGCGTCACTTCACGCCACCAGGCATGCCGAGGGTTAAACAAAAATATGTATTTATAGCAGCAGATAAATCTGATATTCAACCTGAAAATAATTATTGCTAGTTTCAACAATATTACATTTTAACATAACGGGTCCTGTTACAAAATGCGCTTAAACGTTATTTCATTGCAATCTATAACTGTCAATTCCTGTTCATTGTTTTATCTTGCTTAACCACAATTTTTAGCTCAAGATATTATAATAATTATGGTAAATGACCCTGGTCGTAGAATGTGAAACAGTCGGATGACATCAGAGTAATGTTATATCAAGATATTCTCGCTACTTGAGATATTTGTGTTACAAACAAAATTATTTCCATCTTGTGTCTTTGAATATCGCTTGCTTGGGACTTTAAATCAAAACTTGCAGCAAAAATTAATTTTGCTGTCTGTGGCCCAAATAACTATTTTAGTTTTTTCTGATGTTTTTTTTCGTTACTAGTGGTTAAGACGATCTGTGAAAGAGATAACAAAAAGCTATAAATAAAAGAAATCTTTCTAATTGTTTGTATATTTTATTGAATCAAAATATAAATAATAAACATGTCAACATCAATAAAACTGAATCTAAACAAAATAATTAACAAACTCATATTTAGCGTCAATGTGTAAGTTCTGGAATGTCTTTTTAAGATATCGTAAGGTTTCAAGTTGAAGGCCTAAGACCATACAGCCTACTCCAAAAGAGACCTTAGTACTTAAAAAGAGTATAAGTGAAATGCATATTTGGAACATAAGTGTTGGGCAACCCGATTACTATGAATACAGTGTTATTTCTATTACCAAAAACTATTGGTAAAATATATAATCGGGTTTGAGGCAGTTATATTAATATAATTCTCCTTAGCTCTTAAATCTGTTACAATAACTATCAATTCATTGTATTTATGTATAGGTACACTCTTTGTTCAGAATGGATATAGTACTGATGCATCATTAGTCACTTTTAAATCATAATTATATTCTTTTATTATATATTGTTGTCTAACCGAAGGTTCGGTTTCGGTTTCAGTCAGTTTCGGCTAAAAAAGCTACTTCTGGCCAAAAATGGCCGAAACCGAATGTGCATTCGGGAGTTTTCGCGTTGTGATCGGTCATGTTCGGCGCGTTGAATGAATGAATCCCATCAGAGCCAATGTAGTGATTCGATTGCTTGTTTTGGAAAGATTTATTTGAATTTGGTAATTCGTTTTCGGTTTGAAACTTATATATAAAATATCTAGTTATTCAGGAATTTACAATCGGACTAACTGATAGCAACAAAGCAATGAGACAAATGCAAGTTATTTCATGTAGAAAATTCATATAAACATTGGCTTAATCAAGTATATAAAAATATAGTAGAAAATCTACTTTGTACAGCAATAACAATATAATAACGTTTCGGATATACCTTTAACAACTAGAAAGCATTGCAAACAACGCATTAAAATATATATATAAATAATAATTTTAAAACAAAAATATATATAACTATGAACAAATTAATACAGCCATATTAAACCCGGTTAATAAAAATCACATTCATAAATGATCCCGCTTCGCTGAAAAAAAGTACAAATTATATCATTATAAATTATTATTAAAGTAAAGTAAAATTATTATTAAAGTATAATTATTATATATAAATAACCCTGGTTGTTGTCAACAAACTACACTATTTTTAATTAGTGTCCGACCGAAGTTTCGGTTTCGGCATTAAAAACATATTTCGGCCAAAGGTTCCGTTCGGTAAAAAAACTGCCGAACCATTCGGCCGTACCGAAGCTTACTACCTTGTACTTTTGGGCCACGTTCAGCGAACTTCGGAAACGCTCGGCACAGGCAGTAATGGCGACGAGTAAAATAATAATAAAAAAAAATTATAACGTATGTACGATTTCAACACTTTAAAAAAAGCTGTTTTACCAAAATGTTAGGTATGACATTTGCACCGTCAGAGCGACAAAGGCCTATAAAGAAAATTCCACCGTTACAGCTGCAAAAAAAAAACTGTTAGTCTTGGCTTTAGCAATTTAGCATTTGATATTGTTTTGTAATATTTCATAAATAAACCTTTTCGAAGCATATAAAGGCATTTTTCTTATTTATTAGGACAAATTCTCAAATGTTGCGTCTTTTAAGCCATTATATAATTCAATATTTTGTTTTGCATATTAATTAGTAAGAAGACTTTACAGCTTTGTTTTTGTTAAAAAACCGAATGTTAAGTCTCAATTGGGTTTTCCTGTTTGGGAAACAAAGACGTGGAGGCTTACCAATAAACTAGTTAAGAAAGTTTATGGACACAAAATAAATAATTGAAAAAATGTTGAACTTTCGAACAATTCTTCCGTTAAAATTAACACTTTTGTTTCGTATTTTACTAAACTTGTTTTATTTTATACCAACTATGCTAAATATAGGTGTTTCAGTGTTCGTACGTCTTAAAAGAACGGCCCATTGGTTACGGTTTCGGCCAAAACTACCAAAACCGGTTGCTTCGGTCGGACACTATTTTTGAATACATCCCTGATTGGCGAAAGCATGGCCAGGTCAAGTGATTTGAAAATATTGAGGCATTTTTCGAGACAACATTGTGAACTTGCACGATAGAAAGCACTAAAAATGCCACTTCTAAAAGATATTGCCAATAGACCCTATTTACCACTACATCAAAGTACAATAGGCCTATTCTATGATAGTAAATTAATCGATATTGCATTAGTCTATATTGATTTCAATGTTCTTACCCATAAGGTTGCTAGCGGCTTACTGGAGTAGGTAAAATAGCTGAGGTGCTCATCTGTTAGTTCCAAAATGAGTTTGACGTCACAAAGTCTAGCATTATTTAGGGTAATTGATTTGACATCACTTAATGCGAGGTCTACGCGAGTATGCTGCTCAAACATTCAAGATGCTTGGGTATGTCGAGTGATGCAAAATTCGTTCTGTTCTATAGCATACCGCCACATTACCTATTACAATATAGCAGTCAGTTATTATTAAGCCGTAGCGAGATAACTTTTGTTGTTTATCCTTACACCAGGTACATAGATAAAACAATTGAGAGAAGTTGAAATATCTGTCACAAACTTATATTTATAGTGCAATTACTCAACTTCTTCTATCGCATTGTAAGTCATATTTTAAAAGCTCCAATTTTTCACCACGGCCTAACAAAAACAGTATCATTCAAAAATTAAAACCTACTTACTAACAAGAAATGGTTGACTGACTCAACTAATTACTTCCATACATAGTTAAAAGCATCCATGATATAGTCGTAAATAGTGAAGGTGATGGCTACGTCAAATACTACTCGGGACAGCCTGGGGACTGTTCCTTTGTAGAACGCGAAGGGACCTTCTGTCTTCCAGGTCTTGATGAAACAGTCCCAGGTGTTCTTGTATTTAGAGGCGTCAAGACCTTGCATGCGAGTTTTGACGACATCTATTGGAGTGTTGCCGAATACTGATGCAGCACCTGTAATAAGAATGTCATAGGGATGGTTTCAAATTACGGAATAAAACGTTCTACGGAGTTTCCAGATGGGCGGGGCCTTCTTTATATTCATAAGTCCCTTGGCTTTGGAGTCTTTCTGTTGGCGTTAGATTAGATTTGAAACTGCTTTTCTTCAAAAATATGGGTGGAGAGTAGTATCCGAATTCTTGACAAGCAAAACCTGCATTTATTATCAAAAATGGTCTCTTTTCGCCATAACAAGTTTAAATGCTGGGGAAGTTGTTGAAGAAGTATGCGAAACTTACCAGCCAGGCCACCGAACATCGCCACAATGTATTTGGGCACCGTCTTGTTCCGGTCGCCACCTTTGTACCAGTCCCGAAGCGACTCCATCACGAAGAACCGAATGGCTTGGTTGCTGCCCTGCTTCATCACTGTCGCTGTTACGCCCTTGTATAGGCCACCAAAACCTGAAAAAGAGAAAAGATTCTAATTGACATACAAAATTTTATTAAACTTTATGCACATAAAAAAAACATTGTACACAGGCGGCCTGATAAAATACACCGAACATATTTTGTTTTACACATGTGTCATGAAAACATATTATGAAGGTCACAGTAGTATCCCACCAAGGTAAGGTTCCAAAATGTAGTACTCACCTTCTTCCCTAACAATAGTACCGACTCCATGGAAGAAGCCCTTGAACCTCGGCTGCGCCCGCCGCAAGTCATTGATAAACTTGACCTTGACGGTCTCCATAGGGGTGACCGCAAATATGGCCTCGCAGACACCGGCGGACAGACCGCAAAACAGCTTGCCTCCCGTGGACAGTGTGCCATCTTCCTTTACCATGTGCATACGAGCTTGTTCGAACACGCCGAATCTGGGGAAGGAATTTATAACTTCAATAATACCTACTCGACCAAAATGTATGGAAAAAGCTGATTTTTTGGGTTCCGTATCTCAAACGAAAAAAAAAAAAACGAAACCCTTATTGGATCACTTTGTTATCCGTCAAGACCCTTTATCTCGAGAAAGCATGCAGGTATCGAGTTGAAATTAACTTTGTGTTCCCTTTGGGATGTGAAAAAATCAACTCTCTAAGTCTACGCTCTCAAAAGATATGGCTCTTTATGCCGCAACTTTGTACGGAACCCTCTATGCGCGAGTCTGACAATTATTCCACGGATAGAGATGTTCTGTTTGAAGGTCTGATTCACACCCTGAAACCTGGTAGACTTGACGCCTATTACATGAGACGTAAACATAACTGACGAATGTGATTGTACTGTTAGTTACACCTCTGCTTAAACCCTTCGGGGATTACAGGCGTCATGTTATGTTACGACTAGCTGCGTCCCATGGTTTCACTCGCGTGGTGATAGAATAAAGATTATGTCTTTATGAATTGTAGCCTATGTGTTATTTTGATGTATAATCTAGGTATATTATTGTAGTTTCATTAAAATCCATTCAGTAATTTTTGCGTGAAAGACTAACAAACATCCATACATCCACACAAACTTTCGCGTTTATAATATAGTCATTTAGGATAGGATACAATTTTATGTCACAACTGACGAAAACTGTGACTGATAAAATCTTGACTGAATAATATTTCCCTTGAGCAAGTACATTGACTGCTATAGAATTTGAGTAATAGTGATAATAAGTATTTGTGTAACAATAATATTGTGTTGTAAGTTTAATTACTGTATAGGTGACGGGTTTCACACCTGTAAGTTACATAAGGAGAAACTGAGAAGAGTTTCAAAGTATTGGAGTATACTATAACCAATCTTCCAATAAGGTAATTCTAAATAATACCATATAACAACATCACGCTTTATAATCTCTAAAGTGTTGGGCAATGTGTACCTTATAGTACACCTATATTTCGTCAGTTATGTTTAAGTCCCCATGTAAATATAGGGGCGAGCCTTTTGCCATTAACTGAAGAAGCCCTACTTCACTCTCATAGTACAGAGATTTAACTCAATATAGCTCCTACAGGCCCGCATCTACGGTGGCTGAGTGTCATCTCGCGGTGCCCGATTCCCGGGGCGTCTCCCGTGGCGGTTGGGTTGGTTTGAGGTTCTCTGTTCTCTCCCTCAAAAGCCCGGCGCCCGGCCACCTCCTTCGCTAGCATGACTGCTTCGCAGAAGTTGACCGCTTCCAACTCCCTCTCACTCCGGACCATGGACTAACCCAGGGTCGACGCGAGATCGCCGCCGCCGATCGCCTCTACGAGGGCAAGGTGGTGCTCCGCCCTAGCTGGGCAGACCGCGACAGTATAGCTCCCTTAAACAGGTTCGTATAGATCGAAGGCTTGTTTATACATGGCTTGGACAGAAACTTCAATGATATATTCTAATTTAAATAAACATTTTGTTCTGTTAAACCACCGGCCACCAGTTATCACAGAAACAACATTTTTTTTTTCAAAAGATTCGGGCGACGTCTGCTACAGTTCTAATTATAACTTCACGTTACAAAAATAATCAAAAAGTTTCCTATCCGGTTTATCGGTCACGTTACACGAGATCTTACGTAAATATTGTTCACCATCTTCATGATAATTTACTTGTGCAAATACTACTTTTTATGCTAGCCTAATATTTTTGTGGAAGAATTTAAAGCCATAATGCTGCCATAGTATTGTCCATTTACAATTGATTGATTGAGTGAAAGAAAAATCTCAGAAATTGACGAATTTCTGCGATTTCAAACAATTTGTGTGAGTGCGGTTAAAAGAATGAAAAATCTAGACATCTGATCGATTGCTACAAATACGAACACTGGCATTTACCGGAAAATCACTAATTTATGTATTTCACGGTGAATACATAGACGATTAGATCATTATACTGCTGGGGGCTATTATTTCAGCTCATTTAATGACGCCTAGACATTGGAGACTGGATGAAACTCTCTCTGGTTTTAAATGATTTTACCCTAATCATTTTCGAGAACTGCTTTGGATGGCAGAAAGACGTCATGCTCTTGAATAAAAAAAAAACTCAAGCAGTTATTGCAATCGATTAAATTCAAGACAAATTAAATCCGTGCAAATTCTCTTCGCAACGCAATGCCCTGAATGTCATTGAGTCTGTTTATCTGCATCAACCTTCGGCTAAGTGACACAATGAACTGTTGCTTGTTATCAGCCATGAATGCTCGACTTTGCCGTAACGTGAGATATGTGTCGAGTTTACTCGGATAGATTAGACTAGAGACATGCGAGAATTACTGCGCTGTTATGTAAGCCTGGTACTTTGATGGATTTCAGACAATATATTTATGCATGAATGTATTGTCGTAGCCTCTTCAATGTCTCAATGGTATTGCAAAACGTTCGAGGACGCCACACACGTGGTTCTTGTTTTAAACATGCTTGTTAATCAACCATTAAAAGTTGTTAGACACTTATGGTTTGTTTATAAAGCAAGTTAAGGCAAGTATTACTGAGAAATACTTAGACGGAAAACTAAATACATTGTCCGGCCTAGGAGTCGTTCCTTAAAGACTCACGATGAGTAAGGGCAATTTGAACGGAATTTCAATAGAAATATAATGTTGCTGTAGCCTAGTACCATTCCTAAGGAAATATACAATTAACATTGTATCATAAATAGAACATGAAGTGCCTAACAAAGTCAACAAAAGGTCAAGGTAATACATTATATCAATATCAGCAGCAATTTGATATCTAGTTGTCGCCTAGGTAATTGTGTAATATTATGAAGAGCATAACATGCTAGTTATGGAGAGAAGGCCTCTGTTTCAGTTATGGGGACCAAGTGGGGGTGTAATGCTACATTTAAGATGTTACTAACCAGCTTTTGAGGAGATCACGAGTTTTGTCAGTTTGTGTTTGTAGTATACTTTTTCTCAATCAGACCAAATTGACCGATGTCAGATAGTGTTACTTTATCAGTTTACAAACAAACTGGGGCCTAAGTCTGCTATTACAATAGTGTCAGAATGGTCGGTCACTGATCGCATAATGGTTGATTTCGTTAATTTTGGTAATCTGCTACATACTAAACTTGTCAAAATCGACCATTATGCTATCAGTGATCGACCATTCTGACACTATTGTAATAGCAGACTTAGGCCCCAGAAGCCGCTGCATGCTGCCAGTTGCCAGATAAGTAAGACCGACAAACAAACTAAAGGTGCTATTTTTGTTATGAAAATCAAAACCAAACTATTATGTTAAAATCGCTGAGACAGATTTCCTCTCTCTAAAATCAAGTGGATAGTAGAGAGTAAAATGGAGTGGAGCAAACGGACCCAATTTAGGTTGGTAAATGAAGCATATTTTTGTATTTTTGGTAATAGGAAATGGGTATAATCACGATGTTTTCCTCCACCGAGCTGTGGTGAACTGGTAATGAAATACATTACACCAACAAACGTGCCTGGTCTGTCTGGAATTGTACAGACGTCTGCACATCATGCTACTACAATCTGTCAAATTTCTTTGATAGATTTTCGACTTTATTTCTAAAGTATTGGGTTCAAGGTTCATTGGGAAAAAATACAGTTTCGGGTAGTTTGACCTGCTGGCGTCTGTACCCACGAGTTACAGTTCATTAGTCTCACCGAATAGGATTCAAAAGAATTATAGAGCGGACATTGGGAATATTTTTATATTAACACTTTCCATTATGTCACACAAATGCTCTCTGACAAGCGGGCGAGTGTCACTAAACAGAACCATTTGTTACCAAGTATTGGATTATGATGATTTTCTTCGGCTTGTCCCATAGAATTGACTATCAGATTTATGATATGCGTATCTATTGCCTTTACTAAACTGCTTTTGTAGTTGGCGCGTGGTAGAGGCGGACTGGAACGTAAAAGAACGGGCAAATTTTCTTCTTTTGGATATCTATTCTTGTCCCGTCTTTCACCCGTAAATATTTGAATGTCTTTGGTCGTATCCCGTTACTACTTGCTCACCTCTGCACTTTCATGTAGAAGACATCATGAAGAATTTAAATGCAGAGAACTCTTTTTGGATACCAAACGACCAACTTTCTCTCTGTAAGTGTGGCTGTCGTAAAATCCTCCTAAACTACGTAATAAAGTATTTTACGCTAACGGCATTTTATCATATAATAGTTTCGTAATGACATTAATTAGTAGCTAACGATGTTTTACTTAGCATTAGCTTCTAACGTGATATTGACACCAAAATGTCGTTGGTCATTACTTTTTGACAAGATACAACGGCATTATTTATCAAAATTTCTAGATAAGATAAGAAAAACATGATAATGTCGAAATGAAATTGCGGCAGCTTGGCCTGTTTGTTTAAGCAAAATGTTTCCCTGCATCGCCACGGGGATGTCTTGCGCTTTATTGATTTGACCTAAAAGTGGCCGAAATTGAAGGAAGCACACACGTGTCTAATATGTAGTTAGAAGAAGCGGTACGTATGTATGTACGATGGGGTAACTACCAGTGCCCGGCGCTTTCACCCGCTGCTCAGGTCCTTAGTGTTGTAGCGTATATATTCTGTATTACATAGTCTATTTAATTCGTAAAAGAATGCGTGAATTTTTTTAAAGTCAATCCAGCTATGGAATCGCGTACTCCCATACAAACTTTACCACCGTGTTTCACCTCCTTAGTGGTTGAGTTTTGCAAAATACCTTAATACCTTTAATCTCCCACCCCCCCATGGATCCCCATGCAAAATTTGAGGCTCCTAACACTTGTAGTTTCTGAGAGATTGTGATGAGTGAGTCAGTGATTATCTCTTTTATTTATATATACACTAGCTTTTGCCTGCGGCTTCGCTCGCGTTAAATTCTGGGTAACACAGTTCCCCTTGCGAATAATTGATTTGTAATAGCAACGCTAAGTTTTCCCTTTTCTTCCCTCTTTCTTCCTCACAGCCCACTTTTTTAGAAAAAATATTAGCCTATGTCCGTCTCCTGGTTCCCAACTATCTCTGTGCCAAAATTCATCAAAATCGGTGTAGCCATTAAAGCGTGAAGAGGTAACAAACAAACTCACTTTCGCTTTTATAATATTAGTAGGGATCTTATATGTATTATGGCCTGTCTGTTAGTATGTGGGACATTAGGTATGGAGGTCAATTCTTAATTTTCTGTTGATTCTTATAGAGCGAAGCTAAGGTAAGTAATTTTGCCAGATACATGGGTTGATATTTGAGTTACACACGAATTTTTTTTTTTAAAACAACGCAATCAAAAATGAAACTTCACGAATAATGAAAACAGAATACTGCAATCGAAACCAATCTTATCTCTTGGGGTTGTTTGTCAAACAAGCGCTTATCTACAGTTTTATAATCTCAGCGGATTCTGTGGAGTATTTTTATAACTTTTTTTAACTGTAACTTAATTGTAATGTATTTAAATTCTGTTGGTAAGGCAGAAGGGACACATTACTAACGCCTTTTAACCGACTTTCATAAAAAGGAAGGGGTTATGTATTGTGCGTACCGATGTACATTTTTATACATTGGGGTACTGAAACCTGTTGTTTTACATGTCGTATTCAACAATACTTAGTATTTACTGCGACTGTGGAGAAAACTTACTAAATTAAATATTTTATATTTTCCCGGGACGCTTTACATCATCATCTTCTTAGCCTTTTCCCAGTTTAACCGGGTGCAGCTGAATACCAGTATTTTACATGAAGCAAATGCCTATCTGCCTTCCACAACACAGTGACCGGGAAGCTTCGACAAAAATTTATTAACTCTGATCCGATCCTAAAAATCTCGAAAGCTATCTTATTCGGATCAATTTAATCTATACTAATATTATAAAGCTGAAGAGTTTGTTTGTTTGTTTGAACGCGCTAATCTCAGGGACTACTGGTTGGAATTGGAAAATTCTTTTAGTGTTGGATAGTCCATTTCTTGAGAAAGGCTATAGGCTATATAACATCACGCTACGACCAACAGGTGCTGAGCAGCGCGGGTGAAACCGTCGGGAACAGCAAGTACAACATAATGCTTCTATAACAATTTGGTTTCTTACCGATATGGACCGACACGTCCCTCGGACAAAGATAGTTTTATCAGTTTTATCTAATTAAATTCAGAAGGTCATAAATGTTCCCCTGTTTACTAAACTAAGTTATAAGATGTGGTCGACTTCAACTTAGGTGGTGTGGCGATGTGAGATTCTAGAACACAGTCGTAGGCTAAGGCTCTTACCTGACGGCAGATTTGGGAATAGATCCATAGACGAGCACGCTGAGTCCTCTGTATAGACCAAGCACTCCATGTGACTTTACAGTCTTCTTCACGCAGTCGAGGACACCTGTGTACTTCTTGGCACCTCCTGGAAAATTGGAATTTTGGTTATCGAGATAGTTCGCTGAGCTTCTCTTAAGTACTAAGTTGAGCTGCACGATTAGGGTTGCGCTTTATATAGTAGCATGGAATTGCATTTTCTATGTTCCTATCCTTTTGTCGCTCAAAATCGTCATTGCGTACTGCGAAAGCAGTCCCGCTGTTTCTGGCTCTAGCAATCCTGCTGTTTGTTGCTCTAGCAAATGACGGAACTGAGCGAGGATAAACGAGACCAGAGCATGCAAATGCTTTACAGTGCTGTTAGATGAGGGCGCAAACCTTACTCAGAAATGCGTGCACCAACGGAGCAGGTCTACTGAAATTTGGATGCATAGTTCTTTCTCCAAAATACCATCTACAACACTAATCTGCTTGGCTTGACCAAGGTTCAAGCTTGTAGGCGGAGACGAAACACCGACCTACATCAAATTTTATTTTACAACATATTTTTTTGTGACGTGAAGTGGTTTTTGCAACTTATTGACAGAATCAATATAATTTAGTGTTCCCAAAGTCTGACAACCAGTCTTACTAAGAGATATCATATTACCAGTGTTAACTGGATGGTGTCAGTGAGAGGGGAACACGATCCATTTAAAATACTGGTATTTAGCTGCATCCGGTTAGACTGGAAGCCACAACATAGTTAGTAGGAAAGGCTAGGCATACAATTATGATGAACATTTAGTACGAACGAGCATTCATTATGTTAGCTCACAGAATGTTGAGGATCATAGACAGCGATGTCTAACTAGGGTTTCCGTAACTCATCTTTTTGTTAAACATAAATAATAAGTAATACTGCATTTGTTGCATGCATGTCATGTTTTCGGTTTTATTACCGAATGTTTCGTGAGAACTTTTAAAAATAAGTTCGCGTAGGAAGCAGAGAGATGCGTAAATGATTTCATGAAACCGAGTGCATCGCACTGTTTTTACAAGTCTACTCGTATTTCAGGGTTCTTTAGATACAAAATGACGCAGGAAATATGAATAGTGTTTGTGGAAACAATAACATTATCGCAATCTTTACTAATATTATAAAAGCGAAAGTGAGTTTCTTTCTTTCTTCACGCTTTGATGGCTAAACCGATTTTGATGAATTTTGGTACAGAGATGATTGGGAACCAGGAGACGGACATAGGATTTTTTTTAAAGTGGGATCGGAGGGAGAAAGATACTTATCGTCGCTATTACAAATCAATAAGGCGCAAGGAGAACTGTGTTACCCCGAATTTAACGCGAGCGAAGCCGCGGGCAAAAGCTAGTAATTGATAATTTTTGACTAAATCAGACAGTTTAAACAGATAACTTGCACACGATTGACATTCACGTGATAAAACTAATACGTGGCAACATTGACCATGAATTTTATAGGTCAAGTTGTACCACACCGACTACGGCGGACCTTGCTGTCTGTTGAAACAAATAGATTCTATCATTTGTGAATTATTTTTACTGGTATTTAGAAGTTTATAGTGATGAATTTTAGTCACTTTCTTTGAAGAAGCGTGATCTACAGATATGGGTGTTTGTGGACGTTTTACGCTACTTCGGAAGCTTGGCAGCAAATGCCTTCAAACTAACGGGTTATCCCTAATATGACTGGGTATTAACTTTGATATTTCCTGACAGCTATAACCTGGGGGTCTTCAAGTCAAGAGTGAATAGGTTATTTCTAGGTAAGCGTGCTTCATCGTCGACCACATCATCACTTACCATCAGGTGAGATAGTGGTCAAACGCGAACCTATCACTTATAAAAAAAAAAAAGATATTCTGTCAAATTACCGACGCAAGACGGTTAGGTCACATTTTCTAACTCATCATCATTTTCCTGCCCTTATCCTAATTTATTTGGGGTCAGCACAGCATGTTTTATACTCGTCATCTAATCAGTCAGATGATGAGGAATAGAGAAGTATGGCAGAACGCATCCTTTCTTGCCATATCCACCTTGACACAGTCCATCTATCGTTTCTTTAGTCTTTTTCTCCTCACATTACCTAACTGCCGGATGGCAAAAAGTTAAATGCAATGTTAAAGCTCTGGGCACAGCGGGAGCGTCCGACTTCTGACTAAAACCCATCCATGTTCCTTCTTTAACCCTTTGTGTTCCGAGGCCGCGGTATCTCTTTCGAACAACCCGCATCCCCGAAAGTTATCAATTACTCCTCATGGAATATAAATAGATCATCAAAATTCATAACTTAGTTGCTAGTGATGTTTAATTAATCTTATAGGCACATTTTCTTCGTCCTTTGCCCCCTTGAGTCAACGTAAACAGATAAAGTAATTTATACCATGGATCTTGTTATCACAAATTGATACCGCGTTACATGACAACGACTGATAAGGATAACAGAATGTATATTAAGGTGTTTGTATTGAAAACACCGCCGAATTATTTACCACTTTCGAGTATTCTCTTTTTATTTTATTATTCTTCTGTTTTGCATAATTTTAGTCAGGGTCGACCGTGATCTCGTACTACCTGCGGTCATTGACCGAAGAAAGCATCAAACTAGCGTTTTTACAAAAAGTGTTACAGTGCCATCTATGACACAGATTACTAAATAGCTACTACGTAGCAGATACATCACTCCAATACAAAAAGGAAAATACCTACGCTATAATAGCCTACAAAATCATAATAATAATATCAGCCGTTTGCAGCCAAAAGAAATGCACCATAAGTACGCACAAAGAGAGTTGAGATTGTATTGCCCGCCGCGCGACCAACGTGCGGGCGCGTCATCGAGCGAATGTGCTAGGGTTGAACGTATGATGAATTGATGATAATGATAATAAAACGAATGTTGTAGAATCAAATATGTTTCAGTTTAATAAAATGACTGATAATTTTTTTCCTTCCCTGAATTCACGATTATTAAATTTTATTGTGCAAAATATTCTAAACCGCGTAAATAATTTTAATAAATAATCGAAAGGGAAACAGGAGCAAAGTGGAGCAAAATCAATTAATTTCAAAATTTCCAAGATAGTACTGCCAGGCCGATCCATTATTACGTTGTCAAAATTATTTAAAAAAGTTTCTTCTAATTCTTCAATATAATTATTGTATTGAAGTATAAAAGTAGAATTATTATATTATTATATTCAATATATTTATATTATCCATATACTGCACAAAAATTACGTGGTTTCGGCATTTTGAAACTCAGCGCGGTAATCACGACGTCGTCGCACGGTGCGACAGCCCACTGTCAGTTGTATCGACGGCGATACACGAAGCGGTAGGCATAAAACGCGTGGCCTTGAGCGAGTGACGGACGCCTGTCTATGACACCAATGAAGAACTAACATCAACATTCTGAATCGCGCTAATAAAGTTATCTGCGACCCTGACAACAACTACCGGGTTGTAGCTGTCGATCAGATACAACCCCCGTCTGGTTAGAGGGTCCGTTTTCTATAGGAGATGAAGAACTATATATATACACCCTGATCTGCAAAACCTTATACTTTTTTTTTTACACATACATCACCCATCTTGTCTGAAGAGTTACATTCAATTTGAGTAAAAACTTTTTAATGAATCAGCTACTTTTGAGTTGATTATCTAACTAATCTAAAATTATATTAAGCAGACTAAAATGCCTAATTCTAGTAATATTATAAATGTAATTGACTTTTTCACGTCAAAACGGCCGAACGGATCTTGATGAAATTTGGCACAGAGGTAGATTATAGTCTGGAATAACACATAGGATACTTATGTTCCGATATCACGCGGGTGAAGCCGCAGGCGCCACCTAGTCCTAAATATGTTAACTGAGTTGTCATGCAACACCACATAAATAGTGCAAGTTGTATCATTACACCTAAGAATCTCTTATCACTACACATACTGGTGTAACCTAATCAGTTGATAATTTAATAAAAATATCACACATTGAACAACCTGTTAGCTGGCTGTGTTGTAACCAAAGAATCTTAGTATAAAATCTACAGTTAGCCTCAGTTTAAGTGTGGTTCTAGTAAACCTACTTTATCAAGTCTCTCATCTGCTAATCAGTAGTTAATAAACTTGATTGCTTTTGTGATTGGTTCTAAAAATATAACAGCAATTGTATAATAACAATAGCTGAATTGTTACAAACCATAACTTATGCACAGACTGAATATCTACTTGTTGTCTGCAAATAAACCGCTAACTTTACTTTTGTGTAGGTTTCATTATGGTAATTAATTTTTACTTACTGCTAATTTATTTATTTTAAATGAGTAGTATTAATACTCTCTTCATAGCCTGAAACACGGGGCCAACTTGGTTCAGGCTAACAAGTAACTGTGTTTGTGTCGTTGGGTTGTGGGTTGTTCTAAAAGACTTACAGACGCCCCAACACACAAAGGGCAAAAGAAGGAACATGGATAGATATTAGAAGCCTGACAATGATTTCCCATCTGAAAAAACCTATACTTTTTTGGATCATTTGTGTATTGTACAATTATACTTGTGTAAGGGAAAAAAAACATTGTAAGGAAACCAGTATGCTTGAGAGATATTTCTGGAAGGTAGAGGTCTATAGGAATCATAGAAGCAGCAAAAATCTGACACCAGGTTACCAACCATGCAATAAAGAAAGAGAGTAATTGAATATGTATTTGATATGGGTGAATGACAAAATGACATGAATTTAGTACCAATACAAGTTTAATAGTATTAAGTGCATGTTGTTTCCTTATTATTACCAGGCAGAAGCTGCCTGGTGGAGATAGAGACTAACAGGATGCTAAAAACATAAATTATGGTACACTTCAGCCAAATCATTAGCCAAAACGAAAACATAGAACTATTATAATGTAACAAGTGTGACAAATTGTTGCTTTTTTTTGACATATGGCACCATCTCAAACACTCATGTAGTTAGATGGTACATAAGAATTTGAGATGTGAATGTAAATTTTAAATGATCACATGTCATTAGAAGTTTCTGCCTTAGCAACTGTGTTTTTGCCATGATAAAACAAACACTAAGTAAGCAATCTAATTGTTCAGTTAAATGATTTTTCCCCATTACAAAAACATACCATATAAAATCATAAATAGTATTGTAGCACTTCAATTTGAATATTAAAATTTAAGTTTCTAGAATAGGTACTTGATTTAATTCTTTATAATAGACACCAGTAAGACTTTATTAGAATACCAAGGTATTTAAATTAACAATGATTAAGTGCTTGCTATAGAAAGCAAAGTCATTAATTTCCAATTAGAATCTTGAACTTAGGTAATTCTCACGTAACTCGTTTTTTTAAGTACGAAAATATATACTTTGCTTACTCATTAATTAGTAGCCTGATTATTTTGAGAAACAACCAGAAGAAGTGGAAAAAGTAAATTTATACTTTTGATTATATTTTGTTTGAGTAAAACAGGAGCAAAGGCTGCTTATTCGATCTACAGTTCCAGAATAATTAGCAGAAGACGCTTCATACAATAATAATACATATTCATTAGGTGGTCATTCATGTAAGATACTCTATAGTCAAGTGCCGCGAAGGAAAAGACCTTGAACAATATTTGTTATTTTTCTGTATTCTGACATAACAGTGGTACCGGACCAAAGTCCAATTCTCGTAGTTGTACGAAATTCCTACGTTTCGTATAGAGATACCGAGCGAAAGAGCTGTTCCAAAAACCCAAGGTAAAAAAGAGAACCCAACTAACCTAGAATTATTTTGCAAGTTTTCCGTCCAACTAGAATCTAACTCGAGTGCCCAAAACTAAACTTTACACACACAGAAACAAATTAATATCGGTCCGATATTAGAATAACTAATGACGTCCGAGCAGCAGTATTTTTAGCGAGTAGTTTTTTAAGTGCGATGTTTACAAAATATATCACGGGATTTTATGAAGTGATACGGGATAACTGAATGAACTATGCTTAAAGTTGAAAGAAGAAAATAGTAAACTGACCTTTTTCGTCCAATTGCAGCTGTGTTTTCACGTATTCCGTCGGGAATGTTATACAAATTTCAATGCCACCAGTTATTCCGCCGGCCACAATACCTTTCAAACCCTTAGTTTTCTCGCCAGCCGCAGCCGCCGCACCTGTATTTGTCATCCATGGCCTATAATAGAACGGGTTTCTAAATGGTCTATTAGACATTATTATTGTTTTAGGCACTGGTCCCTTACGGCAGCGGCTGCGTCGACTTCCCCCTTTGAATAAGATATCGTAACTAATGGGAAAATTAAAATGTTTTGAAATACCGTGGGAAACGGTGAGGGAAAAAAGGTAACTATGCCAGTGTTACCAGCAAAGTTTTTGAGGATTCCCATGAATGAACATATAATATATTATGAAATAACGAATCGACTAAAATGAAAATAGTGTTAATTTTTTGTTTTGATAACATTTAACTTACGATTCTCGCCGTTCTAAAAACTATAATTAGGTAAAGATTTAATTATAGTTTTTAAGTATGCAACGTAACATAACATTATAAATATATTCAAACCGAAGTTTGAATAAGTATGTTTTTTGTTATGCTATGTCGAAGTTTGTATTTCTTTATGTACATACCACAAAAACACTTACCCCTACCGAAAAATATGAATACAATCTAAGCTTATATAAATGTAAAGAAACTATTGCATTAAAACTAGGACGGCTGATGCTAGAATTATGTTTTTGGAAAAAAAGATTCAAATAGGACGCTTTCGACAAGTTCCAATTCCAATTTTTATAGTAATGGCTCCATCGTTTTATCGATGATTCTGCCAATGTCAAGGTTGAAGGAAACTAAGTGTATTTTCTAAGGTTGACCGGTTATACAGCCTTTAGTACGGTTAATTAAAACTGTATCTGTTTGAGTAATTTCGACAAGTTGAAAGTTTCCCGCGCTTTTATCCATGACAGAAATATTGTTTGGCATTTAACTCATTCAGTCGTTCATTCAATCCTATCAATGTCATTCAACCATTCGACTTATCGATAACGTAGCTAGGAAATGATTTTTATGCTTTTATCAATTTAGTACAAAAAAACAGTATTATTTAGTTACGTTTAGGTTGGAAGCTAAGAAAAACAGTGAAAATGGCGTTGAGAACTTACGGCGATAAGCCGATAAGTTTCCAAATAGAAGAGGGAGGAGAATTTTATTGTGTCGGCTCAGAGGTTGGTGGCATTCATTTTGTTTATATTTAATGCTTGCAAGAAAATACAAGAATTCTACAAATAATTAATAGAGAATTCGTCTTACCATAAACTGAAGCCATGTTTAATACTTTAATACTGTTATTGAAGTAATACGCATGACCATATTACAAAATCCAGCTATCATGGCTTAGGAGTTCCTTGCTTATATGACACGAACTATAGTATTTTTTTAACTTCTCATACAATGTGTGTAGAGTAACAATGTTTTGTGCTGAAGAGTAACTGTACTACAACATAGTTTCATATCCAGGTCGGCAACTACCTGCGGTTATTCCGTGGGTCTCTCTACAAGAAGTACCCTGGCATGGCCA
Source organism: Ochropleura leucogaster (assembly GCA_958449745.1). NCBI lineage: Eukaryota > Metazoa > Arthropoda > Insecta > Lepidoptera > Noctuidae > Ochropleura > Ochropleura leucogaster. Next base: position 13,447,941 of record OY288220.1, on the reverse strand, counting down.
GGCGTACTCTTACAAATGACGAAAGGAAACGTCTCATCGACAATGGATTAGGAGCCCACGTACTCTCCAGTTCGGTATCACTCCTCAAGGCTTCCGAGGTGGAAGATATTATTGAGGGCAACGATGATAAGTATGTGTACGTTTTGCAATAATTGTTTTTATTTTAGGAATATGTTTGAGTGAGGTATCTTGATGATTGTGTTTGTGGAGACATTGGTAAGTGATTATTGGAGATGGTCACATATCATTATCATCATGATTCAAACCTTCACTCTATGGCAAATGGCAAAGGAAAAGGAGGGCTATGATTAATACTTATAGAGTTTATAGAGCTATGCATTTATTTCTCAAGATTCGTCAAGGTTCTTATTTTAACATTATTTGGGTAACATTTGGGCATATTTCTATGACCTGCTTTTTTCTTCCTGAATATGAAAATATCTTTTTGTTTTGCATCAAGGTTGTGGATCTTCATCATCATTATTGTGTTATTTTCTGGTTTTGTTGTTTTTTTTTATCACTAAAACCTATTATATCAACTAAAGGGAGCGGCCATCTGAACTTTCCAAAATCATATTGGGCATAAGGTGTTATGAGCATAACCATGTGGGATATTTGAAAAGCAATAAGAGACATTAGGTGTGCTGCATGATTTTCAATCTTTGATGCTGAGCCAAATATTGCAAATTCAACAGTATTTATCCTCAATAGCTTTTCAAATTTCTACCATCAATATCTTCAGTTCCATTCTAATCACCACTAACAAGGCAACAATTTCTAGTACCATCCAGCTGACATGATTTCTTCACAATTAGGTACAAAGCAGTGTCAGTCAGCCAGGAGCTGGCAACACCAAGAGAGAGCAAAAGTAAAAAACCTCACAACCCATCATGGCTACCGGTCATGCCCAACTCTTCACACTTGGATGCAGTACCACAAGCTACACAGATTAGCAGGACTAGGGTGCATAATAAGAAGGTATTAAGAATGAATTGTATTTCTATTTGTTTAGACCTTTGCTATTTACAATATTCCCTCCTTTCCAAATATTGGAGTGATGCAATCTCCAGTCCACTTCCTTCAACTGCTAACTAAACTAAGATCAAAATCTTAGTTTATTGCCTATTCCTTCATTTGGTCCATATTCATTGTTGATTACACCCATTCTTACTTTTGCCCTAATATTACAATATTATAATTACAATGTTGTTAAAATGATTTGATTTCAATTAATTATTTTCAAATTTTTATTTTCCAAGTAATTTTGTTTAACCCAAACCTTGATATTATATACTAGTGCTGTTCACATCTGTAAGTGACGAATTCACTCGTAATTTTAAGAATGATTGTTACTAATGAAAATGTTTTAGTGAATAATCGTTAGAGTGCCATAATTAAATAAATATTTTTTTATGAAACATTCTTCAAATTTTCTCTGATGTTCTTCTCTCAACAGAAATAATTAAATTTACACGCCTCTCCGTTTCTCCATGGGGGTACGGACAACTCTGCACACACTATTTTTGCTACATCCACGGTCCTACAACACACGCCATTTTTTTTTTTATATTTTTACTGTCTAAAGCCCATCCATGGTCCTTTATGTACCAGGGCCGCGGTATCTCTTTCGAACTACCCGGACTACCCGGAACAAACCGCAACCCCGGGCACACACGCCATGCAAGTAGGTACTATGCTTAAAGTGTTAACATTTTGTTATGCTTCAGGTCCGCACATTCCCTCTATGCTTCGACGACACTGATATGACAGCAATGCTTGAGAACTCCTCACAGAAGCAGATCCTGGTGCCCATCAGACTTGACATGGAGATTGAAGGGCAGAAGCTGAGGGATACATTCACTTGGAACAAGAATGGTAACTAATATCGTTTTTGTGGAGTTTATTTCATCAATTGGAATGAAATTCATTTTCTTGTGATTATAGAATTAAACATTTAAAATTCTGTAGCATAATATTTTGTGGTCAAGTATGTCTGACAGACCAGAAGAGTTTTAAATTATTTATTAACCTTGAAGTACATTTGGAAACGAAAAGTTGATGTGATGTCTGAAATAACGTCATTGACCTTGTTTTGGGTCCGGCAAGCTTTAATTGCAAGTATTTAAAAGGGTTTCTTGACCAGCTCAGAGCTTTAATATGTTGAATCTCTTCGATAATGGCCTTTGACTGCACGGTTGGTTCAATCCCCCCACAGAATTAATATTTGTGTGGTACATAGGTTGTTGTGAGAGGCCTGGCTGTTGGTGTATGTAAGTTTAAATGTTTTTAATTGCACCCACAATACAGAATAAATTCCTGGGGTGGGGCAATGTTTAATAAAATCTTTTATCATAATTTCAGAATCAATAATAACACCAGAACAGTTTGCGGAAGTGTTATGTGATGACTTAGAACTGAACACCAGTACATTTATACCGGCCATCGCTTCGTCTATCAGGCAGCAAATAGACGCGTACCCCAGCGAACCGCCCGCGATACTAGAGGAGCAACCAGACCAGAGAGTTGTCATCAAACTTAACATACATGTGGGGAACACTTCGCTTGTTGATCAGGTTAGTGAGAGTATCAGGATACAAAGCATACTGACACACGAGGCGACATTGTGTGATTCTGTTGTATTGAGCTTATGATATTGCACATTAAATTTTATAAAATACTGAGCCATCCATTTGTTTCACTTATGAGCGTAAAATTATATTGTCAGTTTTCAATACATAACTTTTCTCTAAGGAAACAGAGACCTGTCATGTAACTTAATAATGTATGCAATGATTTCGATCGGATTTAGAACAGGAACTTTTCAAACTTCATGGCAGAACCAAAAAGTTATCACTAAACTCATCACTTGCAGGACAAACCTGAAAAACACATTTTAATTTATCATTATATTTTTCAATACATCATTCTTAAATTTCTAGGTGGAATGGGACATGTCAGAAAAGGAGAACAATCCGGAGCAGTTTGCGATGAAACTGTGTGCTGAGTTGGGATTAGGTGGCGAGTTCGTGACCGGTATCGCGTATAGTGTGAGAGGGCAACTCAGCTGGCATCAGAGGACTTATGCCTTTAGTGAGGCACCACTGCCTGTTGTAGAGGTAGGTTGTGCACAATCGTCATTCAACATTTCCTAGTATTGAGTGTGAAGGAGGAGCTTATAGAACATAGAATGATTTCAAGTCGAAATCAGGTTATATGATCATCTTTCGGTTTACGCGGGTGAACCGTGGGGCGCAGCTAGTTATATATAATATGATTACTATAACCTCCCTTTTTACCCCCAGACGCCATACCGCCAACCATCAGAAGCCGAACAATGGGCGCCGCACTTGGAGACCCTCACCAATGCGGAGATGGAGAAGAAGATCCGCGACCAGGACCGCAACACGCGCCGCATGCGACGTCTCGCCAACACTACGCCCGGTTGGTAGACTTGCTTTTACATAGTCTTACGAAAGTATACTGATTTATTGCAAGGTTGCGTGATTGAGTAGATATCCAAAGTACCTTAGAAATTAAAAGCTGCTGTGGCCTATTTGACTACACTAAACAAAATGGAATGCATCCAACTTGATAAGGTAAAACTGCTCAACTTGACTTTTGTTTCTAGTTGTCGTTCACAAAAAGTATCTAGATTCCAGCCCCACTATTCACAAACGCTGCAATTCGATTTCAATTCGGAAAGTAGAATGCATATCTCGCTTGCTTTCGTTATGTCAAGAAAAGAATAAACATACAACTTCCTGAATGAAATTCAATTCAATTCAATTTGTTTATTTTACGGACATCTTGATCCAATGGTTAGTATACATACTGACTTAAACTATTGTTAGTAACATACACATTAAAGGCAAACAACAAACACTCATAATAACCCCTGCGCTGAGACAACCCGCCTCATCCAGAAAACTGATAGAGAGATACGTACCTCTCTAATCGATCATCAGACGAACGAAATGCCTCAACACAGGAGCACGCACATCTTCAGCTATAGTCAGCTATAGTAAATTCGAATGGAAGTGTTTGTGATTATGGGTATGACATTGTCTTAGTCAGAACATGTAAGGATCATGTTGTGACAAAATGGAGTAGCCACCTACTTCCTAGAGAGCTTTAAAAAGTTTAATCTGTCCAAATAAATACAAAAACCCTTTTAATTTTTTTTTCTACTTTTCTTAAGTATTTATGATGTCTATAAACGTCATTGCAGTATTGGAGCTCGATCTTTGGTTGGATATCTACTTAAATAACTTTGTTGTGCAAGTAACTTGGACGTGCAGGTATTATCAGTCAGGTTGCAGTGTAAGAGAGACTACTTAATTGTCAAAAACTAGCTTGGTAGAACTGCGGCTTGTTCAAGTTACTTGTCCAATTCATATGCACCTATTTAAGTCTAGAATATAGCTGTTGTTGTATTTCACGAAAACTCGTTTTAAAACGTGTCATCCTGAAATACAAAACAGTTGCACATGGGTCTTTTGGCGTTTCTATGACATTGTCAGAACTCGTAAACATTTGTCAATTTGTATTGAAAAATTAAGATGGCGGCGTTAGTTTCGATTATAGACACACGCCAAAAGAACCATGTGGCACTATATACACAAGTATACTGCCCATTTAAGTCAGAAATATACTATGTCCAGTATATCTTGACATATGGCGAAGTAGAATACAAAAAGTACTGAATTTGGCGTTTGATATTAATTGTGTTTGCAAGCAGCGCTGTGAGGACCAAAATATACTGGACGCCAATCATTGTTGCATTTCACGAATTTGAACGTTATGTAAGTGTCATAAGTCGTGAAATGCAACAATTATATCTGTGGGTAAGCAGAGGTCTTCTGCATAATTGTATGGAATGGGTAAATATGTTGGATAAGGGTCTTGACACATATATCAGGGTTAGAATTCCACATATTCGTCTGGGCGTCTGGTCCCTGCAGGAATGGTAACATTTTTGGTTTCATAAATTTTAATGACTATCATCACGAATATATGGACCTTACGAGCCCCTGCATATTCTAGATATACACAATCTCTAAATCTAGGCAATCTGAAGACTGGTAAATTCTAACCCTGAATTATGTGAAAGCTCCATAGCTTAAGTCAGTCATAGGCGATAGGAATTAATCACAACATACATACAGCATGCAACTTCAATGATACTACACTGGGGTAGGTAGTAACACAAACTTAAAAGTACATAAAGTTTACATGAGAGAAATGTGTAAACCTCAGAAATTTAAACAAACCCAAAGAATATTAGGACTTTAATATCATCATTCTCCTGTTCTTACCATAATGTATCTGTGGTCAGAGCCGGATATCTTTTTCTACAGTTCTCTATTGCGTATTTTTCTCAGTACCAGTCCTTTCTAATACTTTACCTATCGAGTCTTTGATCTTCCCATCCTCTAATAGCCGTCTATATTATGATGACAAAAAAAAAGAAATTGAAATTGAGCATCATTATCAAATAATTTCCCCGATCTGGGCGAAGCCCCTCCTTGTTCCTTCTTTTGTCCTTTATGTTTCGGGGCCGCGGTATCCAACAACCCGCAACCCTGGCAGGCAATGGCCCTCGCAGGTCGCAGGCCCCTCTGTCCGGTATCCCATTGAATGACAATGTCATGAAAAAGTTATTCAATGTGAATAAATGAATTGATCATTTTAATTTAATGACTACAACTCTATCAAGCCATATTTGTAACGGTTGCGACTCACATTTTAATCAACGAACAATCTAACACAAACCTGCAAATTGCGAAAAACTAAAGAGAATTGTTGAGAATTTCGCGGGGTACCCTGGGGCTTTCACTTTTAATGATTTACGTCTTAATAATTTCCGCATAGCAATCCCTATTTTACTTATTTCTGACATATCCACACTTCACAAACTACTACTATCACAACCTCAAAGAATAGACAATCAGTACATTTTATAAATTCATCACATTATGGGAATAAATTACTAAAAGAATGTAGAATTTGCATGAAATCACTATAATTAAACATTTTGACGGGATTTCTGTTAGTTAGGTGTTGTTATTATTTTAAACAAATGTTTTTGCGTACGGTACTTAATAAAAGCTACAATGGTTATTTAGAATTGGCGCAAAATGCGGATTTTTTGTCGTGCAGCTATTATGTAAAGATGGCATTGAGGCTTAATTATTTATTATTAGCCGAATTATACTCGGTGGATGTGCTTACTTTATGTTTAAATACCTTTCGGTAATTCTATCGTCGCCGTCAAAAAATCTGCAATTTGCAATGTTAAGGTGCTTATAGAAGTGGGAGATTTTCGGTCGTGAAAGTTAATCAAGTCTGTATTCACCTTTAGTGTTTAAGGATCTTGATAAACAGAGCTGCCTCCATAGTCAAATTAATAAAAAAAATACTTCTCTGGTCTTCCTAAAAATATATATTTAGTGTTGCCAGTGCGATACCAATAAAAGGTGATGTCATTAAAAAGTAAATAGTCGAATTGTATTTGAAATATTCGATTGTTCGTATAATCGATTTGAAATGTATTGTCAGCTGTTTTTCAAATAAATGGCTTCGTAAGTTAATTACATTATTAATACTTAATTGCAAAATTTTATAATAGAAAAGACTAATATAATAATTTATCACGGAATCTTGTTAAAATCAATTATTTTTGAAGTGACAATTCGCCATTTTATTGACAGCGTGCAAGCAATATATATAAAATAAATACAATTTAATATCTAATCAAGCAAATAATTGAATTTTAAAAATAATATATTAGACATAATACGCGTTTCTGAGGCTAACTTTGTTTACAAGTTAAAGTCAAATCAGTTTTAAAATATTTAATTAGTTATAAGCATTAATATTACAATTATGGACTGAAGTTATTACGTGTAATGACACTTTGACTACTTTGAAATAGGCAATTAAATTAATAAAAAAGTACAATGACATTACATTAGCTTTCCTAAAATAAAAAAAATATATATAAAATGATATTCTCATCTTTCTTAAAGTGTTATAATTATTTACTACAGACTGCACTTTTACTATCCGTATTTTAATGCAAAGACTGATAGTTTTCATATAACTCAATTTGGGTGTTCCCAATCAGACTGTTATCCTAATGTCTAACGGAGTTAGCTCCATATATTAAAGACTGAACACTTTCAAAGCGGTCACAGTGTCAATATAAAACCAAGTCATGGTGACAGTTTATCTCAAGTATTTTCTAGTTAATTTTACAATTTACATTGTTTAACAAAGAATTACTGGAAACGTATTGATGCCTTTCATGAGTACAACTTCATAATAGATGCAATATAATTAAGGGTTTTAGTAAAATTTTACACGAAAAAATTGTGTGCAACCAAGTACAGTCACTGCCAAAAAACAAAGTGAATATTTAATTTAAATTATTTATTTTTGCGACGATTTTTTCGTGTTATTGTTTACATGTTCATGTAATGTATTAAGAAAGTAAGTGGACTGTTAAAATTCTATCACATTAAAGAGGAATTTTCCAAATCACTTTTGTTTCATTTTTAACATCACTAACCTAATAGTTTGTTCGCAATGGGTGATTCAATTGACACAATCTGCTTACCATTACTAGAATATTGAAATATGGCAATACTATGTAATGAATGTAAAAATTGCTTTGTCTTTGGTTGTAAAAACTTCAAAAGTTCATTATAGAAGAAAAAAAAACTATTGTTGCAGTACACATACAGTAATGTATTAAGTTATTTTCTTTTTCATATATTGGTTTTTTGTGGGTGGATTAGTGCACTCTGGTTTTTTATATATTTACTTATTTAATTTTTAAATTAATTATTTGTATTGTGTGCTTAAATTATGAAATATTTCTCATTTTAAAATGCATGTACATTCAACGTACAAGGTCGCTTTCTTAAAAAAAAAGAAATACAAAAACATAGTATTGCCATAGACAAAAACAAAAACATACAATGGAAAATCGACTAAATGGGTTGATGTTTGTTTCTGGTGACAGATGTGTCGTTGAGTCGCGCCGTCAACCGGCTGATTCGCGCCGACGAAGCCCTCTTCCAAACCACACCGGAAAAGCGAAGGAAAAAGATTTAATCGCCCTGCATCCAAGAGAGAAACTACTGTGTCCTCTAGCTATAGACAATAGGTTAAAAGGTTTTTTTTTTATATACCCCTGCTAGACTATACGTAATATAATTATAAAATATCCAGTATAGAGACCGTCAAACTGGCGGTTCTATTGTGAGTGACATTCCATTCTGCGCGTCGCTGATTGAAAATTGTGTTCGGCACGAACTTTAGCACAGTAAAACCTGCGCAGATTGTTACTCGCAGCTAACTTCGGAACCGTCATAATGTTTGAAGATAAATATACTCCACAACGCGAACCCAGTGCCTATTAGTGGACTATTAATTTTTTTAGATGAGATGAAATTTTTCTGCTCTTACTAGACTTTGATAATTTCTGCTTCTGAATAGTTTTTGACGTTTGGAACTGGATAAATTCTGCTGTCATCATAATGTTTTTGTCAAAATAAAAAAATATCTGGTACAAACAAGTTTTAGTTTTCAATTTCTGAGTGACTAGGTCAATAATTGCGTTTAATTAAATAAGTTAATGAGCGAAAGTAGAAGATTATCAAAAAGTAAAGAAAAGCAATGTATATCTATATACCAATCTATATATATAAAAATGGATTGCTGTTCGTTAGTCTCGCTAAAACTCGAGAACGGCTGAACCGATTTGGCTAATTTTAGTCTTGAAATACTCCTGGAAGTCCAGGGAAGGTTTAAAAGGTGAGAAAAATTGGAATAATTGCCGGGAAAACCCTCAAAACCGTCCTTCTTTATTTCCCATACAAACGTTTTCTAAATAAAATGGAGTCAAAACCCTAACTAATACAAGCGAAAGTACTAGGCTTGCATAAATTCACGGAGAAATTAATTCCAGCAGTTTGATCTGTGAATTCAATGGATGGGTTACCACAGGGGGGCAGTAATAGAGTTTTATTCAAAGTGCCTTCGATCCACGAATTCATAAACGATGATGAACACGAAAACGATGTCCTTTTGGTAAATCCACAATGAAACAGAAAAATGATGTTTTCAATGACATATTTAGTTCCTATCACAATCTGTTCTTTTCTGCATATTACTCTTACAAAATAATGTCGATGTTTCACATCTGCCAGGCGACCCGTGACGGCTCACATTTTTATGATTATTTTTTATATTTATCGTTAATCACTACAGCATTTTAGTATTTTTTTTGTCTATTCGCCAAAGAAGTATAACTTCTAACGCGTGTACATAAGTACACACACTTCTTTTTTTTGAAACTCCTAGGATGTGCCTGGCTTACCACCGCACAATTTACGCCTAAAGGTTGGCTCCGTAGTAAGCTTCGAAACATAAACCAACCAAAACGGCGCAAACCAGTACGCATTTGGTGGTTAGAAAATTGATGAACAATGTAATTTACGCGACGTATACTGAAAGGAAAATTCAAAGGTGAGGAAGTCCTCATTCTGACGATCCCGATGATCCCAACCGATTTGCCGTTCGAATTTAAAAGACTTCAATATCCGATCCGTCATACATTTGCCATGACCATCAACAACTTAAAAGTTTATGGTTTGAATCTAGAACATCCATGTTTTTCCCATGGTCAATTATATGTGGCATGTTCACGGGTCGGAAGACTATCTGCGTTGTTTTGTAGAAAACAAAAAATGTCGTGTATCACAAGGTACTTAAGTGGAGACCAACCTATGTACTGAAATGCAGAAACAATAATAAATGATTAATATACTTAATTTTTTTCTTAAGAAAAAAAAAACTTAATAAATTCGAAAATCGGCTTATTATTTATTGCCTTTATGGCGGAACAGAGTTCGCCGGGTCAGCTAGTACTATATATTTTGCCGTTTTTATAGTGAGATATCATCTTGCCAACATGACATTTGCTAGTGGACACAGCTATTTTACATTTTAATTTTAAAACCTTCATGTAATTGTCAGATTCTTTTACGTAGTAGTTCCATTACAGCATGAGTATGAAGTACCTTCTCCACATAAGATTATATTTCTTCACAATATCTTTTATTATTGTCAGCAATGATTGAACGTTGTCATGTACGGCATAACTATCGAAGATTCTTAATTAACCCTAGATATTAACCCTAGATTTCTTAAGTCCAATTCCTCGTATTATGGTCAAGGTGCGACACATCAGGCCTAATGCATATGTTTATAAGTAAGTTGTAAGGTCCCGCAGGCCTAAGAGACCGCGTTTAAGAATATGTTAATTTTGACAGCTCTAGAACACTATTAATATCAGCTGATCTCGTTCAGTTTCATTGATGACAGCCGGCCTAAGTATCAAGGAGTATGTGAGTTACCTACTATTCTGTTGACTAATTTGACAGATTGCTTCAAATGTAAAATTGCTTAGGAACCACAGAGTATAAAGGGGCAGCTGGCATAAAATAAGTTCGTTCGTTATAAGCAGCACAATCCGTGTTCAGGAATTGACCAGTAGCGTCCGGGCCAGCCTGGGTTTTTGTTTCTGCTCGGTTGGATATGCGACTAAATTTAAATGTGCGAGATGTGGGTTCTCTGCCTAATCCTTCATCGAATGCAATCGTGATGTTGTATTTTTCGATTCTTCCATTGTGAATGTAGAATGCACGCGTGTAAACGAGCATGTAAACCTAAGTAAAATTATTGTCCATGCGTTCAGTCTTGTTAAACCAACTAAGCTGTAACAAGATTACACCACAGACTCGGTTGAAATTAGCTGGGAAGATATTCTGCATTCAAGTGATGTGTTAAAGTCTGTCAACAGAATCTTTTGACCGCTGGAATGATGTTAAAAAAACTTGACATTGTTTTTGAATTAAAGGATTATAATAACTAAGATTCTTGTAAATGTATAGTTTGGTAGGCATTTATTTTGTGACGTATAATGCCGAAATTCAATATAAAATAATGATAAAGTTGAGATTAATAAATAATTATTCAATTCCCCATGGTATTTTTAAAACAGTTTACGCGAACACAACGCGGCATCTTAATGTTTGCCTAAATATTGTAAAACCTTGAATTTGAAAACTCGGCGGCAAGCCGACTTGAATCCAAGTCAGTGTTTTTATTTAGGAATTAATTTCGGCGTTGGTTGGTGAAAACGGATATTAATAGGTAAAATAAGATAACAATATGCATTTACTTATGCCTTTTTCTTAGTATCTAGGCTTTATAATTATGTACTTGGTTTTAGTTAGACGGTGGTTGTAATACTTTCTGTGATGAATGATAACCTTTTTTTTCCGGATGATTTTTCATCGACTAACATCACTCGCGCTGGGCGGACCGGGGAGGGGGGAGTGTTAGATTTGTACTGACTAAACCCACCCATGTTTCTTCTTTTGCCCTTTATTTTCTGGGGTCGCGGTATCTGTTTCGAACAACCCACAACCGCAGCAGGCGGTGGCCCTGGCAGGGCCCTCTGCTTTGCTGACATCTCTGTGAAGCGTGCCTGGAAAACGAACACGCCTTCGATGGGTGAGCTACCCATTGCTCACCGTCCACAGACGTCGCACCTCTGGATGTCAGGAGTCGTATCGCTTTCCAATAATGCCTTGTTTGTAATAAATTAGTGTAGGTTTTGCTATTTTTTTTTTATAGATTTCATATAGTGGATCTTCGTACAGTCGCATCAGTATGTCAGTAGTACTATGGAACTGCGTACAGAAAAGTAATAAATTATAGCAATAACATTTGTCTATATGACTGTACCTAATAGAGGTTAAAATAAGATCTGATTTATTTTTTATTAATGTACTCAGTTTTAGCTGCTCTCTATTTAAGAGAAGTCACAAACATTTTTATGCTGAATAATTGAATCAAAAATGTAATGTTTTTCAGCATCAATGTTCAATGTACTAGCAATAATGTATTGTTAAGTGGAAGCATTTCAGCGCTGTGATAATAATACAGCCCTCTTATAATAGTCTAGTTTGTATTTTTATTAATTAATAAAGACATGCCTTTGAAAGCGTATTTTTCTTTTCTCCTGAGCATCGATTTCAATTGTGACTGAAAAATTGAGGAGTAATCGAATCAAGCCCTACCACGACCACAGAGTAGCACGCAGCACGGTTGAAAAATATTCAATGTGTTGACACGTCTACTCGATTGACCAATCGAGTAATTTCAAAACCAAAATTATTCTCATTTGCATAACGCATTCAATTGGCTCCGCATGTTCGTGCTAGGCCTAACGTGAAATGGACAAGAAGCTAGATAGAAAACCACGTCTCCATGGAAACGGAACACTTCTAAACGGAAACAGCTAAAGTATTTTCTAGTAGGAAGAGGCTAAAAATATAATGCTCTCGAGGTTGAAAAAGTGCATTTTGATTTAATTGAGGAAACGTAAGTTATTGCGATATATGCACGAGTCGTTAATTGAGGGCGTTATGGAGCCGAGAACGGCAGTGAAAATTTCTCATATGAATCAAACTACGTTTTACAATATATACCTATATTAGTACCTATATTATATTGCAGAAATGAAATAACATAACGAAAACCGCCGACAGTCACATGGTCCGGTTGAACATGAGCATGTGTGTGAAATATGTAAATATGCATATTGAACCTTATCGTAGTGCAATAACAGCCAGTTTACCAGGAAGTGTTTTGAAAAATAAATATATGCAACAAATTATTTACCATTGACGGATGAAACAGTAGTTCTACAAAGAATCAAAAACAAATAATCTCAAAAACGCAGTGAGCACCTTGGATTGATTAAATTTATTATTGGTATTGCTAAAAAAAAAAATACGTGTGGCACTCGGGGACTGCCGCGGTAAAGCTATTGAATAGCATTTTTTATCAACTTATGCAATAAATAAAAACAATCTAAATAAAATATTTTAAAAAGTACTTCCAATGAAAAGAAGTCGCAAAAAGAAACATTTTTTATCAACTTAGACAATAAACAAAAAAATAAAATACTAAATATAATATTTAAAAAGTACTTCCAATGAAAAGAAATCGCATAAAGAAAAACAAGACCTTGGGTTTGATCCAGCGTAATGTCGATTGAATACCCGATTCTCTACCAAACACGCAATTAGAACATTAGAATTGGGTATAAAAAAAAAAACTGACCGTATTGTGTAAACGACGTTAGACAAGCCACACCTCCGTGCCTGTCGGAGTGGGGAGCGTGAGGATTTTTCGTTACGGAATTTCTGGATTCGGTCCCCGCGCTCAAGGCCCGCAATAGAAGCTATGCAATAGCTTAAAAACAGTTACTCATTACAGGTCCACGCTATATATATACCTACGCGGTCACGGTTACAGGGAAGGAAGGAGATAAGCAGGGTTATGATTAAACTCGTAACTACCTAATTATGTTTCAGCATCAATTTTATTATGTAGGTAAGTACCTACTATTAAAATCTATTGGTAGTCAAGTCAAGTACCTATCCATTGTCGTTTCTGCCACCCGAACTATTCTGAGGATTCTCAAAATCAGCTACGGCGTCCTTAGGTGTGCTTACGACAGCCGAGGCAGCTCTCAGGCGCCCGAAGCCGCCTGATGCCACCGTGAGGCGTCTGAAGCCGCCGCCGTAAGGCGCCCAAGCTGCACCGATGCTGTCCGATAGTGGGCGCCGGGCCTTATGATTCTAAATAGGGTTCATGCAAGGCCTGTAAAAAACCTTTTGTGAAACTGCATAACTACTCTACAATGTCACAATACGGTCGCTAGTGTCAAACATTGCAACTCTGTTGTTCCTGTCCATCGCGCATACATATCTATGCATTCACCCGTAACAGTCCTAACAACGATATTATAATATCTATGAAATTAACCATATAAAATGCACTGACTGTATCTGAATCTGGGTTCCGATTGAGTTCATTTGACTATGCCGAAAAAATATAACCGGCTTAAAGAACCAAAGTGGACACAAACTATCACCCTGAAATATACCTACCTCGTTCTATCTTTATCGGCTCGTTATTCGTCCAGCAGATAACTCTAGACATCCTGGATAGAGAACAAACAAGCCGTAAAAATAAACCTTGAGTAGATCAATAAACGTTACGTTACGCCCGTAATCCATAATGGATAAGACAGGGATGTACCTATGTTCCTAATAGTACACTCACAATTCGCCATGTAGTGCTTGCCCATTAAAAATCTCATGGGTCTTTTTGAAATGCGTAGGCAGAAACTGGGAGGTCATGTGCTTCTGCAGGTGTATAACATCACTCTCACAAATATATATAGCAAAAGTTTCAATGGTATAAATAGACCAGCTTATCATCACCTGCCTAGCTTTTACCTAACTTTGTTGGGGTTGGCTGCCAGTCTAACTGGAAGAAGTTGATTACCAGTATTTTGCATAGAAAGTCTGCCTATCTGACCTCCACAACCCAGTTATTACTTGGTTATACGATGCCTTTTGGTAATACTCGAATTACAACAGCTAACCCAGGTACTCTTTGCGAGATCGTCAGCAACACCAAGGCGGTGCTGGCATTTGTCTTGAAGCTGGGGTAGATCGAATGGTGATATTCCCACCCGTGCGCAAAATAGGTACGGGGCCTTTGACGTGGAGTTGCAGACACGAGCCCGTTTTACAATACAATACAACACAAGCTGTTATTAGTTATACTTGTTTCCACCAAAGTACGGGGAAATGTGTAAACAAACATTCCATGTTAATTGCACACCCATAACACCCATAAAGACATCACAAATCCAAGTCTTATCTCCATACAGAGCTAAAGCAAATTCGCACAGAATCCATGTAACAGCCACCTTCATGCGCTCCAATAGGCCGTCATCAATCACTTACTGTAAGCGGCGGATAATGGAGAAGAAATTATTATGAGCGACGACATATTTGGGTTATAGGATCTTGCGAGATCACAATTATTGTGTGTGAGGGACATTTTTGGGGCGTTTAGTGAGGCGTAAACTGGATTTTGCTACGGGATTTCAAAAGATTCTTTGTCAAAAAAATTGTCTTCATTAGACTAATATCAGTCTGTAAAGTCGTTCTAACACGACGAGGCACTTTTAAATTCCAATAAGTTAAATAACATACATTACGTATGTACGCCTGATCTTCGAACGGTTAGGCAGAGGAGTATCTAGTAGCACCGAGTAAATATTATAAAAAACCGGCCAAGAGCGAGTCAGCGTCCCGCTGCGCGGGTTCCGTACAAACTTGCGATATAAACAGCCATATCTTTTGACTGCGTAGACTACAATTAGGCTTGAGTTTTTCAGACTACTGAGGTGAGTATATGGTTTTAATTTCATCTCGATACTTCCATGCGTTCCCGAGAAAAAGGGTCTTGACAGACTGACATACAGACAGACGGACAGTAAAGTAATCCAATAAGGCTTCCATTTTTTCCTTTTGAGGTACGCAACCCTAAAAGTTAACCCATATTTAAAAACAGTGGAGAGATTGAGTGTAAATGATTAAATGAAAACATAAATTATTATTTCAAACTTACTAGCAAAGCTGTGTGTAACCGCACATGTATAACTCGCAACCGGCTCTAGTGGTTCACGACAGCTAATATCCCTAGCTACAGTTAGCGGCGGCGGGGGCGCCACTAGTCGCGGTCGTCAGTGCTTCATGTGACTTAGTGGAGTACGTACAGTTACCAGCACAAATATTACATTTATTTATATGTTTTTTGATAAATATCATATTTATTGGAGTTTATTGGATTCTTAAGGAGTAAGCCCTTAAGAATCGATTTTCATATAAGGCGCCCGGTATGAGAAAAATCCGAGGGGTAAAACCTACTAAAGTAACGAAAATGTGTCACGTTTTTGGTTCGCACCTTTAGTGCGCAACTTTCTAATTTGGCTGTGAGTGTATTAAGACGTCCATATGGTATGCTGTATAGGCGACTATACCTATATACTATATGTTATTGGGCTTGTTTGTTTCTATCAGTGTCGATGTATTTATATTGCTATATTTTTTCATTAATTTGTGAATTTACCCTTTCATATGATATTAATCTTTTTTCAGTTGATTAAACTCTTTTTGCGTATGGTTAGATACTCGTACTTAAGGAGTAAACTCCAGTCGTGCGTCGGAGCTGACACACACTTTTTTTTATTATTATAATTATTTCTAACGTCTGCAACGTTGAGTTAAGGCCTGTCGGTCCCCTGATCCCTTTTTTAAATTAACACGAGTTACACAGACACTGACTGTTTCTCCTCTTTTTAAATCCTTCCAAAGGTTATTTTGAATAGATGCTTTTAGCGATAAGACCGCCCATTGTGTCACTATTTATAAGTTTGTCTAGTGTTATTCTTGTTACTTGTATGGTGTACATAATAAAGAATATTCTATCTCTATGACGGCACGGTTGGCGCAGCGACTGAGCGATCGACTGTTGCGCTGCCTGTCGCGGGTTCGATTTCCACAAGGAACAAATATTTATATAACCTGCTGATAGTTGTTCCGTGTCTTAACTATTGGTGTACGTGAGTTTTAATGTTTGTAAACGCACCGACGATGCAGGAGAAATTCCTGGTGTGGCAACGTATTTAAAAAAAAAAACTTCACAATTAATAAAAAAACCACGATTATACAAAACTAGATACTTCTAATTTCATTACAGTATGCAAATTCAGGACATAAATTCACAATTCTTTGGAACATTTAGGTTTTTCTTAGTCCTGGATTTGTAGAAACTGATAAACTAAGTGAATAATGTTCTTCTGAATGATAAACGTGCGTGCTCGTAGACCTACGTGCTACGCCGGCCTACGTTGCTACGCGGCTACGAGTTTTAAATTCTTGGGCTGTGGAAAGCTTAGATGTGCAGGTCCTTTATGTGATATATATATCCATGACGTATGAATGATAGAAGGGACCAACTGTTTAAGGTATTTTCCAAGGCAGGGAGCAGTCTCAGTATACTAAGAACATTCAGCCATCCAGGGACCGGCCTCGTAATCGTTGCATAACCTCGAATCGTGCGTCTGATATGGTTTACCTATGAGTCTTTTTCTCAATGTTTATTGGTTGTGAAGGTTTATGAAAAATGGAGTTGGCAGTATGTATTATTTCGTGACACATTTCTTTTTATCTCGAATTTTTGGCACGGATTTGGATTATGAGAAAAGGCACATGTTGTGGTTAAAAAAAACGGGATTGACTGCCCAGAACATATCGAAAATGTTTAAGATGGGAACTTCACAAGTTCTGCTTTTTATAAATTCGAATTACGTTTAAACTTCAAATTATCTAATAGGGTTCTCAATTAGGTGACTTATGCTATTACAAAACAAAACATTAGAATATGCAAATTCTGGGTCCGAAAACTTTTCCAAAAAATACTAAATATTTTAATTGATGAAAACCCAGAGCAATGTCAGGGCCGTTCAACTCAACTTATGTAGATGTTTACCAACTCAAACCTGTGACACTCGCAAATGGGCCGCTTCGTCTCATCCCCAAGATTTATAGGCCGAATACAGACGAACTGATATCCAAGTTGAGTTGAGAAAAACACGCAGAGCGCATGCGCCAACTCGACCAATGTTGTTCCCGAGCATGGACAGTGCGTGGCGGGCGCTCGAGACGCTGTAGGGAGGGGACCGCTGTCGAAACTATCGAGTCGATGATTGATAAGGTAATTTTTTTGTTTAATATGTGTAATTATGGATTTGTAATGGTAGTAACTTTGAATTATTTAGCTAGTGGACTTTGAATTATTTATTGTGGTCTAATATGTTATTTTATCTCTCAAGGCCAACGAAAGACTCAGTCGTTCTGTGACTCGCAACTTAATAACGCAGGTACGTTTGAATAATATCACTGACAATCTTGTTATTTTCTTAATATCGTAAATCTGTTGTTGTCGAGCCAATTCATGACTAAAACATAAACCTCCTCAATAAGATAGCCCCTCAATTTTACTACATACTTTTTTTCGCAATAAAAAACATTACATCCGTAAAAAACACTGCAAGGCGTTTATTGCAGTGTTTATTTGTTCCGCGCGAATGTAAGATATTGTTTTCGATAGCGAACATTATTGCTAACAATAAAAGTCGAGATCTCGGTACGTCCCTAATGGCAGATTTCACCAATGTTCAGTGTGATAAAATGTTCGAGACGGGCGGAGTGAAACGCGCGCTCCGCGACCCAAGCCCGCCAAAGGAAAATTCAAATTTCATTCTTTAAAAAAAATATTTTGTGGCAGTAACAAAAAAATTGTAGTTTAAATTCGAAATATAAACAAAAGTATTTTATGTTTTGTGAGATTAGGGCTGTGTAAGTTTAACGAACAATTTAAAAAAACTGTTCCGTGATTGGTTGATTTCTTTTCTGTTAAGAAAACAAAATAAGTATGTGAAAGTTACTGTTAAAGAACTGAATAGTGTTTTCTTGGCCATTATGGAAGTTTCTCATAAGGTAAGCGAGATTGATTTTCAGGGTACCTGCTATGGAAAAGTTATGAAACTTTCTGACTTCCTGCTACTGAAATTAAATTTATATGGTTTTGATACTTAGGGTTTCCTTTATAATATTAATGAATTTTAGGTATATGAGCTGTCGTTAAACCTACATATATTATCTTTTATAGGGAGTTTTATAGGCAAGTTTTTTAATACTTTTTTTTTAAATACAGCTAGTCTTCGCTACATAGCTTTATGTGATTAAAAAAAGAAAAACTTTTTATATTTTTTTTTTAATAAGAGAATATTTCAGCATACTTTTCTAATTAATACAAATAACTTTAAAATTAAAACAAACCTCGCAATTAAATCCCTCGTCCTACGCTTATATTTAATCAAACAGTTCTCTTTTAACGACCCATAATTAAGTTTAAGTTGTAAGCGAAAATAATTGATGAAACCATTTAACAGTCACTTCATTTAAATTGACGCTATTTGAGGCTATTCCGGGCAATAATACCCGTGTTGATTGCGATTGATGACGGGTCTAATTTTGACAATATTCACTCTTAAATGGAGGAAGAATATTTAATGCATGAACAATTTTGACTAAGGCAACCAGTCTTACCAAAGGGTACTTACTGTCTTAGCCTGTAACTTTCTTATGGAGGTCAGATAGGTCTACACCTGGTTAGACTAGAAACGAACCTCACCGTAGTTGGGAAAATGTTAGGCAGATGATAATGATGAGTTTCGACTAAAGCAATATTTCCCATTTGAAAGTAAATCTAGTCTAAAGGGCGGTCAGTGTCACCATGCCAATAAAAATGATTCCTCTGACAGCCCTCAAAGACGGTTTAGACGTGTTGATTTTGTCCAGTTTCACTGGTGTATTTCGCCCTAAGCTGTTTCGTAAAGAACCTGGCGGTGTCTCACGAAGTTTAAGCACGCGCTTAAGCCAGGATTACGCTCTCATCTAACCGTTCGCCATGAGGCTTCATTAACATCTTTATTAAGTACTCTTATTTAATTTAGAAAGCTTCTTACGAACATTCGTTTTGATAGAGAAATACTATGTTGAAGAACGGGTCTAAGATGTTAGGGTTACGTCATGTATCTCATTCATGAATGGAACGATTGAATGAACTTGTTATTTGTGAATGCTTCGGTGGACAATTAAAATACTAATGGCGATATTTGAGTAATTAACATAAAATAATTGGCGAAGGGTGGGTATACTAAAAGACGTATACTTCTGCATATCCTTTTGAATTACAGTCGTAATGTTTTAGTGTATACTGTGGTGAAACATCCATGTTTGATATTGTTGTAAAATGTGGACTTATTATGTTCTATATATAGATATTTAATTATGCATCAAAGTAATCTGAATTCCAATTTATTTTGGGAGGATCCTTTTGTCTTTCATTGGACTTTGATAAACAGTTGTTAGGTTAAATAGCAAGCAAAATAAATGTATTGAACAAATATTATACAAACTAAGTGAATTCTCTACTTTTCTCAACTTTTTAATAATAAGTGTAGGTTTAAGTCTTCTTTTTTTGGAAATATTTAAAAACATAATTTTATGTAAAGAAAACAATAAATGGAGTAAGAAGTGTAGGTTTCTTCCAAATCGCTACAGTCTTAACGGTTTTGTATCATGGTGATCTGGTCTTTTTCGGCTACTACCATAGTACAATTAATGTAATGCACTTTCATGCAATTCCATCATAAGGCAAATAAATAGAATTCACTAGTGGAAATCACGAGTTATTAAAAATCAAAGTCCTCGCGATGGTCTTTTCGTGCCTATAATTAAACTCAGTAACTACTGAATGGATTTTCATTCGATTTCTAATAAGAAAGAAGTATTAGCTGAGAAGGTTGACATGTTACAAAGGACATTTTGCTAAAGACAGAAAAAATATCTGAAAAATATTCTAGTCTATTTTTAGTATTTTGCCCAACGTTCTTACACATATTAAGCGTTAGCGTAATCCCCTTATAATATCTAAACAGCTGGAATGCAGGCCTCCTCTCCGTTGCAGGAAGTAAATGATGTTTATTTGCAAGTAAGTTTTTACAAACACTTTTACATAAGCTTTTTTTTTTAAACTAGATCAGGCCGTTGTTTTAATAGGACTCACCGCGTAAAGTTGACGAAACACTAACGACAGACTAGAGCTTAACATCATCTGTCTTTTCCCAATGATGTTGAGGTAGACTTCCAGTCTAACTAGATGCACCTAAATATCAGTAGCATTTTACATGGAGTGCGACTGCTTATCTGACCTCCACAATATACAACAATACCCTTTTCCAAGACAGTTTGTCAGACGTTTAGGTCACTGATTACCTGTAACGACTACCAAAGTTTTACAAATGACAGCTGGGAAGAATGACTTAACAGGCTTTCCGAGGCACGGAGGAATGTCACCCAACCGCAGGCCAGGGGGAGGATTTTTATTTGTTATTTTAAAAAACGTTGCCCCACACTAGGAATTTCTCCTGTATTGTGGGTGCGTTTACAAACTCAACTCACATACACAAACAGCCAGACCCGAAACAACTATCTGCAGGTCAAATAAATATTTTTCGGTGCAGGAGTTGAACCCGTGACACCCAGTGCAGCAGTCGATCGCTCAGCCACTGCGCCAACCGTGCCGTCAAAAATAAATGAGTGTCGTTAAAATAAATTCACTTGGTTCACTATACAGATCTTTAGTAACTGCATATTCTATAACCTCAAAACTTTTCGTTCGGATCACTAACAAGAAGTTAGCTCAAGTACTTCAAGTGCTCGACCGACTACGAAACGTACAAGTTAACGTTACCCAAGGGGGAAATATTACCATTACCTACATGATTTCAAGTCAGATCACGGTTCCTATAAGATTTTCAACTAAAAGCTAGTAACGAAAGTTTAAGCTAGACAAGGCTTTTGAATTAATAATCAAGATTGCGTCTCATGAGAAAATTAAAATGTTAATTAATAATGTGCCAGGAACGTTGTCTTCAGCTAAGATAGCTCACAGAAAGATACACGTGACTTCGCTGGAAGATCAGTAGTACTTAAATATGACTAACGATTTCTGCTTGATATTATAGACATGCTTTACAAATCCCTAAGTTTGTCGACATCGTTCCCATTTTTTTCCTATCCAAATTATATTGGGGTCAAAGAGATTTAAAACACTTATAGAGCGAACATTGGGAATATTTTCATACAAAAATTAATTCTGATCATTTCGATTTTGACACACGGATGTTCCCTGACAAGCGAGCGTATGACACCAGACAGAACAATTTGTAAAGTAGTAACAAGTATCAAATTACAGTTTGTTTCGTCTTGTCCCGTCTATCGCTCGTAAATATTTAAATGTCTTTGAATGGGGTCTAATTGGCTTCAGCTGAAGACTGATGTTACTTGAGGTGACTGACGGTTCAGCTCCACAACTCAGTACTGTACGATACCAGTGTTCGAGCTGGTGGTGCGATAATATGGTCGAATTAAAAATATTATTTAAATACTTTTTTTTTACATTGACCCACTTTGACGGATGTGTCTATGGTATGGTATGCCTATTGTATGTTTTATTGTCTTTTTTTGTTCTCATTTGAACCTTATTGTAACCGTATTGTTTTGTGTAACGTGCCAGACTTAATTCCTATATGATCACAAAGACCTCTACAATCCTGAGCGTACAGAGTGACACGATAACTCTTGGCAAGAAAAGTTGTCAGACATTCAGGCTTACCTAAAACGACTTTCAAAATATTCTTATGATAGCTGGGACCAATTTATTAAAGGGCTTTGTATAGCGTGTAATGGATCATCCATCTACGATCAGACTTCGTCAAGCGTTTCTTATTTAGGATACCCGACCTTATTCCAAATATCCGAACCAGAATTACAACAGAAGTAGTAGTATTGCCACAAAATTTCCTGATACTTCATTAATATAATTTGCTCTCCGCTCGAATCTGACAGAAGTGGGTGTTGATACAGCGTGGGTGTAATGCGAATATAAGCACACCCATTTAACGTATACCATTTTATTACGCTCCAATGACAATTTCGAAGATTCCAAGCTCTAGGTGGGATGGGGAAAATTGGATACGTATCGTGATATTTTTGAACACTTATATTTTTTTGCATATTGCTCGTTTAATTAGCAGATCAACCCACGGTATTTTTTATGGCAAAAGATCTTAGAAAAAAAAATATGGGCGCCTTAAAAGGCGATTCATTTATCTGAAGGACTATATTGCCGTTTATTTTTGATTTCCATTGATTAACATTCATGTCTATACAAAGTAATTTCGGATACCATACTGAAAAGCTTTTATAATAAAGTAACCTGACCAATAGGTCAGTGGATGCTGAACTTTATCATATCACGTAGAGTTTATTAATTCTACGTAAAAATAACCGTTTTCACAGAAATTTTACCCTGAATTCAACGCGAGCGAAGTCGCGGCCAAAGGCTAGTCCTTACTTAATATTATAAAAGCGAAAGTGAGTTTGTTTGTTTGTTTCCTCTTCACGCTTTAATGGCTTAACCGATTTTGATGAATTTTGGTACAGAGATAGTTGGGAACCAGGAGACGGACATAGGCTAATATTTTTTTGAAAAAAGTGGGATGTGAGGGAGAAAGAGGGAAGAAAAGGGAAACCTTAGCGTTGCTATTACAAATTAATAAGGCGCAAGGGGAATTGTGTTACCCCGAATTTAACGCGAGCGAAGCCGCGGGCAAAAGCTAGTTAGTTTATATTATTAAAAAGCTGGCATCGGAATTACTTTTTAAGTTTCATTTTATTATTAAGAAGCCATACAGCTGTTCTTTGTGTAAAACACCATCCACATTTAATCAATACACATATAATTAGAAACTTGAAAAAAAGCGGAAGTTAAAATAAATTCTGAGCTTATTGTTTTAAAGTATATAATTTAAAATCACTCTTGAATCCCTGGGTTTAGGCAGGGTTAGGGCAGATTTGTGTTTAATAGTACACCCACATTTCGCTTGTTACGTTTCAGTAACATGTAATAGGGGGCTACTATTAACTAAATAACAGCAATTCCAATATCAAATATAAAAACCGTATAAAACCAATATGGGTAAATATTTGAGGAGAATGAAAGCATTTTTGTACTTAAGCCACAAAAACTAATTCTAGATTTGGCAAAGAAACTGATAAGTGCGTGGGCATAAAACCAATACTGGCTGGTAAGATCAAGTAGTTGGAACAAAGATATTTAAAGTGTTACATTTTAAGCAGCACAAATTAAAAAAAATGTTCAAACAAATTGCAATAATATAGGTAATCTACAACGGCAACCATAACCTAGAGTTGGATTTTCTTACAGCAAACCTTACTTAGATTTAGAAATTTGCCGTATGCTGGAATTAGTATTATTTAATCAAAAATAGTTATGTGTATCACTATACTTTTATTTATTTATTTATAATTAATTAAAACGGTTTAACACGAATTACAATAATTAACACAGAAACTAACAATGAGATAAAAGTAAAACATTAAGTAAACAATTTACAATAGGTTCAATTAAAACTAACTTGGAACAGTGGACACTCTTGTATACTTTGTTTCACAAAACACCAGGCAGACTAGCAAGACTTTATTCCATTCATCCGAAAACACATCACAATCAGGGTGGGCAGTCAGAAGAGCGTTGATAATCTTTGAAATTCGACACACAGGTGACTCAGCTCTGGCGACAGTTTGGAAAACGGTTGAGCGAAAAGATTGTGTCGGCGGTTCTGACGATGTCCGATGTATTTGTCGGGCACGAATAGCCGGATATGGAGTTCGGGGCAGTCGATATGTCCCCGAAAGGTTTTACAGGCTAAAATAACTGTTAAAGACTTTCGTAAAGTAACGCCATCACGATTCTGCCACTTACGACTTATTTGTACTCAAAACTTGCAAATTGTTTGCTTCATATACGTCCATAATTTAGACTAGAACAGTAAATGTCTTCACGTAAGGCATACGTACAATATTATGTCACTTACTACATAAGTGAGCAGTGAACCTTATTCCCTAAACCAACCGTTTCCTTGGAAGTCAGCTCTCCAAGGAGATGCCACCAGAAACTAATAAGTGAGTTGGAAATGAACTTGAGCCTTGTCTACCCAGTCTGATATATAGATTTCTTTAGTGTTTGAGATATAGGATGGTTATTGGATCATCATTTCGTATTTATTTTCATCATACACCGTACATAACAAAGTCATCAGCAACCAGTTATGAAAGTATTACTCGGATATTTAAATAAAAACAGTTCATTTTCATACATGTATAGGGCAGCTAATTGTTTAAACAATAATTGGGATATTAATAATTTAAAAAACAGTAATTTCCTGCTTTTTAAGACTTTTTCTCGTTATTGTGACAAATAAATATTTTTCTTTACATTCTTCGATTTTTATTTGCAAAAAAATTGCAACTTTTATAAAGAGCTTTGTAGATAACATTATGAATCCTTAATCAACATTTTCTGAGAAAGCGGAATTCAAGAAAAAGGTACATGTCAACTATACTAGCAGCTTAGTGCGGAGATTTGTTTACGTTTTTCTGGGAATTCAGATATGGATTAAAACATAAACTCAAATTGAAGAGTTTATTAAACAATAATGAAAAACAACTGCTGAAATTTTTGAATAGTGAAAATTATACACAAAAATACAATCAGCCTATAATATTGCTGTTCATCTAAGTGTACCTTCCATCCTAAGAAAATACTTAAAATACTTAAATAAACTGTAACACTTAAAACAAACTAACTATCCGTCCCCTATACTTAGAAACGGTCGTAATTGACCAGCATAAGAAATAACTGTCTATCATCGATCGATATCAGACAGAATATAGAAGCAAGTAAATATTTTATTCATTTCACTGTTACATGCTAGACTAGGTTCTGCTAACTTAAGGTGAAAGTAGTATAGCCCGTGACATTCAAATTTCTTACGTTTTTTGGAGTTTAGCAGCTAATAAAAAAAATTTAATCGCATAACAATTACGGTTGATTGAAATTAAAACAACCTTAGTGGGTTGAATTTCCTGCCGAGGTTGCGGGTTGTTACGAAAGACAAAACGTGGCTCCGGAACATAAAGGGCAACAAAAGGAATAAGGCAAAAGATGGAATGCAAGTGGGTTTAAGTCAGTCAAAGTCTGATACTCCCTTCCCGCTCCACCTAGAGCTGGAGATTTGATTATTTCCCAACGGCAAAAAAAGATACGATAGAATCTTTCTTTTATTTTGCTATTTAACCTTTCTAACAAAGTTTAAACACTGGTGCCAGTTTCAGCAGTAGATGTGTTAAATGTCCAGTACATTGTGGATAGCTATCTCACGGGAATACTGTCAACAGTTTGTAAACGTCCATCGTCCGTCGCTAAACACGGCAGACGAAACAAAGCTGTAGTGAACGTGTTGGGAATGACAATGTGGCGTTTTAGTTTTCAGTCCCGTGTAGAAAGTGAAAACATTACGTATTTATAACATTGTTGTACACATACATTGCTATTACATCGGTAAATAGTTTGACAAATAAATAACAACATCTGTAATAGCATAGCAATAATAATATTTCACTCTGCGTACTACCTTTTGCTACACACCAAGCTACGGTGGTGCTACGCCGCACCCTACGGGCCATACCACGGGCTGTGCTACGGCGTAGCATGGGCTGTGCTACGGCGTAGCATGCACTTTGCTTGTTATTTTGTTAAATATCAAATGTTTTAGCGTTAGTATTGAGAAGTTGATATTAAAACCAATTATTATTAGATTAGAAACAATGATTGTTCCGTAATGTTGTTACTAACTACGAAAATTTTACGAAAAATAAAATTTGTATATTTTTAACTCGCAACAGCTGCCTTTCTGCGTTCCGTCCAATGCATTTCAAATCTAAATTAGTATCACGCCTTGATGTCAAAACCTATGACTATGACAAAGAAAAGCAAAAAACAAATTTTTGTTTTAAACATATGACATTTTCAAGGGGGAAATGCAAAATTCTACTCACACACATAATAATCACTGTCATGGTATCCTAGTATGTCACTTTATGTTGAGAGAAACTCGTTATTATAACTCCTTGTACGTGTGTTTGGTACTGTTTGTTTGAAGTTAATGTTTTTGTTTGAAGGAACATATTATTTTTGAGTAAAGTTTTGAGTTTCATGTGATTCGGGTAGCCCGCGATGAGTTTTGTGGCTTTGATTCGGAATGTGTGTTGCTATGTCAAATACGTTAGTTAATATACAGATATTATGTTGACTGTTTTAGACTTTCTGTTCTCAGATAAGTTTTTTACCCAGCAGATGTTGTTTAAGGTTTTTGTTTAGTGAAGGTTCAAAACAGAATGCGTGAAAAAACATCACAAAAACCGCAGAAACATTGTCTGGATATTATTTTCATATAGATCATTCGATTTAGGTATCTTTATTATCCCAAGCAATGCCTTTCTATGTTTGACATAATAAAAAAAAAATGATACTGTTAGCACCTTAAAGAATCTTCTGACGTATCTGTTTATTTTTGTTATTCGGGAGCACTTTACTTCCAAAAAAAGATTAACAAAATAAGACTATATTCCAAAACGGTTCCATTAAACCAATTTATATACTGCATTGAACCATACCTTTAATATACCTTGCAGTACAAAACAAAAGGTTACAGTATATTGACATTACACGCGATAATAAACCCTGATGATTAACTAAATTAGGTGGTTAGTTGCAATAATGGCGTGCAGTAATTTGTAGGCAGAACATTAACTTGTTAACAGTATAGTTGCGTGTTATTATGGTAGCCTGGTACACAGACTTTCACAAACCATTATCCATGTAACTGGAAGTTAACAGAATCCTATGCTATCATAAGCTTAGATGTAGTTTATAAGCACCTATTATAAGACTACCTTGTTCGTGAAGGCGGGAGGTCCTGCCTTCGGTTCCCAGGTTGAAATAAAAGTAGATTAAGTAAAAATTTTCATAAGGATTCGCAAAGAAACAGCCTCCCCGTACATCTGAGTAGATTAGGAATTGTATTGAAGTTTTGTATTAGACGGTTGTCCCACAGAAAAAGTTCAGTTTGTTAATCTGAATCACACACTCAAAGTAAATAAAAATTCCAATTAGTTAAATAAGTACTCCAGTATTCCCCAGTATACTTTACGGTAATATAAGGTACGCGTACATAATTAATTTGTATACCAACACGTAGCGACCGTTTGATTACGGCAAACATTATTATTATTATGGTTGTGTCGGCGCTAATTTCATACAACTTTTAAAATGAAAATGGAAATTTTCGAATTTTTTCAACTTGCTGATTGTGGGATTCACATGACGTGTGCTTATATTATACACTAGCTATGCCCAGCGGTATCATTACTCACGTCGTTAGTGCCGTAGCGTAATATTAGTGGACTAAAACCATTTTCGCATTATTAGTCCATCAACATTAAATGTATTTTTGTTTAAAACAAAAAAACGTTGTCCCACACTAGGATTTTCTCCTGTATCGTGGGTGCGTTTACAAACATTTAAACTCACATACACGAACACCCAGACCCGGAACAACTATCTGTAGGTCATACAAATATTTGGTCCGTGCGGCGATCGAACCCGCGACACGCAGCGCTTCAGTCGATAGCTCAGCAACTGCGCCAACTGTGTCGTCTAATCATGTGTAGTTTGAACTTTTTGGCCGCTGCATTTCACATTACTAACCAATGATGCGCCCACGGTTGGGATGTGACCCAAGCTTCTTTTCTATTTATTTCTATGAGAAGGAGGGATCCACAATAAACCACACGTGCTCAGGTTGTCCATTCGGTGGTAGGATATGCCGGTTCTCTCACCATATTTTCGTTTACGGTTTGAAGCGGCGGAGGTAATTAAATTAATTAGGTACACAAAGTAATGTGCCACTACTGTACTGCCCTCTTCCGCATATGCGTTCGTCATACAGCGGCACGTGCCTGGAATGCTATATATACTCCATGCAATTAAATAGGCTGGTCGACTCTTCACGTGACCAGAGGGCTGATCTATTTTTTGGCCAAAGAATTAGCATTGCCATTCAACGCAGTAATGCTGCCAGCCTTCTGGGCACTTTTCCTGTTAACAGCAATGGGACAATTTTTTTGACGCCCTGTAATTATTTTTATACTTGTATTTTATTGTTCAATTATTAGGTTAATTACACAGTCTTTTTTATAATATTTTTCTTTGTAAAGAATATTTTTGTATATCCTTTTTTGCCCACTTTTTATCAACTTATTTATTATAACGGTTTGCCACATGGATCAATGATAGTAAATCCAGAAACCAACTATTTTCACTAAAACCCAAATATACTATAACCCATAACACTGCCAACATCACAAGACAATCTTGATCCATTCATCGGCAAAATCGGAGAGTAAGTTGGATTAGAATCCAAAAGTATCGGAGTCTAAGCACGTACGATTGTGCGATATGATATGACACTACATTAAATACGATACGGATTACTTTGGTCCTAACTTTTGCCTGTGTTTTTTTCGGATAAAAAGTTGCTTGATATTTCACTACTATTAACTTCAGTACAATAATCGTTGTTTATCATTTGATCATGATGATTTACTTCCTCTACTACAGACACTTTGTGTGATTAGACACCCTTTTTTGGGATGGGATATCATCAAATAAGTTCTCCCACTCTAGGCGTCCATTTTCCTTCATTTGCCCTTTATGTTCCGGGGCCGCAGTATTGTTTTCGAACAACCCGCATCCTTGGCAGGCAGTGGCCTTGGCAGGCCCCTTTTTTTCAATTCAATATAATTTAAATAACTTTGTAAGTGAGTGTTGCCTTAGAATTACTCTTCTATTTCGACACTGATTTCAAAAAAGTTCATTCAACCTTAATTTAATTTAAAACTCACTCAAAAGCGATTACGTTAATGACTATTAATCCCTCTATAAAACCAACCAAGGCAAACAGTTCTCAGAAAATAATTGCACAAAAAAGGGCCCGTTGTTTGATTTTTCTATTTCCACGAGATATTCTCGAGCCCCATGAGGTTTCATTTCACTTGACCCAAATTTAAACGTCCGTCAAGATAAATAAACTGCGGGCAGACAGACTTCTAGTTACTCTCTGTCCTGGGTTCAACTCCAGGTTTTAACATAAACCAGTAAACAAGACCAAGTTAAACAAAGAGTTATTTTGTTAGATATATTTTATATCACAATGTTGTCGTATTAAAACTCAGAAGTTGCCTTATGGTTTAAATATTGAAATTCTCGTATCACTGTTTAAGTAACCATTCTCCTCCGAAACGGCTTGACCGTTTTTTATAAAACTTTATACGTATATTATGTTTGCATAGATTGCTGTGCGTTTTATAGTGTCAAATTGAATTAAAGGGCCTATAAGATAAATTGGTAACAATAACAATGAAATTATTACTTTTTTTTCATAGAAGTCTACGATAAGGCTTAATTTGCCCGTGCTAAATAAGATAGATGTCTTACAAATTGCCAATTAATATCACTCTACCTAAGGGTCTCAGCACACATATGGGATCGGAAAGGGATCGTATCCGTAACGCCTTTCGCCTCGCTGTCAACCAGGCGTCAACCTACCGTATGCACGTAACGAAAGCGTATCAGCAGCGCCTGTACGTCAACTCGGCTACGGCTAGGCGACACCGCGCTTACGCCTCGCCGCCCCCTGGCTGACCTGGTTGGCACCAGATCAGTTTGAATCCAAACGTTAAGTGTAGCGCACGGTTATGTCTTGGTTTACAATATGTGAGTTGGCTATCATAGCCATAGCACTTGATGAAGAGGAAAAAGAAAATAGCAAGAAAAAAAGAAAAAAGATATTGGGTACACAGTATGAAAGGGGAAAGGGTGGACGAAGAGATGTGAGCTCGGGTACGGAGAGACGTAAGCGCGGGGACGGAGAAACGTAAGCGCGGGGACGATGAGCCGTAAGCGCGGGAATTCAAGTTCGGAGCCTGTTCCGAGGCGAGGCGATTACGTTATAATTCCGATTAGTGTGCGTTGCAGTAGGGAGTTTAATACAAACCATTCTGAACGGCTCGAGGCGATACGGTGACGATCCCTTTCCGATCCCATATGTGTGCTGAGACCTTAAATCTCACATAATTGCACCTTTGAGTAATATATGAGCCTATATAGACGAGGCTATTTCAACTTGATTTCAAAGCTATTTATTTAAGGACATGCTGCATACGTGGACACTGTTAGCATAGTCTTAAACTTTTGTAATAACGTGAAGTAGTCATCTCCTTTTAGTAGTGTTTTCCTAGTACATTATTACTAACAAATTTCACTTGTGACGTTTGCATTCGCCGTTAGTTCTATTGTTAAGCTAATATTGGTCCTTGGAAACTTTTATAAGGCAATTTTCTTTTGTGTGGCATTTTGAATATTAAAAGGACCGACGTTACTTTTAAAAATTTTCATCACCAATATTGGAAATGCAATTTTTAGTCGATTATCGTGATTAGGTAAGGATCTCAATTTATTTGGGACGTCGTCGTCGGAACAAGTCTTCTTCTTTTTCTAGTACTCGTCAGATATCTCTTTTGTAGCCATACAGAGCCACAAACAGTACAGTCATCAAACCATCGTTTCTTTCTTCTATTATGGCCATCAACTTTCATACTCAGTACTTTCCTAACGGCGGCGAATCACTAATTTCTTTGCACCACCTTCCCTATACCAAGACAATTTTTATCCAATCAATGTGATAAAATGGTATATGTCTTAAATACATATATTAATTTAATATCATTGCTACACAAGGCAAGTTGCGGCCAAATACAAGCCTATTTAGTACATATTTTAAAAAAAGAATGAATGATGACTCAAAACAGTTCGTTCGCGTGCTACTAGGGTACCATAAATCTAAAACAACGTGCTGCATTTGAAATGCATCACGGTTATGCAAAGCGTTGTATATAAGACGCTACAAAATGTGGACAAATTTATGAAATAGACATTTTGTTTTACAGTCAGTTACAGAGATAGATCATATATTTCACGCAGCCTTTGTTACAAATACTTTGTAAACATGGTCAATTTTGTTCGCTGTTTCATGGAAAATTATGACCGTTAATTAACTTAATAAACACCACTTAATATCCCTGGCGGGTTAGACAGAGGTGTGCTTACAAAGTGAATAATTCAATTTAAACGTTTTCAACGAATTACAAAAAAGAAATAGATTTTTTCCTCTAATCATCAGAGCAATCGTGTAAATAAAAAGAGTCTACCCAAAAAAAAGGATTTCAAAAATATAGCGTTTGCAAAAAGATTTAAAAAAGTTAAATCTTTTGCCAAGTATGCAAACAGAATGGCGGAAGTGTTTGCTGGGCTGTGCTTTATAATCTACCCTTTTCTAGTTGGCTCTAGCGTTTGTACACAATGGCCCATGTTGGTCCGTCTGATCAACATTCAACCAATGAGGTTGAATACTAATCTAGTTTACTCACATGACGGTAATCTTATTTCTTCTATAAATGCGGAAGATTGTGGAGATGGATGTATGGATGTTTATTACTTTTTCACCGAAACTCACAGATAGTTTATTACCTGGATTAACATATAGAATACTTTTTGTTCCGATAACACGATCCCATGAGACAATTACAGAAGTCCAAGCGGGTGAAGTTGTGGTGAAGCAAGTGGTGATCTAAGACTCGCTCACATTGCGGGTTGTTTGTAAGGATACCGTGGTCCCGGAACATAAAGGGCAATAGAAGGAATATGGGTGGATTTTAGTGAGTACAATTCTGACACTACCCCCCGCTCCGTTCAGAGTGGGGGAAGTTATTTGATGATTTCCCATCATCCCAAAAAAAGGCCCGTTGACCAGGTTTAAACGAAAAAAAATGATAACAAACTACAACTACATATTATTATATTTTCATAAAAAAGTGATATTGATATCAATAGAAGTTAGACTTGAAGAACCAATCAGTGGAACGAATATTTTAAAAAAAACGTAACTGTTATATCTGACTCCCAAAGTCAAAATAGGTTAAATAAATGATCGTAAATATATAAATTCGAGTTGATCTCTTTGAGTTATGATTCGAGCTACACGATTTCTGACGGATGCTTGCACTGACTAGACAGGTCCACTCATATCAGTGTTGTTATTTCTCCAAAAGACCATCGCAGACACTAATTTGCATAGTCCTAATGTGAGTTGACCAAAATTATATCCAGCCCTTAAAATACCTCTGTTCTTAGAGAAAAAACGGCAAAGTACGAGTCGGACTCGCACACACCGTAACGCCAAACATTAGCAATATTTTTAACGTTCTCTCCAATTTTTTTTTTAAATCGTTGCCCCACACTAGAAATTACTCCGTTATCGTGGATGCGTTTACAAACATTTAAACTCACATACACAAACAGAAATTAAATGGAAGAACTTTCACATATCGAAATAAACTGTGGTCAAAAAATCTAACAGAAAATTCTCAGTAACATCATGCCTGAGTATTTTTCGTAAGAGTTTATCCATAAGATACAAGTGTCAAGCTTTCAAATCCAGAACGAAATGGTTTACATCAGAAACATATCGGGTTCCAATAGCGAACACAAATTGTATCGTGTTTTATCGTATATCGCGATCGCCGACGTGCGTTATTGGCTGAGCTCACATCTACGTGGTTTATGATACCCTGGTATCGTAAACTACGCAGTAGTTGATCGGCGAAAACTATTGGTGTCAATTTCATAAAAATAAATCTCCGGATAACAATTTGATTTCTTCATATTTTTAAAAAATACTGTCTTTTACAACCAGTTATATTATTTATATAATTCTGCTGTACGTGTGTATGCCATTGAACTCCTCCCAAACGGTTGGGCCGATTTGAATGATTATTTTTGTTTGGCGCCCTAGATAGTTTAGATTCCCAAATCAGCCAGGCAGATGGCGCGCTCTAGGGGGTTAACAAACAGGGTGGCTAAGTTTCTATGGGAGAACGCGATTCCGTGGCTGGAGTGAGTTTAGTGATAAAACTATTAGGATTGCATGAAATTCATGGTGGTATTAATAGTTTGGCCTGTTCAATAAATTCTGGATAGAACCTACTTATTTTTATCCGGTTCTAGGCAGCAGACTGTATAATATCACGCTACAATTTTTAGGAGCTGAGTTGGGTGAAACCGGTGGGCATAGCTAGTAAAGTTATATATTTTAAAGCAAAATGTTTTTTTTTGCAAAGTATATTCTGATCCTCATTTTGTGAAAGAAAAGGTTTTTATGATAATATCTCGGGATGAAATCTTAATTATTCAAGGGGTTAACTGATATTATCTAAGTATTACAATAACGGTCTGCTTATAACATTAGCTTTGAACACAGATTCTTAAAAATAATTTATTCTCAATACCCGCAAAAAATATGTTTTTCGTACCACTTGCTCAAAAAAGTGACATTCTATGCCACAAAAAGCGAACATAACAATAGTCATTTTTAATCTGTCAAAAACAGGGAAAGAAAGTTGTACTGAATTTCATTCATCCCCTAGGGAGAGAATGTGATTTAAAATTGGAATACTTAATACTGAACTACATCTGTGTTTACACCATTGAGTTTGTAGGTATATAAAGCATTAAGCATCTTTTTTAAAAAGGAACACGCAATTAATATGCAGTTATGATTATTAAATAAAATTACCAAAACCGACGAGGTCGTATGAGCTTGATGCCTTTGCTTTTCCGACAAAACATATTAGTCTAGGAATTTGCCGCGATTTTGTTTTCTTCAAATACATAAACGATAAGTTTGTTTTTATAAATAAGTTAATGTTTTAAAAATACATTGTTAAATCAAAGCGACAGTGACAGTGTATTGTCGGATTCCATCAGTGCAAATGCTGCCGCAATCATACTCATCAACAATAAATGTACCAAACAAAGGTGTAGCTCTCTTTATAAATAATTGGACCAATGTTCGAATCTTAACTTTACTTTTAATGTCATTATCTTTGATAAATGCTTATCTCATATTATTACTGTATTACTGTGTACGAAAAGTAGAGTATTTTCCTCGGTGATAAAGCTGTCTTAGTCTTGGGTAAACTTAAATCTCTCGCTACACTCAGGACTCGTCTTAAATCCCTCGCTTCGCTCGTGATTTAAGTTTTTAACACCCTCGCTACGCTCGGGAGTAAACCTCGGGTCCTTCGTTACACTCGCGATTTAAATCGTCACCCACGACAGAAGACACTGCTTTATCCCCTTGGTTAATAATCTACTATTTTATTATTAATATCTACCATACTCACAACAGCACGTTAATGAATGTATTTCGGTAGTTTTTCCGAATCTTGCTGTTTCTATGTGTGTAAAGTACAAGTTTCTCTAAATTTTCATAAAAATAGAAAAAAGGTAGGGTAAAGTTTCTTAAAAAAAACATTGATAGTATATTTAAGTTCTCGAAAACGGTTTTCAAGTTATTAAATATCTGGCCGAAAACAATTTGCGATATTGACGTGACAAGTGAATTTATTGCCTTGTTTAATTCGAAAAAGGAATTTAAAATAACAATAAATTGCTCGATGTAACTCAGGCGTAGAGATTTATTGAAAGTTAATGAAACTTGAAGAATAATTAAACTTTTTCTGAAACAGACAAATTGATACAAAGAACAACCGTTATTTTTAGCTTGAATTGAAACTCTCCATCGAGTCAGCTAGGTACTCAGCTATTTTCTAATTCAAAAAGTTTTTTTTTTAAATTATAGTTATAGTTTACTACTTCACAGTATTGTATTGAATAAGGGACTGGAGTCCTCAATTCCACCGGTGCCTTAAACATATATATGAAACTAAACCCATAAACAAAAACCTAAATTTTTGCTCACCTTCCAGCAAAATAAATACAAATACCAGATAAACAATTTTTATAAAACACGGGATATTTTATATCTCCGAAATCTTACATGTGCTGTAAACTTGAAGCTCGTGAAACAAAGTTAGGAAAACAAAACTGCGTCGAAGCAATGTTTGGTTAGAGATAAGAATACCTACCTACTAATGTTTCCCTAGTACTTTGACCTTCAGGTTTTTATCCAAAATTATTTTCTGTTACGAGGCGGCGGCGAGCCAATGAATTACCAAGTTCCAAACTCCGAAGTTATCGTTGATTGGAAGAATTTTGCTTGGTCCCACAGAGCTGTGAATAAAATTAAGTGAAGGAACCTGGTAAACATTTTAGTTGTAGTTTCTCTTCTGCCATTAATATGTAATCTGTGGCACTAAATTGCAAAACGCCTTCAATCTGCAGGTAATGTATGGTTACTTCTAAACCCTCTATGTAATCCTAGTACCAACGTATGTACTTATCATACGTCGTACGCCCCTTATGTTATCCTAATACATATATTATACCTATCGTACGTACGGAAAACGATATCAAGAGATTAATTAGATAAAAATCAAGATCTCTAAGAAAAGCGTCAATTTACATAGTTTTTTTGTTGTAATTAAATACAAAAATATCCTTACCTTTTGCCGCTTTGTTTCAATCTATCTGAAAAGCATTAGAATTCCTTTTTTAAAAATTTTAAGGTTCCGGAAGCTCCAAATTACAACATTAAGAGCAAGTTGAGACGTGAAGCAAAGCATTCAAGCGTGTGATTCAATCCAACAGTCGTATTGCGGTTTTGTCAGACAATCCGACGCCGACGACTCTGCAGTATGGCCGAACCTGCTAACCGCTGATGCACCGACTAAGTTCCTAGTACCTCAAAGTGGTTGCAGTAGAATAGAATTTACTATATGTACAGTCAGCAAAAGAGACTAGTAACCAGGCTCGTCAGAAACAGTTGAAATTTTATTAAAACCCCATGAATGTTTTTGAATAAATGATAGAAAACAAATAGTTATTTTTTATAAATCCATTTTTTTTCTAAGATACATCCTTGATATTAAATGGGCTGTTTAATAATTTAGAATAACCAATTCACTAAAATGTATGAGTCTAAAAAAAATATCTACATTGCAGTCAATACGAAAAGTGCCCAGAAGGCTGGCAGCATCAAACACAATTACAACAGTTGACAGTTCATTAAATAAATTAAATTTGTGTTTGTTATGGTTTCTTTTATACAATCACCATGTCTGATGAGTTTAGTTACTTATCACTTGTGCTGACTGTATACCAAAAGCAAGCAAGTAGGTAGCTAGGAATTTACCTAGAAGCATCTTGTATATTGAGTCGATGCGATGTTCATAGATTTGCTAGCCGGTCGAATTTCGTAGTTGGCCCATCAATCTGGCAAGATGCTTGAATTGTGTGCGATTTTTTTGTTACTGAGAAATATAATGTAACTATTCGATATAAGATTTATTCTTTTACAATTCAACTACTTGCAGTTCACCAAAAAATTCGCACTATACTATTTCCAAGCCCTTTAAACAAATAAAAAAAAACTAATTGCTTACCTATTCTCGTTCCTATCCATACAAGGTCAAAGTTGATTACAATCTTAAGCCAAGAAACACTGTTCGCTTGTTCGGAAGATTGAATCCTCCACTCTTGGGTCATAAAGGAGGTTTAATTAAAACGCCAAATGACCTCTGGGGAAAATGTCGCCCACTATATCAGACACTGATATAAAAATTGGGAATGTTCTTTTGTCTTTACGGAGGAGGACCGAGTGGCTAAATAACAACAGCCGCTTGGGTTGACCTTTAGGTTAAGTTGTGCTTGCCTAAGTAGGGCTATGGATAGACTTATTAAGGAGTTGGGTATGTCATTTGTAGATTTTTGACAGTTGTTATGGGTAATCACTGTCCCGAGAGTCTAACAACCAGTCTTACCAAGGGGTATCGTATTACCCAGTATTAACTGGGTTGTGGAGTTCACATAAGCAATCGCTACATGTAAAATACTGCTATTCAGCTTCATCGGGTGTTGTCCTTCATTTGTTAAAAAGAAACAGGAGGCGTGGTCCTAACCATTGATTATGTTGTTATTACTAACAATGACAAATATAGGGTTTTCATTTTTATTATTGTCTACAAGTAGAGTTTCTATATTTTTTGTATCTAATCTATGGTATGTGAAAAAATCGCTCAGATTGTAACCGAAAATGGTCTTTTCTGAGAACTTTTTCACAATACAAATGAGAAAAGAGATTCATACAATCTGCTTAGCCTTTCCCAGAGATTAAAGAGATTGTGCTTTCTAATACTCCAAAAAATCCATAAGGAGCAATAACAATATATACTCATGAACTACAAAAGCAATATCAGCAGTATTCGCGCCGTTTCGCCTTTTATTTCCACAGTCCATATCTTTTTCTCTCGCGATTACCATTTGTTTCGTGACAGTTTATTTTGGGTAACCTTTTTGTTTTAAAAATGGAATTGTGGCGTTATGCTTTTGTTTGGTTGGTTAACTTAGTCACTATGCAGCCAGTAAGGTTATCTTTAAAACGGTTTAAATTGGAATCATAAATTATTTTCGAAAGGTTTAATAAAAAAAAACCGATCAGTCTAACTGGCATGGACTAGCTGTGGCCACAAACATTTTAATTTAAATTTTTCAAACCGGTCGAAAAATATATGTCGGTATACATATAAAAGACATATTTTCCCAATATTTTCATCTACCAAAACAGGAAAGTGCGGAATTCAGCTGTTTGTAATTTCCAATAACTACATACATAAAATTAATAAAATGCTGATTAAAAACAATAAGTAGGTTACATGGACGGTGATTGCGAATGCATATCGGTGTACTTTACTTTCATAGGTTTTAAAACTCAGATTTGACAGTACAGTTGCCTTTATTCTCGTTGACATAAGGTTTGAATCAGAGCTGAATAACTGCGAAAACGTTATAGTCGTGAATCTCATTACGAGTGCTGTTTACATTTGTTTTATAACCATAAACAATTCTTTGTTCGTTTTCATGAACCACAGATTAAAGAGGTCAGAGTAATATTTGTTAGCTGTGGTTGTGTGAAAACAAATAAAACGAATTTACCTAGATCGTGAATGCGTCGATTTTTTTAATCTAAAATATAACAATACTATAGCGTTTTAATTAAATTATTTGCAATAAACACAGTCAGAATCATACAAATAAATTAATATATTCTTATATTAATAATATGATGATTAATATGTGTGAAACGATGTGCGTAATTAAATCATAAAATAGCGACCCGCCTCGGATTAGCAAGTGTTTAATAACATTGACTTACCAAATTCATCAAACTTATTTTCGGAATAAAAAAAAACAATAAATTTATATTAATGCTAGCTTTTGCCCGCGGCTTCGCTCACGTTAAATTCGGGGTAACACAGTTCCTCTTTCCTGATTTGTAGGTACCTGTAGTTTTTGCCCTTGCGCCGTATTTATTGTAATAGCAAAGCTAAGTTTTCCCTTTTCTTCCCTCTTTCTAACACATATCTTAATTAAAAAAAAATTATGTCCGTTTCCAGGGTCCCAACTATCTCTGTACCAAAATTCATAAAAATAGGTTTTGCCTTTTAGGCGTGAAGACACGGTAACAAACATACACACAAACTGGCTTTCGCTTTATAATATTAGTAAGGATAGTAAGGATTTAAGTGCTCTTTATATATAAGAGGCGTCGACTGAACTAAAAAGATGGCGCGACGAACAGGACCAAACCACAGAAGGGGTTCACAGAGATTGTTAGCCAGCAGGCAGCAAAAGTATCCTTACTAATATTATAAAAGCGAAAGTAAGTTTGTTTGTTTGTTACGTCTCAGGCCTTAATGGCTGATCCGATTTTGATAAATTTTGGTACAGAGATAGTTGGGACCCTGGAGAGTGACATACTAATTTGCTTTTAAAAAAAAGATGGAAGATGATGGAGAAAGAGGGAAGAAAAGGGAAAACTTAGCTTTGCTATTGTAATAGCAAAGCTAAGTTAAGTAACCTGATGGATTGTAATCCATCAGGCGCGAGGCAAAAACTACCGGTTGGGGAACTGTATTACCCCGAATTTAACGCGAGCGCCGCGGGAAAAAGCTAGTTATACCATAAAAATATGGGTTAGGCAGAAGTGTACCTAATAGTACACATTTCGCTAGTTATGTTTAAGTCACATATAATAAGAGGCAGCCCTACTGTAACCAACCGGTCACAAATTCAAATTCAAGAAATCAAAAAACATTTGCCCGGGAACCAAACCCAGGACCTCATACCCAGCAGTCGCGATTGCAACCACTAGACCAGAGAGGAAGTAAATATTTTTTGTGTAATCGATAGTCAATTATAAAGTTACAGGTCTGACCATTTGTCAATTGTATATTTTACTCTGTATCTCCAACTCTTGTCGAATGAGATGATTCGTTTTTATTGAAAATGTAATACAAATCGACCTCTAGGCCATTCCGGGGCAACTTTACGATGCTCTTAAATAGCTGATCATTTTTGTCAACAAGAGAGGCTTCGAAGTGTCATGCGTAGGCGGAAAATTATATCTAATCAAATGGACCACTTACTGCTTATAGTTTTTGGTTCGTCGCCTTCTCGATTAAATTATAATTTAGCTAATTGTGATCAACTGTTTTTTTAGACATACCAATCAATTATTTACGGATATTCGAAATGGTCTTTGTGTGCGTTTGTTTAATGTTCTGTATTTGAAACTTAATTAACAACTGCGAGAAGATGAAGGTGTAAGTAGACAGATCTCGCGAGATGACACCTGGCTACCGTAGATGCGGATGTTGACGGCGAGC
This sequence comes from Ochropleura leucogaster, assembly GCA_958449745.1. Classification (NCBI taxonomy): domain Eukaryota; kingdom Metazoa; phylum Arthropoda; class Insecta; order Lepidoptera; family Noctuidae; genus Ochropleura; species Ochropleura leucogaster. Next base: position 13,407,637 of record OY288220.1, on the reverse strand, counting down.
AATGAGTAACTCACCATCCATCCGTCTAGTGATGACAGGCCGTTTCGACGGCGCCTTCGTAGAGTATTAAAAAAATATATAATTTGTGAAGATCTTGCGCTTCGCCTAGTGCGGGACAAATTAATTGTTGATTTCAATTTACGATTGACTTTACCTTTAATTTGTAAATCCGGAATAGATGCAACCATCTTTAAAAAAATAAAAACAGTTAATGCCTCAGCTAGTTTTAAAGCCCTACGTTGTTTTCAAGTATTTTCTTAAAGAAATCTATTTTACGAAAATAGGTTCTCTATCTGCAAAGTTATAAAGATGAAACTCGATTTCGTTAGTTTATCTTGCTTAAAAGGCTTTTTAAATTTTAGTTTATTCATTTTTATACATATTAATTTATATTTATGGTCATTTGATATTGTGGTTATATTAGGTTCGTAGATAAAATTCGTATAAAAATAAGTTTGCACTTAGTCATAGACAATCTCTAGTTTACATAATTATATAAATTAATAATCGAAGCAAGAAAGGCAAAATAAAACTACTAAATTAATGTAATATACATTATTGCAGAATTCCCCTCCCCCGTTCCACTACACGATCCGCCTAACAAGAAACAAACATAGGACCATGATCGATAGTACAAACTCATGTCTAAGGAACTCGCACCTGCCGATAATTGTCGCCGTATACGGCTTCAACCTAATCGTGTTACGACCAGACTGCGTCTACAAGCCTCTAATTACGACCATTCACCCAACGTTGCAGCTATAGGCCTGATAAGCTGTTACACGGTGTTACAGTTACAATCTCTTACGTCATATGAGCTCCTGGTGATTGAATGTGATGCTGGTCTTTGTGACGGTAATTTGTTAAGTAATTACTAGATGCGCCCCGCGGTTTCACCCGCTTGACCGGTTTAAAAAGTAGTAATTTATGTGTACCGACTAAAAGTCACCCATGTTATAATTATGTTAATCCAAGTTATAAACTGTAGTTATTGCGTGAAAGAGTAACAAACTTTGGTATTTATAATATTAGTAGGATTTTCAGTGCGTAGGTAACAAAACAGAAAAGTTGAAAGTTAATTTTATACGAAAATTGTTTTTTACGCTATTGCATAGCTTCTATCGCGGGCCATGAGCGTGGAGACCGAATCCAGAAATTTCGTAACAAAAAACCTAACACTTTCATTACGAATTCAGCGTAGAACCAACTGCATTAAGATAAACTACATGGCTTGCATGAATTCACGGTTTCCACTATGAATTCATGCAAGCCTAGTACTTCCGTACAGGTCTTAATAGATTTTTAAGCTATTGCATAGTTACTATCGCGGGCCTTTTTTATTTATTACATAAGTTTTTTTTTATTTATTGCATAAGTTGATAAAAAATGCTATGCAATAGCTTTACTGCGGCAGACCTCGAGTGCCACACGTATTTTTTTTTTCTAATATTTGGGCCCTGGAACATACATATTTATGATATCTATAATGTTCAGGGGCTTTCCATTATAACTATTTTATTTTCTCTTCTTTTTATTTTAATTATAGCTCTTGTCATTATCGACCTGGAATTTTGTCAACCGCGTTAGGATCACTTTCTAGTCTCACCGGATGCAATTGAATACCAGTATTTTATACTGGCAGTAATTACTGTTTGTTTGATATTGTAGTATAAGTGAATCTTAAACGAAAATCGTCAAGTGTCATTCTGCGCGAATAGAACTAAGGTGGATTTCACCGATTTTGTAACATGACCTCGATCAAGGTCGTTTTCATGATCTAATGATCAAAAACTTTTTACGTTTCCATGGCAAAGAACTCAGGGTCGCAATTTTTTCACAAAAACGTAGTGCGTTTAGCTTTTGCAACAGCCGAAAGCAAGAATATCAAAATGCAATTAATTGTCAAACCTGTATTTACAGTTGTGTCAATGTGTTACTTGCTTTTTTCTATTCCTATAAATAACTAAAGCAATGGTGTTAAATGAAAAAGGGAATCGGCATCCGCAAATGGTAACAACTAGACACTTTAATCGAAATCGGCCCTCAATGTGCACCAAATAACAAACTACTAGCTGTCGCCCGCGACTGCATATCTCCACGTGAAGGATCACGTGGAGATATGCACGCACGTGTGAGAAAAAATTATGTCGGGCTAAAATCTATCTCTGTGGCAAATTTCATCCAGATTAGTTTAGCCTTTTTGCCATGATTGAGTGTAAAACATCCATCTAAACTATCGCGTTCATAATATAAGTATATATTACTTTGAATTGCCCTGAATGATTACGGTAAGACCAGTCTAGAACATCGCGTGATTCATCGACCGATTGTTGATCTATTGAATAATTTATCACAACTAGGCAACTGCACTTGAAATCGAAAATGTTACGTTATCCTCGATTCCTCATGTCGGCTTGACCTTTATAGAAATGCAAGGTGAAATGGTGAGCCCGACAGCAAGATAATGAGTTGGACTGACTGCTCAGCGTCCATTCAACTTGCGAAGTCTTTAAATGTTTGGTTCTTAGTCTGGTTTCTGTCGCCCTGGTTATACTAGAACAAAAAAGCCTGTTTTGAATTGATTCAATATTTTAAAACCGAAAGTGTGTTTGTCTATGTATGTTACTTACTCCTTTACGCTCAAACTTCAAGACGAATTGAGATGAATTTAGATGAAATTTGGTATGTAGACTTTGTTTCCCGGTTTACGCGGATGAAACCACAGGGCGCAGTTAGTTTTATATAAAGTTTTTTTTCGTTCTGTCTTCCAATTAATGACATGATAAGACAACGTACATTTAGCAACAAATTCGATTCCTCAATCCAGTATTATAACCCTTAAGACCAGCTCGCTGTTTCTAGGCCTTACTCATATTAATAACATTTTAATGTATGACAAATCCATATGATGCTGAAATGTATATTCAAAAATACTGAGCTGAGATTCCTGAACACTGCTTCCCGTTACCTCTGGGTATATACTCTGGTCTAAGATAATACTTCGCTTTTATAAGCGAAAGATTTGTTTGTTTGTTACGTCTTCACGCCCCATTAAAATGGCTAAACCGATGTTGGTGAATTTAGGTACAGAGATGTTTGGAATCCTGGAGACAGATATAGGCAATTTTTTTTAAGTGAGAAAATGGGAGAAAGAGTGTAGAGAAAGATATTAGTTTTTCGATCATCACGCAGATTAAAGTTAGCGTTAGCCCAAAGTAACTATGCCACGCAGATGAAGTCGCGGGCGGAAGCTAGTATTTTTCTATTTTGGTAATTCTAATTGCGACTGTATTTAATTTTCTTAATTTTCAGTTCATGTTTTATGTACAACCGATAACTTATTTGTGTAGTGTTTAATGTTAGTATAAGTTAGTTATAAATTAATAACTAAGTCAGGGACAGAAACATGAATAAAGTCAGTAGCTCAGTGTTTATATTTAAGCACATTATATTTCTGTTACCAAGTTTCGCTATAAAACAATCGTTATAAGTCTTCTCGACTGGCGGCAAGTTATCCGTCAAAATAAAATTATGAAGATCTTTTGGACAAAAGTTCGTCTACGTTTTGTTGGTACGAAAATTTATTAAAACGACGGCCTTGGAGCGTTAAAGGTGAAGATAAAAACATGACCCGCTTTCTGAGGCCGCTGAAAAGGTGCCGATACTCTCAAAAGTGATTAAAAGCGTAAGTAATACGGTAGCCATTACTAATTTACCGGAAAATTCTGGGCTGCTTTAAATAATAAGATTAGGTTTTTCTTAGAATTTGAAAACAAGATTTAGTTAGAGGAGAAAGTATAATAGGCAAAGTAACGGCCTCGCCTTAGATTGGGACTAGATTAACTAGTCAAAATATGGGGATTAGGAAGAGGGAGTAAGTGCGTTCTATAAACTTAAAATATTTCTTAACGTACCAATTTTATTTTGTTTAATCTCTACTGTCCCAATGGTGGTCAAAAACCTTCCGTAATTCCTTCCATGAGCTCTTCTTTCGTGTCTCTTCGAACTAGCCCTCGTATGAAGTTCTTAAAATGACAATCAGTAGCCTTAAACTTGACAAAAAAAAATTGTCACAATGAGTCGCGACGAGCACACAAAATTCAAAACATTGTACATGTAATGCATTACAAATATTTAAAAATACAAACGGAACAACAAAATAAATACACGCAGACAGTTAGTGCTTAGCGTAAGTCTCCGACAAAATTAAAAGGACTATAAGCTATATAGTATACCTCATTATACTTATCAGTTGCCACCCGCTAAGTATTTAACATAATTAGGATTCAGTGAGTAGGCGTCGAACTTACCTACAAGTTTACTGACACCCACTTCCTATAATCAATGTAACTGAGTAGGAACAAATTAATATAGATGAGGGGTCTGTTTTCCTTAGCACTTGAAATATCACTCTCTTAGAATAAATTTGTAGCTCGAGGAGATCATTTATTTGTAAAACAACAATGCCTTATGAAAAAAAAATAGTAATTAGTTAAGCATTATATAGTTGAGTTGAGTATAAATTATTTAATCCACGTATTGTGTTAGAACGGTAAAATCGGCATGGACCTCACAAAATCTGTGCGTTATCTATTTTTTTTAATTGTTAAGGCGTTTCACACGCCTGTGACTAAAAGAGTGTTTAGCGCACCTGACTAAAAAAGTGAAAGATATGAATCCCACCAAAAACATACAGTAAAAAACTAGTCAAGCCTCGATGAAGCTGCTTGTTTATCTCTAAAAATTTATTTTATTTTATTAACTTTTACTAAATAAAATAAAAGAAAGAAACATTAAGATTTTTTGTAAAGGCTTGTTTTGTACGTATACTGAAAATGCCTGTATAAATATCACAACGGTATACTTTTAATCCCAACTGGAAACTGGATATGTACAAAATCCGGCACAAACCTAGTACATACTTAAAAATCATATTCATAAAACGGATTGCTCTGTTGTTTACGCATATAAAACTTTGTTTATTTTCTGTCGGTATCCCCATCCGATATGTCAAAGTTTTAGTTGGAGCCGGAACGTGGCGCAAATATGCTCAACGTTGATTCGCATTTTGCGGATACGACATGAAAATGGACTGTTTCAAATGCGATGGTTTTAGTTTAAGTTATCTTTTAAGTCAATAAATCGTAGTTGTTGAAGAACAGTAGGGTTACCATGACATCGTATAGCAGTTCTTATTCCTGTGTGAGAAAGAGATGGTGCTAGACACCCTGTATAGCTGTGGCTCTTTCTCTCAGTGAAATAAGTTCTGATTTAAGACGTCATGATGGGGTAGCTGGTTAGGTTCTCGGTCTTTAAGTTATGCTTATATTGTAATCACTCTAAATAAAACTCACTTCTTAAATTCTCTTATAGATATTGCATAATTTGAACTCGTTGGACCTTAAAATATGTTTTGCACAAGTTTTTTGGATGCATAACTAAAGTTGGCACTATAGTGTAGCAGTTTTAGTAGCCCTACCGGGCTACTAAAACTGCATCCCAAGTTAAACAGGGGATCACAAGTTATGGAAGTTTGTATTTTTACTGATGAGAACCCTCATCGTTTCATTTCGTATGTACAGCGAAAACATTTTTTTTAGTGATTGTTATTAATATTAATAAATTCTTTATTCCGACATGTTTAAAAAACTCAATTCCACAATCAATCACTTGCTTTACAGCACCAGGGCCGCATAGCCTGCAGTAGTTCGGAGATAGCTCGGTAGATTTCTCATTTTCCAACGTCCCCCTGAGATTGCCTCGACGACTGCACCACGGAAATAGATTATTTGCTATTGATTGAATTGACGACTTACTTCTCTCTTGACGTAAACAACGGACCCGATAGCTCTTAGAGGTTTATACTGCCCTAGTACTTTAGTTTGATAAGTTGGAGAGGGTGGATCGGTTTCTGATATTGTTTTCACAAGATGTTGAGTAAATATAAAAAAAACGGTTACTTTATAACCTTTATAACCTACCTTATTATCTAAGGCCATTATTGTAAGTAACTTGTCACATAAAAGCAGCTTATGTCGTATTATAAGGTTTCATCTTGTAATATTATTCCAAGTAGGTAACGATAAACATCCATTATTTCATCATAGTTCGAGTGAATCGGTTTCTTCTAGGCAAGCGTGCTTCACCCTAGGCCATCATCATCATCATTATCCTTTCACATCAGGCGAGTTGCAGCCAAATGTAAGCCTGTAAAAATATGTAAAAAAAACTTAAATCATAATTTTGATTATCCAGAAAAAACCTTGAAAGAACAGTAGGAAATCCAAACCACCAGGGTATCATAATCGTGTGGAGCAAAGTGGCCCGTTACATAAATTTTATAGCCACTATCGACGCATGTGAATGGTTTAATTTAGCTGGAAAACATCCTTATTTGCGATATATTATGTGGAATAGTAAATCGTATATAACGTGAGGTTAAACGACCTGCCCTGTAGGGTTCCGTAATAGGATTTGTAACTTGTTTTAGTATGTTTTATACAACGTAATAAAGTAAACGAGCGTGTGAGTGCCTCGAAGCGACGGTACATGATGATGTAAAGAATGATACACATGATATATGTGTTGTATGTACTCCTGGTACATGCATTTATTATTCTTACTATGTAAAAATGGAAGATGAATATGTTCTTACTTTTTTTGGCATCATACTAAACTAAGTAAAACTCCCTGTACCTACATCTTTAAGAAATAACGTGAAAAAAAAAATGAGAGAGAACTTTAAATTAATCTAAAAATCGGTTAAATTCATAGGTTATTTGCCGAGAAAATCCCTAAAAGATGCAGAGTTTCTCTGCAGTATACAAATTTAAATATCGACAGATTCTTGGCATAACGTTCAGCGTTAAAATAGTGCAATGCAACAAACTTCTGACTAAACTCTTACTAAAAAGGAACAACAATAATGGTGTTTCATACATAACACGAAAGTATACATATTTCGTCGTCTTGGCACGGATAAGACTCGATGTATTGCTTTTGGTCGAGTTCTAGAGCGTCTCGAGAAAATTATTTGAATATTGTTAGGAAAGAAAAATCTTTGGAACAATTGGCTTTTTCTGCATTTTTTATGTAGTATATAAATTTACCAAAAATTAACTTATTTTTCTAAAAAGAATTCGTGGTTGACTTATACTGGCTTTTGTGTTTTAATCTTTGATTATTAAGTGTACATATTAAGTTTGATAAAACATAGGGACGGAGGAGTTTCTTTAGGAATAAAACTGTTCTGTATTTCTAAAAACCCTGAACAAATATATGACAGATATCCAATATATTCTACTCTAGATCCCATGTTTACCAAGACGACATGACTATCAAGAGCTATCTGTACGAAGGTCCATCCCTTATAAGTGTGATGTAAGAATTCGCGAGCCGTCACGTTCGCACGATAAATTACAGAAGTTCTCGACTTGGCCCATTACTCATCGCCCCATCCGGCACATACTTCGTATCGGCGTTTAATTACTAAACTGATTAACTCGTACCACCGGGACTCGGATAAATTTTATTAAGAATTTTGGCTTTAATAGGGTTATGAATTTACGAAATACATCGATAAACAGCGATAAATGTTGTTGTTAATATTGATCTTACTGATAAAAATTACATATTGTACGCCTTTAATCTACAAAGGTAAGGCAAGGCAAGGTTCGAAAGAGATACCACGGCCCCGGAATACAAAGGCTATAAGAAGAAACATGGATGGGTTTTAGTCAGTACAAGTCTGACACTCCCTTCCGTTTCTTTCAGTGCGGGAGGAATCATACCATGATTTCCCATACGATAAAAAGGGTGAATCTAATAGTACAACCCACATTTTGTTAGTTATATCTCATGTTAAAAGTAGCGACCGAAGCTTAGCAGTCACTTAAATATATCGCTACATACATTTATTTAGGAGGATTTTTTCACATCTAATTAAATTCATAATTGCAAGAACACAATATAGGAAGAGCAAAAGTCAAATCGAATAGAAACCTTACTTCATAGAGCTTAAATCTAATTGTGTACAAACAGAAATTGGAGAAAATTAAATTAAGTGACTCTTCAAAAAGGCATGAAAGAAAACGGTAAGTTGAATCACGTAATTCCGTTCCTTCATAAGCTGATTAGGAGGGAAATGGGCTGCCACGCTGCGCTGCTCCTATAAATAGAGTAGCGGTCTCTGGGCGATGTATGCGATGTGAATTTGTAATATAAGTTTATGCAGTCCTGGATTTGAAGGCAAAAAAAAATATTGTAATTGCTGCTTTGACTGAGTTAGGATCGTAATTATGTTAATAGATTATCTAATTACACAAATTAATTGCGATAACAAATAAAAAAAAACCTTACTAAAAATATGCCGAATATATAAAAAATGTAGCTTAATCGATTAGTTCCATTTAGCCAGTCAATAGGTATTTTCAGTATGTATTTTTTGAAACATAATTCGTGTTTTTTTAAATTTTTACATTTACTATCAGTTTTAAGGGAGATTTTAGGGGTTTTTGTTCACAGTTATTGATGAATAAAATGCCCTCTTTTGGGCGGCAATGGTAACAATGGCGCTTTATTTAGTCTCGGAAATTGGAGAGTGGAAAAATTTCAAATTCTTGGTGATTATTAATTTCCGTCAGAATTTTTCCTGTTGTTACAATATTGTCCCTTAGCAAGCGGTTAAGACGAACGACAAATTGACAAATAATTAGGTTTGCTTTCATTTTTCACAGAAGGGACAAAGTTGAGGAGCCCGTCGAAATGCGAAGGGTTGAGCAATGATTAAACTTTATTAATTTTTAACCCAGTTTATTAATGTTTGGAATAGCGATGGAGGTCACTGCGCGAAGAGGGTTTTTTTAAATTGTTGCTTTCCATTTAGTGTTGATTTACAACGTTTGCAACTAACTAACAATAACCTCTATGTGTAAGAAATTTTGTTCCGTTCAGGTATCGAACCTGCAACACAAAGTGCAGCAGATTTCAAGTATGTCGTTAACCTCTGACCCTGAACAAAGTGACATCCTCTACTATCATATTTAGACTGACATCGTCTGCCTGCGATAAACGATGCGGAAAAGTCAAAATGTATTAGAAAACCGACGATACGTTATGTACTGTAGTAACTGGGTTTTTATCTAATTAAATAAAGCGCAAATAATAGTTTAAGAATTATAATTTTTAAATCATATTAATTTACATGTCATACTTCAGAGACATTTTCCTATGCTTCATTTAAAAACGACAAGAGTATTAGAACGTTATGCTCTATCAGCCAGCATTGCTTAGGTTATATAAAACTTCTTACAGTACTGACAATTACAGTCTTAGGTATCTGTGATTAGAGGGGCCTGCCAGGACTGCGGGTTGCTCAAAAGAGATACCGCGGCCCCCCAGAACATAAAGGGCAACAGAAGGAACACGGGTGGGTTTTAGTCAGATTTGATGATTTCCAATCCGCAAGAAGAAGGTATCTGTGATTATTATATTTAGCTAATTGCGGCGATATCCCGTGGTGGGGAATAGAAGTATAGAAAATAAATTTCAACAGCCGTTTAAAATTATAAACAAAACAATTCGGCCAGACTCCCCTTCGGGACTGACCCCGCACCCCTTTTTCACTGCCACCAGCGGAGGCGAGCCTGCGTGGTCGCAAACCCGACTATCGAGCATGAGAGCCTGGAGCATGCATGCCACCATAAGATAGCACCGGAGGTCTGTGCGCTGGGCGGCAAATTGCCACGGCAGTAGAGTTTCCCCCCGGTGTAGTGCCTCCCTCCGCGCACCACTCGTACAGGCGCGCGGGGACTATCGCTTCCAGATCTTACGGTGGCAATACGGTAAGAAGGCTCGCCGCCATCTGTCGAAGCTCTTCTTATGTGGTTGGATCAAGTGCCGTATTGTGAGGAAGTTCCTATCTGTCCCGGCCGGGCTCCCGAAACTAGCAGAAACTTTTTTTTTTAAGTAATATTTATAAATATTAACATTGAGTATAAATAATGATCGTTTTTATTTTTAAGTACGCACCTGTCTTTACCTTTGGGCATTACTGGCGTGAAGTTATGTATTGTGTACGTTAAATCAAAAGTCATTGGTTCTGTAAAAAACTTAACTATCCTCATTGGAAGTGTGTCTATAAACCTGTAGGAATACCTATCCAGTGTGATGTGAGTTTAACCTGATCTGAATCTATAAAAAAGCTATCATGAAATGGTAAAAACTCCGATCATTCTGTTCAATGGCACATACAGCATCAATTGCTAGTAACGTTTTGTTTCTGCTCTATGATAAGATTACCTTTTGTAAGTAGGTACTGCTATCATACAAAAGTTTGGTAGTAAATTGTTTTATAGGAGCAATTTATTCAAATGACTGCCTTTTTGGGTGAGTCTTGGCAAGAGCGACGGCTGAGCATGAGGTCTTGTGTTCGATTCCCGGATGGAATAAAGAGCTATAGGGTTTTTACTTCAGGAAATTCCCTATAATAGTGGTTTTATGCTCGGTTGATAGAGTCTTGTTCTTAAATATTATTATGTAATAATAAACATAAGCTTTAAACGAAACCGGGGTTGCGGGTTGTTCGAAAGAGATACGGCCTCGGAACGTAGAGGGCAATAGAAGGTACATGGATGGGATTTAGTCAGTATAAGTCTGACATTCCCCCCCCCGCTCCGTCCAGAGCGGGGGCAGTTATTTGATGATTTCCCATCCGAAAAAAAAGCTTTAAACGAAATGTAGGTATACTATTATGTACGCGTCTGCCTTACCCTTCCAGGATTGCTATGTAAAGTGAAATCTATCAGTGTGTAAGGTTTAGTTTCAAAATACCAAGAATTTAACACATTGAACTATCTGACCCTTGTTTGAAGTGATTTGTCGTGAAATCTGGCAAGAGTCCCTTCATTGACACGTTACCCTGTAGTTAATAAGTGGTTCTAAAATCTGACGAACTATTTGAGTCCTTTGACCTTTCAGTTTCTCATTAATGTAACCAGGCGTTCAGAACCAGCAAGAGTCTGCGGATAACTTTGATTAAAACTAGTGGAAGGACCAAGTTCATTGAGGAATCTGTAGTATTTAACCCAGCAGACTTATGTTGTGGCTTATAAATAACCAGAAACGACTATAAGCACGTTTCTGTAATTTTTAGAGTTCCGTACTTCAAAAGAAAAAAACTGAACCCTTATTGGATAACTTTGTCCGTCTGTATGTCTGTCTGTCAAGACCCTTTATCTAGGGAACGCGAGGAGTTATCAAGTTAAAATTAAAACCAAATACTAAAGTCTCTGGTCTTATTGTGTTGTTAAAAAATCAACTTTCTGAATTTGCGTATTCAAAAGATATGGCCGTTTATGTCGCAAGTTTGTACGGAACCCTGGGTGCGTGATTCCGACTCGCTCTTGTCCGATTTTTAGTTATTTATATTTGGTTTTTTGCTACATTATCCACTGCTGGAGATAGCCTTTCCCGAGTTAAAAGACATTTAAATATTTACGAACGATAGTTGGGATAAGACGAAGAAAATCGACTTGTTACTACTTGGTAGCAAATCCTTCTATCTAGAGTCACACACCCGCTTGTAGGAGCATTCGTGTATCAAAATCGAAAATATTCGGGATGAAAAAATTGTTTTCCCATTGACCACTCTCTAATTCTTTTGAATATCTTTGTTCTAGAACAACCATCTTCCTCAATGAGTTCAGACAGCCCTCTTTTTAAGTTACTGTAAAGGTTTAACAAAAATATTCTGCCTTTATTGATAATAAAAGAGTCTTTTGAAGCATATTACATTTATTTTAGAATATATTTTTTTTTACGACATATTTTTTCTGAAGCAGGAGCAGTTCTTTTTTTGTTTTTCTTATCCTACTATATACCTATATGCGAATTTTTGTGAGGATGGATTTTTGTTACTCTTCCACGTTTAGTTTCGATATCACGCGCGCGAAGCCGCAGGCGCCAGCTAGTTTGAAATACTTTAAGGAACCGAATTTATCATTATTAACAGTCTGCATGCTTTAAGGTTTGATGCAAGTTATAAAACCTCTACAGCGCCTAACTAATCAAAAAAAGGCCCAGGTAACAAGGAACTCAATAATTACACAGATACAGTATACAGTACGTTCGTTAAACACGCTAATCCGTTAAAACAAGGTTGCGTCGTGTTGCGCATGACAATCAACCACGAACGATGACACCTGACCTGAATCCGTAAAAGTGAACAATGTCTACATTACCGCAGAGACACACGGGGTTGTCGCGGGGGCAGCAATAATGGCACTATCTGAATTTTGTCAGTAATAGTCAGACTACTGCGATCTTTGTGCTCCTAGTACAAAGTATATTATACCGATTGACAGCGTGAATTATTCCTTTAATAAATTAAATTATTCCTTCAGTTTTTATTGTATGATCACTCATTTTCACTTTAAATAGTTTTAATTTAGAAGGAAAGATGGATGATACACGTTATGTCTGCGGCAGGCATGCCAACAATAATCCCGGCGACATTTCCGGCGTGTATTTGATCCGGGTTTGCGGCACAAACGCCTGCTTTATCTATCGTTAAGAACTAGTCCAGGAGCACTAAGTGTACACGACTAGCGTTCTACCCGGCTGTCATAAACTGAAATGATTCAAGCGGCAATGTGCCGGTTGCTTTATTATACCGGTGGCATAGCCGCGCGGAAAAGTGTGAAGGAGCCCTAACCTTGTCTGCCGTCATAACATATGTGTTAAAAGGAAAACTAATAAAAGAATTGGCTCTTCTTATTGGAAAAAGTGGGCATTATAAGAATAGCAGTAGTCTGGATTACTATTTTATTCATAGACATAGTATATTTTTCACACAGTGACAAATCACATAAACAAACCATAACTGAGCTAGATTTGACAGTCAAGTCCCAATTCAATTATTAACACAAGCCAGTACCTATGCAAATGCGATCTCCAATACTTTTATTAGTTTTAAACATAATATCTTTTTCTTCGAAATTTAATGAAAATAGTGAGCGAATACAAACCCAATTGTAACTATAATTTTGTTAACATAATCTTTTTAGATTTCGTTGAAAATCAGACGTAGTCGTGATCATCATGAAAGATGGAAACATCACCTATAAACAAAATAGCCTATTAAATTATTCAGAGAGTAATTTATCAGCAACGTTTGTTGACATACTGGCACCACTTATGTGGGATTCAAATTTCCCATTAAGTCTGAAAAAAGTAACTCAACTCGTACTTATTAACTAAGTAGTAAGTACCCTTTAATTAATCCACAACTAAAATATTGCCACATCTATTTCCTCATTTCAGTGGTTGTCCAATCAAGAGACCGATCCGAACCTGTACAAACCGTTTGATCACAAAGAGACCACTGCAATCAGCGTGATATATAATACTTTCAACAAACCGCGAATCTAACACAGATCTCCAAGGTATAACACAAAGATTAATTTGTATTGAGCCTTTGCAAAAGTGTTTGTGGACGGATTTTATAGCGATTGCAAATTTATTTTTAATGCTCAAAAGTTGTGTATTGTAACGCGGTGCGAACTTTTTCTACGAGAACTATGAAAAACGTCAGTAAAATTGGCCCTGGGAGCTCACATAAATTATATTTTTTGAACAAAAAATATACCTTCAGTAAGTAGGTAATTGAAATTCTAATCGCCAATAATAGGATAAAATTAAGAACATAATTTTCTTTTCAGTAGGTAGGAAGCCTAAAAATGAAGGCGAAAATTAAAATAGAATTAAAGTCAGAGTTGGGACGAGGAATTATCAAACCCGGCTTCATTTCAATTTCCTGTTAAAAATCGAACCTCGAAAACGAAGTACTAGGATCGAATAAAGGCAAAGATGTATGTATAGGTACATAAATTAAAATAAAGCCTTACAAAAAGTGAAGAAATTTCAATTGGGTACCAGGATCGCATGATCTTCAAAGAGTAAAAGGTAAAAAGGAACTTCTTTTAAAATGTGACGTGAGACTGCATGGAGCAATAAAAAGCGCGGGCATCGGGTACCTCCAATCAGTATTGTGGAGGGTTGACGAGACGCCATTGTGGGGCATACAAGGCGGCCGTTTAATGAAATACTTAAGTGAGCAATTACCTGTGACGTCATATTATGTAGGTATTTTATGGAACAGTCAAAAGTTGGTGCTTTAAAATTGTAACAAGGTTTCCAATTTCAGTAGGAAGAAGCAAAGAAGAATGTTGGCTTATGTGACAACTGAGATAACAGCATAAAGAGCATGCTGCAGTATAAATTTGTGTACATCTATGAACAAGTACATAAATATAAATAAATGTTGTGCTGCGCTAGCCCCCCAAAAAACGTGCTGCAGAATGATGACGTTAGCAATGGCTTTCTTCTGTATGGTGGCTACGTTTCACACAAACAGCCAGACCCAGGAATAAATACGTGTAGGCCCTACAAATATTTGTTCCATGCAGGAATCGAACCTTACCTCAGCCACTGCACCGTCCGTGGCGTCAAATTAAATATTATTGGCCTCTTGAATAAGTTTACTACAGAAGAAAGCTATTTGGGTTATCTAAGTTGGACTATATAGTTTTTAGTCTTATATAAAGTGGTAAGCAATATCTTGGAGGCGGGTAAACCGGTTTCAAGTAAAGTTTCATTATATGACTTGGCAGTACTCTTCATGCAAAAAGTTTTCAAAATCTATCCGATAGGCTTTGGCAACTGACTCGGATTCATTATTACTTGAAATTTTCTTTAAATTGTGTGTTAAATGAGCTTCATTTATCGTAGTATGACTTTAAGTTTTTTAAATTAGTCTGTTGGAAGCAAATGCTTTGTCATTTACTGCAAAGTTTAAAAAAATAGATGGATTTTTGTTGTATCTCGTAATGTTAGGGACACCTTTTAATAATTTGTATTTTCCTCAAATTATGCCTTTTCTTGGGGACGGAAAATCATCAAAAAACTTCCTCCGCTCTGGTCGGAGCTGGGGGGTGGAGTATGAGACTTTTACTGACTAAAACCCACCCATGTTCCTTCTTTTTGCCCTTTTTGTTCCGGGGCCAAGATATCTCTTTCGAACGAAAGGCGGGGGCACAACATGCTCCCCGATCAATCAAAATACAAGCTTATATATTTTTTTAAGAATTCTTAAGAAATATTGTATGGTAAGATACGCTAAGTAGTTTGTAGAAGTTTTAATATGGTTGAACATCATATGTGGTGTAATGGAACTCGTTGGTAATCTAAAAACAGAAAAAAAATAACCATTAGGTAGAAAATTACCACATCACCAATTCCGTAAAAAGAATGTCTTTTTCATTCAGTCTCTACTAAAACCTAGAACAAGTTATTATGCAATATGTTATAAGTCTATTTCGAAACGTTTAACACCCATCGATTTCTAAAGTCCTGGTACCACCTCTACGTTATAGTATGTTGAGCCTTTGTACAAAGACTGCTTGTCTGCATGTCCACAGCGACGATGTTGACCACACTTCAGTGTCCATTGATAGATTACTTGCTACTGTAATGGATCGTTTGTATATTCATAGAGCGGTGAATGGTAAAGTCAGTTTGAGTAAGATAGTGATTGCATGGATGTTGTCTGTATATTCATAACCGTGATAATGGGGGTGTGAGGTTATATGAAAATTTAAACAGTTACAAGTTTAAATATAGAACAAAACATATGACGTGTTTTGTCACAAAATAGATGTTTTGTGACGTAGTGACATGTGTAAGCGATGACATAGGACATTGGAATCCGCGAAACGTCAAAGTTACAGTTTGGATGGTAATTTATATAAATACAATTTAGGGAGTGCGATATGCGTGGGATAGGAGAATTTGCTGTTTACGCACTTATCTACCTAATATAAACATTTTAAAAAAGCTTAGTTTATGTTTACAAACTATATTGTGTATACTTTTATTGCAAAACAAACCCTCATATCGGGAGAAATCTGTCGTCCCTTTCATTTGTGTTCTGATAAACCGTCAAATAAACCTAAGGTTGTTTAGTATGATTATTTTGTACTAGCTGTTGCCCGTGGCTTTGCCCGCGTGGACGTCGAAATTTATCCCATATTGATAAGTTTGACGACACCGTTGGCGCAGTGGCTGGGCGATGAACTGCTGCGCTGCGTGTTGCGGGTCCGGCTGTTTGTGTATGTAAGATTGAATGTTTGTAAACACACCCACGATACAGTAGAAATTCCTAGTATGGGGCAAGGTTTTTTTTCATTAAAAGTATATGTGTGTAAAGTTTCATCAAAATCCATTCAGTACTTTTTGCGTGAACGAGAAATAAACATCTAAAATCTAAAAATCCCCGCACACTTTTACAAAAACAATATTATATTAGGAGGAATGTGTTTCAGTAAAAGTTGTCATTACAAATTGAAACTACAATAAGCAAACCCAAGTACACGTTTATAACACAATGTGTGACACAACGTTTAAAAAGTCAATACTTCGAATGAATTGTTAATTACAGTTCAGCCCTGAGACTTTAGTTCGCTTTAAATAATTAAGCTTGTCATCCAATGTGGTTTTAAACTTTTAGCTTGTTCAACATTTAACATTCGCTTCAACAAAAATCTCGATTGATTGGAAGCTTTTTAAGGGTTGAGCAACTTTTTTTTTTATTAATTGGCAGAGTCTGTGGTTTCTTATAGCTGTAAAATCAACCCTCTAAGTGTATGGAGTTATAAGATACGGGTATTTATGTTGCAAGTTTTTGACTTGTTTTTTTTTTCTTTTTGTGTTATGAAAATCGGTAAGTGTCAAATCATACGCGATCTGTCTGTTCTTTGCCTTATAATAAATGAACGTGCCACTTTCTTACACATTAACAAATGTTAACGTTTATTGTATTATTTTATTCCATAAACCACGGCACCTCTGCATCACGGTCACGTAAAAATGCAAAAAAAACCAGCGATTATTATTTTGACCAGGTTCCGTTAGTTTAATTGATTTTCATTTATGTCTCTTATGACCACCTCTTAAATTGCGAGGATGCAAAACCGCATTTTCATGTTGTAATTTTTATGACTTTAAAAATTTATTCAATATTTAGTGTTCCGTAAATCCATCGTATTTTCTATGTTAAACGCTTGTATTATTGATTGTATGCCTCGCATTGTACCTAAATAATACAATCAAAATAAAATCAAAATCATGGAAATGTTGTTTGCGACAACCCCAATCACTAATAATATTGATAGTGCTTGAAGCAAACAGTTTTACTGGAGTGTCATTTAATGAAATCCCTTACAATCGGGGTTGTGGGTTGTTCGAAAGAGGTACCGTGCCACTGGAACATAAAGGGCAGGAGGAAGAACATAGGTGGGTTTTAGTCAGTAAAATTCTGACACCCCACAGCTCTGCCCAGAGAGGGGGAAATTATTTGATGAATTCTCATCTGCAAAAAAATAAATAGCCTTATATAGCTTTGAAGCTATTTTGTAACTCTGTCTTCTTTAGTATTCAATGTGTACATAAATCATTAAATAAATGAATAGTTACGTTTTCGATACGTATCGTTTTCACTCCTCCGGACTTGTGTCTTGCTAATGGTAATAGGCTCATCGGGGTATTACACGGTAATCGTAGCTCGCGAAATAAGCAGTATAGTTACAGGTTTCTTTTATCCTTCGCGGATTACAGATGTGAAATAAAGTTATGTAAAGTGCTTCCTAAATTAAACCTAAACCATGGAAGAAATTCTTGCCAGTTTATTGGCCGATATTGTGACTGAGCATTTGATTCAGGATTCAATTTCTGGGCAAATTACTATTGTGGTTTCCGATCTAGAGATATTCATATCTCTGTAGCACATTGGGGGCTAGGAAACAGATTAATATAGCTGTTTCAATCCCTAAACTCTTCAATACCTACTGCTCTAATAGTCTACTCGTCCGCGTAGGCGACCGCTGCGTACAAAAATGTACCACAAACATTCGCGGATACAGTTTTGATTGCTCTGAACATGCACGCGGCCGCGTGGCCTTGTAGCAGACACAAGGACGCCTTAGTTAAAAATGTCATTCCTTAATATTTAGGGAAAATAAACACGTTTTACTTTTATAAGGGACACTGACCTTCAAAAACGAGAGAAAATATGAATTTTGCGGGAAACTGGCGTTTTCTCTCTAAACCGTTTTGCGGCCTTTCTGGTGACGTGTTTACATTGGTTTGTTTCCATAGGAGGAGTACATGCTTTGCCCTTTGTGACGCTAGCGGGTTTTTGAAGTTTATGTTATCGCTTAAGGCAATAACCTACTGCCATACATTGTTTTGCTTTTTTTTCTCTGGATGCTCTTATTGTGCACGTTTAACTACATCGTTTTAACATATATTATAATCTCGACGTAAAAATATTATGAATGAAAATAGTGTCCATAGTTTCTTGCCCATTCTTCTACATAGAGATCTACGCTTTAGTATGGGCAACTACGGTACTTCCAGCAACTGTTGTGCCTTGTGACTGGGAATGTATATTCATCTTTTGTAGTTCACATTCAAAAGTGCCTGTAATGGCCTAATTGATTGTTTGTTATGTCTTCACCGCTAAATGGCCCAACCGATTTTGATGACGAAACGAAGAAGGACATAGGTTAATTAAAAAAAAGTCTAAGAGAGTAAGGGTAAGTAAGAGGGGAAAAAAGGAAAAAAAATTTTTTTTTTCGATCTTCACACGGTTTAAAGTTAGCGTAGCCCCAAAGTAACTATAGTAACTATACCACGCGGACGAAGCCGCGGGTGGAAGCATGTATTTTAATATTTAGTTTTTGTGATATTGGACTTTTACATCAAACAGCAGCTGTAACTTTGTTTTTCGTTAAAATAATCTAAGTTAAATTTAATTTGAATGAGTGTTAAAAATATTTGTAATTGTATTGTTTGGTGTTACGGCACAAACAAAAAAAAAACTACGGAGTCTGACTCGCCCTTGGCCAGATTTTTTTTGGCATTACCAAGGCGAGTTTTCGAAACGATATCGAATCGATATGTTTGTGTTTGTTTAACCGCGTGCGTTTATTTGCCTAACTATTAATATGATCATGTTACCAAATGTTTCTAGAATACAAATTTTCGTTACAACTAAAAGCATAAAGTGGTTTACATATACACCTTAAATATTTCAGTGTCGGGATCAGAATAGCTTGGTAATTGAATATAATAAATATGGCCTCTTGAATTGCTAAGTAGTCGAATTAATTTTGCCTCTTTCGTGTTAAACCATTTGAATTCCACTTTCTAATCTCTTATGTTCTCCTGGTAACAATGAGTGTTGTTTATTCTTTCCATAAAGTGTTTGTGTTTGCCTTTTACATACTTGACTATGATATTGTTAATTGTAAACTGTAGAGATGAAATACGTGAGCAGAGTTTCAAATTCACCAGTAACTAACTGTTAGGAATTGTGAACGTGTTTAGCCCAGAAGGAGATGGTAAAATGAGCTGGACTCGTTTTCGAAGGGATAGGCCCCAATTGTAATAGATCGAGAAAAATGGTAAGAGGAAAGACAGGCCTTGACTCTAAATATGTTTATTTTAATGTTATTCGGGGGTTAGTGTCTTTCCCCCGAATACTGAAACGTCACTCAAAATTTAAGTACCACTTAAATTTAACAGATACTCAAAAGTGACGTTTGACAATACAAAATATAAAGTTTAGGAACTGCTCAAATGTTAAGCAGCCCTCACATTTTGAGTGGCGTTTCAGTATTCGATGGGTAATGATACAAATGTTAGCAGCCAAACCCTAAATTTGGCCCAACTAAGTTTGTCTGAAGCCATAGTTACCAGGCTGGGGTTAATCACAAATAAAAACGATCATACCACTCCCGATATTTTTGAATTTTCCGTTAGGGTCAGCTTAGAACTGCGACTAATAACGTGTGAGCTGAGTGAACTACGTGGGCGACCGTAGCGACCAGTGAGCGCCATATTAAAGTTGTTGTCGCCAGGGCCACCGCCTGCTGGGGTTGCGGGTTGTTCATGAAGTTTGAACATAAAAGGGAAAAGAAGGAATAGCCAACCTATTCTTTCATTTGCCATTTATGGTTAAGTCAGTAAAAGTTTGACTAAATGAAACATCCCTTGTTCTTGGCAGAGCGGACGAAGTTTTATTTAATTACCAAACGTACAAAAAAAATATTCATTGTTTTTTTGGGTTGGTATTTATCCTTCCATGATAAACCTGTAAACCAGTTTGACCAAGAGCAAATTACTGTGGCCTGAAATTGGATTTGCCTCATAACTGACAACGTGGGGAGTAAAATACATGGCTTTGACCTACCGTGTAGTACCTTGGCTTATTTGTACTCCCTTGTTAGCCGCGTATTAGATACTTGTTATGTTTTAATAACACAACCGTGATGTTTACATAATCTGATCAAGTTTGTTCAGTTTAATGTACTTTAGATTATTTCCTTTGAAATGTAATTGGTTGGTTGTTTACATTTTTATCGGTAGCAATACACATGTTTTGATTCATATCAATGTTTAATTTCTAAATGCTTTTGCAGTAAAGTATGGTATAACGTTACAGTAAAGATTCATTTTATTTTATTGTCTAACGTTGAGAAAGTAATAACACGTAAGTAGAGTAGAAAATAATTTGGATTTACTTTACTAAACCCTTTAAAAGTACAGCATACAAATTACGGGGTTTAAAATTGCCGCTTAATTACTACAGGTGTTAATAAAAGCAGAGGGGCCTGCCAGGGCCAGCACCTGCCGGGGTTGCATGTTGTTTGGGGGTTTTATTCAGTAGTCGCGTAGCGGGGGAAGTTATTTGATGATGTCATATCCACAAAAAAAGGTTTTGTTATTTTTCTTCTGAGGCACGGAACACTTAAAATTTAAAAGAGTATGCTGGGATGGTTTGGTCATGTGGAGAGGATGAATGAAAAGCGACCAACAAAAGGTATTGCATGGCAGAAGTGAGTAGCAACGCCATAAGGGGACACTAGAACGACATATACTGACCTTATCGGTGAGGTTCTTCGGTAAGGTCAGGAGCGTAGTACTCGCAACCGGCATGCGTATGACTGTGGACGCGGAAAGAGGAGTACATGAGGATGGTTTCAGGTGACGTTCTGTAGTTTTTGCCTACTCCCATGGGAAAAATGCGTGAGTTTATGTATGTAACTTTACTTCACAATATTAAAACTCAACTCGTAATCCAATAAACAAGCAAGCATATTTTATCAGCAAAAAAAAAAACAGAATCATTATTGGTTCATAAAATGAACAACGTAACCATTCGTAAAATGGTCACAACATTTTAACGTTATTCATAAAATTATTTATTTATTTAATGAAACTTTATGCACATGTAAAAAAGCATTGTAAAAGGCGGAAGGAAAGCCTCGGGCATTTTCTACCACTGAACCTTAGGATGATGTTTTATTATAATAACATGATTCTGCGAAAGCTGTCATTTTTGACACCTGTAAAGAGTCATTGGTCCGGGGAATGATTCCCGGTACGAGCAAATTGTTATAGAGTATTTAAGTACTTATCAATAACACCCATCGTGTCTGAATTTGTGCACGTTTTTTAGCTATAGGGTCATCCCTTATTACATGGTATAAACATAACTAGCGAGCGTACCTTAAGGTTTACCTCTGCCTAACCCTTTAGGCATTGCAGGCGTGATGTTTAAGTTATGTAGAAAGTAGAAATTATAAGTAGGCACAATAAAAGTATCTTTAACATACAGACATTCAGACAACCTTCGTGAATAAAAAATCAGAGTTATTTGAGTTATTTTTTAAAGCAAAATAATTAGCCGACACTCGAGCTATCACGTGTAAATTAACGTTATTATATTACAATTAATTTTATTTCCAAACAATTTAAACTCTACTACACTCTACCTAATTA
The DNA here is from genome assembly GCA_958449745.1 of Ochropleura leucogaster. Classification (NCBI taxonomy): domain Eukaryota; kingdom Metazoa; phylum Arthropoda; class Insecta; order Lepidoptera; family Noctuidae; genus Ochropleura; species Ochropleura leucogaster. The sequence goes on along the minus strand of OY288220.1, from coordinate 13,385,737 downwards.
ATTTTAAACGACAAAAGTAATAGCAATGAATTATTTCCAGTCAACTTGATGTCAGCTTCATTAGGACACGAGTTACAGATTTTTTCCCGTTACTTTCTACATCGTTCCCACGTATATGTGTACAATCTCAACATAAATTATGTAACCATGACCTTGTAAAAAATTATGATTTTAAAGAATGTCTATGGAATTTCTTGCCCATTTTACTTTTGCAAGTTATTATGCCTTGTGACAAATAGTTATGTCATGTTGTACAATGGCTAGCAGAATCGGTATGTTATAATATTCATAATTTTAATGATTTGTCAATTTATAATAGGAAAATATCAACGTGAATATTTAAAATTGAAGTACTCATTTACAGAATAAAATGTTTTGTCTATTAAGCATTTCAATAATTTTGGTATGAAAATAAAATTTAAAGTTGAAATTAAGTTAAATTAATAAATTTAAAAAGTTGAAGGAAACGTCCTGTTTGTTTCAATGGTTGTTTTACTTCTGTTTTCTTTTCTGTTTCTATGTTAATTATTGTAATTGGTAAGTATATTTGTTTGCACAAAATGTGGTATTTAAGGATCTTACAAAAGTGTTTTCGTGCAGGACACATTCCGCCATAATTCACAATTTGCCATAACATAAAAATTAACACTATAAGGTGTTAATAATTTTATGTATAATAATTGCCTTAGGTATTATGCCATTATTGGCATAATACCTAAGGCAATTATTATACATGAAAACATGCAATTTCGTACATTAAACATAGACAAAAACAGCAAAAAAGTACTCACGGCATAATAATAGTATTATACCATTCTAATCCTTACTAATATTATAAAAGCGAAAGTGAGTTTGTTTGTTTGTTTGTTTGTTTGTTACCTCTTCACGCTTTAACGGCTAAACCGATTTTGATGAATTTTGGTACAGTTATAGTTGGGAACCAGGAGACGGACATAGGCTAATATTTTTTGGAAAAAAGTGGGATATGAGGGAGAAAGAGGGAAGATGTGTTACCCCAAATTTAACGCGGGCGAAGCCGCGGGCGAAAGCTAGTTAACTATAAATAAATCCTTACTTTCTTACTATATATATTATTAATATTATAAAAGCGAAAGTGAGTTTGTTTGTTTGTTACCTCTTCACGCTTTAATGGCTGCACCGATTTTGATGAATTTTGGTATAGAGATAGTTGGGAACCAGGAGACGGACATAGGCTAATTTTTATTTAAAAAAAAACTGGGATGTGAGGGAGAAAGAGGGAAGAAAAGGGAAAACTTAGCGTTGCTATTACAAATCAATAAGGCGCAAGGGGAACTGTGTTACCCCAAATTTAACGCGGGCGAAGCTGCGGGCGAAAGCTAGTAATATAAACAGGTAAATATATTACAATAGCCTACTTGCAAAAACGACATATTTGATAAGTAAAGTAATTTTTTATAGATCACAATGTTGGTAGCAAGCGAATGCCCTGTTTCATTGAAAGCAAGGGCCTTCAAAGTTTGCTCGACTATTTCATAAAATATGCAATCAATGGGCATATCAATGGGCAATCTACTAAACAATAGACAACCACAATCTAATAACATATTCCCGTAAGTATTAGCTGATAATATAGACTTTTTCGACCCGGAAAGAGAGGTTTAATTTGGTCCCCGCATTCATTTCGTCGTCGTGTCGCTCCTAAATTGTGTATGTGCCCTAATACCGCTCCACTTTGAGGGCCCGTTATTTGTGACTCAATATAAAAAAGAGTATTACGTTTACCACCATCGTTTGCTGTGCGCCTGGTACAAAATGTGAAAAGGGGAAAATAATGATTATGAAGATATGACACGGTTGAACATAAAGCCTACTTTTTCTGAGTCCGGCATAATTTTGTAGGTTTTTTTTTATCTCAAATACAATAAAAAAAGGAAATAAAAAATGTTTTAAGCAATCCTATCAACCATGCCAGTTATTTTCAACTACTATTTTCTCTATCCTATTATATCTTTATTTAAATCTTTGTATTTTACATTATTTATACGTTTGGTAGATAATATTTATCTCTTTTACTTTAATTTGCGAGCCTCCACATTCATTAGCTGTATATATATATAAATTGAGTATGTCCCTAATTAAAGCTCTGTTTGATTCGGAACCCGAAAAAATACGGGGTGTAGGATTTTTCATGAAACTAAGGAATGAGTTATCAGAAGTGCGGAAAATTGAGAAAATATTGTCAAAATAAGTTATTTTACTTTTGATTAATTTTAACCCCATAAATTTTCATTCCAAATACGATTTACTGTCGGACAGGTATAAATGTTAAGTTATTTAAGCAACACCTAAGTTCGACACATAGCTGTAACATAATTAATAGCCGTAGGGAAGGTTCCCAAACAAGTACATAATTTAGTGATGCGTAAAAATCTCCCGAGGGTATTTCTGAAAAATCGAGAGATACTAGGCGCCCAGTAAATTGAACGTGAGGGTTTTACTTTGATGTATTTGCAGTGTAATCGCTGGTTATTGTGCACTTGGAAAGACGATTGCTTTTCTGATATTCCGATTTTGATTCTATAGATATTTGATGGAAATCAGCATTTAGATTTATTTCGAAAGATTCATTCATCATTCAGTTACCTTTTACTAAAGTTATTATTGTACTAAAACAAATAGCACATTTTGATTTAAGTGAGGAACTTTGTCATTGGTTTCGAGATTGGATTTACACCCAAGTCGTTGGGCAAGGGTTTAATGGAGCTCAAAACAACAGTGACAAAATCTCACTTGAACGACGTTTTTAAAAACACTTATTATGAAGAAATTAAACAACAGAACAAAAAGTATTTTTGTCATTGTTTTAATTTGATTTTTGCCTCATCGGGCTGAAGGCCATGCAAATGTTTGAACATTTGCTTGTTCTTCATTATGTAGCGGCTTCATAGCCGCTAAACAGCCTAATACCATCCTTGAAAATCGATCCGACAATTTATTTCTCGGTGTTCTCTAGGGCTAATGGATAGTACTTGCATAGACACAACCTCGTTGCTAGAATTATCCATCAGCAATTCACTTTGAAGTACAAACTTGGGGAACCAAAAGTGAAATGAAGAGAATATATTATGATGGTATGTCATACAATTTCTTATTGAGTATTTTTCCATTGCTACTAAAATATATAAGTATCTCATCCACATATATACAAAAAAAATTTTTTTTTTTAAATTTTAAATTTTTTAAATTAAATTTTAATTACCGAATCAATTTAAATAAAATTGTTATGGTACCCCTTCGGGATACTCTTTCGATTTTAAAAATAATTTTGAAATGATTTTATTAATAAATTTATTAATGGAGAAATTGCATGACAATCATTTGAAAAAATACGTCGATTGAGAATATCCTCCTTTTTTTCAAGCCAGGAAAAAATGATTTTTGTCTTCCAAACACAGATTTCTGATTAAGCGTCATATATGGTCGAAAGGTTTAAGCATATGTTATCAAATAATTTCTTTATCCTGTATATTAATTAGCATAATGTGTGATAATGGTTGTTATAACGCTACCCCAAATTGTTGGCTACTAAAAACACAGTTTATAAATAGGCAGGGTAACAAAACTTTCCTGGTATATTTTTGTTCAACATTATCATAATTTTCTACTGAATATATTTATAATTTTGAATGATTAATTTCATATAGATTTTCTAGGAAATCTTCGTATGTAAACGTAGTTCTACATATTCTGTAGGTGTGATTTCCAAATAAATTTCCAACTCAGTAAAAAAAGGTGAGCTTCAAAAAGCTCTGAATGTGTTAAAATATACGCACACTCATTTTAACAAAAATATATCAAAGTAGGTTATTGTTTTTATATGTCCCAACGACAAACTGATGTTTAAATTTTAAAAATAAAAAACTCTACCGGCCCATTTCAGCTGGTGAGAAATTATTTTGTCATGTCATCCATCACATTCATTCAACAATAGCAAAGGGCATAACGGACCAGAGAGAGAGGCTAATCTGTTTGAAATAGGGTAGACATAAATCTTATGTTGGTTGTAGACTACAATCTATAAAACATAAAACTATGTAGTCCATATTTTTTATTTATTAAAACTTTATGCACATATATAAAAACACTGTACAAAGCCGGACTTGGGCATTTTTGACCAGTCTACCATAGGGTGACGCAGAGAGCAAACATCGTAGGTGCAGGGTGCATCATCATTTTCCTGCCCTTGTCCCATTCTATTTGGGGTCGCCGCAACACGTTTTCTTCTTCCATTCTCCCCTATCAGTCGTTACGAAAAAAAATATATTCACAATTAAAATATTGTCTCACTGTTTTGTAAAAGGCCCCTCCATTCCTTCTGACGGTTATGATTCTATGCTACTTTTTGCCAATACCTAAGGAAGATAACTGGTTCGTTCTACCATCTTACATTTTCGATTTGTAAGCTGAAAATAAAATGTCTTTGTTTCCGAGTTTCTTAAACAATTTCAGATGTGTTGGAGTCTCGTTAGAATTAGTCGTCTTCTTTACTCAAGTTTTTTAGTAACAGATATTTTATTTTTATCTTGTATTCCTACTAAAACAATCAAGTTACGATATAAACTACATCGTATATCTTCGGCAAATTCCGCCAAGATACGAGGACGTGGCGATTGACGCCGTATAGAGCTTAGACGTCGCACTAATAGTTGCAGTAATTGCTCGAGCGCTGTAAAATACTCGTTCAGTTCGTGATCGAAGATAAAGCGTCCCGCTTGGCTTGCTAGATTGTTACGGTACTACTATTTCCTTGGGATTAAGTACCAGGGAGACATGTGAGGAGAAAACGTTGAAGTTTAATGTTGTTTCAAAGTTAACTTTTTGCGATATGTTACGGAAATATGACTCTCAGTCATTTATAAAAAAAAACGTATATATTATTTCCCCGTTAATGTCTATAAAATTTTACCAAGAATCGGAACATTTGTGAGAGAATGACATAATCAGTAAATAACAATTGGCTACTTCTTTTCAAATCTCTTTGCTCATTAAAATTAAATGCGAAAGTTACTCCGAATGGTTTTTGTCGTTCGTGTATGTAGACCTGGAAAAAGACAAATGGTACTTATACTTACCGTAGTCGATCGCGAACAAGACTATTATGTTTCCATAACATCCTAAAACAACAAGCCCAACATCAAAATCACCTACCTATAATGTATAGCATACGCACTCGTTTTAGCAATTGACGTGTGCCAGTAATCGCCGTTCGGATCAATCGTTCGCATGTCGGCACTTGACAGCTACCGTCGCTGCTAATGACTTGGAATATTGCTCACGAAAAATGTCTACATACGCACAGATTACGATTACTCTTGAACACCTTATGAATTTGAAGTGTAAGTCTGAAAGTGATTTGTACGAAACCTTTGTCACTTGCCAGCTGTCGTTTTAGAAAATAACTTCGCTTCAACAATCGCTTATCGTTTCCAGTTGAACTCTTAAACTAAATAAATCATTTTAATTCGCTTGACAGCGCTAAACTAAACCACAGCAGCGCTGCAGCGCCACAAATAACGCTGGGTAGTTGCCAGCGATCTCGATTGCCAATATGAACACAAACTATGACCTCCTCATACCTATGCATCACTGGTGGTAAGACTATGCGACTAGGAACAGTTGCAAATAAATGGAGCGAAGACAATTTACTAATGTTTTCTACAATTTACTGACTCAATTTTTGCTGGACGCAGTTCAATGAATTTGCATGCTGTCTGGATTTTATGACCCCTTCGAATTTATGTGGCACTGGTACTTTAAGAAAGTTATCAAATGAACTAAAGAATTTCAGTGAAAACTTCTTTTAAGTCTTTTCATGGTCTCCAGTACTCTTCCATGGAAGTGACTGTTTATTTTTGAGCGCAACTTTTTTAAGATTTTTAGCCATACTAATAATAAGTGTTGTCAAATATACAAAGGACGGATATGCAGCAAAAGCAAAAAACAGGTAGAATAAAAAAAAAGGTTTTAATCTGAGGTATGTGGGGATTGTTAGGATAGCATAATCTACAGCATTATAAACTACAATAATTAAAAGGTACATGTTAGGGTGTGAGAAAAATAAATTAACAAGTGTAAATAATAACCAATAGAAACAGCTTTTATTCAATGTACACTGTATCTCATTCTGGGTTCCGAGAAATACATATTATTACGCCACTTACTTGCCAGCGAAGGACGCACGTCACATCGCCTTTACGCTAAAATGTGTCTCCCTGTAACGAGATTCAATTACTCGTATTTGTCAATCTCCTTTCTACAGATTGTTTCTAAGTATATTCGTGGCAACCCTAAATTTACTGCCTCAGGAAATGTTTGCATCCCTCTCATATACACAGAAAATTATCTGACTTTCCTTTTCACTGGTGCGGGACTCTTTAATCGTTGGGTCTTAACCCAATCTTTTGATCTCCAATTGCATTAAAAGAGTTAAGATGGTTTGAGCTAAAAATAAAATCGCATTCACCATTTAGAAATGTTGTTACTACATATTTTTGAATAATGCTTTCAAAACTGTTCTAGAAAACGTACCAAACCGAGTCAATTTAAAAATTGAACCAATTATTTCCCTTTACTCTCAGTAACAATGGATTAATCAATCGCTTTTCGCTTTGAATTTCGAATTAATGACACAAAGCGAGTAAAAAGTTTTGTTACATAGAGTTTCGTATTTAATTCTACCTAGCCCGCCCTGCTGCTTCACCCGCGTAACCCGGTATAAAAAGTAGCACAAGTATTAATCGAGGGTTCAATCTAGCAACATACGTTTAGTAAAGTTTCATCCAAATCAGTCCAGACGTTTGAGCTTGTAGGAGTGACAAACATACACACATTCACACTTTGTAATATTAAGTGTGATAAATCAGATCTCTATTTAAAGCTTGATCTGTCATTATTACCCCTCGGTACAGTATTTTGTCTGCCAAGATCCATTGTCTATTTATTATACCCCTTAGGCATCGGTTAATTGTGTTTGCAAAGCCCGCATATGCTAAAACAAAGATAAACGGAATTAATATGAGATAATATCAAAGTCAGGTGCTTGGGGCCCTCTTGGATATTGTTTTAACTCATGAAAATGACTTGTTACATGACTTCCAATCTAGAACCCATCGAGGTTTATGATGGTTTCAATAAAATAATCAAATAAACTTTCTAAAGTATTTTAACACTTACATATGCGTCTGTTCATCGAAATTTATCGATACGAGAACTTGTTAAGAATGTAGTAGCCCACCGCGTCAGGGCTCCAGAGAAAGGAACTTTGTAACAATACGAGTAGTGTGCAAGAGTACCGCTTTCTGTATCAAGCCCTTGATCAAGCTGCCTAACGAGAGCCTCCTTAGGTATTGGTCGAGGCTCTTGGCAATTAAGCCATTGACAGATACGACTATCGGTACAATGATCGCTGAATTCACATCTCACTAATATCATCATGTTAGGGTATTAAAAAAACGTACCTCCGAATAGAAGGTAACTCGTATTTAAACTACTTAAGCAACGATAATAAAATGATAAAACCCACCACCTGCTCGGACTTCTTCTTCCGAATGAAAAATATAGTACTACGTAAATCTGTTTAAAAATCAGGGTTTAAGCTCGTACTTAAAAAAAAAGATACCGAACAGATACATAACCTCCATAAGCGATAATGTGTTTTTTTCATTGCAATCTATGATTGATGACATTATCTACCTATAGCACCACTTATACACCATTAAGAAATAACATAAACCAACTTTAAACACACTGTTTTATCTTTTACCCATCAAGTAAGATATGTGGGAAACTTACCCCAGTTTTGTTTGACTTTCATTCGCATATTAGCTTTGCGTAGTAAACTTCAAGCTTTCCTTGTAAGAATATTGCGGTGAACAAGAAGAGAACTTGCAGCCTCGTATCTTGTTATTGAAAGTTTACTATGATATTATGCTTCTCAGCTCATGGAGCCCTGGTACCGTATAGAGATTATCGTCATTGGGTGGTCAGAACCCGCTAAGAAAGCATGGTTTCTGTCACAGTTGAAATATCCTCTTTGAAAACTTGTGAACATTTTCTAGTGGTAACAAAACTTTACTGTTGTAAATGTAAATGTTTCACAGAAATAACTCTTGGAATCGGCTACATTACAAAAATGCTGACAATTATCAAAGGAAGCTTGCACAATACAAAAATATTTATTCATCAAATAGGTATCAAAATAACGACTTCAAAGAATTTTTTTCTTGTCATCCCACTTGCCAGACAGATTGACGCCACAACAATGAACCATTTGAACAACCTACGAAAAATCTATTTTGAGCTGCATTGATTTGTCGGGCAGTCACTTTTTAATATCGCATATTGCCTTTTAATGATGGTGTGGGTTGATCTCCGCCTACTGGTAAGCTTTAAGTATATTTAAGATTCAATATTTCTACCAATTAGCATCATAAAAAATCTATTTTTATTTTAAATTGCCCTATTTTTGCTACATTGTAGAACCCACATGTAACTTAAGAACGTTGCGTAGTTGCGGAAGTGTTAATTATAATATTAGTAACCATGTCAGTTTAAAGACTTATAACGTTGCGTAAAATAGAAAAAAATAATATACTAATTATTTTTACTGAAAATAATAGCAATTTTGTAAATCAAATTTGCCTTTAAATGGCGAAAAATGATTTTGGATTCCTTTTGTATAAAAACCATTATTCAAACAGAAATCGGCCAGCGTAATCCAATACGGGTACCAGGATAACAGAAAAGAGCAGTAATGTGATTACGCTCTACGTCGGGATCAGTCCCGGATTACGAGATGACATAGTACATCACTCAAACGGATAGGGATGGGACTCAGAAGTCGTTTGTAGAAAGTATACGGTTCGTTAAATATAATCTTGAGGGATGCACTCGCTAGCAAACGTTTTGTGTCGTTGTTAAGCGTAAATATGAAACTTACAGGAGTTCGTAGTTGCACTAAAACAACTACCTCCTACCACAGATATTTTAAATATTACATGCGTACAAGATAAGAAACAATATGCTTTTGTTGAGAAACCATTTTGTCGGCATTCATGGCAAGTTTCGTATTTTGTATAAATATTTCAAATTGCAGTAAAAAAGCAAGTAGCGGGTCCCATACTTCCATAGTTTTGGGGAGTATAATGGTAACACTACTTGGTATTCTACTCACTAAATGTCACAAACCGTTGTTCCCAGTTTTTATAGTTTAGTCTCGTTTTTCGCTTGCCCTAACATGCCATTAAGGCATTTGTTAGTATCAGAACGTTTTGGAATTACATTTGGAATTGTTTTTGCATGTGACATGGGGTACCTATCTTGACTAGTATATTAGATGTGCATGTATTCAATTATTTTTATTGCTTTTAATTCCTGGCTTTTGGTATTTCACATTGACTCCAAATATCGGGTATATAGTACGCATTTTAATGTTGGGAATAATGAGTAAGTTTCAAGGATGAATTCAAGGTCCTTTTTATGGTTAGAGCAAAAAGGTTTTAGCATTTTTTGTGAAGTGACTTCAATCACGTTACAACGACAGTACGACAGTTGGCGGCACGGTTGGCACCGCGTGTCGCGGGTTCGATTCCCGCACGGAACAAATACTTGTATGACCTGCAGGTAGTTGTTTCGGGTCTAGCTGTTTGTGTATGTGAGTTTAAATGTTTGTAGACGTAGTCACGATACAGGAGAAATTACAAGTGTGGGGCATTGTTTTTATATAAAAAAAGGCTCCAAATAAACTGCTTCAGGTCCATTAAAAAATAATTTTAACTTACTGTATTCTTTAACTTAATAGTTTGTTACAAACATCTTGTTCTAAATTTCAACGCAGATATCATACGCTGGCCGAATGACACATTGTAACATGATTTCTAACTGAACCATGCTACAGTTACCTTAATTACGTTTCAGGTAATGACGTCTGCTTGCAACATGACAGCCCGTTAAACACTGACAGTTGTGCAAGGTAACAATATAATTCAATAGTTTTACACATGCTTACTAATATTATTAAAGCGAAAGTGAGTTTGTTTGTCTTCACGCCTAAATGGCCCAACCGAATTTGATGTTTTTTTTAGAATAGAATAGAATAGTTTGTTTTCTCTTAGAATGTAACAAATTTCTGTTAAAGTATTATAATATGGTAATGAATACATTTTTAAAAAGATTACGTTGAAGACTATATTTGTATAAACTGAACTGAACAAACTTTGAAACACAATCCTGTTTTGTCCCTATTTTATCCAGCAACATATAGTAAATTAATAAATTTAAAAAAATTTAGTAAATGGAAATATATATAACTAGCTTTCTAGCTTCGCTCGCGTTAAATTCGGGGTAACACAGTTCCCCTTGCGCCTTATAGATTTGTAATAGCAACGCTAAGTGTTCCCTTTTCTTCCCTCTTTCGCCCATGTCCGTCTCCTGGTTCCCAACTATCTCTGTACCAAAATTCATCAAAATCGGTTTAGCCATTAAAGCGTGAAGAGGTAAGAAACAAACAAATAAACAAACAAACTCACTTTCGCTTTTATAATATTAAGTAAGGATAATTTTGAACTAGCACGTACTCGAAGTGTGTGATATGTATGTGTATGTAGAGTGTGTAAAACGTGCGCAGTTTACGTTTTATTGTGAAAAAAACCTTAAAACCTTTGTTTGCAACGCGGAAACAAACCACATAAGAAAGCCCAAATAATCCTGAAGACAATTCAATTCAGTCAATATCACTTCGGTCTAATTCTATCAGTCCGTGGTGGAATGGGCTAGATAAGGAGCGTTATCAGCCTGACCTACATTCCTAGTACATCTTGAGGGCACGACTTATATTGATTGCACTGTTAACGATTTCTTCGAATCTGAGTGTTGGGGAGGTAGGATAGCGAGGAGGTTTCGTTTAAGATGGAAACGTTTGGATTCCATTCGTTCACGTTGTTTGTAACTTTCGTTTTGAGGTGACTTGTTTTACTTAAATTCTTGTAAGATATGCATCTTACGGTAGAAAAACTTTTTTGGCAAAGAATAACCTGCTTAAAAAATCTCAATATATAAACATTTTTCCGAACCGGGAATCGCACTGAAGTCCACAGTTCGATTCAGACCCAAACACTTTAAAAAAAAATTAAATCTTAAAATTAATAAATCGTGGCCCTACTATAAAACAACAATTTACAAACATTGTTCAAAGCTATATCAATTCACCATTAAATTGTGGCAACTTGGTTTTCAACGCTTTTAAGACGTGTCTCTGGTACTTGGACCCTTGACGTGATACTTAAGGGGATCCTTAGCATATTATAAGAGGTTCTCAAAGATTGCAGTATTTTTCACAAAATTGAGCTTGAATAAAGAAATTCTCAAGGGTTAAAATCTTGGCGAGTTCAAAGAGGGAGGAGTTTGTCAATTTTTGGATAATCTAGATGATATAGGTAGATTTTAAATCTCACTTAAAATAATGAAGGCGAATGTTTATATGTGTGTGTATATTTGTTACTCCACACACAATCTGGGCGGATTTACATGAAATGATTTGCTGCGTATTTTCTCGCCTTTAACACACATGATGAAATAGCATAAAACTGGTGCTCTGAGATTCATTCACGCTTCTCGGCGGGCCACGAGGTAGATAGATGTGATGTGTGGTGACAAATTCCGTCAGAACTTTAAGAAGCACGTACGGGTTCATTTGTTTGTTCACTACAGAGATTGAAACGTGGACTTTACCCAGAAGTGGGATAGAGCAGCGAACAAAAATAAAAGTTTGGGCTTACTGTTTTTTTTTTTAATTTTATTTTCAGAATAGAAATACTGCTTTTAATTAATGTTAAAACGTTTAAATATACAATGTGTCCTTGAAGTCAAGTATATCCTTAATAATATTATAAAAGCGAAAGAGAAAATTTAAAAAAAAAGTGAGAATGGGTGGAAAATGAGAGCAGAAAACGGAAGGGAAAATATTTTGTTATTCAATCATCACGTGGGTTAAAGTTAGCGTTAGCCCAAAGTAACTATGCGACGCGGACACAATCGCGGGCGGAAGCTAGTTTTGTTATAAACTTTTGTCCCAGGTTCACTGAAACAAGGAATTCCAGCTCACGTAAAGATTCACACATGACTCGGCCGCTGGCGTGCAAATCTATTGCTGTTCCTGAAATAATGACATTCTGATTAGCCTGCATGTAGTGTGTCCTTATTGATGGACGACACTATTAGGATATATAGGTCATAGCGTAATTCTGGTCACACTTTAAGCCATCCCCTGTATGTAAGTCATGCGAGCGTCTGTGGAAACCCTGGACTCACTGTACCGTTGGTTCATAAACTCAAAGTCGTTGAGTGAGTTATAGAACGGCTTATGCGTGGAGAACAAAGTGATCAACAACCAAAGTTGTCAATTTAGATCGCAGAATAAGTAAGCTTCAGAGGCAGTGGGCCATTTGCTGTAGAACCTTCTATCTATCTTCTTATAAATATCTATTTATTTATTTAAACTTCATGTACAATAGTGGTACATAGGCGGACTTAATGCCATAACTTTAAATGTTTGTAAACGCACCCACGATACAGGAGATATACTAGTGTGGGGCAAAGTTTTTTTTTTTTTTTAAAAAGAAGAAACATTGGTCAGCCATAGGCTTATGATGATGTGATCACCCATCAAAATCGGAATTCACTTACATTTACCTAATATCAATATCATATCAAACAATAATTTACATAACATCAAATAGATCAATTTCGAAACGGCCCTTGAACCTTTCAGCCATATTAGATTTGTTAGTAAAGGTCTTGTATACGAATGGTTGATCACTCGAATCATATTGTTGGCAATGTTGGCTCAACTTTCTACAAGTTCGGTCCCAATGTTTATCGGGACTATTGGATTGGTGATAATTACTTACGGGTCAGTTGTGACATTAAATTGTTCTTGTTACTGTTTAAAATAGGAAGGTATTAGTATTGTTCTTTTAAATTTTGACAACTGATCTAACAAAGTGCCTGGGGTTGGGGATATCAGGTAAAATGTTCCATGTGAGATAATAGCATTTGGCTGGATCTAGTAAGACTGGGGCCAACCCTAACATAGTTGGAAAAAAGTCTAAGCAGATGATGATACAAGTTTTCTGAGCAGAAAATTAGTATTGTTGACTTTTGCTGTTTCTGTTCCACCACATTGCACTTATCTGACTTTTTTGCCTTAATCATGTTTCATTCACATATTAACATTGTCTTAGTTTAGCTGACATTCTCTGTGGGTTCAAAAGTCGGTTCGAGTCACAACTTACTTAAGTTGTCTTGATAGTCCTAGTCAAATTGACGTTCCTAGTCAAATTGACGTTCTGTCAGTGATAAGAAATGTCAAAAATGTATTGGGTTGACATAAGCTACCGAAAAGTTAATACCAATCCTGTTGAAACTCGTTAACGAAAAGTTTCGGAAGCGATTACCACTTTATTGTCTAAACCTTCTGGACTCGCTTGGTGCATACAATTAGTGGGTACACAGTTTAACAGTAACTAAATGTTAATATGTCCATTATAATAGGCACAAAATGTCATGATGTAATTATGTATGATGAGGCTACAAGCGTTTATTGTCACTATTAAACATTAAACAATGTGGAACTGCAAATTGAGACTCTAAACTTGTCAGCGACTATGATAACCGGGTATTTGTATCTGGCGTTACGTAATAGTTAGTTCATAAGTAGCAAATTAGTTAATTCTCGAATGATTTTGTTGAATCAATTAATCAATTTATTTATCGGGTAACTAAGGCCCATAGATAAAAATAAAACATTTTTTAAAAGTGGAGCAACGTGTGTAACAGTTTTATACTAATAAGTTAAAAAATAAAGTAAAATCTTATACTATAACTATCAGCGAGTCGTTGATGGCGTCGTGTTTTGTTCCGTGGTGTGGCGTAGCCATCCTCGGAAACGTTGATACATGACACCTTTCAGCCAAAATTCCTCTTTCAAGAAGGTCTGTAGATGGATGGTTGGAACTCGTAGCACCACGAACGACATGAAGTTCATATTTTTGGTGCGATGAATTGTGATAAATGGACTCTCAAGTACTACACGACTTCTTCAATCTCCCGATGTTATAAATCCGAAAGTTTGTGAGCACGTTTAGATGCTTGGATGCTCGTTAATCCTTCACACAAAAACTGCTCAACAGATTTGGATGGAATTGGGCACACAGATAGTTTATAACCTATATTAACACAGCATACTTTATATGCCATTAGTACGATGCCGTGAAACAAATTATCGAGCTCGATCCCGGCAAAGCCAGTTAGTTAGTTAACTAAATCAATCTGAGATCCGGGATTCTAAACCCACCAAACCTGTTATTTTGTGTCAATTCTTGCAAAAAAAGTTGTTAATATCTTGTTTATTATATTCCATACATTTTTAGAGTATAAGTTACATAGACGATCTATCATAATATGCCCCCACTGTACTCGATCGTCTATCAATGGCTATTGACGGCACTGATATCGGCTTTCACAACATATTGCCTATCATCCCCGTGTATCCCCAAAGGCATAGGGGTTTCCTTACGGGGTCTTCTATGGGAGCTATTAAACTAAAATACACAATGTTGTCGTAATAACTTCCTGAGTTTAATTGAGCTTTGTGACGGTACGGTGATACGTGTACGGTGGTTGAACGAAATTCAAATTTCCGCGAGGTTGTCGACATGTGGGATGTGGACTCAGCGATAATTGTGCTGATTGTCGTTACAGCAAATGACTTAATTGCCAAGAGCTTAACACCTGAGTCTCTGGTTAGATGGCTGGATCAAGGGTTTGATACAGAAAGGTACTGCTGGACACGGCTCCTATCGTTTCGTTAGGAGGTTCCTCTCTTTAGAGCCCTGGCTGCCGGTAGCTGGAACCCTGTTCCCAATACTCGTGGGTTCCTATTTTTTAAATTATACCTTCAAATTGTTTTAAATGCAACTCTGTTGGCGAGGTTACCTGTGTGTCTTCCATTATAAATTTTAATTTAATATCATAACACCACGCCTGAAATCATAGAAGGCTTAGGCAAAGGTACTACCACATTTCACCTGTTATGTTTAAATCATATGTAATAGGGGGCGAGCCAATTGCCAACCGGGTACATATAAAAATACAGACTCCGTGGCTGCTACCAAAAAGGTCTTAATAAAAAAACCCAAAAACACTTTGCCCTAATCGGGAATATAACCCAAGACCTCATGCTCAGCAGTTGCGCTTGCGATCACTACACGACTTCGAGGGTTTTAGTCATTTCTGTTTTGTCAAAGGTACCTAACTAGATTCTAACTAAGTTAGTGTAGGCTTTCAGTGTATTCTACGTAGCTTTTACAGTCAATCAGACCTTTGTGAAACCTACGTAAAGTTGTCATTGAAGCTGAATATTTGGTCGAAATATTCTGGAATCATCATTCATCATCATCACGTGAGATAGTCCGCAAACGTATTGCTTATTTACGGGGAGAAATAAAATACTATATATGATTTTCACAATCAATTATTCAATTCGATCGAAAACGTTAGCAATTCAACCAATGAAAACCACACAGTGTTGCCAAATAAAGAGATTAAAGTAACGTATCCCAAACACGTAGAAACTCGTTTAACACGATCAAAGAATTAAAATATTCAGTTTCATATTTCGCCATCGCGATTCGCGACGCGAAGCCTCCTTCAAAGTTCGTTATTAAAAATTCAATAAAAAAGTTGAATTGAGTTCGTGTATTATAGTTAAGCTGGAGTCGACAATCTGAAAGTTACGATTGATGCTTCACGTTTCGGTCTAGTACTAAAAAGTGTGCCACTTTTATTGGCTTTACCTTTTTTTTGGATTGGAAGTCATCAAACAATTCCCCCTACTCTGAGCGGAGCGAAAGAGTGTCAGAGTTCTACTAACTAAAACCAATCCCACCCGTACTATATTTAGGTATTTCTTTCGAACAACCCGCAACCCCGGTTACTATGTTAAAATGTCTTAGGAGTTCATGTTCATGACAAAGCACTCAGCCCACCAACAAGTGGATGACAATACGCTAAGTTTAATCTAATATGTCGGACCAGTTATTTTTCATGCATTCTAATGATATGGGTCTCAAATCAAAAGCTTTGTTGAGAGAAATCTGAGAGAGCGTATTTCTTTGTTTTTTTTTTTCAATAAAAGGTTTATATCATTAAGTATTTACTTTCATTATTGTTAACTTTGTCTTATTTTACGTTTCGTTAATTAAGTAACGACTTAATGTCAGGCCTCAGCTGTTCTCTCATACTTAAGTACTAATGCTACAACAACAGCATTGTGAAACCCAATTGATTTAAAAAAAGTAATCATGGTGCTTCTTTCCGTTTCTTCTCCATAGGAAACGACCAAACCGAACCGTGCACCTTTCCCGACGTTTTATAAGTTTGATTTTATTTTCAGGGGGCCGATACATAAATAATCTTAAACAATAATATCATTTTTTAATGGACAGATATGTTTTATCTTATAAGCCTACTCTGCGTCCTCAATTTTTTTATTCTTTTCAAAAGTGTCAAAAACGTAGTCTGATGCCCGTGCATCAAAATGCACTACAGTTGTTTCTTCAATACAAACACAAACAAGTAAATGCTTTTTGAATGATTGTCTGCGACTTTTATCGAAAAAGACTACGAATCCAACGATGTCGATGTGGACCCAAGTCCTTTTAATTCCACCGAACGTGTCACTAAGGTCGTTTGACTGCAGCAAGGTTTTGCTTTTATCCGTTTTATTGCATCGGACAAAGGATTTTTCACTCTGAAGAGTCATCCATGCCTGATGCCATTTAGATAAAGTATTTAGGTATGAAGCAGAAATAGATTATTTACCAAAAACAATAAGTTTGCAGATAAAACGTACATTATTTTTGAGGAGTGTCCCGATACATTCTGTCCAACGGCTTGTAAAAACTTAAGCTTACGGGCACAAAATTGAAATAATAGGATCATTTCTTGACAACTGTTGCACACTAACATATACATAGAATATGACTCCTGTGCACTATGACCACTGCAAAAAATAAGTTTACAAACTGTAGAGTTTGAAAACTTTATTTTTTTTAACGTTTTTTTTTAGTTGCAAAGGTAGCTTTTTTTAAAAAAACTTTGCCTCATACTAGGATTTTTTCCTGTATCTTGGGTCCGTTTACAAACATTTAAACTCACAGACACATAGCCAGACCCGATACTACTACTTGTAGGTCATACAAGTAATTGTTCCGTGCGGGGATCGAATCCGCGACGCGCAGCTTAGCAGTCGATCGGGCACCCACTACGCCAACCGTGTCGCCGTCTAAATTGGTGATACAGCTTAAATAAACTGATGACAGACTTAAATATAAACATGGTGCCATGGTGTGCCTCGTTAGTCTAGTGGTCGCAATCGAGTCTGGTCCACCACCTACTTGGTTATTATCGCACCCAAAACCATGAAATCTTGGGTTCAATTCCCAGCTCGGTCACATAGTTATTAGGTTTTTTCATCAAGGTTTCTTGAGAAAGAACTTAGTCTGGTATTTGTACCCAGTTGATGGCAATACGTTCGCCTTCTGCATGGGAGTCAAACATAACTAGCTGAAAGATGGTGTACAATTAGTACCATAAAACAACACAATGAACAAAAACAACCTATACAGTGTATTTCTTCTAAAATACAAAACCAAACACCTCTTCATTCACTAGTCCCGGTTCGTAGCACAAGCACTATTTATTACAAATTTACTTCATTTCCATTCGAGCTAGTTCATTAACGAACTAAAAACAAATGCAGTCGAATTCTCTTAAAGCGCCGTTCTCACAGTAGTACTGTTTGCTTTAGTATGCTCGTTTCGTACTACCCTAATGGTAATCTTGGATGTTCAGCGTTAAATAACTGTACGTTTGGGAGTAATAAAGCTTTTTTAAGAGTTCTGTGATATTTTATTCAGCTTTTACGTCAAGGTATAAAATATGTTTTCCACTTTTTGTGACTTCTAATTTCGTTTATTGTTTCGGAAAACTTAAAAACGGTTGAAAGAACTAATTGTTAAAAATGTTAAAGCTTTCTCAAACATATGATTACATCACGCTTGTTTTTCTCGAAGGGTTGGCAGAGGTGTGCCTAATAGTCCATATTTTGTCAGTTATGTTTAATCCCTATGTAATAGCGAGTGAGTCTATTGCCATCAACCAGGCACAAAGACAGACTAGGCTGATACCAAAAACCAATAACACTTTACTCGATCCGGGAATCAAGCCCAGGTCTTCATGCACAGCAGTCCTTGCGAGTCTATTTACGAGGCAGTCAACATGCTCAAAATAAAGAACGATAGTACAATTTGATTTAAGTGAGGAAACGTTGTCATTGCAGCCGAGGCAGACTTAACGCACGAGCCGCCAGGCGAGAGTGTTATTTATCCGTGAGGAAACAGAAAAAATTAAAGCCCTTGTTGCGATAAATTTGGAAAAATCACGCGGGTGAAATACATTGTATGTTGAACCTAATCGTAGTCCAATAAGAGCTAGTTTTTGAGGAAGTGTATTGAAAAACAAGTAACAAACATGTCGGAAACAATGTCAATGAAGTTATACATCATAATATGGCGTCCGAAAATGAAGGGCAAAAGAAGGAACATGGGTGAGTTTTAGTCAATAAAAGTCAGACACATATCATCAAATGACTTCCCCCGCTCCGGGCGGAGTGGAGGGGAGTTATTTGATGATTTCCCATCCGCAAAAATGAACGTTATGGTTTAACTGTAGTGTCTTATATTATAGGGCAGACTGAGCATACTTAACATTAATGACATAAGTATGGCAAAGTTCGGACTGAGTGTGCAATCACGGTCATATTTAGCAACTTCCATAAACGATTGTGTAGCAGGCATCTATCAAATTTTCTTAAAAAGAAGGCTAAACGCGGGGAGAAGTTACTTTAATCTTGGCACAACACGAACTTTCTATAACAATTTTTACTCAATAACCATATTTACCTACTAAAAATAACATGACCTTAATAACTTTTCAAACAATCTTTATTCGGTAAATTAATTTCAGTTGCTTCCGTGTATTGAAATTATCCGCCAATATTATAAGGCAAACTAATTATATAAACATTCCCAAAATAATAAAATAATACGGGTATATAGCGGCTGTCTAATAAAGTTTTTTATTAGTATGTGTATTACGTTTATAAGATAGCCTAAATATGATTCGTCCTCGGCGCTTACAATTTTAGCCTATGAGACTTTTTGGGATATTCTGTGATATTTTTCGTCCTTCATTTTGAGTTATTGCTAAGATGGACGGAGGGAATATCAATGTAGGTCAAGTCCATTTAGGACGATGCCCCGTTTTGGCGAAATAAACGAGAACCGCTGGATGCTTCACGCTTGATCTCAGCTTAGGTTCTTTGTGTGTGAGTGTTTGTTTTTTAAATGTTTTATGTGTTTATTTGCATTCATCTTTTACTAGCGTTGTGTCTCACTGCTAAAGTCTTTCTCCTTGAACTCTCTGGCCATGTAAGCTCCGCAAACATGATCAAGTCCTCACGCCACCTTCCCCGCGGCCGACCTCGACGGCACCGTCCCTTCTCAGGCATCCAGTGTGAGATGGTATTTTCCATTCAACTATCTATATAAAAAAAACATAAATATATTTATGCCTATGTCAATTGAATTGAAACCATCACACCAATGTGCCCTAAACTAGAAAGGCAATAATGCGAAGCTAGTTTTAGATGACTAACATCACGCTACGACACTAAGGAGCTAAGCAGCCGGTAATTTAACTCAGCACAGCTAGTAAAAAATATATATTTAGAGAGTATCTAATGAAGTTGGTTAATAATATTTCTGTTATAACTTTGGTTTCCAGTTTTCATCTCTTTAATTATATTTACAAATCTGAAATTCCAGGCCTTTAACTCAATGGACTATGAATTGAATTTAGTTATTTACATAACCACCCATTTAAGTGAGTTTAATACCCACTACGATAATAAATAGCAGTAACAGCTAGAGGCGGTCTAAACAATGACTAGGAGTTAAGAAAGTTCAGGAGATATATTTTAATCCAAACTTTTCGGCAGCGGTAACAGTTCTCAAGTGTGTTCCGCTTTAGGAACACAATGCAATTTGGCTCAGCTTTAAATCTGTTTTACTTTGGATTACATTTCTGTAAATTTGTCTTAATTTGAACTTTATTTATGTCCTAAAGCATTGTCACAAAGTATGTTTTTTACGTGTCCAAATGTTGGCATGGTAACAAAAATTTCGAATTATGTTAAAATCTCCGTCAAACATCCTAAGGACAGTTTATCCAATTTTGTTGTCGAGTACCAGGGCGTCGTATGTCCTTGACACTGCGATCGGGTCTCGGGAGACATTATCAATATTTTTTCGGCGGGATGCCCGCCGAGTGCTGTCCTCATCATGATGGATGTGTTGTAGGGACGGCCTTGCGTAATGTCCCCTTAGGTTGCGTACACATGTATGTGTGCCGTAGGTTCTTACATTTTATATTTAGGGGATAAATGTTTGTTGTATTTAGTAGTGAAATTAGCTTGCATTTGATTTTAACATTTCAACATTGCAACTAAGTAATCAGCACGCTTAAATTAACGCGTTCGATATCGGCCTATGTCATCATGATATTGTTGTAAAGTAATAAAGACACTGATGGCTTTTGAACGTAGTTAATATATTGTGTTGATCGCCGTTTAGTTTCATGGATGCAGCTCGCCATAAATGACAACTAAGTCAATTAAGTTAACACGCTTTATGTTAATTACCAAGCGCCTTGATCCTAGATGTATGTAATTACCAGGAACACAGGCTTCCGTAAAGAGCAACTTTGATTGAAACACATGTAGTGAACGTGGAAGCTAGCGCTTCGTGTGACTGCACCGCGCGTTAATTTTAGTCTCTAGAGCGGCAATGAATGATACACGTGTGGTATTACCCGCGAGAATACTCGAGCGTGTGCATTTAATGTATGTATCACATAGACATACACTAGTTTTGCCTGTAGTTAGAAAATAGTAATTCGAGTTGCGGGAAACCGCACAGATTTTCACTCGTTCGTACATTAGTTATTATTGCTTTCTTAAGTCATTTCCGAGTAACTAACTAAACCATGCAGACACTATATAGAGTCGTGGGCCCTTCACAGATCATAATTACAGTTTTAATGGCTTGCTTTTCGATACTCATCACGTCCAGAATTTTCTAGCAAATTTTATTTTGACTCCATACATGTGGCCACAACCTTAGGGAGTCCCTAAATGTCTTCGATTCTTAGTGTCCAGAACATTCTTTACCGTCAACAGGACATGATTATCCCTTGGAGAATAAAGTAAAAGAAATTAACAACATTCTCGCTAACTTCAATCATTTGGTATTTTCTCCTTTTATAGCAGTCTCCGTAACTTTTATTGTTACGTCATTCATAAATATGATTTGTGAAGAATAACGGCGAAAGATTTCTCATTCGTGTCAGTCTGAAAAAATGTTTCCCTGTTCCGTTTGAGCTCTTAGGAAGTTCGTGTTATTGGGTAGCGTTTGGTGTCGGGAATATTATTTATTGTCCAGAAGTAGGCCTGGCTTCTTTCAAAAGGATTCTGTAGATTTATTGGGTACTGGGATTTTGTTTCCATTCTCATGAATAACGTAGGATAAATTATACCACCGAATGGTTGCTAACGGTGTATATCTATAACCTGAAAGCGTAGACGAAATAAAAAGATTCTAAAAGAACTTTTGATTTGGTGGTTTGTGGTTTTTGCCTAACCCTACGACACGCAGTGAACAATCGTTGATTGTTCTCAAAAAATTGTCCTTCTCAAAAAGTAAACCGCTCTGAGTTACAGAAAACTGTTTAACTGGTTCAAAAATAAATTCTCGCAAGTTATGTTTAAGTCTCATGTTCCATCAACGGCACAACAACAGTCTCCGTTTCAGCTCCTGAAAATAGAAAAAAATAACTATTTGCCCGAGGTGGAGATCCGAACCCAATACCTTATGTCCAGCAGTCGCGTTAGACCAACGAGGCAGTCATATACATACACACAGCATTTTATGAGCAAAAAACTCACACAACTAATTTGCGGTGAATTACACAAGAGCCGTAATATACGACATGAGTGAATGATGCAATAGTTGCAAAAACACTGGAATTCTGGTAGAAACAGTCGGAGCATTGCCAAGAGGACAGAGATTAAGTCTCTCATTAGGAAACACGGACAATCAAGTTGGCACTGTGATCTTATCACACAGAAAGATATAGAAGGCTCATGTGAAGCTGTTGTTGGGTGGAGCTCGAGGCTAAATAATAGCAGTTGCCTGAATCGATCTTAAGGTTAAGACCTGCTTGCCTTGGTTGGTCTGTGTATGGGTGACCAAATATTACAATGACATAACAAATTTCCTCTGTACCTCGAAAAGCACGTTAAACTGTTGGTCCCGGCTGTCATTTGTAGATTTTTGACAGTTGTTAGAGGTAGTTTATGGTTCGAAAGTAAGACAACTGTCTTACCAAGGGGTGTCGTACCACTGATTACAGATAAAGTAAGTGATTAACATTAAAATACTGGTATTCAGCCGCTTCCGATTAAACTTAAAACTGATCCCAGCATAGTTTCTGTTTTACGCGCGCCTCAAAGAGATGTCAGCAAAGCAGAGGGGCTTGCCAGAGCCTCCGCCTGCCGGGGTTGCGGGTTTTTCGAAAGAGATACCGCGGCCCCGGAGGCGTCGGAACGTAAAGGGTAACAGTCGGAACATATGTGGGTTTTAGTCAGTAAAAGTCTGCCATGCCCCCCCGCTTCGCCCAGAGCGGGGGAAGTTATTTGGTGATTTCCCACCCGAAAAAAAAGCATAGTTGCGTGAATATTTTTATACACATAATTTGAAATATTCCTTACGGAGTGGGAATTCTGTCTTGTTTTATTCTGTGAAACTTATACATAACGCCGTAATAAGATTGGGAATGTAATTTAGTGCTGTTTGGAAAAACTTGTCCCGTTGAAGATTGCGGTGTCAGCAACGAGAGTGATTTCTCTTGAGCAGTGGAGGGCTTTCACCGTTCCAAATTAGCTTCATTGTCATCCAGTATCTTTCGGAATACATACAAATATTTCCAGGAACTAAAATCAAAATAAAGTCAACCTAAAATGCTCTTTTTAAATCCCAATCGTTAAAGGTAGTTCTAGTACACTTCTTACTGTTAGTGGTACCTACTTCATTTTCCATGGCCAGCCAGGCTGATTCCAGATGTCGGTAGATATCTATCTTTATTTACGTAGTACCTACCAAATAATAAAAAATTGGTATAAAAGCGACACTCATGTAGGTCCTACTTTTTTCTTTGAATATAGACCGACTGCTCGTCACAACTCGCAACGGGAGGCTTTTACCCAAATGCCCAAGTCAATAGGATCGTAGCGTACATAAATCTCCAGGGTTGCTGGTTTTTCAAAATACTGCGGTCCGGAAACATAAAGGGCAAAAGAAGGAACATATGAGGGTTTTAGTTAGTAAAAGTATGCACTCCGCTCCCGCTCCGCCCAGAGCGGGGGAAGTTATACATCCCCAAAAATATCGTACATAAAGTTAGAAAAACTTCGTTACATCGCGACATCTATGAAGAACTAAAGAAACTAAGAGAACACCGGTCTGATAGGAAACTCCTCTATTTTCTAGTGGAATGAGATATTTTACACCCTTTTCTAAAGCACCCTGCTACACTTCTTGACCCCTAATAATAATATAAAATGTAAGAACCAAAAATGAGTCTATTGTTACTTGAAATAAATGATTTTGATTTCATTTCAGTAGAATTACAAGGAAAACATAGTCGTGTGCAAGTTAAAATACATTCTTTATTATTAAACTAGCTGTTCCCCACGGTTTCACCCGCGCTGCTCAGCACCTGTTGGTCGTAGCGTGATGTTATATAGCCTATAGCCTTCCTCAAGAAATGGACTATCCAACACTAAAAGAATTTTCCAATTCCAACCAGTAGTCCCTGAGATTAGCGCGTTCAAACAAACAAACTAACTCTTCAGCTTTATAATATTAGTATAGATTAGTAAATTAGTATTAGTATAGATAAAGGCTTCGAAACTACCTACCGGCACTATATTTGCTTTCAGAGCAAAGATGTTTCGTTTCTATAAATATTGCCTAACCACCTAACCATTGGCAAGTAGTTTCAACAGCACAAAGTGCAGTTTTTGCCTGACTACGTTTAATTTGGATCCTCGTATTGAAGTATAAAGACCTGCTTAGTTTTCAACTTTTTATTCCACAATTTTGATTGGATTTGATTTGTGTGGTAAAAGGGTAAGATAATTTTATTGTGTTGGTGACGGACGATTGTATATTTTTCGTTAGGCTTGTTGATTTAAATTTATTAGGTTTGTTGATTAATTAACATTGTTTTTGGTCAACGCATGGTTCGTCGTGCGAATATCCGACTGTCACGTACGTTTTGTTGGGCGAATCCTCTGCGCGAATCTAAATACGTCTTAATAAAACGTACTTATATTCTACAATATTACTAGCTGACCTGGCGAACTCTGTTCCGCCTTAAAGGCAATAAATAATAAGCCGATTTTCGTATTTAGTAAGATATTTTTTTCTGAGAAAGAATTCATGCAAGCCTAGTACTTTCGCTTTTATTAGTAAGGATTAACCTACCTTACCTACCTACTAACCTACCCACCCTACCTACCCTACTTCTCTTACCGGGATGAAAAGTATGTAGATAAGTATGTCCGTTTCCTGGGAAGCTGCGTCCTCACCAATTTTCAGCCATATCGGTAAAGCCGTTCTTGAGTTATAAATAGTGTTACTAACACGAATTTCTTTTATATTTCCAGCCATATCGGTAAAGCTAAGTTGGTTCTATCAAGAACTTGAATCCACAGATCAAACTGCTGGAATTAATTTCACCGTGAATTCATGCAAGCCTAGTACTTTCGCTTGTATTAGTTAGGATTTTGACTCTCCATTTTATTTAGACAACGTTTGTATGGGAAATAGAAAAGACCCTGCCTACCCTACATTACCTACCCTATCTCTCAAGTTGGATCGAATTCCACATTGTGTGCGAATTTTATTATAATCGGTTAAGTGGTTTAGGAGTCCATTGAGGACAAACATTGTGACACGAGATTTATATATATTAAGAAGATTAATGCGAATGTTTTTGAGGATGAATGTATGGATGCTTGTTACTCTTTCACGTCAAAACGGCTGAACGGAAATTAGGCAAGATGTAGATTATAGTCTGATACTTCCGATCACTGTTAGGAACACTTACTATAGCTATTGCAACTCCAAAAAAGTGCTCAAGATTCTAGTAATTGCCGACTAGCATTACACTAGCATTTTCTAAGACACACATACTACCACTAGCATGTATTAAATATATGAGGCTAAGTTTTAGTGTTTTCTAGATAGTTAAACAGTTTTCACGGCAGTGTAATGATATAATGGCTGTTTAAATGAGTACTTTAATTATATTCTAAAGTGCTTGAAGTTTACCGTAATTATGTTTTTTTTTGTAGTATTAAGTAATACTACAAAAAAAAAATGCGATAAAATTTGTCACATGTTATTTAACACACGCCGATTAATTAAATTCGACGGCATGGTAGCCGCAGTGGTTAAGCGATCGACAGTGTTGCGTGTCGCGGTTTCGATGCCCGCACGGAACAAATATTTGTATGACCTACAGGTAATTTTTTCGGGTCTGGCTGTTTGTGTATGTGAATTTAAATGTTTGTAAAAGCACCCACGTTACAGGAGAAATTCCTAGTGTTAGGCAACGTTTTTTAAAAATAAATAAATTAGAAACGGTCTTTTATTTTCGTTCTAATAATATTAATGCGAATATTTTGTGAATGAATGAAAGAATGAACGAATCGAACACAAACATCGATCAATCCATACATCCTCACAAACTTTCACGCAAAAAGTACTGAATGGCTTTAAATGAAATCACCACACATAGTTTATAACCTGGAATAACACATTATTACTTTTTATCCTGATCTACGCGGCTATATATGTAAATTTCAATACGTATAAAGTCAAATGGCAGATCCCTAATTCGAATTTCATGGTAGTTCACAATGACCTTGTAAAACTTTTTTGCCTAGCCAATTCACATACGTCTGGCGGGTATTATTCAAAGATTTAACGGGTAACCGGGTAGTCTGCTACCAGGGTAGCAGGCAACACGAGAGACAAATGAGTTTGATCCTAAGATAAACAATGCCCAAGATAGAGCTTTGTGGACGTGTTAATTTACTGTAACTGTTGTGTTTTGCTCAAATATGTTTTGCATAAGAAAGATGTGATCTTTTATGTAATCCCCGAAAGATTAGTCAGAAGTATAACTAACGGTACATCTGCGTTCCAACAGTTATGTTTTAAGTTCCATGTAATTAGGGCGAGCCTATTGCCATCAACCGGACGCAAATCCAAACATTATGAATGGCACTAAGAAATTCCTGATGGAAAACCCAATAGCACTTTGCAAGACCCGGGAATTGTACCCGAAACTTTGTGCTCAACAGTCTCGCTGGCGATCACTAAGCTAACGAGGCAGTCTTTTAAAGTCATACCCCCGAATACTGAAACGTCACTCAAAATTTAAGTACCACTTAAAAACAGATACTCAAAAGTGACGTTTGGCAATACAAAATCTAAAGTTTAGGAGCTGCTCAAATGTTAAGCAGCCCTCAAATTTTGAGTGACGTTTCAGTATTCGGGGTATAAATATTTAGGATCGAGAGAGAGGTAGAGAGGAAGGAGAGATATTTAGGAAAGGTCAAGAAGAAAGTCAAAAAGATGGTCCTTGATGATTCTTAACTAGAGATTGCACTGCCCCAAGCATTAGATACCCTTTAAAAATACTACTATACCACCAAGTAACTAAATAGTGTGAAAATGCTTGGGGCTTTATATAATCCTGTAACAACGTCAGTCCCTTACCGGGTCTGTATCCACAAAGTTTTAAGAAGCACGCCGTATTTTTATCGGAGATATAAAGAAATACATTACATTGCCGTTTTCTACGCATTCAGTACACATCACCATAAAACTAAGAAACATAGACGTTGCTGCTGGAAAACGACTTGTATTTATTATAGACTTAAAGAATGTGACTCTCGGCGCCCTTGGCGTACCTGTATAATAATCTCTATTAATATGTATTTATTTATGTACCTACAAAATACATACTTATATTATGGAAAAATACATATAGATAGAAAAGCACGAAGGTACTGCTTATTTCATTTAGAAATCTCTTCCAGCAAACCTCCGATAGGAGAGTAAAAGTAGACCCACAGTAAAAAAAAGTTTAGCTAAATAAATTAAGCTCTAACTTAAACAAACATAATTATATCAATATAATAGAATAGACACACACATACATCTATATATATATAAGAGAAAATCACTGACTCACTCATCACGAAATCTTAAAAACTACAAGTTAGTCTAAAATTTTGCATGGAGGGAGCTTTTAAAACAGAATTTTGCAAAATTCAACCCCTAAGAGGTTGAAATAGGGTGGCGAAGTTTGTGTGAGAGATCGCGGTTTTTTGGCCGAAGTGACTTGAAATGAATAGACTATATAACATCACGATACCACACTAAGAACTCAGAAACCGCTGGGCATATGTAGTGTTTATATAAAAACACAAAACAAACTACCTATGTCGATTTTAGAATTTGAAATTATCCAAACGATATGTCCTAAACCAGTTTCACTAGAAATGCAATAATGAAGGTTTTAAGCCACTAACATCACGCTACACCATTAAGGAGCTGAGCAGCCGGTGAAATGGGCGTCACTTGTTTAATTTATGATTACGCAAGCAAAAAAAATACTCAGAAACTTTATCAAAGTAACATTACTACTAACGTTGGTTACGAGTATGACATTGTAGTAAAATAACGCAATGTATATTGATAAATCGTCTTACATTTTAGGGAATGTTTCATAAAACTTTATGTTACTGCGTGAATTTTTTCGATTTATTTCGAAGTACAGGAAAAGTTTCTGAACGTAAAATATTTGTGGCTCTTATTAAGGTTTCGGTGGTAAAGTTGTTTTTTCTTAAAAATAGGTATCGTAGGTAAAAAAAAACTTTAGTTTTTAACCTTTTAAGAGGTTTACGATATCAATATCAAGTTTAGTTCCAATAGTTTTGGAGAACCAAGCTACAAAATAATTCAACCTTGTGAGCTAAAGTAAAAGCAAGACCAAGAATAGTGTAGGAGCCTATGTTTGAAGTCTGCTTTCAGTTCGAGATAAAAGTTTTACAAAGCAACGCTTTTGTATTCCAGCGTCTATCCTGTTGAAAAATGGTGGATCTTTAGATCGGTAATGCTTGCTAAATAAAGAACTGTTTCTTACAGAAAGTAAAGTTTGCGGTATGATTTTTCCAATATTGCTTTTGCGATTTTGAGCCTGATGAGGTTAGGAGTTTTAGATATTAATCCTTACTAATTTTATAAAAGCGAAAGTGAGTTTGTTTGTTTGATTGTTACCTCTTCACGCTTTAATAGCTAAACCGATTTTGATGAATTTTGATACAGAGATAGTAGGGAACCAGGAGACGTACATAGGTTTTTTTTTTAAAGTGTGATGTGAGGGAAAAAGAGGGAAGAAAAAGGAAAACTTAGCGTTGCTACTACAAATCAATAAGGCGCAAGGCGAACTATGTTACCCCGAATTTAACACGGGCGAAGCCGCAGCATAAGCTATAAATAATAATCTTTATAACGCTAAACATGTTTAAATTTTTTGTGAAGGTCCTGTGTTCTGTGCTAGGTGAAAGGTATGTGTTACAGAAGCCAAAAGCAGTATGGAAGAAGATAACATGCTGCGCCAACCCCATCAGGGTTGCCAAACTTAAAAAGAAATCCCTCGCACATATGCTGCTAAAAATCTCGTATTTTGACTTTTAAACCTCGTACATTTATTAACCTGTAATGTTTTAATAACATCTGTGTCTTCTCTGGAAGGATAGACGGTGAGCTACCCATTGCTCACTGACCACAGACAAAGGCCCGCATCTGCGGTGGCTGGAAGTCGTCTCGCGATGATGATGAAGCTCAATTTTATAGTACGTAGCATCTAGTCAATAACTTTTAATAAACCATTTGTTTTTCGTTAACCAATTTTAACATTTAGACAAATGTATTAGCAAAAGCCGTTCTTTTTAACTCTTAAAAGCGAGATATCGGTATATTTGCGTAATCTATTTTTGACAAGCAATTAAATCAGCACTTTATATGTGTAAAATAAAATGACACCACAAAAAAACAGATTGATATAACTTGAAAACTTTTCAGCGTAACACTCATCAATTCACTTGTTATTTATCGACTATCAATCATCTTGACTCGCTAAGCTTCTGGTAAGCTCCATGCAAATAGTATTTATTGACCTGAATATAAATAAATAACACTACATTGTTTTAAGCATTCCCGGTTAATAACTGATGCGTTTCGCGGGTTCGATCCCCGTACGGAGCAAATATTTGTATGACCTACAGGCATTTGTTTCGGGTCTGGCTGTTTGTGTTTGACGATACAGGAGAAATACATAGTGCGGGGTGAAGTTTAAAAAAAACTATTTTATACTGTCAGTTTCGACACCGTTGAGATTTGGGGGGCTCACAATAATGACGAATCAGTGAAGATATTCCGTTACTGAAAGTTTAAATATAACACTGTGGCTGTTGTAGAAAATAGCATTCTCTATAGCCATATGTTTGGACTGCGTAGACTTAGCATACGCAATAAAGACGTTGCAATTGGCCGGTGTTATATAGTATTAGACAAAGCGGAAATTGTTAGTAATAAGCCTACTGTAGGTAGAATTTTTCTATGTAGAAGTTTTAGTTTTTTGAATTAACTTTCTTATTTCGCTTATTTGAATTGTGGTTTGTTTTCGTTTTTTTTGCTTAGAAGTTTGCAGTATTAGGACAATCATGGTAAACATGCAGCACATTCAATTACCGCCGCGTTCAAGCGAATTTTCCAGTTTGATATTTATCGAACTAGAAAATTCATTACAATATATGAAAAAAAAATATACATATGAAATGTTTGATGTTGCCAGGAGTTACTCAACAATCGGCACATATTTATCACGTTCATGAGCCAATATTAATATTCCGCAGGTTTTCAACGCGGGTAAGTTCTTCTGATCGCGGTCTTTTTAATTTTTGAAATTCGACCTTAGTATGGTTTAAGGTGTAATATCAGGACTGTTAATTATTCCTTCTGCCTTTATAGAAACACTAGCTTTTGTACGTACATCGTACTAAATACATCGTAGAACACATGGGTTCCTCCCACGGTGTGTCACGTAACTACGGAACCCTTGATAAACTAATAAAGATGTGACGCCTACGGTAAAATGGTTCAGGTTATTGATCCCTAAATAAACTTGTATTTTTTACTATGCTGACTCTCCTCTTAGGACTTATATGACAAACGACATGACTGGACTCATATTTTTTTTGCGGACCGTTGGCGTGTCACTTGTAATGACTAAAACCCACCCATGTTCCTTCTATTGCCTTTTGCGTTCCGCGGCCGCGGTATCTCTTCTGAATAACCCGCAACCCCGGTAGCCCTGGCAGGCAATTGCCCTGACAAGCCACTCTGCTTTCCTGACATCTCTTTTAGACAGATTACTGGTACTAGATAGTTTACTGGTATTATAATTAGTGGTATAAGTTTACTGAAGAGATAATCCTTCTTTTTTTGGGGATGGAAAATCATTAAATAACTTCCCCCGTTCTGAGCGGAGCGAGGGGCAGTGTCAAACTTGTACTGACTAAAACCCACCCCTGTGCCATCTTTTGCTCTTTATGTCCGCGGTATCTCTTTCGAACAACCCGCAAC
Source organism: Ochropleura leucogaster (assembly GCA_958449745.1). NCBI lineage: Eukaryota > Metazoa > Arthropoda > Insecta > Lepidoptera > Noctuidae > Ochropleura > Ochropleura leucogaster. Next base: position 13,354,733 of record OY288220.1, on the reverse strand, counting down.
CCAGATACGAAACCTTAGAAATGATTTCCCTCGCTGATGTTAAAGCTATATTTTTCTGGGGTTAAAGGCTAAACTGACCGTAACGATGCTAATTACTACCAATTAACTTTACGAGCTTCATAATTTTATAGAGACTTGAGTTTTTATAACGTAAAAAAAGTAGTAAAGATTATTTTCTTTCCAACATTAGAAGGTTCTTAAACACAAAAAATTATTTTAAATTGTTAGTAGATATTGGAAAGGAAAATGTGTTAATATAATGGAAGTTATTTATTTATTTAAGGAGAATCAAAAGCTATAACAAAAAGCCAATTAGAGGTTCTCACGAGCAAAAACAGAGTAAGTTTTAGAATTCTTAGGATCACTAACAAGCACGAATAAAAAAACAGGGAAACTAAATAAGTGGCCATAACCTCTACACGCTTTTACAAAAATCAGAGAACTTATAACTACCTAAATGAATGTTACAAGTTAAACGAACAAAAAAGGAAAACTGTAGTCTGTTCCAAAATTTGCTGTTTTGAGTCAATTAATTATACAGTTTAACCTTAAACAGCCTACAGTTTAACGTCCTTACTCGCTTGCAATATGAATGAGTTTTGCCTGTAATTATAAAAAGAATATACGAAGAAATCTTTGCCCAGCAGTGGGATGATATAGGTTTTTTTTGTGGATGGGTGGGTAATCATCAAATAATTTCCCCAACTCTGGGCGGAGCGGGGGGAGTGTCAGACTTGTGCTGACTAAAACCCACCCATGTTTTTCTATTGCCCGTTGTGTTCCAAGGCCGCGGTGTCTCTTTCAAACAACCCGCAGCCCCGGGGATGATATAGGCTAACTGTCACACTTAACGTTTTCCTCCTTCATTATACTAAAATATTCATTGGTTTAATTGGTTGACTGTACCAATTAATAACTTTCTAACTAACACAATTAAATGTGAAATTCTATTGGCCAATAGCCTTACCCCACCTTCGTTTCATGAAAGGATCCATCAGCCCATTCAGGGATGAAAATGGGGTTCCTGTAACAGAATATGCGTTCATTGTATGGAAGACAATGTCTTAACTCTCATAACTCTTGACCTGATTTGTGTCTTGGAGAGCGTAACGCCTAAGTAATGAAATGTCTGAACGTGTACCCTTGTTACTAGGAGAACATTTTGAAAAAGAGCTTAGTTATAAGGTTGTTTTGTAGCTTTATACTATACAAGCTCTTGACCGTCGGATTTCAATAAAATGCATGAAGAATGTATTACAGAATGCACCACAGTGGGAAAAATTTGAATGAGATGGAACTACGATAAACTAGGAAATAATCTCTTGTGAGACAAGTAATATGTAAAAGAGTATTTTTCTTTTTGAAGAGAAGAGCAGTGTCTATTTTTGTAAAGATGAGTATGAAGGCACGTGGGTACCTGTATCAGAATCACTCATCTTAAAATGGGCAATCGCACGAGGTATTTTAGAAGTAAGTAGACAGCTCATCAATCAGCAGCCTTATATCACGATCCACAACTTAAATTACAATAATCACTTAATTTAACTCAGATGAAAATGGATTTCAATTTGGGACGTAAGCGATCCGTAACCGTCTAGTCCACGCTACCGTTCCATCCAAAACTGTCTCGGTACGGTGGGTAACTGACGTTTCTTCGACGTTCCGCCAGAATGACAACTGTGTTGTCCTTCTCGTCAAATCAAAATAAGGTTTTCAATCTCTACTGGTTGGAACCAGAGACGCGCCTTCAAGTAAAAAACACCTCTCAATTTCCATCTTTGTGCAAAAGTACTAGGAGCCCATACGCGAAGAAAGCTCTCAAAACGGTGCTCGAGGAACAACTGAAGGATGCAATTATAGAGCCCGCAGAAAACAAAAAGATGCCACGACGTGTGTACCAAGTCTTGAACACCGCCGCGCCGACCAGAAAATAAGACCAGGCAAGCAGAATTTATGAGAGCTAATACTTAAATACTTGGAGGTGTTGAAAATTCTGTAAATTACTTGCTATCCAGGCGTGAAAGTGTAATTTAAACGTTTCTTAATTGGAGAAAATGAGGTGAAGTAGCGTTTAATTTTATGAATGATTAATTCTTGGGTTTGCAGTCTAAAATTATCTATGTAATTTTACCAAACATCAGTCAAATTCTATGTTTTTTTTTTAGGTTAATATTAGGTTCTTCAGAATACACGTAGGTACATTGTCAATTTACAAAAAAGACAATATCAGTTGGTCTATGATTGAATCGATTTTTTTTCCCTGAAACAAAGCGAACCTGTTTGGCGACCGATTACATACATGTATCTTAGCAACATAGTGCTGCATGTTCATTTTTTTTTTCAGAATAGTTAAAACTAACGCTACCATCTTGTTATTTCAACAAAAAAAAATACAGAAGTTTTTACGAGCACGAAAACATGATATCACAGCACTCCACTGCTGGGCAGCCCCTCCAATTGCACGTCACTAGAGCGTCCCAACATACGCTTGCCTGTTTCTAGATATGACACCAGAAATAATTACTAATGAATTATCCGCGCTGCAATTAAAAGAAAACTACTTTCAAAGCGCCGTTCTTTCTTATTTACCAGGGCATTATGAGCGAGGTGGGGTTTAAAGAGGTGGCTGTGTGTGTACTGGGACGCGAACTCTTGGTTTAAGGATTTAGTTTCGAAAGAGCACGGGATCAGGAAGAACAGTAATATTGTATTTACGTGCTGTTTTTTTTTTTTGCAAAATTTTAGTTTCAAGAGTTTTATGAAACTAGGGTTGTTTCTCTCTCATAAATTTGTCTTATTTTGACCTAAATATGGCTCAAAAAGTTCTTAATAAAAGCAGATTCTCATGATTTATGGTGGTGGTTGTGGATGTAAGATAGGCAGTCGTTTAATATAAAAATCTGGTCCGACAGTTTCGATTGCAGTCACACAACTGTTCCTAAAAGGAAACCTTTCGTTTTCCGTACGAAAATTATCATATACGCTCTGTTTTTAGAGTAAGGTATAAATATTAAGAGTGCCAACATAGTACGTATATAAAACATTAATTAGCCTTCGAAAAAACTTCATTTTTTATGGTACTTTTACAGATTAACATTCATGTGAAACGTATATCAAACTACTCGAAAAAAAAAAAAAGTGGCAACACTGCCCGAGTGACATGTAAAATTTTGGCTCCGTATTTTAAAATTAAATTTAATTAGTAAATAAGTAATAATATAGTGTAATTATTTGCTCAACCGGATCGTAAATGTGTAAATGCCCAGGATTATTGTATTCCCGATAATCCATAAAGTTTTTCGGTAATACATCGTTACCGGTAACCTTCAAACATCAGCTGACGTTTTACCTGTACTTTAATATACGGACAATTCAGGGAAGTATTGTTTACTTTGATTAAATAATAGCACACACTCGTCACTTTAATTATTTAGCACATCCATGCCAATTCTAGATTTAATTTTGTGCTGATTTATTACCCTATAATGGTTCTAAATGGCTTTGTTGACAACCTAAAATTGTAATTAATAATCACAACAACATTGTGATAGTCTTTCCATAACTCGGGTATTCATATATTCATGCTTATTAATAACATTAATGATCATTTTGTCTAGATATAATATATGAATGAACTATATTAATTTATTTTTCTTGTGTTTTTCATCTAAACAGCCTACCCACTTAAGCAAAAGTATAAATAGGTTGATAAAAACCAGTAAAATTCAATATTCTTTTAGATTAATTTAATATAAATATAATCTTTTAAACTTAATAAAACATCCTACCTCATTTAATTTCATATCTGAACTATTTGCCCTGTTTTTTTTTTTTTCCCCCTTTCGCCGCTAACTTTTCTGTATTTGTCTATTCTGTTAGTTCTCACCGTTTCTTTATTTCTATCTTTCAGTAACTAATCCTGAAACCATGCCTGTGATGACCCGTAAGGCTACTGCTCAGGAGATGGATCTTAAGTTAAGAACGGCCCTCCAAGAACTTAAAGAATCAAAACTCCAAGTCCAACAACTGTTACAGGAGAGAGAAGAAAGTGAGGTGGAAGTCGTCAAAGTTAATGGCAAAAACTCTTCCTTGAAAAGGCAGTTAGTAGACCTTCATCAGCAATACTTGGACGTTGTTGATGAACGGGATCAGCTGAAGGTGGTCACAGATGGTTTCAGCAATTGCAGTAATTTGTATGAGGAGGCTTTATCTAAAATTAGGGACCTAGAAGATGAATTAATTCATGCCAATAGTCGCATCTTAAAGTTACAGAGACTAAAAGAAAGTACTCAGGTTATAGAAACAAACCGCTTATATACAGAATTGTTAAACAGTAATTGTAACTCCCCTTCCTTAGTAACTATTGATTTGACTGAAGATTCCTTATTGAAACAAAATTATACAGTAAGCAATAAAAAAATTAAAAAATATGCTAAACTAAATAGATTAATTAAAAAATGTTATCAATTTAGGAAACAATATAAACTCTTTTCTAAAAATATTCCACTAAGAAAAGAGCGTGTTGATTTAGTAAAAAAGTTAAAAAATTATCAAATCAAATTAGAAGACAGTATTAAAATCTATAATATTGATACTGAGCACTTGCAATCTGAAATAGTGGCACTTCAGGAATCACTTAGTTCCCTTTCTAGTAAATATGTGAGTTCTCAGAACCAAATAAGGGAACATATTCTTGCAGCAAATGAGTTGGTGATGTGTCAATGTAGTTGCCAGACAGTTTCCAACCATGACACTATCCAGCCTGAGGTAATGGAGAACCCGTCCCAGGCTGAGAATTTGCCTCTGGACTGTCTAATAAACCAAGAAACAGTTAATTTTCCACAAAATAACTTACAAGTGGTACAGACTGAGATATGTGAAAGTTGTGAATGTTCTCACTCAGTAATGTTCTCAGATAGTATTGGAAGGGGTGTAGGTAAATTATTAAGTAATAACCTGAGCTTTCCCAGTCAAAATAATTGTATGCCAGGGTTAACTTATAAGCAGATAATGGCATTAGTAACAGGAAATGTTTATAGCAAAAATACTGATCTAACCATATTTATAGGAAATAGTTCAAAAATTAAGAAGGAAGACATCACAGATAGTGTAACTGAGTTGTTAAAGTTGAACTGTCGTAAAATAATATTGTGTGCTTTTCCATACTTTGAAAAACTATCAAAACGAATAAATAATTATATTCACATGCTGAATAAGCATGTTCATTTTTTGGTAGGTCACTATTGTGACAAACTTATGTATCTGGATATTAACAATGTTGTTGATAAACTTAGGTCGACACGGGGTAGTGTGTTTCTACCTACTAGTTGTAGACACAAAATAGCTAGGCTATTAGCTTATAATATTCACTCGGACATAAATATTATGTCTATGTTTTCTTCTGTTATTATTAACACTGCAAATATTAGGACTTCTACTAATATACCTTTTTACAAGGAAGGCGGGGGAGTATTGTCGCTCACTCCGGCTCATTTAAACTAGCTAGTAAGACAACAGACACCAAGGTACCTTCTGGCTCTCAAATAGTTAAATTTAAAAAAGGGGCTAAGCAGAACTCCTTGAAATTATTTCATCAAAATATTCAAGGTTTCTCTTCAAAACAACTAGAGATTGAATTGTTTTTAGAAAAAACCAAGTTTGATATTGTATGTTTCACCGAACATTGGCTAAAAGATCATGAAATGTTAATTAATTATGAAAATTACAGTGTAGGCAGTTGCTTTAACCGTAAATCTAAGATGCGTGGGGGTTCACTAATCTTAGTCAAAAATAGTATTAAATTTAGAAGTCGTTCTGATATAATTGATCTATCGGTTGAACATAATATTGAATTGTCTTGTGTTGAGCTGGATAGGCATGTCATAGTGTGTGTTTACAGGCCCCCAAATTATCAAAACTACTCGATATTTGAGTCAGTAATGGAAGATGCTTTGGCAAAACTTGCAACAGGTAATAAATCGCTAGTCATCTGTGGTGACTTTAACATCAATATTTTAGATGAAAATTCAAATAGCAATAGATTCTTAAATCTTTTTAAATCATTTAATTTGTTGAATGTGTTTTCGGAGCCAACCCGAATTACTACAAATACCGCTACATGTATTGATAACGTTTTCTGTTGCTGCGACTTCTTAGATAAATCCATTGTAAATTACCTTCCCTCTGATCACAGCGGTCAAACCGTCGTTTTCGAGTCCTACACATCATCACAAAAAATTCAGATACAGTCTAGACAAATAACACCAAGCAATTTAAATAAATTTAACAATAATTTAATAAGTAATCTAGGCATTCCGGGATATGATATTAATAATGTAAATCATTTTTATGAGGAATTCTTTTCGGTTGTCTACACAGAGTTCAATGATACGCTAAAACTAAAAACTAAATCTATTAGCCCAAAGTTTATGTTTAGTGATTGGGCAACTAAGGGTATAAGAAAAAGTAGGGAACGACTGTTTGAGCTTTACGGCCTTAAGCCTTACATCAACTCGGAAACATTCAATCGCTACGTTGCTACTTACTCAAAAATGTTTAAAAACACCTGCAAGGTAGCTAAAGCCTTATTCATAGGCAACAAGATTAAATCCGCTGATAATAAAATTAAGACGGTTTGGAAAATAATCAATAGCGAAACTAATAGAAATAGAAAATATAATAATGATATTACACTAGAGTCTTCACGTGGTCTTCTAACCACTAAAAACGAAGTTGCTCAAGAATTTGTGGATTTCTTTACTAGTATCCCAATTAAAACTACAGAAACGTTAAATTCCTCACCCTTGCTTTCTGTTGAGTTATTAAGAGCAAACGTTTTACCATGCTCGGTTGAGTTTCAGTTTAAGCATATTAACCCCACTGTAGTCATTAAAGCTTTTAAACAAATAAAAATCAAATTAACCGAAGACCTTTGGGGATTGTCAATTAAAGTTTGTCAAGCTATCATTGAGACTATAGCACCGTACTTAGCCTTAATATTTAATTTGTGTGTGGACCAAGGAGTCTTCCCGGACCTTATGAAATACAGCAAGGTAATACCGCTTTTCAAATCTGGGGACAGTAAAGACACCAATAATTATAGACCCGTATCCGTTTTGCCGGTTTTCAGCAAGGTGTTTGAAAAGGTAATGCTTAACCAAATGCTCAACCACTTTAACACCAATAAAATATTACATGAAAAGCAGTATGGTTTCACCAAAGGACGTTGTACCACTGACGCCGGTGTCACCCTATTGAAACACATATTTACTGCGTGGGAAGAGGCACAGGATGCCATAGGGATCTTTTGTGACCTCTCAAAAGCATTTGATTGCGTGAACCACGAAACCCTTCTCTTAAAACTTGAACATTACGGCCTAGGGAAACTTGCCCTTAGTTTAGTAAAATCGTATTTAAATGATAGACAGCAGCAAGTACAAATAAATGGTGTCAATTCAATGGGTTTAAATGTAAAGATGGGTGTACCACAAGGATCGATATTAGGTCCCTTCCTCTTTTTAGTATATATTAATGATCTACCCCATTTATTTAAAAACCAACCACAAATGGTGTTGTTTGCTGACGATACCTCTTTAATATTTAAGATAAACAGACGTGCCACAATTCCTGACGACGTAAATAATGCCCTAATGCAGGTACATAATTGGTTTACCGCTAATAATTTAGTATTAAATGGGAAAAAAACGAAGTGTATAAGATTTGCTCTACCAAATGTCAAAAACAGTGAGTGTGACATAGTATTGAATCAAGAGAAACTAGAATTCGTCGAAAAAACTGTTTTCTTGGGAATAACACTCGATTCAAAGCTACAATGGGGTCCGCATATAACATCTCTTGCAGGACGCCTTAGTTCAGCAGCATATGCTGTTAGAAAAATCCGTCAGTTTACTGATGTAGATACCGCGAGACTAGTCTATTTTAGTTATTTTCATAGTATAATGTCATACGGTATTTTACTTTGGGGACGGGCTGCAGACATCGAGTCTATATTTATTCTGCAGAAAAGAGCCATTAGAGCCATATATAACCTACGTAGGCGAGATTCTTTAAGGGAACAGTTTAAGGATATTAACATCATGACAGTACCTTGTCAATATATTTATGAAAACATCATGTATGTCAGGAAAAACTCGCATCTTTTTAGTAAAAGAGGTGACAGACACAATTATAATACTAGAAATAGGGACCAATTAGTTCAACCAGGTTTCAGGTTAGCTAAAGTAGACTCATCTTTCATGGGGTACTGTTTGAAATGCTACAATAAAATACCTCCCCACATTCTTCAACTGAATGAAACGAAATTTAAATCTTGTATTAAACGCACACTATGTAGGCAAGCATATTATAAATTGGGGGATTATATTGATGATAAAAATGCTTGGCTCAATGCTGGTCCTGCTCCTCAAGCATAGGGGTAAACTCATTACTAAGTATCCGAAGCTATATTGGACGCTGCAGAAGATTGTAAGACTATCTTTGCAATGTATAGAATCAATTCTCTAGTATTGTATAATTATTAAGCCCATATGTGAGTGCTATGTATTATCATTGACTTGACGAAGCCCTGGTGGTTAATAGTGTCATGCTCACTTAAATGTCTCGCTGATGGTGGCGGGTGTGTCGGGTCATTTAGCTCCCTTCAAAATGGTCGAGCTGAATGGGGCTGATCCATACGTCATGTTCGTGAACGGGCGCTGTCAGTTGGGACTGGTCATTTTTTTAACTACCACGGTCATTTTTATTTTATTTAGATTTAAATTGAATTTTGTTTTTTATTTACTCTGGACGCTCTTACTGTGCACGTCTTTCTACATCGTTCTCACATATTTGTATAATCTCAACACGAATGATGTAAATACTATTTTGTAAAAATATTAGAATTTAAAAGAGTGTCCATGGAGTTTCTTGCCCATTCTTCTCCATAGAGATCAACGCTTTGGAATGGGCAACTGCAGTACTTTCACAAGTTATTATGCCTTGTGACCGGGATTGTAGATTCATTTTGTTTCTTGACATTCAAAAGTGCCTGTAATGGTCTAATTGAAATAAATGATTTGATTTGATTTGATTTGATTTGACTCAAAGTGAAGCTGTGTCTAAACTGAAGCGAATCCCATATGGGAAAATCTTTAACAGGCACCACACATATTAATCGGATCTGTCCAGTCAGTATAAGCATTAGTTGTGTAGCTAGACTCATAATTGAAAGAACTTAACGACAGGACGAACAATATCAAAAAAAGGACATTTGTGTGCGCTTATAGTACTCAAACTACCGAGGGGTGATGGACACTGTAAAACAAGTCAGATTGAGACCTAACTATGGTTGAGCCATCTTTAATTCGCTTTTCTTTTTCTTTAAAAAAAAACGTTGCCCCACACTAGGAATTTCTCCTGTATCGTGGGTGCATTTACAAACATTTAAACTCACATGCACAAACAGCCAGACCCGGAACGACTATCTGTAGGCCATACATAATATTTGTTCCGTGCGGGGATCGAACAGTTTTAACAGTCTACATACGTAAACTTGAATGAGACTCGAAGTATTAACTTAACATGATACAACTGGGACAAATAACTGCGAGCTACATTAATGTTAATCTCACGATAACGAAGCGTTGGTTTCAATAAAAACTTAAACTTTATATTGAATACATTAAAATTAAATACCATTTTAACTACTACTAGATTATTACAAATAACATCAATTTGTTGAAAACTTCCGAACAAGTAACAATATCAATGAAACTTGTTCCTAACAGTTTTGGTAACGACTTTTAGACATTTTACTAACAAAACAAACCATTTGGAAATGTAGGCTGGGTAATTTCAATTCTACTTCAACTATTTCAATTGGGGAGTAATTAAAATTTGATTCGATTTATTTATTAAACTCAGTGGTTATTCTCGTGATTGTAGGTTTCGGAATATTGATATATAGAGATACATTGAGGCAGATCCAGAACTTAAATTTTATGTAGCATGGAAGGTAAATAAGATACATATTTTACAAAATGTACAAATATTTAAAAAAATCTCAAGCTTACCAAAGTTCAACTAAATTGTCTTAAACTGATGGGCATACATACGAGTGGTTCTATTATATTCTATCTATCCTATCCTGTGAGGTGCATCGAAATGTTATAAAATAAATATTAAAAATGCATCAAATCTAGCTGTCAGAATTTGATTAATAAAATTTATTCAATGAACGAACCGCTACGCTGTAGCATACTCGTAGTATCTTACCCAACACGGTGGAGCACACTGGCGGTCTGCCCAACTTCGGCTAAGGACCGCTGTGGTCACGTAGAGGCAATCGGCGGCGGTGATCACTCGTGTCTGGGTCTGGTTCAGTCTATGGTCCTGAGCGAGAGGAATGGGAAGCGGTCGTCTCCTTCTGCGAAACAGTTATATTAGCGAAGGAGGTGGCCGAACGTTTGTGGGAGAGAACTTCTAACTAACCCAGTCGCGTTCGCTAGTTCCAGGCGTCGGGCGCTGCGAGATGACTCCCGGCCACCGTAGATGCGTGTCTGGGCGACCGTCTAGGGAGAACAGGCCATGACAACGGCGCGTTCATATTTCACGCGCACCTCAAAGAGATTTCAGCAATGCAGAGGGGCCGGTAAGCACCATTGCCTTGGTTGGTGGTTTTTCGAAAGAGATACCGGGGCCCCGGAACATAAAGGGCAAATGTAGAAACATGGGTCCGTGAAAATCTGTCACTTCCCCTCGATTCGCCCAGAGCGGGGAAGTTATTTGATGATTTCCCAAGCGTATGCAAACGGACCTGGATATAAAAAGACACACATTATCATTCAACAGATGTACTATAAAATTAGTATAACAACGTAGCGGTTTCCATAAAAAAACCCTCAGTCCCACATTCATCATCATTTATATTTGGCAAACAACCCAGGAAACTCAGTTTATTATGTAAATATTTTTTTGAAAATTAAAATCTCTGCGATGTTATGTGACCCTGGTAGGCCTTTACATCCGTTGGGGGACGATATGAGATGACAAATGGCGCAAAGGTGAAAGCGGCGCGTGACAAAATTGACCTGTCATGTTTGTTTTTTGAGTGGGAATTGAATCGTTTATGACACTTTTTAATAAATAATAGAGGTGTGAAATCGTATAATTAAAAAAAAAATATTTAACAGAGACAACATGACGTTTTATATACGTTTAGAGCCAAATATCTGGTCTATAGATAGTGTAAATTAACTCTACAGCTTTATAATATTACTAGCTTTTGACCGCGGTTTTGCTCGCGTTATATTCGGGGTAACCCAGTTCCCTTTTCCTGTTTTGGTACCTGTAGATTTTGCCCTTGCGCCTTATCTATACTTTAATATTATAAAGCTGAAGAGTTTGTTTGTTTGAACGCGCTAATCTCAGGGACTACTGGTTGGAATTGGAAAATTCTTTTAGTGTTGGATAGCCCATTTCTTGAGGAAGGCTATGGGCTATATAACATCACGCTACGACCAACAGGTGCTGAGCAGCGTGGGTGAAACCGCGTGGAACAGCTAGTTTATTATAATAGCAATGCTACGTTTTCCCTTTTTTCACTATTTCTCCATCATTTCTCATAAAAAAAAATTGCCCATCTCCGTCTCCAGGGTCCAAACTATTTCTGTACCAAAATTCATCAAAATTACGTGTAACAAATAAACTCACTTTCGCTTTTATAATATTAGTAAGGAAGTAAGGATGATAATCTTGTTATTTATGGAAGCTAAAAATAATAGGGATTGATTTATACATTGGTATTTTTTGTTTTATTTGATCAGTTATTAAGTACTAGCTTTTGCCCGCGGCTTCGCTCGCGTTAAATTCGGTAGCGCCTTATTGATTTGTAATAGCAACGCTAAGTTTTCCCGTTTCTTCCCTCTTTCTTCCTCATATTCCACTGTTTAAAAAAAAAGAATAGCCTATGTCCGTCTCCTGGTTCTCTACTATCTCTGTACCAAAATTCATCCAAATCGGTTCAGCCATTAAAGCGTGAAGAGGTAACAAACAAACAAACAAACTCACTTTCGCTTTTATAATATTAGTAAGGAAGTAAGGATACTGTATATTACTGTTAACCTGCGTCATTCTGCTACTGAACAAAGTTCTTTTCTAAAATTCTATCTTATCTAATGTTTTTTTAAGCCATTCGCTAGCTTCTATAATTTATACCATAACCAAAGGGTATGACGACGGAACCTTTATGGTTTAGGACTCTTGATGTGTGCCCTCACATGAACAGATTAAATTATTAATTGGAATTTGACATCACACGCGGCTTTATCTTTTATCTAAGTATTTGGTAAAACCATTTACTTTGGAACACTATGAAATTTTGAGTGTTGGTTTTTTTTGATGAAGTACAATCGGTATTAAAGTATTCAACTTGTAGTAAAACTAAAAAAAAACTAAATATTCCCCTGATGAATAACTTCGTTGGTCTTAGGCTTAGTGTGTTTTTTTATTTATTTGGTAACGGCAGTAGGTTGTAGGTTCACTTCCATTTTCTAGAGATTTGAAACATCACCATCATCTGCCTAGCCTTTACTCAACTTTATGGGAGTCGAGTTCCAGTATTACCAGATGCAGCTGAATACAAGTATTTTTACACGAAACAGACTCAAAATACTATATATGTTATACTTTACACATAACTGGCAAAATATGGCCTCCACCTTAATATATTATTTTAGGAATTTCAAGCGTATTTTATCTACGTACTGTAAATTTCTAGTACTGAAAAACTTTAATAATATTTCTCATTCGTCAACATCTGAAAGTATTATCAAAATAATGTGCCTACAGAAATAAACATTTATTTTCATTATCAACTCTAAATTCAGCAATAAAAATGAAGTGAATACAGAGTAATTATTTGAATAACGTCATTAGTGGCTATACGCTTGTGACAGCGAGTGTACCATCACAGAATATTGAGTAGGGAACATGTATGAGTGCTTACTCTGTGTGTACCTATGTATGTGTGCATGATAGTGTTGAATTTAGGGTAAAAGTTCCAAAGGACTTGGCTGATTTAAATGTGAATAAAATAATCATGGGTTCAGCTGTTTTGACATTGAAAATAACAGTTTCAAAGTCCTACTGATCATTGTGAAGTCTTAAGTTAATTTCTAGCTAAAAACTTTAACATTCAAAAACTCCGTTGATTAGGTACGTTGAAAAGTTGTAAATTTATCATTCGTTTTTGGAATACCGTTAAAATAAAGTTGAGCGAAAACATTTTTAAAATTCAAAAAAAGTGCTAAAGTAAAAAGTTTCTGTGTCACAAAGTTTAAAAAACTCTTAATGATCAAAGTTGTGACGTCCTCTATTACGGCTTAGGTAAGTATCAGTTACCTTTTAAGACATATCTTGTTCTTACACTGGCTGTTAATGGACTGATACACGAACAAGACATAGCTAGATTACAAAAAAAAAATATAAAATACAGACCGCTACGCCACGTATCGCAGGTTCGAACCCCGCGCAAAACAAATATTTGTGTGTTTGTGCATGTGAGTTTAATAGTTTGTTAACACACCCACGATAAAGAAGAAATTCCTAGTGCATCTAAAGCTTTATTTTTATTAAAAGAATATTGCTCATGAGTTTTTTATTTATTGAAAATATTGGTTTAAGAAAACATCCCCAAATATAAAGGTCATAAATGTTCGCCATTTTTGCTGATATCAAGCCTTCTAGAAAAAATCGTCACGTCATAAATGCAAAAAAAAACACACAAAATTCGACAAATCACGACACAAAATGAAACTTGTCACTGTTGCTTGAGGTCACAGTTCGGCTTTGCTGAGAACATTTCTGGGAGCGAGTCTTGGCATACTGAAACTTGTGGTTATACTCTCACTGAATAATAAACGGACTAGAAACTTCTATAACGTAATCATACACACAAGGCGAATGTTTGAGTAATTTGTGGGTAGTCTTGTATTTGAATAACATTTAAAAACGGGAAATTTACCATGTTAGATGATGTCTTGTGAAGAAGGAAGTGTGAACTAAAGTGGAGGTTGTCAGAGAGGCCTGCCAGGGCCACCGCCTGCCGGTGTTGCGGGTTGTTTGAAAGAGATACCGCGGCCCCGAACATAAAGGGCAATAGAAGGATCATGGGTGGGTTTTAGTCTATACAAGTCTGACACTCCCACCCGCTACCCCAGAGCGGGGGAAGTTATTTGATGATTTCACGTACGTAAAAAAAACTGGAGGTTGTGTGTGCTCTGCTTAGCTTTTTTTCAAGTATATTGGCGTCGGTTTCCATGCCAGTTTTCTACTCGGAGGCTACTTGTCTGACTTCTACAACCCGGTAAGCCACACGATACACATTCGTAAAACTTTTTCAGACGTTCAGCTGATAGATAAAAATATGAAGGAACTGCTCATTCCCCAAATATAGGTAAAAGGGTAGAAGGATGATCAATCGATTTACGATACGGGCTGCCCGTTTCAAGGACATTTCTTAGATGAAAAAATGTGCTACCACTTTATGTATCTTCTTGTAAGGACATGTCAGGGACAAGTAATTACTAAAAGTAATAACTAGGTCCATATAAAGCGCGTCTGTATCCTTAAAATATTTCCTTGTGGAGCGTAAGAAGCTCGTTTTGAAATTACGTGACAACTAAAGACATCGTGTTAAATAAAAGCAATATGTTGGATGTGCTGTATATCTCAGTCTACCTTTTCAAATTGGAATTCCATCGACAACGCAGTAAAAGTAAGAAAGTTCTGTGGGCTTACGAAGAAAACGAAGTGTGATGATAAATCACCATTTTACAAAGATACAACCAAAAACAATAAATTGTACAATTTTAATTAAGTAACTGTTCTGTTTACAGACGGTAAATAAACAGGTGCTTTATAAACTTTGTGTTAGATAAATAATGATGAAGACAAAGATTTTATTAAATTTGACTTTTCTAAAAAATAATTAATTTTATAAAAGCTATTCTAAGCAGGCTAGAAATCGTTTGTTCGTAATGACGTGGGACGAGTTTGCTGTTACTGGCGCTAGATTAATCTATAAGTTTAGAATGTTGGTTATAAGTCTAAAGCGATGTTTTCCTGCAACAGTTTGTTAAAATAGTCGGTATTCGGTTTTTTTCGTAAAAGTTTTTCGATTGATCGATGATTCCGATTTTTTTTATGAATTCCAGGAGATTGTCCACTTTAAAGGTTTTTTTTTGCAAGAAATTGCGCAATATCTGGATATTCTGGCTAGTGCTTGAGATAATTTTGACAAGCGCTTTGGACGATACTGTACGGCACATCTCTGCCCACCAGTTTATAGAATATGATGATGACATGCTACAACAAATTATAAAAAAAAATGAGATATGCCTAATCTAAGGAAGTGTGTATATGAATACTGATTAGGCTAGAAAATGTAATGTTTGTAATAACCGGGACACGTGTGACGTACGCCTATGAAACGCCTCCTATCTTTACTTGCGTTAGATTAAATTATAAGTTTAGTTTAGTTTAGTATGCTGTTTACCAAGTTTAAAGGAGTTGTTTTTAAGTGTCACGTTGTGAGAATAACACGCTTTTCTTAAGTAAGTAACTAAGTACTATAAGCGACTAATATAAATTGTAATTTTTTTGGTATTGTGCGTCATGTCGTTGACCTCCTTGATTTATGAGTCGAGCTTCTTGAGTTATGAGTCGAGCTACCCGATAACTGACAAATGCGTGCACTGACTGAACAGGTCTACTCGATCTGTGTGGCGCTTTCCTAAAAAGACACTTCATACTCTGCATAGTGCTCATGCAAGTTGACCAAGATTTTTGTCTGGTCCTTAAAAGAGACCTCTGAGTTTGTCTCGACTGTTTCTTCTCAGAGTAGTCGGGTACAAAATACCGGCTTCATCAAGTTTTTAAAAAAAGCCACGTGTAAAAGTTTTGTACACTCTTTGATCTTTGGAACAGACCAACGATCCAAGCTATTAAAAAACCTTATTTCACAGTTTATCCATATTCTCCATTTTTCTCGGTATTCCTCGTAGCGTTGACGCGAATGTTTTGATATATCGAGTTTCACAACTTTTATAACAGAAGTTGGTTTCTTTTCTTTAGTTTTATCTTTGTAAAATTTTATAGTACCGAGATCCTTATCAATTTAGTATCCGAGATGGAAAAAAAATCTTGTTTTGTTTTTCTATAGAAACAATTCGCTGCTATCACAAATTATTTTTGTTTTCTTTTTTGTATTCTGCTATGTAAACTTTGATTCTGTTGTTGTATATTTAAAAAGTTTTCAATTTTGAGATCGGATCTTCGAGTGCGGCGAGTTAGAGTGGAAGACCCTATCCTTATCTGCTGCCACCTTGGCTGCTTCAGCGTAGACAGCAACTGATTACCATGAGATCTTGTTTCTGACCCTACATTTAATTACAGCGGGAAGTGAGAGCTCGAACCCCGCTTAAGTTGCCAAGGTATTGCGCTGGTTCACCCAGACAAGCCGCAGCTGGATGGTATGCTGTTCTTTGTTCAGCTTGTGTAGCGGGTGATATTCACCAATCCTGAGCCATTTTCTTGGTTGGCCTACTTCCAACCCCTGCCCCAGCTGTGGGAATTTCAGGGCTTATCATTAGCCATTAACTTACAGCAAAATTCAAAGGTGAAGATATTAATATCAAACACAGAATTAATTTGAATCGTAATTAAACCAAGTTTAATAACGATTTCGGAAGTTTTCAGCACGAGTTGGCAATTTTCACTTTAATGTTTTCCAAACGTTCGGCAACCATCTGTTAATGAGTGGTGATAACAGATGTTAATAGGTACTTGTGCCTGTATTTTGAGTTGTTAATTCTGAAGAGGAATATTATGGTAGTAGTTCACAAGCAAGGCAGTCAACCCTGTACAAGTGTGTCTATTATGTTTTTTGAAAATTTTATTCTTCTTAACTTTTACCTTAAACGAGTCATACCCTAGTTTGAATCCAGTAATTTGTAAATGTATTGTTTGGTTATAATTAATATCTACTTCTGAATGAGTTTTTCTCTTCACATTTTTTTTTAGCTTATATTCTCATTAAATGAAGTTTTTGTATACAAAATTAAAACTGATTAGTTAGAACTATTTCTCACGCATGCTATCACTATTCTCCTACCCATATCAACATTTATTGGAAGTAAGTGGAGCATCATTGGATCTATACTTCTATACAAGTCATCAATTCAATAGATAACCCCATTTATATTACGCAGTCCATTCATTGCAAATTTCTTTTCTTATTATTTGACCATTTTAAGTAATTTTTCTCTAAAGTAGCTCGTGGCTTAATAACAGTTACTGGGGTTCTCTGAAACTGTGTAAAGCCTTTGGTTTCAGTTGTCATTCGTATGACATCAAATCTTTGACAGTCGTTACGGGTAGTTCGTGGCATCAAAGTCTGACAGCCAGTATAGCCAAGGTGCCCTGGATTATCGTATTACCCAATACCAACAAAGTTGTGGACGCCGATAGGCAGTTGCTTCATATAAAATAGTGAATTCAGCTGCATGTAGTTCGACAAGAACCATAATTCGAAACAGAACTCGATAAAATCTCACTCATCATTCGAGAAGGAGAAGAAGAATAAACTTTACTATTATTATTACTTTAAACATTGCTTATACAGCGCTACGTTATGCTCCAGGGCCGACAAATAAAGAGACATTGCCCTTCCTATATTGTATAACTTTCAAACAATATGACTCCACTCCATAACAGAGCTTGAAATCAGAACATAACGTTGTTTGTTTAACTCACATAACATTGTTTGATGGCTCACAAAGTTTAATGAGATTTATTTCGCACGAGTGTCAGTAATAAAACCTCACATGTTTCCCTGCCTTTTAGATCGTAACATTGTAATGGTTTAATTCGACACCATGTTCTTAAAGAAGAAGTAGTTTTAGGATAAATAATAACAGCCATTCAGGCGATATCAGGTGAAGCCGCACTTGCTTAAGTTAGTCCGTGGATTGGTGACCGGGGCATAGCGCGTTTGCTCTGTGCCTCGGAAAGCACGTTAAGCTGTTAGTCCCGGCTGTCATTTGTAGATGTTTGGCAGTCCTTACGGGTCAATGCGCCAAAAGTCTTACAACCAGTCAGAAGCTGTGGAGCTCCATGCAAACTACCGGTATTCAGTTATTCTCCAGCATGTCCTGTTGCATCCAGTTATTCTCGAAGCCGACCCTAACATATTTGGAAAAAATGATGTTCGAAAATGAAAAAAAATCTTTGGCAATTCCTACGGGCAGTCAAAAACCTAAAAGTCTGCCAACTAGCTTTGCTTTAAATCCGTTAATAGGTTGTATAGGTCAGATAGATACTTATTAAGTACCCCAAATATCTACAAATGACAGCCCGGACCAGTAACTCGACATGAACTCGAACCTATAAGTTGAATGGTATTGGTCAGCCACGAACTCCCTAATATTTTGAGCGTGTGCTATTTAGGTCAGTATTTGAGCATAAAAACAGCAATATCACATAAATAGCAATAAATCACTTCGTATTTCCTATTAGCACCATTAGGCTGCCCCTAAAATGGCTGTTTCGTTAAATTGCCTCCATAGCTTATGCGAGATGATAGGCAGATAAAATGCGTTATTTCCTTCCTTACAGATATCGTAGTACCTACTTACACGGTGTCTCTTTGCATGCTAAAGCGCTTCTAATTTGAGGAATATTGGATTTAAGTTACTTCTTGATGAATTGTCTGAAAAGCTTAGATAGTTGTTCACAGATGTTCGGTATTATAAACCTTTATTTATAACATCGCATAAATGTTTATTTAATAAAAATATGTACAAGTCTCAAATGGGAAAATACTAAGATGAAAAGAATCAAACAATTCGTCCACATCGCTGTCGATAGGAAAAATACTAAGAATCAGCACCGCCACGTTGGATGCCAATGGTAATTTTATAGTCATGTTGATGTTCAGATATTAGGGAAACACACACAATTCATAACTGTATTATTTATTCAATATAATAACTAATTTAATTGCACATAATTGAAGGTAAGCACTTCCTAGTCGTTGTTTCAAAGTAAATATTAAAGTTTAGGTGTGTAAAAGACTTGTTAAAGTTCAGATGGAAGCTGTAAATTAAAAGCACCCTTATTCTCTCTAATTGCCAGCGCATACCCAATTTTAAAATTCAGCTGATTCATGAAATGATTCTGACGAATAAATTACTCTTCAAAATGCCCATCTCACTGAACCACTGACCCGTAACCTGAATGATGCTGATTATATAAACAAAAAAAGGCCGTTTCGAAGACCTCCCTCCCTCATTATACGAAAACAAAACATCGGCTTATCATAATTATCCGCTTCTACCACTTGACTTTTAATATTCACTCTCTTTCTGTAATGGCTACCATAAATTATTTCGGGCTCGCTGTTTTAAAATGCTCTATTGTCATTTTTTATCTGTGAATTTTCTCGTATTTACGATCTTTTCCGACGTTAAGTTGGCAGTTAAAATGATAATTTAGGAACGGCTGATGATAGTACTGTGTACAAATATGTTTGTTTATATTAAAACTATAACTTGCAGGAAATCTTGCGTGATTATTTCAAACCATTTTTTTTTACGTTATGGTAACCATGGTGGTTTGACAATTATAATTTATATGTTTCTCTATAAGTGTCAAAAAGCGTATGTACATATTCAGGCCATTTCATAAGTTAAGTTGAGTTAAGTTTTTTTTTTGCATTTAGCATATGCCATTCCACTGCTGAGAAAAAGCCAGACATGAACGCGAAGAAACTTTAAGTTAGGAAAAATAAACAAAAAGCACTGCTTTTATTCTGTCTGATAAAATCTACTGAGAGCAAATAATTATATTATAAATGTAGTACGTAAATCGCTATTAACATATAATATTTTTATAAAATCGTTTTTACATCAATCATCTTGAAAGACGTGCACACTGCACAGTAAGAGCGTCCAGAGTAAATAAATAGCAAATTTCAATGAAAAATCTTAATAAATCATGTAAAAGCAATATAGTCTTAAGACTGCGTGGCTGTTAGTGAGAAATTGTCGGAAAATCCAAAATCGAAATATTTGGTTGTTGGGGCATAGATATTATGACTTATCAGTAAGTTAAAGTTACATTATGTCCTACCAAATCGGTATTCAGTAATTTAATCTGCATAATACATTATGTATCAATATCGTATAAATATGATGCCATAGTATCATGTATTTCGTACATTTAATAACAATGTCACAATTTAGAACACATCTATTTAATAATTTAAGAAATTCTGGATCGTGTAGAAAGGAATTTGCATTTAATAAAATAGTGAAAGTTCCTTAGTGCTCATAATGTCAAAAGGTATCTTATTTTACATTTTTATTGCCAAAACAAAGAACCTTTTGAAAATCCCTGAAGCCTGTGTTTTGAAAACATTTCAAATAAATTATAGAAGAGCACCAGATAAACATAAACAATAGAAGATTTTAATGTCCTGTTTAAGTAATGATTTTAAGCACTAATAAAATGTATAATTTCGTTCATTGTTCTACCAACTTGAGAATGATTTGTATCAAAACATTGAATAAATGTATAGGTACAAATTAATTGTTTTAAAGTTCTTCGTACGCAAATAAATTAGTTTGTAAACTCCACATACTCGAACACATTGAAAGTTCTAAAGAAACACACAGTAGAGTAGCAATAATAAATATTTACCGACGCTTGTTAATTAAACGGGAGGTGATGTTTCTTTAACATTACTTTGGGAATCAAATTTATAGGGAAAACCAGAGAGTATACAAATGCCTCGGCTGGCGCTGATGGACACAGTATTATTATCAACACGATATTTTAATAATAAGCCTTTTATTCTGAACACACATTTTACAACATGTTTTTATTTTAATGTTTATAAGATATCCCGTAGTTCAGTGTGCCTCTTAGCATAGATAGACCTTCTCTAATAACACGATATTACCAATATGTTATTATCAACACGGTATCATCAACACGGTATTATCAACATAATAATATCAACACGATATTATCCACATGGTATTATCAACACGGTATTTTCCGTACAAACCAAGCTCATCATTTAACGATAAAAAAAGCAGAAAATGAATGTTGTTTCGTAGAAGAAGTAAGTGCTCAAAGAGCTTCCATTTCAGAGGCTTTTATTGACATTTTTATCTCTTGACGCTGTAGGAGCGATGATTCCATGTTTTTTGGAAACTTAAACCACGCTAGAAAGAAAATTCATGACTGCTGATGTAGACTGGTAGACAGGAAGCGCAGGTGCCACATAAGGGTCTCCGGAAAATAGTCATTCAGCACCCCAATTACCTACAAAAAATCGCAATCCGAAAAAAATAATTAAAAACACAACAATAAAAATACAGTCGAAACCAAACCTCAATTTCGTTAAAAAAAACCACCAGTATTACCCCTACATCGCAAAAAGAGCAGACAAAAACAACTAGACAGTCAATTTCGCACTGAAAATCTTTCCTCTTTGACTTGGTGTTATCGCCCTGAGTGACAGGATCGTTCGAATGATAAACGATGAGATGTGAGATCCGCCGATTTTTACTCCCTGTACTATACAAGCGCGTTTGTGTGTACCGGTACCGTTATTTATCATAACGGTATGATATATCGGTATTTTTATTGTTAAGGTTCTGTGAGCTCTTCCTTGGTGGGGCTTTTATAGGGAGTGAAAGGAAATTCTGTAAAGATGTCGGGGTTCAAGGTTTAATAAACTGTTTTATTATTACTGCAGTTCTACAAGTCACGCTAGTTTTACACCGTTTAATGTTTTAGGTTAGACTCGTATGTTTGTTAAGGAAAGAGTCATGTGCAGAAAACTAACATTTTGTGATCTGCGGTCAAAAAGCTTTTTTTTGTAGTATTCATCAGGCCTTGAAACGTGCACATATCCAGTCTCCGAAGTTGCAACTGATAAATTCCTGATAGTACTTAAATAATTTATATGGGGAAAATGATTTTGACTGTGATGGACTGAATACGGTGGTTGGAGGAGTCGTTGTAACGAGCTTACGTTTTAACGTATCAGGTTGCTGCGATAAAATTGAGTTGAACACAACAACAAAAAATATTCGTTATTTGTTTAGGTTTTTTAATTCTACAATATTGGCTAGTGTTATTGGGTTTTATAAGCGGAGAATTTTTTTGTTGGATATTTAAGTAGTGTATGCCTTCTCCCTCAGTGACGCCCTAAGCCGAGGTCCGTACCCCACAGGGGGTGCCCTTAGCGTGCGAGCACTTAGAATAACAGTAGTTTTTGTAGCCCTGGCTGGGGGCCTTAATTTATTGAGGTCACACAGGAAAGTCCGGTTAAGCAGTCACAACAACTCAAGAGAGTTGATCTGCGAGTGGCCCAACCTAAAAAAAAAAAAAAAATATACTAACAATATTTGATTGTACTGATCTGACAAATCTAATTTATAATAATCAAATCTATAAAATTCTCGTATCACAATGTTTGTTCCCATACTCCTCCAAAACGGCTTGACAGATTTGTATAAAATTATGTGCGTATAGGGCAGCTCTGAGAATCGGCCAAAATCTATTTTTCACACCCCTCTCCAGAAAAGGAGCTGAGCAGCCGTTGAAACCACTAGGCATAGCTAGTAAATAAATAAAATTCGGATAAAAACAAATACTCAGCAGCACCCACTGAGTCTAGATTCATGGCCGGTTGGCATTACATTCCTCACCTATCACACGGGACTAAAAAATAACTGGTGAAATAGGGCTGTGCTATTAAGACATCTGCCTAACCCTTCGCGGATCACAGGCGTGATATTTTTTTTTATGAATTTCTCTTGTGTCATGGGTGCGTTTACAAACATTTAAAGTAACATACACAAACAAGTGCCGGAGATTCGGAAAAAAATATCTGTGGGTTGTTCCGTGCGGGGAACGAATCCGCGACACGTAGCGCAGCAGTCCAACTGCCACTGTGCCAACCATGTCGTCGATATGTTGATGTTGACTAGCTTTGTAATGGTTTGGTTTAGGCGGACTAAAAAAATACCGAAAGTGAAATTATAAAAACAAACAAAAGGAGACTAAATTCAATCAGAATAGTAATAGGAATTCGTAGGCCATGTTTATTTGTTTTGATAAAAACAGGTTCATTGAATTTCTATTTTATTTGTGTTTGTTTGTCGATGGTACGAAATAGTATTCGTTTGTTATTTGAGTTAAAATGAAGGATTTATTTTAGAATGTTGATAGTAAATATAATATGATATTTTGAAATAATAATAACTTAATAAAAGGCTTTGTTTTGCAATTTTTGTATCGAATTAAATACTGGAACCGAAAGGAATTTATAAAAAAAAATCTTTAAAAAAAAATGTCTTACCTAAGGAAATAACGAAAGATTGTTTTTTCACAGGACAAATGGACCACAGATTTGAGTATATGTAAATAAATCAACGTAATAGTAATTAATGTAGTAGTAAATCTCAACGCGTTCCCGAGATAAAGGGTCTTGATAGACAGACTGACTACAAAGTGATCCAAAAAAGGTACCGTCTTTTCTTTTGAGGTACGGAAACCCAAAAACATGAAAAGGTTCATATTAAAACTGAACGATGGAATAAACGAACTAATCAGGGCCGATATTATTATCTAAAGGGAATACAATACAATCTTCAGTAGTAAAGAGGTGGAATTTAGAGCATGAATTTTGTACCTGGATTACCCGAGTTACCAAGAAATTCTTGAGCGACAATTCTCACTATAAATCATAATTTGAAATCGTTTCAATATTGGAAGTCGGTAACAATTTCTCATATCTGGCGCCTGGCGTCGATATGAGATCGTTGGCGTGAGGAATATAAACTGAATTTCAGCGTCAACGTCGTATTTAGGTGACGCTAAGTATTACGATTGAAATTCCTAGGTATTCTGCGAAAATGGTTTACTTGACTTTGCTTGAGTTTTGCGACTCGTGATAACTTACAGCTTTGTTCAGTTACTCGTCTGTTTTGGATTTAATTGCATTATTTTAATACTCGCATGGAGCGGTTCTTAATCATATATTCATAACCGTCTCCAGGTTTTCAATAACTCTGTACCAAAATTCATCAAAATCGGTTTAGCCATTAAAGCGTGAAGACGTAACAAACAAACAAACTCATTTTCACTTTTATAATATTAGTAAGGAAGTAAGGATTGTAGAAGGGGCTGATAAACAAGTCATTATGTAATTAGTTCCATGAACGATCTTGCCAAAAAGTACATTAAGTGGTACAAACGCGTGTTAATATCATATGTATTGTATATGTCTCGCCTACTGATGCTCGCGCTTTCTTATTTCCTCCATCCTACTTATTTGATTTTGAGTAAAGAATACTTGTGTTATATTGCCGATTTTATATGTCAGTAATGAGATACTTATATATCGTGTAAGTGTTTTGGAAGGCTATTTTTGGTAACAGTGACAATTGGTTGATGTCATGCTGTGATTTTTGTAAGATTGCCAAGCTTATACTGTAACTTATGCTAGTGGCAAAGCTGGTTCTAGTTGGGCCAAGTCTTAAATTAAATCTTACTTAATATTATAAAAGCGAAAGTGAGTTTGTTTATTTGTTACGTCTTCACGCCTAATTGGTCTACCCAATTTTGATGAATTTTGGTATAGAGATAGTTGGGAACCTAGAGACGGACATAGACTCAAAAAATGTCAAAAAGGGGAGAAAGAGGGAAGAAAAGGGGAGAATTTTTTTTTTCTTTCGATCGTCACGCGGCTTAAAATTAGTGTTAGTAACTATGCCATTCGGAAGCTAGTTAATTATATTTTCTTGAAACTGAGTGTATCAATGCTTAAAACGAGTAATGGCTTTTGCGATAAAAATAAAATGCCATTCTCTTCTCCAGCTATCACGAGGATTTCGTTATGTGGGATGGCAACATCGATTATTATTGCGCAGCGCGCTGATCACCATTATGTCAGAATTATTGGCGACGATAGTCCTGTCAATAATGATAGACGTAGTCTTGACAGCGTTACATGGTTTTTCTCAAGAACTGGGTTGGCCACATAATTCGTAATAGTACTCGCCGGAAGCTAGACGAGAACAACCAGAAATTATATCTATACTAATATTATAAAGCTGAAGAGTTTGTTTGTTTGTTTGAACGCTGTAATCTCAAGGACTTCTGTTTGGAATTGGAAAATTCTTTTAGTGTTGGATAGTCCATTTCTTGAGGAAGGCTATAGGCTATATACCATCATGCTACGACCAACAGGTGCTGAGCAGCGTGGGTGAAACCGCGTGGAACAGCTAGTGTTGAACAGCTAGTGTTGTGACATTACACGTCAATAATTTTTGTTTTTATTATCATTTATTTTTAATTTAAAATAGACTTTAATGTTTGTAACATAAAGTAACAATGCGTATTAACGAATACATTGCGATACTATTCAAGTTGTTTTCAAGGACATCTACTTGGCTCAGCTGTACCATTCAATTGCCTTTAATGTCCTGAACGAGTTTCTAAATTACTTTGTTATTAGTTAGGCTTAAGGTAGAATCTAGTATCAATTCTCTGAGAGTTGACAATTACTTTAAATTCAATTAACAATTTGAAGGTTTATATTACAATAGCAAATATAGCTATTGTTTTTATGTGGCTATAAAAACAGATTTTCACGAGTACTTTTATAACTGAAAATATATTTTTTAAACGTTGTCCTACTCTATGAATTTTTCCTGTATCATGGGTGCGTTAACAAACATTTAAACTCACATACACAAACAGCCAGACCCGAAAAAACTACCTGTAGGCCATACAAATATTTATTCCGTGCGGGAATCGAACGTGCGGCACGCAGCGCAGCAGTCGATCGCTCAGCCACTGCACCAACCGTGCACCAGCCGTGTGATTTCTTATAGTATTTTTGTTTATTAACTTGTAACAAGCTCAATATTATCCAAAAACTTGAATAAATTCTTAAAATATGATAGGCAAAACTAATATTTTGATTAAAAAATCTTACTGTTACACTTATGCTGTTGCTAAACTAAAAGCGCTTCGCTACACAACTTACGGTGTAGCATCGGGCTACGGCGTAGCAACGCGCTACGGCGTAGCGGTCTTTGCAGTACGACTTAACTCTTACTGTGCTACGATGAAATTGGCACTGTGCTTACCTTCACATTTTTTATATTATGTTTTTATTGCCTTACTTTACTCAATACCAATGGTAACTGAGTTACTCACAAGCTACAATAATTTATGACAGTCCTAAACTCGAAATTAAAGAGTGAGAAGTTATTCTCAATATCAAATGTTAGTAGTTTCGACGTTTCCTTGCATTGTCTTTACCAGCGTAGTTTTTTTTTTCATGAATGAAATAAGGAAAAAACGTGAATTGTGGAAGACTGCTCTCATACCGATACAATTTATGTAAAAGTAAAGTTGTTCATCGTATTGTAAACTATGTAAATTATTCAACTATTCGTATTTACAATTCAATGCATCGGTGTCTTTCAACTATGTAACGGTACTTTGTTTTATAAGGGTTATTGGCACTGAGCTATCACAGTTTAAATTTATAGCGGCTTTGGGTTTATTGCTCGTGTAAGCTGGTATACGTAAAACCAGTTTCTGATTTAATTAATTACATTTTAAAGTGTTTCCATCGCAATTTAAAACTAAGCTTCAATAATGTAACCAAATCTAAAAAAAAGAAGTTATCAGCTCCTCTGAAGTGGGATGCTGGCACTGGCTGTTAAGGATTGAATGGTCCCTCACAAATGTTTCGGTTTTCAAAAAACACAAATTAGTGAATGCACCACCACTATCTTTAACCCACGAGCAGCGTGCTGAGAGATACTTTGGTCACATGGCCCACAGAGGTACGAACAAATTGTAACGTATGCTGACTGGAAACATAGAAGAGAAAAGCTCTTTTTTTTCGGGTGGGAAATCATCAAAAGACTTCCTCCGCTTTGAGCGGAGCGGGGGGGCATGTCAGACTCGTACTGACTAAAACCCACCCATGTTCCTTCTATTGCCCTTTACGTCCCGGGGCCGCGGTATCTCTTTCGAACAACCCGCAACAAGAGAAAAGCTTTAGGGGCCGATGCCCAAAACCGTAGTTTAATAAAATATCGAAACAATTCTACATATCTATTAACATCGCAGTCCATCAGGCCAGTGATTGTAATACACAGAGAAAAACTGTTGACTAGTTGAAACAGACTCATGGTTGTTAGCATTAAAAGAGCGAATGAGAAGAAGACAAAGTCAGTTCTTAACTTCAGTTACTTGATTCAGAAAGTGGTTATCCGTCCCGATTTTTATAGTTACTATTTCTTTTGATTCAAGTTTCAAGTTTGCATGATATTATTATTTTCAATGGCTAGGCTGTCAGAACAATTTTATTGCAAACATTGCATGCATGAGATGTTTGTTTTTTTTTAAAATGATCTTAGTTTCACACTAAACTTAAAACACTTAAGACAAATTAAAGCATTTGATACTTATTCCACATAAAAGTTACAATAATGTCTCCAACTGGACTGAATCCTATTTCAAACTTCAGCTTGAGTAAATTGCATTAGTTGAGTTTTTCCGGACATTTCGCCATCCATGTTAGTTCGAATGCGGTAGACAAATGGTACAATTTGTCCGAGGGAATCCAAATATGGCGGTCTCTGTAAAGGTATTACTACACTGGTGATTTAAAACGTATTTTCAGCGAGTCGACTTTTAAAAGATGCGGTATTCCGAATATACTGGAGAGCAAACCAAACTGCGGACTGCGGACAGATAATGTGCTGAAATATCTATCACAATGCGACGACCACAGACGTACGTATGCGCAACATCACGAAATTGCGGTGACGCGTTTTCGTCACTCACAACAACGAGTCAAGCGAGTGTGCAATATTGTAAATCGGGCACAACTCATCGCGTATTCACGACTAGGTCGCTTCCCAACCGTGGAAAGTCCGTTTAAAGAACGCCACGTTAGAAAATCGCTAGCAATTCGTCAGTGTGATAACGCTCTAAGTTGCCATCATTTGCTGCGGCGACAAAAAGTTAATGTTGATTCACTGCCATCATTAAGTTGTCGAATATATTTTCTTCTTTCCGATTAAGCTGGTTTTTTGATGTAATAAATCAGTTTCTTCAGATTACATGAGGGCTCTTGGTAGGTTTTTAAGACACACCACCTTTTGATATGTTTTGATGATTTTATAGAGTAAGTAATTGTTAGCTATTAATATATTACTCTTGCCAGCAATGTGGGCAATGATTTTGATGACATGTAATTATTTTTATACTTTATTTTTGTATATTCAATTTGACACATATTTTTTTCGTTTATTCATTTTATCACAAATTACAAAAAAAAAATACTGAAAAGATAAAAACAATATTTAAAAATATAAAAAATACTAGCCCACCGGTATCCGGAACAGGGTTCAAGCTATATAGCAAACAAATTGGTTATGTTATGGTAGCTACAATAGAACCTATCTAGACATAGACTGCTTCTTCTTAGCGGGTCCGAAACCCAAAATTCAGCCATAAGTTTAGTGTGTTACATTGCTTTCTATGACGTTTAGACGTCGAGACATACGTCATACTGATTAAGACATATCAGCAATCCTTGTTTTTAAATCATGTTCAATTTTTTTTTCATTAAATTCAGAAACCGTATTACAATGTTATATATAGTTATACACTAAACAAAGTGCTCCTTTCGCTTCACTTTTGTAATCCTAGATGATTAGATTTCTGTAATTGAAGCTTCACTATATTGTTTCTGCAATTCAATATGCAATTCCCGATAGTAATGAATTTTGCAAACATACAAAAGACATTACGAAAACAATTTTCGATTCCGTTTGTGGGTAGTTCAATATTTTTTCCATTGCCATTGTGCGGTAGTTACATAACGAGTTAATGTCGCGATCGCTTTTCGATCGGACGTTCTTTTGTGTTTTATGATGTAAATTATCGGGTAATTTTGAAAGCAATCTTTAGTTTGGATGTCGTCCAAGTGTTGTGGAAAGTTTTTAAGGATATTTTTGTTTATAAAATGGTACATTATTGGTTGTGATTAGAAAGAGAAATGATATAGGTGAATTGTTTTTTTGGAATAAGGATTAGTTATATTTCCTTACAAATATATGTGAAAAAGTAACTATGCTTGTTTGTCTGTCAACTTGTCACGCTTTAAGGGATGGATTTCGACGAAGTTTGTCACAAATGCAGACCATGACGCGGATTAGCACCTTATGTACCTTTTGTTATTTTTTTTTTAAAACCTTTCTATCCTTACTTAATATTATAAAAGCGAAAGTGAGTTTGTTTGTTTGTTACCTCTTCACGCTTTCATGGCTAAACCGATTTTGATGAATTTTGGTACAGAGATAGTTGGGAACCAGGAGACGGACTATTTTTAGAAAGAGGGAAGAAACGGGAAAACTTAGCGTTGCTATTACAAATCAATAAGGCGCTACTGAATTTAACGCGAGCGAAGCCGCTGGCAAAAGCTAGTTATAACATAAATATAAGATAAGACAAGGTAAGATATGTTAAAACTTAATTTGAAAGGGAAGAAGGACATTATTTGAAACTTCTTTTCTAAATTACAGACACGACTACATAACTGCACGGTACTATTTGCGAAACGTTTTATGTATGGGCCCTTAAAGAGGGAGTGAAATTGGCGGAGAACACAATAAAGGAACAGGTCAATGACTGCTACGTGACCGAAATAAGGAACGTTCAGAATGGTTCGAAATGACGTCACATGTGTTCAAATGATGGTTTCGATTTTTCTTACAATTATTTATCTGCATAGCCTTTGCTCTAGTATTGGGTTGGGTTTTAGTTTTACTTTACGTATATGAACCGGCAAGTTTAGTTGCAAGTCGTGATTTGATATTTGGAATATTGTCTTCATGTTGCCTATTTGCTGATAGCAGAGGCAAATTAATAGGGTTAAAACGTCAACTGGTTGGGACTATCCCAAATGTTTGATTAGTCATTATAAAGGTTAACTCAAACAATATAATGGATTTCAATATTGTTGATTTATCTCTTTCATTCTGTTCTTGACACCGAGCGCGTTGCTCCGTCACTACCTTTCACATTGTAAAAAAAAATGAACTCGGTGGTATATACGGTTTTTATGGGCTGATTAACCCAATAATACGGGTTAACCTTTAAAATAGATTGATTAAAACGGGTAACCTTTTCGGTCGTTGGTGTAAACTAACCTTTACGGTCGCATAATAAGATCATTGCTATATGAAGCGGTGTTTGCAAAGAACAAATATTATATCACATGGCTACTACGTACTAGTCAGCGAAATATTTCTTGTAAGTCTTGAATGATATTTAATGATCATTATTTGCCGTTTAGGACAAGAAGGAAAGTTGTTTGTGTTAGGAGTTTGGGCGTTACATGGAGTTAGATATTTTTGGAGATGTATTCATAAATAATGTATCGACTATCCATCTTGAATTGTCGATATTTTTTATAGAATAAGAATACATCATGCATAATTAAACCACAAGACAAAAGTCTTGTTTACTTAAATTCAATCAAATTCATGAAAGTTTTAAAAGTGTAACTTTAAAAATAATACATAAACGAACTAAAGTTTAGAAAAAAAAGATAAAAAATTCTGATGGTTCTGACTCTGTTTAGGCACATTCAACGAACAATTCAATAAAAGTATAGTTCAACGAGAGTTCCCAGCCCTTGGTTTATCAGGAACTAGATTTTTGCGTTTTAACCAGATTTTGGAGAGATATTGGAGTGGATACAATTTACAGAACCCTACCGGTTAAACTCATTTTGCTTTGTTAATGATATATTTGTTCAGACAAGTAGTGGTTAATTGTATTTTACTTACATAATAATATTTATTTGACGGCACGGTTGGCGCAGTAGCTAAGCGATCGACTACTGCTCTGCGTGTCGCGGGTTCAATCTCCGCGTGTCAATTGTGTGACGTACAGATAGTTGTTCCGGGTCTAGCTGTTCGTGCATGCACCCCCACAATACGGGACAAATTCCTAGTGTGGGGCAACATTTCTGTGAAAAAGGAAAACAATATTTCATGATCAATAGTAGTAAAATTATAAACGTACTAAAAAGCGAAGGGAACTTACCAATGAAATAACAAACAGTCACAGCAGACAACAACATACATACATATAACACAACACAAAATTGGTTTCCTCATAATGTCCCCAAGAGATTGGCGGCGTTGCCACGTTGTATGGCAAAGCCTCTAGCCGAGGTAAAAACTAGTCTTTGGGTCACGGGAAGTGTCAACTAAACGTTTTGAAATTTTCTTGAAGAGGCTGTGAACACTTGCACTTCGGTCCTATGATTTCAACCCTAAACGGCTCGAAAATGTGGTTTAATATACTTGTGCTTGAGTTTCTCCGCAGCGAATAATATATTACACTTGCTTGTCTGTATTTATAAGAAAAAATCTTGCTGACAGGCGAGCAAAAAAATAATTAAAAAAAAAACTGTTTTGAGGTCGATTTAGCTTTGCTTTGTGAATGATTTATAACTATTTATTTCTTTGATTTCAGGTAATGTACATACTTAATATGACGGTATCAAATACATTACTTTGAATGACAACCGATAAGACGCTGCGAAACTATTTAAAGGTAAGTTACATAATTAAGCAGAAAATATGATTTTGAGAGATGGAATTCATGTGTTTTTATCTCAGGTTATGATGGGAAATCATCAAATAACTTCCCCTGCTCGCCCAGGGCGATGGGAGGGAGTGTCAGACTTGTACTGCCTAAAACCCACCCATTTCCTTCTATTGCCCTTTATGTTTCACAACCCGCAACCTTGTTAGGGTGCTTCACACTACGTCGTTTCCGCTCATGTTCATATTGTGCTTATATTTCCATGACTATAATAAATAAAAGCTCTTACTGAAAATCTTTTACCTACGGCTCACACAGAATGTTTGTGGGTGTGTAAGAGAACAAAATAAGAAATATTCCAAGATATTCTATTTCGGTACCAAATGAGGGGCCTATTACGTTTGTTGCCTATCACGTTGTTATACATATTGATCTATTTTTGTGACTACACAATGGTATTTGATGCTTGGTTGCTTTTAGAACGATAAATAATTGGCAACATTTTCTATTGTGGGTGTAAAGGCCAAAATAAATATTTATTTTGAAGTGTGTGTCCACACATTTTTCCAGTTATTGTATGATAGGGGGGCGAATATAATGCCATCAAACGACGCAAAATCAGTCTAAGGGCCACTATTGAGAAATTTCTAAACATCTAATGATACTTTGTACAATACTTGGAATGAATAAATATAATTGTTGAACGTATTTCAAGAAAAAAGATACCTTACTTGTTTGTGGTGAAAAAAGAAGTTTAGTATTATTTTAGATAGATAAATCATTTATTTGATGCTTGACACTCGTATTCTGCTGCGTACTGGATGAATAGGATGGAGCAAAGTAGTGCTTCAAAACAAATGAGATAATACGTACTTGAAAAATATAACATCATGGCTATAATCCCCGTAGAGTTAGGTAGAGGTGTACCTCATTGTATTCCCATATTTCGTTCAGTTATATTTAAGTCCCATGTCATAGGGGCGACTCTATTGCCATCAACAGGGTACTAAGCAGCTCCATCACTCTATTTGGATAAGTAGGTAAATAATATGTACTTGTGTAGGTATTTATATGAACAAAAATTTACGGCAATTTCCTACATTTCATTTATACTGCATAAAAACTGTGTAGTCTATCTCCTTTTACAAGTATCTTTAAACAGTAATTCTTCTGGTAACCGGAATGTAATGCTGGAATTGAAATACTTACATTACACAAATAAGGCTTTAAAACTGAAATGGTCTCCATTTATATTTGAATTATTTTAATTTGTACAAGAAAGAAGTTTAACTAATCTTTTTTTGTTCAAGATGAAAGCTTCTTTATTAAATTTTGTACTCATTTGTCAAATCTTGTGATTTAACAATCAACTTATCATCTAGCCAAATTTAATTGCACATTACATTACTGAGTATCTTTCCAGATACTCAGTTTGCCCAGTGGTGAAAAAGAATAAATATATAAAAAAATATCAATACTGATCAACCGTGCACTTGTTTTATAAAACTTTACTTTTAATCTCAAACACCTCACAAACACGATACCTATCGACTAAAGTCTATAAGGTCGATAGGAAGTTCGCACGAAGTCGCACGGTATCAGAAGTATAAATAGACCCAATTAATTAGTGCCGGCGACTCTTTGAGAGTTTTAGCTAACTCCGGGATACTTCGGATTACCGATATATTATTTATACGGATGAAAAAGTTGGAGTTCTTTTAAAAGTTAATAATAGGACTGGCAGATTTAGTTGGAATGGAAGGGTAACTATTTACTTTTAAGTTAATTTTAACATATAGTTTTCGTCAGTAGAGAAATAAATTATATTTTTAAATATAAAAAGAATCTTTGTATCGGTGTTAGCTTGCTCTTATAAAGCTTACTTTTGTCAGTACTAGGTCTGATAAAACAGAATTTAATTAATGCTATCAATATCTTTTTTAAAAAGTATTCCAACAAAATATCAATCAATTTATCTTTTATATGTTTTTTTTAAATAATTTAATGTTTATCATAATATATAGTTATAAACTTTGCGTAGCAAAAGTCAAGATTTTAATTATTTATTATTATTTTTTTAAAATATAATAAATAAGTTAAGAACTAAACTTAACTAAAAGGCCCTTCCTTTTAGTTAAGTAGTAAAATGGTCTTAATTTACTCTTAATTTAAGATCAAATTTCCATACCGATTCGTTATTTGACGCCGGAACGGAACCTTTAAGCTTTTACTAGCTGCATACAAGCATACCTCAACGTCTCACTCGCTTCATGACTTCACAAAGAGACGTGCTACGATTTTGCACATACATATGTACAAACATCATTTCAATATGCAAGTACTCACTACATGCGCACCTGACATTTGTCTATCCACAAATCACATCACTGCTTGCTTGAATCTATTTCAAAATAAATCAAATACCAATATTATTCGTTGAAACATCTTAGAAACGCATCTATTTCTGTTTATTTGTTTATTACAGTGAAGCTGCAATACTTGTTTGTGTTTATTGTGATTGTTTCCGATGTTAGATTCAAAGACAGTCACGTTTCTATCTGATCGTCTTGTAAGATGGTGGTGTTTCTAGGTTGGTTTAGAGTTAAGCTTTTCTGTTATTTCAATATATTAAAGACTTGACGTATTAACTGTTTCTCGCTATGTCGGTCCTTCGAGCCGGATCGATGTGACTAGTGTGTTTATGATGTTAGAGGTAATGCCTGAAAGCAATAGAAAAATGCCTTTGATAAAATAAGGAATGTGTTTACGTGGCCATTATAAGACATGGAGGTGATCATAGATTTAAAATATTGGGAGAGATCATTGAGATATCTATTTAACTCTGGTTGAAAGCAGGACTAGGTTATTGTATTGTACTTTATTTCACAACAATGGTAGTAGTATATATGTACTTCTTTTTTGGTTTTCCTGTACCTATTTCCAGTAACTGTACAGATATTTGAAAGAATCTTCTCTGTAATGAGATTTTCACTGACAATTTTGTAGGCTAAGTTGTCGAGAGACATTATTCAATAAATAAATTTGTCAGGGCAGTAAATCTTCGTTTTAATAATCAGAAAACTCAAGAACTAAGCCGAAATGTCTTGTAATGGATGTCCATTACAAAAAAAACGTGCTTAAATTTTAAAACAAGGAATGTTCCTTGTTTTAAAAAAGCAGGTTTTTTTTTTGGTCTATTAGTCTTGGGGCCAGCGGTCTTTTGGAATGGAACACTACGCGCTAAGTTCCTCGTTTTCAGTTGTGAATACCCATGTGTCGTTTTCTTCTGTTAGACTTTATTGTTTCATCCCACGTTGGGCCTTTTTTTTTAATCTCTCGGTAGTTTTTCTTCTCTAGCAAATCAGGAAGAAACGAGTCCAAATCATCACGTGTTGATGTTGATGTTTCTTGGGCCTGCCTTAGTGACGACAACTATCTTTTTTTCTTCAATTGGAATTGGCATGTTTATTTACAAATGTAAATTTTTAAATGAAACAATTAAAATAAAAGACTTTTTTGACATTCAGTAGGAAAATATAATAAACATGTGTGTATGACAAATAAATTTGGAAATTCCGAAACATTGTTCATAAAACTTACTACCAATAGGAATGTATGGAAATAATAAAATCTCTCTAGTGTCACGTTTTGTGTTTCCAATTTGCAACCCGCTATTGTTTGTCGGTCGATACTGTATCGCAACCAGCGAACAATTACATACAAGCTGCTTGTTTTTATGTAATCCTGGTACCTGAATACTTTGCTGTGGGACATGACAAGTTGAAAATATATGTTTTTTTGTCCTAATAAAATGTAGAGGAAATGTAGGTCAGATTAAACATAATTTAATTAATGGTTTAATTATATGTTGTTAATTGAATGTTAAACATATAGTATATACTTAAATATAAAAATACTTACCTGTTTACCTTGCGTTGCAAAAGTGAAAAGAAATCAATTATCTCAAAATAAATAAACTACACAGCTAAGAACAAAACTTATTGAATTGATTTTTTGGTCAAGGTCCAAGCTATTCATTACAGATTAGATATGCCTTATATATGTATATAAGGCATATCTAATCTGTATATATATATATGTCTTATCTATCAGTCTTCGCACCCGGAAGACACCACATTGACATGCAAATCACATTGGGTTCCACATACTGACGGGATCGATCAGAACCCCGAATTCGCGTGCGAAGTGGTGTCCAAATCATTTATATACATTAAGCACGAGATAAATGAAAGGAAGCAGGGTGTTTGTGAATCTGTAGTTGTGAAATATGTCCAAATATAGACGAAGTGAATTCCATCGGCGATATAGGTGAAGGACTAAGCAATAAAATTATATTTATGAACTAAAAAAAACCTATGTCTTTAGTTTTTACGTTATTTTATTTCTAGTATTCGTTTCAGCAAACGTTTTTGGAAATCCGCCATTTTGGATTTTGAAATGATATGGCTTAGCGCAACGATACATTGTCATAAAAACGAAACGCGTATGTAATATTTCAGCAAGTGGGTCAAATTTAAAACACTTAATAAGAGATTGTTTAAAATAAAATTACATAAATGGCTGTCTGCTAAAAGTTTTTACAGTATCAGGGAGTTCCTAGAGCATAAACCCGGATGATGAAAGTTGTGTATGTACCTACTGTAAAATTTGCATGCTTGTTTTGCTTTTTAGGTAAAAAAGCAAAACATGTATGTTCTAATACTGTTTCCACCATCTTATATACCATGTTTTATGAGAATAAATGAATTTGAATTTGAAAAAAAAACTGCGATTTTTTTCAAATAACAGTAACTAACGAAGTTTTGACACGAACCGTGAAGTCCTGTCGAAAATAGATGTAATATGACAAAATATTTTGATGACGATTGCCCATACTTTGGGGATAGGCTCCAATGTCATCTGTTGAAAATAATATCACAAGGTATGCCATACACCTGCCGGGGTTGCGGTTGGTTCGAAAGAGATACTAACAGGGAACATGGTGGCGGCGGTTGAGTCAGTAAAATTCTGATACTCCCTCGCGCTCCGTTCAGAGTGGGAGAAATTATTTGATGATTTCCCATCCTTTACCATACATAAATAATTTTAGACACGTCAAACTAGTTAATTCAGCACAAACTTTAGCGTGTTATTAGATGCCATAAATTACTTATTTATTACAACACGTATCAAAACTCCACGTTTGACAAACTTAAGTTGTTTATGTCGCTCGATTTCTGTAGCCATCTCATTTTGGCACCATTATGACGACACTTGTTTCGTATATTTGAAAAATTAAAAAGGTGGTTGATTTTTTTACCATGTTTAAGACTTTTCCCGACTCTATTATTAATAAGATTACTCTGAGAAGGAAATCAAAAAATGTCGGAGATTCAAGTATTTTTAAGTACACACAATTTTTATTTTAAAAGTTTGATAATTCATATTATCTAACTTTTGTTGATGACGACCATGTTTTTTTTTAAGTAACCACCACACAGGTTTGCTATGCCGATTGATTAAATATCATACACCAACAGATAAATGATAATTATTTGCATCATAATTGTTATCGTAGTAGTAAAATCAATTAGTTATTGATTTCTTTAAAGTTAGGTCAAAATTGCAAGAGATAGTCCTCCAAAACGCCCACCCATCGCACCTTGCGTGATTTACTTAATCAATATTTCATTTAACCGTTTCTCCATCTACCATAACTTCAAATTTACCCCAAATTCCTCATCTCGAGCCTACTCTAATCAATAGCAGCGCATCTGCCTAGATGTGGCAATAAATCAGAACTTGCCAACTTGCCATCCGCCACATCTGGCAGTTGGCACAGATGTCGCTGTTGTCGCGATCCACCACACTGATGACTTACGAGCCTTGTTCTCAAATATGGAAGCTGTTTTAAGAATTTGATTTCGAGGTGTTTTAATTAGTAAGGATTGTATTTTTGGACCATGCGTACCTTTTACCGAGATTACACAATATTACGTAGTGTAGTCCGGGAGTTAACCCGGGTCGGGCCAACTGTTAACGTGATTAACATGCGGATATAATTATGATTCCTCTGGATTAGTTTCCGGTTGGTTAAAATACTGGCAATAGCATCGCCCCTATCACAAAATAGGTAATCATGAAATGGGAGTCGACCAAATATATTGTAGGATTAGAGGCTTAATTTTATGTTTTTGTCGGAAGATCGAACATTGAAAAGACTAGTTTAAAGAAAAGCTATTAAAGAATTGGTTTAAATAAAACACACACTTTTGTGGGTGTTCCTCCAAGGAGTCTGACAGACATGTTTGCAATACCTACGTTTAGCTAGTTATGTCCTATGATTGTTGCGACATTGTCAAATTAAAAAAAAAAACTAGGGACAACTCACACACGGCTATCTAATCCCAAGCTAAGCAGAGCTTGTGTTATGGTAACCAGACAACTGATATACATACTTATATAATTTATAAATACATACATATTATAGATAAATAACACCCAGACACAGAACAAACAATCATGCTCATCACACAAAGTTTGTCCTGCGTGGGAATCGAACCCACGACTTCCGGCTCAGCAGTCAGGGCCACTAACCACTAGACCAACAAGCCCGTCAAATTATACTCGTAATATAATAAATATTTTAAAACAATACAAACATAACACAGCACTATTTATAACGTTTGGAACGGGATATTTACCATGCTTACTAATTATTTTGAGCTTTTGATATTTTACATTATAATGGTAAATATCCAGCATAATTTAAATATTTGAAGTAATGTTAGTGACCATGCCAGTTTAAAAACTCACAATACAGCATATTATTTCACAATACATTAGAAGAGCAAAATATTTCATAGATTTTTTTCTCCGTTGTCAGCTGGAATGGTAACGGCACAAAATGGACGCTATTAAAATAATACTTACTTCAAGTTACTATGTTCCCAGTCACTATTAAATATTATTACTTTATTTCACTTTGGACGACTTAACTCGACGACTCAAAACGTTTGCGGCCACAACGCAATAGATTCCTGAAAACAAAGAACTTTTAACCCGTTTGTAAGTCTTTAACATTGTGGGGTGAGGAGACTAATTGTTGTCCTACTGTTTTCATTATACATGTGTATAATAAAGGAGGAGGAGCTCGTGGCTAAATAATAGCAGCCGCTCGGGTCGATCTTTAGGTTAAGCCGCGCTTGCCTAGGTTGGTCTGTGGATGGGTGACCACCCGTTACATACCAAGTTTCCTCCGTACCTCGGAAAGCACGTTAAGCTGTTGGTCCCGGCTGTCATTTAAAGATCTTTGACAGTCGTTACAGATAGTCAGTGTTCCGAAAGTCTGACAACCAGTCTTACCAACAGGTATCGTATTACCCAGTACTATCTAGGTTGTGGAGGTCAGATAGGCAGTCGCTCCATGTAAAATACTGATATTCAGCTGCATCCGGTTATACTGGAAACCGACCCCAACATAGTTGGGAAAAGGCTAGGCAGATCATGACATGTGTATAATAAACCTTTACCATGCCTTTTGCCGTAGCACAGAAGGAACGAAATTATGTAATGTGTTTTTATAATCTGTTATGTACCTAATGTATTTTTATGTGAACTTGTTGTCGCTGAATAAAAAAATAACCTACGTTTATTTTATATCTTAGTTCAAACTATATTAATGAACCATCATTTAGATAATTAGCTGTGGCATTCGCTCCGTATAAATTCTGATGTATTCAGTCGCATACGGGTAGACTGGAAGACGACCCCAAGGTGATTAAGAAAAAGCAAGGCAGATATTGATAATTAGCTTAGAGGAGATTCATTCATTTTGTATTCTTAAGTATTACCTAACTTATAACACAGGCTTCTCACTCCAAGATGAAGTGAGGCGCCGTAATTTACCATGCGGGTGATATTACATATACTATATGTATAAAAATAACTATACAAAAATAAAAGTTCAAAGTCAAATAAAGGTTAACTTTGGCAAAATGTAAACCGAAGTTTCCAAACGGTAAAGGAAACGTAAACGTTTGTATTGGTTTATTAACCCCGATTGGTTGGAGCGATTTTCAGTACTAATACCGATAAAAGGGTTTACCAAGTCAATTCGGTAACTTTAGAAAGGTAGCATTTGGTATGGACTTTTATTGTTTGGAAAGTTTAATGTAAAACCTAGCTAGTTTGACGGTTATAAGCTCGAATGCTTCTTCACAAGACATAAAAAATCGTAATTTGTTAAAATCAGGTATGTAGGTTAACCTTCTAATACTGCTTGATGATGCTTACTAATATTACAACTGCGAATGTTGGTGAGAATGTATGTATGTCGCTTTTACGCCAAAACTCCTGAACGTATTTGGATACAATTTGGCACACAAATAGTTTATAATCTGGATTAATATATAGGATAATTTAACTCCGGTAGAATGATCCTGTGGGACAATTACCTAACTTCACAAAGGCATCGCCTAAGGCTTGAGCTAATATTTTATATCCTAAAAAGTTAATCATCCGATTAATTTAAAAGTATAAAATACATTTAATTAAGATCCAAGTATCAGAATATTTCATATAGTTCAGAAGTTTTAACTTTAAACCACTATTACTTAAAAAGCTAGAATAAGTTTAGCAAGTACCTACATAAGTGCAATTTTATGACACCTAGCCACTTAAAATAAAGAGCTCAACAGAACTCAAAGTGAATTTCAAACGTCACCTGCAGCGCGAATAGGGACTTTCACCTTAACACCGAAAATT
Organism: Ochropleura leucogaster; assembly: GCA_958449745.1. Classification (NCBI taxonomy): domain Eukaryota; kingdom Metazoa; phylum Arthropoda; class Insecta; order Lepidoptera; family Noctuidae; genus Ochropleura; species Ochropleura leucogaster. The sequence continues at coordinate 13,314,239 of OY288220.1, read as the reverse complement.
CAGCAGAAGTTTTCCTAACTGCGGTTCGCGGCCGGGCAGCGAGTCGTCCGAATATCCCAACACGCCCGGACACGCGGACAACTCTCGGACGGTCGGACACCCGATAGTCCGCTCCCTCGTCGGGCTCACGCTTGGCATACTTGCTAAGCTTTTAACCGTCTTTTTTTTTCTTTTCACTCGGATTTAGGAGCCTGATATCCGGCCTGGAGAGTACTGCGGTGTGATTCGGAACTTCCTGCAATGTTTTAATTTCAAAATGTTTGCGTAGTGAAAAATTGTGTTGTTGATATAGAATTTTTTAAACTGGTTGGGTTTTGGTGTCTTTATTTAATTTATGTTTAGAATACAATTTGAAAATGGAAGGGGAAATGATAAAATTATAGACAGCGGAATAAAGTTTTCATTTACTGAAAAACTTAAATACGAAAGTCATGTCAAAGTAGGTTAGTTATGATTCTCAAGATATCTTTAGGTTATCATTTTCCTCAAACCGTATACTATCATAGATGAATAAGATAAAATCGGTTAGTAACAACCGCACCGTATAGTTTCACACGCCCACACTGGTTCTCTTTTTTCCAAGCACATTAGGGTCAAAACGTGATGTTAAATAGATAAGGACACAAGAATTGGGCTTTCAAATAGAAAGTTTTTTTTTTATAATTTGCCTAGTGTAGTACTAGACTATGTGAAATAAAAATGTTTTTTTTTTTATTATCACGTCCAAGAAAAGTTTTCTTAGCTTTATTTTATTAGTAGCAATTAATCGAACGAGCTCTCAATAATAATAAAGCAATTAATATGAAACAAAAGAAAAGTCAGCTTTCCTTATAATACTAATAATTGGTATCCTTTTTCTTCCTCGCCTCACATGTCTCTGGAAGTGAAGGACATGCGCCTTCACACGTCAGTAGTCGTTATAATTTCACAGCTCACCGGTTTGCGCCTGGTCGCTCTTATTTGTTGTGTTGAACTTGGGGAAAATGTATCATAAATAGATTTTTAGAGGGAGAGAGTGAGTGAGAGAGTTTTAGATATATTTTTATATCCTATCACAATGTTGTCGTATTTTACTCAAAGGTTGACTGGTAGAGAATGCCTTAGTGTATTAAGTCCGCCTATGTACCACTATTGTACACACGACGGCAGGACAAACAAAAGGAATATTAAAGTAATTCCTATTTCTCTGCTTATGTTAAAATCCCATGTATCAGATGGCGTGAGTATTATTATCAAACATGGACAAGTTCGGGTTCCCACAAAATAATTCCTGAGAAAATAACCATTAACTTGTATTTACACTGTGTTATATTGACATTGTTTTGCTTGGCAATATCAATCCAAAAAACATGCCATGGTCATGCGGGGTATACAGCAGAAAAATTCATCGCACAATATACTAATCTTCCTTTTTCACCTCCTTTGATTACAATACTAGCTTAACTGGTGCGAAAAACACACACGCCTAACAGTGAGCACAACTGACTCTAATTACGTGACAGTCGTATGAATAGTTAGGACAAACATAGAAACATTATTACGCTCTCGTTAGGCTGGATGCTGCTGGCTTGATATAGAAAGCGGTACTCCTGGACACGGCTTGTATTGTTAGGAGGTTCCTTTCTCTGTAGCCCTGACCGCCGGTAGCTTGGACCCTGTTGCCGATACCAGTGGGCTACTATTTTTATAATTTTAATGTTTTCATTAAGACATATTTAAAAATGTAACATATGTAAAGAAAACAATAAAAGAACGAAAGAGAGAAAATAATAATAGGACGCCGAAAAAAAACTACATCGCTGTCAATAAGAAAAGTGCCCAGAAGGCTTGCATGTTATTCCTACGTTGGATGGCAATGCTGATTTTTTGGGGAAAATAAAGCCCAGCCCTTTGGTCATGTGAAGAGTCGACTAAACGCTCTGCGTAATCTCGTAATAGTGTTTCAACCCCAAACGGCTTAAATGATAAATTGTATTTAAAAAAAAATACAATTTTCACCCCCAGTAACTCTGAAAATAGAAAGATCCAAGGTATGGTGCAGAACAAAATAATTATCACAATAAAGGGCAAAACAAATTCCTTTCGGATTCGCTAAGGGTATATTTACACAATTTTTTTTTAATTTCAAGATTTTGTTTATTTAGAAGATGACTTTTAATGTAATAGAGCCACTAAACGCTGTAGTCCAGACGAAGGACCGTCATAACACGGTAAGTATTTGTCAAACATTCACTCACTGATGCCCCGGAGGCTCATAATGCAATTTGTGATGCTCCCCGTCGTCGTGTAGTTCTGCTAAATCCATTACAAACTTGTGCCGGCTTTCTCCAACTTTTAATGCGCCCAGTGCTTGCCTGATTGTTTTTTTAATCGATAACGTGAGTATAATAGTTTTTAATAATAGTTTTAAAGTTAAAGGATATAAATATGAAAGTTGAACGGATAGATAGTTTATTTTATGGGTCTGAAACTTGCGTACTATTAATACCTTACCTTTTTAGGGTTCCGTACATCTAATTTAAAAAAACGGAAACCTTGGATCACTTGCTTGTCCGCCTGTCTGTCTGTCTGGCAAGATCATTTCAGTTATCAAGTTGAAATTAAACCATATACTCAAGTCTCTGGTCCCTTAGAGTTGTGAAAAAATCATATCTCTAAGTCTAAGCAGTCAAATGATATGGCCGTTTATGTCGCAAGCTTGTACGGAACCCTCGGTGTGCGACTCCGACTCCCACTTGTTTATCACTAAGCAGACACCGGAACCAGGTTGGCCGAAGCAAGGGATACCTGCTCCGGTGGAGATTCATAGATAACTCTGCCCTAGAGTCTAGTAAATGTGGTGATGTCCCACAAACGATGGGGCACTAAAGTTCTGACACGACCTACGTGTGATGGCATTTGCACGATAAAGGAACTGCTGGAGGCCACGGCAGGCACTAAACTTGGAGCCGAATTTCGTGCTCGACTTTGTAACACCCGTTCGTTGCTCTTCGAGCGAGGTTGTAGATTTCAGATGTTAGAGGTGTACAAATGATTGCCACTACAGGTTTTAAAATATCTTTATTCCCGAGGGAAGACCCTGTAACAATAAAATAACAAAATTGACACACTGTAACTCAAAAATAACGGAGGAAGAAAACTAAAATATTTTTACACATACCTTTTATCGAGGAAGAAAATACTTTGTGTATTATTGGTTAAGTAAAATATCATATAGTTTTTATCACAAACTGAACAAAACTTCACAAACTGATATTCACAAATAGGTACAATTTAGTAAAAAACACAATAACTATAGTACGGCCAACGAGAAGCGATACCAAATGTAAACAAAACCCATGCTAAAACCCCATCTAAAATTGCCGCCCGAATGTTGGCGAACCCGTCTTAACGTTGTCATGTTTTTGCCGGGAGAACGAGACATTACGACAAAGGCACAACATGGAAAGAGCTAAATATTAGATTGTCAACGCCACAGTTGTTCTTTAGGTTAATGACCTTTCGTATCGCTTCTCGTTGACCGTACTGTAGAACAAGTGGTTGCTAACCGAGATCCAAAGACGTAATGAGTGAAAAAGTGACTGTTGAAAATGAAATGACAGAATGTAATTCGAAATATGAATATTTAAAGATTTAAAAATCAATATTTATCTAAAAGGAAAGAGGTTGAGGCAACAGAGAGGGAAAATACCCACTCTGTCTGTTACAACTTCATTTAAATTGCCATCTTTGAGATGAATATTTACCATGATTTCAACATCTTTATTTTTTTATTTGCCTTCATTCACATTACGACTTATTTACAAACCTCTCCTGAAATTCTCGTAGGTGTCACATGTGTTTTTTCGTTTTAGATACTGCACGTTTACTCTAAATAATTTACTGAGAGACTTGCTTACATAGCTCAAAACATGTATTTCTAACTTTTAATCATGAAACACTTGGTCATTCATAAACAGATTATCTGTACCCAAAACTTTATTAACTCAACTAAAAATGTACGCAACCAAAATATATTTAGGAAGTTTTAAATACCGTTTGTTTATTAAAAATTAAAAGCACTAAAACCCAGCTTTAAAGTTCGTTGGGTAGTTTGTCGTGGGTATGAGTTTGATGATAGTTTTAAGGCATTTGCGTTATTTCGGGTTCACAGAATGGCACAAAAAAATTTTGGTTTTTTAATATAAAATGGATCTCGATTAAAAACAAAATCCCTTGTACTCTGTATCTGTGCATAGCCGGGTGCAAGCCCATAAAATTTATTTTTATTTATTCATGGAAAAGGCCATAATCTGGTGATAAATTGTGAAATAGGTCATTACCTGTTTTTACCACTATCACCGTCACCATCACTAGAAGCCAAAAACATTTTGTAGGCTGGTACCCGACCACTAGCAAATGATACAGAGTACAACGGATTTTGTTTAAAAATAAAACGTACGTACAATACAGAAAACGTACATACAGTACGTACGTTTTTTTGTACCTGTAGTGGACATTTTTCCTAGTCCTCTACTATTTTTTCCTGATAAATTTCGATACGTTATCTAAGGCAGTTAAATAATTTCTTTATGATTTCGTCGAGCGTCGAGTCGTTTATTGTCTCGGCACTTTTCTGGTGCTAGCCACTCTTTGTGATTCTGAATTTAAGTAGTTGCAGTGGTTTGAGAATAGTGTAGCCTGTTTGTCACAAAAAAGTAGTAAAGTATATTATATATGATTAAACAAATAAAGGGCGCGCCACAGTAAGTCAAAGTGATAACATCGGCTCAATTTACCGAAATAAAACGAAGGCTTGGTAGGGTTGTCAAACAGTTATAAATCGTTTCTGAGATAACTTTGGTTTCGGTTAAGGGTAGTCCCAGGTGACATAAGATAATCAGGCTTCTACGTGAATTCAAATATTGAAATTGATTTTAAAACTTTCAGATTATTATAATAATGTATAAAAATAGCAAAGTGGTGAGTTTATTTGAAAAAAAAGCTACTTTTTAAAAATGGTGTTTTGTTTTTATGAGCGACCTAACCTGATGATTGACCTTTTATTGTTTAGCCACGAGCACTTCCAACGAAAACCTATCGTACCATGGTTGAGAATAGACTAGGAAGAAAATGACACTAATACTGTCTCGAGTGGTAAATATCCTGTTTTAAATACATACGGTAGTGCCACTGTCACGTTCACTTTTAAAGACGGTTATAAAAATGAAACGATCGCAAAATAAACAAGTAGGTATATAAATAAATCCGTTAGCGAGAAAAGTAAGGTTCGATTTACGCCGGTACAAAGGTCGGACCACGTAGGAGGCCGTCAAATACCGCACTCTCCTGCTTGGTGATAGACGGTGACGTCGGTGATGGCTTCGGTGTCAGTCTGCAGAGTACTGATGTAGGTTATATGGCTTGCATTTCAGCCAGTCAGCTGCGCGGATCTTTAGGCGCGTAGAAATTCTCAGTACGGGAAGAACACTAGGCACTTTATCATGTGGGTACCTAAGTACTTTAATATCTACTGTTTGTAAATAGGCTTAGGTAAGATCACTAGGTGACTTATATTTACTGGGATCTATATTGTTTTACGAGGGTGTACACAGCAGAGACGACACGTACGTAAAGTAACAGTAAAGTGTAGAACACGTGGTACGTGTCGTTCCTTGATAGCTGATCGTCATTCTTCTATTTCATTTCAAGATTCCTCACTACCAAATCAAACAATACTCTATCCTCCCATCTTGACATTACTAAAATATCAAGCCAGCAGCCCTAGACACGAGATATGGTGACATTCGTGACACTCGCGACACACGACACTGACTGTCTGTGTCACTGGGAGCCGGAGTTTTGGCTTTAATAATGTACCGGTCTTCTCAATGTCACTCAAATGTCTTGCTTGATTTTTATAGGTCGTATGTTAAAACAAAAAGGGTTTGATGAAAGTTTGATTGTTTTTTGTTGTTCGCTTCACTGTACCGTTTGTGAGTTGACAGATCTGAGAGCTTAATGAGACGCTTAGCTAAGTAATAACAGAGGCCCTACAGCGAGGTCACGGAATTAACGTAACATTAATACGTAAATTTTTGTATCGGAAATAGTTGATTAATATTATTTTTTTTTAATATAAAGTTTATACAAGTTAGAAATGGAACGCCACAAACTTCATAGTTTCCTGGCATTTTAATTTTCTTGGCATCCGACATTTTGACTACCATTCTTACTACTAAGAATCATGTTGGGAATTTAAGACTTCATGTCCGTCCATTCGCACAAACTCTTGTTTTCGATATCACATTGATGCATAACAATGCTCGTTCGCATACAGCTTTGTATACACGTGAGTAGTTGGCAAGGGAGAACATCCTGGTATTGCCTTGGCCTGCACAATCGCCAGACATCAACCCCATCGAGCATGCATGGGACGTGCTCCAGAGAAGTGTTTTAAAGGACTTGGATGGAGTGACAACCACCCAACAACTGATGGACTTACTAAAATTTCATTGGGAGCAATTGCTGCAGAATAACATTAATAGTCTCATCGATTCTATGAATAATCGGTGCCAGCAAGTTTGTATTAATTTTTGTACAACCATTTAATTTTAGTTGATTAGGCACGTTAGTTTGTAAGTAAGTATTAAAAAAATACAATTGTTGTATAATTCCAAAAACGCATTCTAAAATAATATATATGTAAATATAGGAAATACTAAGGATTTAATACAAAAAACACATTATAAAATTGAAATTTGTATGTGTTGCTTACATTTTTGATGTGTGTATTAAGCAATTCTTGAATTTGTAATCTTGAGCCAGGAGGCAGGAGGCCAGGAGGCCTACAAATATAGTGAGCATCTAGCTCATCATATTTGTAGGCCTCCTGGCCTATCATAGCGCTCCGTTCTTCAAATATAAGATAAATGTATCATTTACCTATGTTTACAAATAAAAGTGTTTTGATTTTGGTTGGTAGCAAATCAAAGGATATAATAGTAGTTAATCCTGTTTAAATACAAAATTTAAATCTAGGGGATTTCAAATTTGGATTTAAACTCTTCTTCTTCTCGTCTTGACTATTACAAGTCATTATTTGACAGCCGATCGCTGATGAATTATTTGAAATAGCTTTCACGAACCGAGGACCATTTATTACCTCGTCCTTAATTGACTAGTTTCTCATTACATCGTTATGTTCTCAATCAATTATACGGACTTGCTGAAGGCTCGGACACAGTGTCCGAATTTAAATAATTTTTTGGAGTCTAATAACAAAGCTGTTTGTACCATAAGATGGTACTAAAACTACCACTTATTACATGACCATCATCTAAGTGTTATGGCAGACCGTATAACCGAACCGTATAAAATCTTCAATTACCATATTATCGCCGCCAAACAAACAAAATCTTTTATTCCTCCCGCAACCAGGTAAGACAGTGTGGCAAACGTGAAAATTGCAATATATCCTTGGACATGAAACCCCTGTCGTAGCAAGAATCGCTTCTAATGTAACTAGCGTTCCAGCTGTATCTAGGGTTGCCATCGTCAACACGTCTTTAATAATGTACTAAGTTTCCCGGATGTCGTATTATCAGGTATTACTGCGTATTAAAATAAATCTATCACAGACGTATTTTTATGAGAATCGTGTTAAAAAAAAATGTTGGGGGATCCGTTAACGAAGAATGCTAAACCGGATTTTTATTTTTTATGCAAGTTAATATATTATTTGTTAAAGAAGTTTCATAAAACTGTTGACATTACAGTTCTAGTTTGACTGGACGAAATTTCTCCTACTTCAAATAACGGTATTACGGCAAATATAATCGGCCAACGAGAAGCGATACGAAAGGTCATTAACCTAAAGAACAACTGTGGCGTTGACAATCTAATATTTAGCTCTTTCCATCTTGTGCCTTTGTCGTAATGTCTCGTTCTCCCGGCAAAAACATGACAACGTTAAGACGGGTTCGCCAACATTTGGGCGGCCATTTTAGATGGGGTTTTAGCATGGGTTTTGTTTACATTTGGCATCGCTTCTCGTTGGCCGTACTATAGATATAATTGAGTTGATCGTCAGTTGTTCATGTATGTCAATTTAAATGTTTATAAACGCACCCACCACGGTACAGGAGAAATCCTTAGTGCAACTGTTTCAAGAAAAAAGAAAGACATATAAAAAAATATCGAACCTAATACCAATTATTTCTTCTTTCTTTTACAAGAGTAAGCTAACTAATTATAATATACATGTGTATGTGGAAAGCGGGATGTAGGCACTATTAGTAATATCAGCTCGCGCGTCGCCATTGTGATCGTTTCATACGCAACTCACGTTTCAGATTAACAATCGATATAATTAGAGCGCCGCTATTGGTTGAATGGGCCAGTCATTTGTGCCAACTTGTAGGTCTGGGTTATACATATAACTCTAGCTTCCACCCGCGACTTCGTCCGCGTGGCATAGTGACTTTGGGCTAACCCTAACTCTAAACCGCGGGATGATCGAAAAAAAAATCTTTCTCTCCCCTTTTCTTCCCTCTTTCTGCCCCTTTTCTCACTTTTTTAGCATTTGTCCATCTCCATTCTTCCAACTATCTCTGTACCAAAATTCATCAAAATCGGTTTTGGCCATTTAGGCGTGAAGACGTAACAAACATACAAAGTCACTTTCGCTTTTATAATATTAGAAAGGATTTTTAGAGGAACAAAAAATATATATATATTATATTACTATTAAATTGATCGTACCTATAAAAATCTAGGACGTCTTGTGAATGGTTTTAGAGTTCGGTGCCTCAAAATGAAAAAAAAAACGGAACCCTTATAGTACCACGTTGATACTGTCTGTCTATCTGTTAAGACCCTTTACTTCGAGAACGCGTCTAGTTGTAATTAAAATCATTTACTAAAGTTTGAGACGCTAGAAGGTGTAAAAAATCAACCCTATCAAGTATACAAAATTAAAAGAAATGGCCGTTTATGTCTCAAGATTGTACGAAACTTTCGGTGCGTGAGTCCGACTCGCACTTGGCTGGTTTATTTTTAATCTAATGCAAACCATATCAAGTAATTCCTCTCACGATGACAAGTCCATATGACAATACAATCTAGATTTGAAAGTACTAACATCATTGTGTAGGACATCCGGATCATTGGAGTTGACAGCCTCAGGAAATAAACACCAGGACCCTACTCCCGAACTTTGAGCAAGTGGAATAAAAATAGAATATTATATCTCCTTCATAACTGGGATGTTACTGTAGGTGCCGGAAATTGACGCCGTAATATTGAACACGTGATTTGGTTGTATAGGATTTAGGTCTACGGCATAGCGTTTTCATATGTATGTTCATAAATTGCCACGTTTTTGCTAATGTCACCCACATTCAGTCAGACACCACATATAGCCACCTGCTATGATTCTAGCAGTGCCGCTAGTGCCTTGAGCTCTCTACGAGCCGACAGCGTTGAGGAGATTTTTGATACTTTTTTATAGCTTTTTCAAAATATTAATAAAAAATCGTTTCAAATTTTGTAATCGGTGTAAGCAAATATAGATATCTCCAATATTTTATAGCCTTTTGAGAAAATAAACCTAAAGATAGTTTGATCTACCTTAGGATATCTGTGTGGTATATTTTTGTTAGAGCCCGTAAAAAACAAATGAAAATCTAGATTTACGACATCTGAGGAATGTTTATTTTTTATGATTGGGGGCTCACAAATCGCTTAAAGGAAAGTCCCTTAGGCCCCTAGCTCCGAAATAAGCCCTTTTTCTTTGCTATGTAAGGATGAGTCCACACAGCAAGGATAATAAGTGCGACTGTCTTTTACCACTAGTCTTACCAAAAGGTAATTGTGTTACTCAATGACTGGGTTGTGGACGTCAGAAGTCATCCAAATTTGGCTATGTTTTGCCCAACAAAAACAACTTAATATTTGAACAAAGCATAACAAGTACATAGTCTAAAGTAAATTCACCAAGAAGTTATTTTTGGCCGGATATAGGGGTACTAATTTAGGTGAACAGATATTTTGTGGTTGAATAATTTCACAACACAAGCCAAATTAAAATTTAACTCATCAAATTGTTAATCCTGTAATCTTTTATCATAACCCTAATAAAACCGACTGTCAATGTAATATCATCTCATCATTCTCAGGATGGCCGAACAAAAGTTCGTCCGGGCCGTGATTGCAGCCAGTGACTTCTTAATTAAGATAAGCCACACAGAGTAACGGCCTAATTACCGCCCGGGGGTGACCCGGGTCCATAGCCCTTGGCTACAACGTTGAAGTACAACACAATAAGACAAATCTGTTAGAACTGTGAGCATCCTTAACACAAAAAAAAAGTGTTATAAAAATGGAGGATCATAAATTATTAGACCCCACACCGTATTTACGTCTAACAAAGAATGCTTGCTATGAGAAAAACGAGCTCGCGCATAATATTTTTAAATGTTAACAGTGATTTCATTTGAATTGAAAACTTAATGATGCCATCCATTCAACTGTATTTTTGCAAAGGTCAATCAATCAATCAACAATGGCAACTATCTTCCACAGATAGGTGCCATTTTTGATTGATTGTTGTCGAGCATTGTCTACGTCTGCGTCATTTCTGTCGTCTTTTTGGCTTACCAACAATTGCATACACTGTTGTACAGATATGAGATACATTCAATAAACTTACAGGCACCATATTTAGGCAAGCACATCATGAAAAATATCAAAGAGGTAGTCACTTATTGCCAGTGGTTAAGAACCAGAGCTTCAAATTTGTCCCCTTTGTATAAATACCTTAGTTTCTACATATAAAAAGAATACAAAGTTTTTAACTTTATCCAACAGCTAAACAAAAAATATCTCCGAAATACTTCAGTATTAAGTTAAGGTTCTTAGATTTGCCTGGATTTAAACGAGGTTGTCATTTTAATCACAATATTGCGATTGTGTTCTCAAACATTTTGCTTAGACAAGGGCTGCTTATGGCATGATTAACAGAGTGACAATGGCAAGGAGAACAATAGTTCCACCAATTAGGTGCGCCATTATAATATCATTATTTTAAAAGTTTCAAAATTTTATAGAAGAAAACGTATTTTTGCTGGATAACTTGCCTTTTTTTTGGGGTGGGAAATCATTAACTAACTTCCCCCTCTGTGGGCGGAGAAAGAGAAGAAAGAAGAAAGAAAAAAGAAGGAAAGAAGAAAGAAAGAAAGAGGGAAGAAAAGGGAAATCTTAGCGTTGCTATTACAAATCAATAAGGCACAAGGGGAACTGTTTTTCCCCGAATTTAACGCGAGCGAAGCCGCGGGCAAAAGCTAGTAAAATATAAATAATAAGCCAATCTCGTAGAACCTTTTTCCATCGGTACACAGGGTTAGTTTTTCTGCGAGCCTCCCTGTATAATTAATTAATTATTAATAACGCATAATTATGATATAATTGGGATTATGTAGGTACACCTACCTACTTAGAGCACAATTTCAATCAGGATCGGATGCACGTTGTCCTGTAATTACAATGTTAATAAAGGGTCTGGTAGCTATTATTACACAATTTGCTTAATAACCTGTGGTTTTAAACCAATACTTATTTTTAGATTTATTTAGCAGTATTTATTTTTCATAACAATTAATGTGCCCTGTTTTGTTGTTATCGCAGATGTTATTTTCAATATACATGTATATATAATTGTTTTAATTTCATATTATTGGTGGGTCTGTTTTTCAATATGAATTGTTGTCAAAAGTAACGGGTATCACTATTACTCGTTTATTTTCAATCATCCGTTTGTTTATTAGTAATGTTACTAAATTTCACTTTTAGACAGCAATATTTTGTTTGGATGGAAATTTGATACAATACAAAATAAAAGATAGAAACTACGTGGTTGTTACTGAAAAAATCATGATGGTGAAATACACTAACTCTTTACCCAACATGGGAATCAAACCTAGGACCTCACGCTCAACAGTCGCGTTTGCAACTCTACAATACAACACTAGAATAACTAGGCTTTCCAAAAGACAATAGATATTTAAATACAGAAACCTCGATAATAGTGTTGATATTATCTAATTTAATAAAATCACATAGGAATAAAAATAAATATTTCATAAACTGCTATAATTTTTATGTAAATGATTAATTAGTCCTCTTTCATTGAGTGAACTCTCATATTAGAAAAAGAAGCTGGTTGGTAAGATGCGCGGGAAACTAAGACAGCTATACTTAATGAGACGTTAAAATAATGTTGGGAATAATTCTGGTTACAAAACAGCTACCCTACTATGACCTCTTAAAGCAATTCTTATTCCACTGAGGGAAAGAGACAGAGCTATACAGGGTGTCTAGCACCATCTCTTTCCCTCAATGGAATAAGAATTGCTATAAGATGTCATAGTAGCCCTTCAGGTCTAGATAGATATAATGGTCATTGTTTATTATATTATAATTTATATATAAAAATACCAACCTATAACTATCCCACTGCTGGGCAGAGGCCTCTTCTCATACGGACAAGGCACGAACATTGATCACCAAGACGGGTTGGTTTTCAAACTTATATTCATTCATAATTAGTCCAGCTACCCTACCATGACGTCTTAAAGCAGAACTTATTCCACTGATGGAAAGAGATGGTGCTAGACACCCTGTACAGCTCTGACTCTATCCCTCAGTAGAATAAGTTCTGCTATAAGACGTCATTGTAGGGTAGCTGGTTTCCTCTCAATGTTTTCATTCACCGATGTTTGTGATGTCTTTGATAAACTTTAAAAAGTACTTATGAATTAAAACCCGGATTTGAACCCAGAAAGGGTTAAAACCCGGGTGGCATGCACCACGTGACCATCCCGACTTTTAATTAATAATTATAATTTATTTTTGAGAATTTGTGTGAATTTTGTTATGTGCAAAATAAAATCATCGTCAGTTTCTAAAGCCATTACTCTTGGTTTTGTCGTCGTTCAACGATTATTGGGGTAAAATATATTAATATTAAAAAAGTTTTTTTTAAACACTGAATTAATTCAACATAGTTTACAAAACTCATCAAATAATTTTCTCATCGACTATCAACTACTATCAACCAGCCCTCAAGTTAAACAGGTTTCGATCACCAAGAATATGTTCCAGACGGTACTTGAGCAAAGAAAATCGAAACCACCTCAAACCAACCGTCGGAATAAATATTGAAGATATTGGTTTCAAAAATATTCGCCTGTTCACCTCCCAGCATGAAACTGATTTTAAACTGAGAGTCTGATATGGTCTTTTTACTCTTTGCTCTAAAGTGTCATGATGAGGAAAAGTTTATAGTTGGAGCAAAAAAAGCTCTGTATAATCGGTTTAAACCATAAAGGAAAAATCCTTTATGGTTTAAACCATAAAGGAAAAATCCTTTATGGTTTAAACCGATTTAATAATGGAACAGTGGAATTCGAAATTATTCGTTTTCATTTGTTTCCGAGTTAATTGCAGGTTTTTTATAGCTGACTACTGCCGTCCATACGGTGTTTCTCTTCAACTGGCACATTAGATGCAGTCCAATAACAACTTTGTTGTTGCCACGAGAAAGATCACTATAGTTTTGGAAGACTTATCAGTGATGACCACCACCTATTAATTGCTACGTCCTTAAGAATTTAATTATCCAGTTCACCGTCTTCATATTTTGTCAATGTGACTTTTATCTAACCTAGCTACTGATTTAACTGTTATTTTTATATAAAAAAAAAACCTGTGATTACTCAGATAAGATCGACGATGGGATGGGATAACCCAAAAGAAACCTGTTAACTCTTGACTTAAATAGACACACCACCCCACATTTGTTTTTTTTTTATAAATTAATCAAGTTTGTATTATTACTATGAACATAATATCACATTACTGTTTCCAAATATACCTAGCAAATAAGCCTCTTACTTATTCTTACCTATGACCGGAACCGGATATCCGAATGAGCTTGTTCTTTCACAAATAATTAGGGAAACAGGATACAAAATAATCAGAAGTAGCGACCCACATCAAATTCAGCACGTGTCGAGATACATTATGTACGAGTATTTCTTATATGTATGTATATACGACGTCAAGTATGTGATAGTCCCTAGAGATAGTCAGCGAGCAGGTTAATGAGTTTTGTGCCATATTTTTTCTGCCTAGGATTTTTTTCTAATTGTAGAACACGATTTCGTTCGCGCACTCAAATACTTTTTTTTCCCAATATAAGTGGATCAGGCGGTCACAGTTTAAAAAAATACAGTCCAATTGAGAATCTCCTCCTTTTGTTTGAAGTCAGTTAAAAACTCGGCTGATAACAATAAAAAATTAAAATTAATAAGATCATTTTTGCAGTTTTGAAAACTGACATGGTCCATTGTTAGATTTATAATAACACTAGCTGTCACCCGCGGCTTCTTCCGCGTGATATCGAAAAAAAAGTTTCTTCCTATGAGTTATTCCAGACCATAGTCTACGCCGTGCCAAATTTCATCAAGATCTGTTCAGCCGTTTTGACGTGAAAGAGTAACAAACATCCTTAACATTCGAATTTATAATATTGGTAAGATGATACTGAACGGCAAACGAGCAAAGGTAAAAAGCATGTCAAAATAAGTTGAATCATTATTTTTATATTGTTAAATTAATTATCTCTAAAAGGTGAGTTGTATGTTTTTCGTAGAAAATATTCTGATCTCTTCTGGTATGTGAATATGAATTCCTGGTATCTCTCACATGCTTTCATTGTTATCCTCATAATAACAGGAAGTCCTTAAAGACACGACGGCCCAGGCTTGTTCGGAGAATTTTAATAACATTCCTTTAATTGTGACCCTTCACTGATATGTTCCCCTAGTACTTCAAACGGCCCAACACAACAGTTTATCAGAATCATATCTGGCGACGACACAGTGACAAAAGCCAGTATCGGTACATCTTTATCGATTAATTCTGTTGGCAATTAATCAGGGTCTCTGCCTGTCTACGCACAAATAAGATTGATGATACAACTTCAGTCGAAAAGTCTCGGTGTGAAAATTTTCATGATTGTTATATTAAAATGATCGTTCTTTTTTCAGGTACTCGAGTTTTCTATAATTATGATGTTCATGGGTGGAGTGATTGTGAGAGTTTTAGTATTGAAATTTTATTTGTTTTCTATGGTAAATATTCTTTATAATAACACTCCCATTTTTCAAATTAAATCAATGCGCCCATATCTTCTATCACAGGTTTAGTTTTAAAGTTTCTGAAATAGAAATATAAATCATATCAACATTAGACTTAATTTCCCAATTTATTTCAAGGCGGTTCAAAACTTTCTCATAGTAGGTACTATTTCAGTCATAAAACACAGAACACACACTCTCCTAGCTTGTCCTAATAAAGAGCAGAGTACACACTGATGTAAAAAACAACATCCTTAGCCCACAAAATCGTCACATAAGCAAGGCAGCCACTCTTATGAAGCGTTCTCCGTGGTTCCGTAGCAGGGTTCATTAGTGTTAAGGTACCTGACAAGGCTTGAGTTGTGTCTAGAGCATCTCTTGTACCCGCGGCCTTACGACGACGTAAACAAACCTTTAAGGTTAGCTTCTTATGTCTGTTTTTTTTAAGTGCAGTGACTTACGAGGTAGGTACTTAATTAGTTGATTTAAGGCTGGTTTTTGACTATTGTTTGATACAGTACTACAAGGATCTATTGAGTTTTGTTTTTGTCAATGTGTATTTAAACATTTAGGATATTTTATTTAAAAAAAATACGTATAAGTAAGGGTTAAGATTTTTATTATGCTGGCAATCGTGAATGTGAATTTGTTTGGCACAAATGTGTATTTTTTTTCTTATGTTTTGTGTAGTATTAGAACGATTTGTGTCGCAAAGAGTTCTTGTACCCACTTTTTAATAATTAAAAGATAAGAATGAAGAGACCTAGCTTACCATGTATTACAAAAAAACGATTTTTAAAACTATTATGTCAAAAAATAAAAGCTGTATGTATATGGATCTTTTAAGAAACATATTTACAATTAAAATTTTGCAATGCTGGTCTAGAGAAATTGTTTAGACCGTCAATTAAGGAAAATGTTTCAAACACTCCTTAGTAAAACTATTTTATTCTTTAATGAAATATTATTGTGTATTAAATATTTAATTACAAAATACATTATGGCGCCAGTTTCTATAAAAGTCAGTTGTGTTGTCAATTAACCTATAATTTATTTTCCATGTACCCGGAAAAAATGGTAGAAGGTACTTTTTCGGTGTCGTGACAGGTGACTTAGTTGTCAATAGGATGAAGATGGCGTCCTGTTATCTATATTAACAACGAATTGCATGGTGGTGGGTAGGTGGGGGGGGGGTACTCCCAAGGGGATGTTACAGAGACTGCCTCAATTATTATTTAGTGACGAGATGGGCTCTCCCAAAGAGGATTGGTCCCAAATAGCCGAAGACAGAAAGATATAAAGAGGAAAGGGAAGCTTTTGCCCTATAGTGGACGAAGCAGACTCATAATAATAATTTAAAGTTTTTAAATTATTATAAGCCTGATGCTTCGATCTAGAGGAGCATTTTCAATGTGCCATTACTTCTAACCATGTGCTAGTCGGACTTGCATCCCGAAGGTTTCGTTCAAACTTTTGTCATATCTTTTGACTGGGTAGACTTCGCGGTTTAAGTTGATTTGAAAGAGAGTTGATTTTAATTTCGTGGTATTGACAGACAGACGAGGTGAACAACAAAGTGATCCTACAGAGTTCCGTTTTTTCCTTTTGAGCTATGGAACCTTAAAACAGAACTGCAGTAAATTGAGCAGAGCTTCTTTTTATATTATACTTTTTGTGAATTCTCGCTTTATCCAGCCAGGCACCTTGGCAACAGAACTAGCTACCTACAAATAAATTCATATTCTACACAAAATCACGCACTTCTGCAATAAATCTCGCACTGCAACCGCAATGCTGGGTGTATGAGATTTATTTATGACCAACGAACAGACAGAAAATAAATAGGAACAGTCAGAAGGTTAACTTCACACAACGAGCAAAACCATAAGCAAACTTAAGTCCGGTTAACGGCTACGAATGATGTGGGCTGCACCTGCAAATCAGCATCAGGCGACCTTGTGTTGCCATCTGGCATTAGGCTAAGCTGAGTTTTAATAATGCTGAATGAAACGCACTTTGCATTTACAGTACAATGTTGAAAAGTTTATAACTAGGCACAAATAAGCCTTAATTTATATTCCCTAGATTCCACACTAGAATAACCTGTGCCGTGGGGTCCAGTCTCTTCCCAAATAAGGCTACATTCCAAATTTAATTGAGTTGATTACAAAGAAAATATATTTTTTTTTTGCGTGAATTAGGATTCTTCAAATCGCGTCGCAGTGACACGTTTTATATTCTAGACAACTATGTTTTCTTCGCAGTCACCATCACTTGACACGTGTCTTTTCAGCGTTTAGCTTAAAAACCACGTGTTATGACACACTTTGCGCAAGCTTGACCGAACTTGAGTCTGGCGTGTGTTATAGACCGAGACGGTGAGTCCAAGCGTTTTCAGCTAAGGGTGTGTGTGCCTGTTTTTACCAGTCTTTTTCTTATATTTTATTTAACCTACTCTTGACCTCAATCACGCCCTGAGGACAGAAATGAGGTTGACAATAGAACGACAGAACCCAAAAATCTATTACCTCAACTTAATTAGAAAATATTAGTAAAAAGAAGTGTAGTGTGTAATAGTGTTGTAGTTGTATAGACTTTACCTTCTGTGTCTATCTTTTATGTGCAACTGACAAACATATGGCATAAGATAGTGATACCACGTATGACCGAGTTTCCTTATCTGAGTATTCTCCAATGTAGTAGAAATGATTTAAGATGGGATGAAGAACTAGATGAGAAATGGTATTTTTTTTGTTAGGCAATGTGTCAATTGCTCATAACTTCAGCAAGCAAACACAACTTGTTTTTTATTTGATTTCTTAATCGACGAGTCTTTATTTTGTAAAAAAAATAACACAATAATATCAGGTGGCAGAACTGGGCTGCGGGTTGTATTTTGTTTAAAAAAAACTCAAAGTCAAGGCGAAAAAATGAGATATATCTTTAAGTATCGTAGCATGTATCGTCATGGAGTTCCTGCCAATCCCCGTAGGGAAAAAGCATGAATCTCAATATCTCATCAATACATCAACATAATATCTAATAAATAATTAATGACTTCTCAAACTATCTTCAAGATCCATTTTTCATTCTTCAAAGAAAAGAAAGAATATTTCGAAGTACCCGTGAATCGTGCACTGCAATAAATCTTGTAAAGTCAGTGCACACAATGAGGCTGCTGTCAGTGTAACGTCAATTTATTGCGTCAATATATTGACGTGGACGGCAGATAATGGGTGCTCCTACCTTACGGGTGAGCTCTTCAAGAATTTAAAAGTGAAATGTGAACGCACTTGGATAAGTGGTTTTTTGATTTAAATAATGGTTTAATTTTAAGATTATCTAAGGTGCGTTGAAATAGTATCGTAAAAGTCAGGGCAAAACGGGGACGTCACGTATATTTACCCAACGTCACGTTCATGAAAATATTTTAAGAAATCATTACTAAGGTATTGAGTTGGTGGATTGATGAGTTATTTAGATGCATAGGTTAATTCCCGCCTTTCCCAATGGGGAATGGCAGAAACCACAAGTTAGGTAGTAGGTTAAGTATAAACTATAGACAACTTAGTTTCTGCTTGTTCATTCGATGTAACAAACAAAAATGGTAGCTTTTTCGAAGCACGCAAAAATCCAGTAATGGTATGACGTCACATATCATCCAACACAAACAGCTCAAAAGCATATACGTATAAAATGAAACCAAAAATATTCCTTTGTTTGTACACAGTCGCCATACGCATAAGTGAGGTGTTTCATCGAACGCTGTCAATTTATACTGCCGCCATATTGATAGAGACGGTCGCAGGCAGGTAGCAGTGATGCCACCGCGCGGATTCCGCGCGATTCTCTGTGGACTTCTGCATTCTTTGGTAGTGAGGAATTGTGTGGGCGTAACGAGATGTTTATTGTGGACTTATTATATAGTTTTTCATATGTTATCAAAACGTTTTATAACATAATTATGCACTGATTCGAAAACAGTACGTCAAAGTTTTTTTTTAATTGAATTGCTGTGAATTAAGAGACATGCTATTCTTTTATACACGTGTTATAATTATAACAAATTGGGAACATGATATTAAATAAAGATACAATTCTCCACACATCGTTTTATAGAAAAAATAATCATTAAAATAAAGAAAACGAACTCGTTTTGTAGAATCGGCTGACAATGAACGATTTACGGTTACGGGTGAGAGTTTATTAAAAGGTAAGTCATATGTCATGTTAACTCATGTTATTAGGAAATTACGTAGTCAAAAGTAGTCATAATAATTCAACTGTTTTGTTAGTTTTCGTTGCAAGTTCTATACACTTGGCACTATGTGGTTCTAAAACTTCTATTACACCTCGTACATTATTTTACATAATTCAAAAACAACGCCAACACATTCGCGAACTTACTACGATCAAACATACCTTACCTATACTTATGCATGCTCTTCATATAAGTGTACACACCCACAGCAAAACTTTGTAATCTCCTGTCATCGTCCTGCATACAATCTTCTTGCTCAATAACTTGCGTATTTTAATCTCATCCTTTACAACGTTATTCAGCCTCGTGGAGTTTTATTCTGATGATAGAAACTGGTTTGGTGCCAAATTCTGGGGTTATGTAACTGCGAAACGAATATAGTAGTAGGGAAAGATGGAAAAAGAAATGGGAACAATGAATGTATGAGTAATAGTGCTATACTTTCGAACAGATTATGTAGTTCCTTATGAGATGTTGAATGAGGAGCTCGTGGCTAAATAACAGCAGCCGCTCGGGTCGATCTTATGGTTAAGCTGCGCTCGCCTAGGTTGGTCTGTGGATGGGTGACCACCCGTTATATACCGACTTTCCCCGTGCCTCGGAAAGCACGTTAAGCCGTTGGTCCCGTCTAGCATTTGTAGATCTTTGACAGTCGTTACAGGTAGTCAGTGTTCCGAAAGTCTGACAACCAGTCTTACCAAGGATATCGTATTACCCAGTACTAACTGGGTTGTGAAGGGCAGATAGGCAGTCGCTCCATGTAAAATACTGATATTCAGCTGCATCCGGACCGGTTAGACTGGAAGCCGACCCCAACATAGTTGGGAAAAAGGCTAAGCAGATGCTTATGTGATGTTGAATCTTGTGTATAGGGTACAACTTTTTCGTTACTCTTAAGTATACAAGTTTTGAGTTACTTGTCATTCAACCTTTGGAAAAAAAGCCTGTTTCTTTTCTCTCTCAACACTTTATGACTGGTTGTTGTTTAAAAAAAACCTCCTGAGTGAATTCAGACACGTGTCTTCACACACAAACTAACATTGTGACATCCCACTGCTTGACAAAGGCTCCCTCTTGTTCTCCCAATTGTTCTGTTCTACGGCAAAAGTTTGTTCTATTTAAATCAGATTACTTCAACTATCAATTACTTAACTATTAAATAAACAACAATTATCCCGGAACGGTACTAAAAGCGGATGTTTATAAATAATAAAGCAATCTGGCAAGAGTTTCAGCTTTCGTTAAATAGATTTGTTGGAGAAAATGCCCCGCCTTCAGCAATGGACTTATCGGATTCCAATAGAGATTCTATTATTTAAAACCGCTTTTGTTTTGTTTTTTAAATGTCATTGTTTTTTTTTTACGTTGTGTGCTTGCAAAGTGCCAGTACTAAGATTGAGATCGAAGGTTGAATTTAAGAACAAAAATATAGGTAAAATCTCTATGATCACAGTACCTCATTGACTTACAATGAAACCAGTTGTGCCGCTGCATGCGCTGCGGCATCTCATTACGATTTGACTTTAGCGGTTTGCGTTTGCAATTGTACCGTAAGTGACATTCTCCATTTTGAGCTAAGTTTGTGTCGGCACCACTGGCATTTTGACGGTTATTGCTATTAACATTTTTTTTAATTATCACATTAGATCAGATTGCTTATTACGAGTTTAATCACATACCTCATCAATAATTGTCGTACAGAAATGTTATTTGAAATAAGATGTATAAACGTAAAACAATTTTGAATAGCGAATCTAATTTTTATGTGATTTAATTACTAATTCTTATTCAATAACTAAATCTAATTTCTTGCCTTCACACACAGTGACTAACTCTAAGACAGCTTATTGTTCGAAATAAAAGAAATGTGTTTTTTTTTTTCAAACTAAAATAAAACCCCAAGAAAATTTTGCTTAATTAAAAGTTGGATCTATTTTAAAATCCCAATTTGCCTAAGTTCTGCCTCTAGAGAAGAAAATGAATAAAAATGCCTACCTATTTGAATATGATAAATGATTATGTACGAAAGCTTGCATAACTCTGGGCTATATCTCTTTGGCTCGTTAGCCATAAGTATTTCGGCAGACATCTTAGATATTTCGGTTTAGTAGGCTTTAAAAATAAATGTCCTAACATTCGAATGTTTAATGTACTTGAACTTAGTGGAAATATTTCTCCGTGTTCAAGCTTCATGGGGAGTTTATACCTACACTTAGTTGACCTAAGCGGGTGTGTTTGTGTGCATTGGCTAAAGAAAATGATTTTTTTAGGGTTAAGTACTTCAAAAGGAAAAAACGGAACCCTAACATAGGATCACTTAGTTATCCGCCTGACTGTCTTTTTATCAAACCCTTTAAATACATAAAACCATAAACTCAAGTCTATGGTTCCTTGGAGGTGTGAACAATTAACCCTCTAAGGTTAAGCAGTCAAAAGATATGGCCGTTTATATCGCTCCGCTGACCGACTTGGATAAACTAAACGCCACCCATGTTCCTTCTACTGCCCTTTATGTTACTCTTTCGAACAACCCGCAACTTCGGCAGGGATATCCCCATCAGGTTATGGAACCCTCAGTGCGCGATTCCTACCCCCATTTGGCTGTTTTTTCTTTATGAATCGTGCACAGCATTACCTGAGTATACTTCCCCTCTTCTTACAGGGCACTGCCTGTATATGGTGTTGGTGTTCTGTAGTTTCTGCACCGACTTATGATGAATAGATAATGGCCACAAACATGAATTTATCCGTGATAATAACAACGCGGGATAACTTTGTCTACCCCAGGGGTTCATCAGTGGGTTGAATTAGCCCCGGATCGAAAGAACTCGAAATCATGGAGGGAGATGGGGGATGGCCTTTTCCCAGCTGTGGGATGTTCTTAACTACTTAACAGAAGAAATACCATGATAATTATGGAGGATTATTCTCAGAACTACTAATGCAATTCCGAAAATCAAATGAAGAGTTACATAATCCTCGAGTTTCACTGGCTAAAACGAAGATGTTTCAGTAGGATAATTTATATGCATAACGCAAACAAAGCCGTGGACAAATCCTAGTTAGTCATAAAATGTTCAAAGCCCATTGAATGCACATATATTTTCGTTCTGGAAGCAAGCAATTGTGCGGGAGATCGATTTGAAAGCCGTATGTAAGTGTCGAACATTCAACGTCGACATTATTTCCCTCCCCTTCAAACCGCATACGTTAGAGTGAGATGGGAGATGGTAAATCGTTATGGACGATCAGATTTAAGTAAAGAGGATCTATGTTGAATTTATTTTCCATGGGTTTTAGAAAAAAGTTTTACTGCGGATTTGAGTTTTATACATTTTTCCACCTTAGGATCAAACTTAGGACAGTTAGAGCTTCCTACTGTCCTACTGTTCACCTGTATTTATATTTAACTAGCTGTGCCCAGATGTTTCACTCGCTGTGCATGTGTATGTGTCGTAGCGTGATGTTAGTAGTCTCAAACGTGTCTCAAACCATCTTCGCATTATTACTTTTATTACTAATGAAACCAGTTTGGGTTATATTGGTTCAGGTTGGATGGTTTCAAAGTCTATAACGTACATGCTTAGAAAAAAAATGTGTTTTATATAATAGATTGACTGAGTCATAATCGATTTCTTTGGGTTTGAATAAAATGGAATGTTCATAATTAGAAATTAAGTTGTAAAATGGGCATTTATTGAGATCGCCAGATTAATATATTCTTGTGATTCTGTATTTTTTTTGGTCTTAACCGCATCTAAACACGGCTTATGGAATATTGCGATTATTTGCAGTAAAAATGACATAATAGAAATACAGGGCAGCGTTTTATTTAAGTTAGACTATTTTCATTATGTTAGTCTTTTTTGCATATATACTTTTAAACAGAAACCTAAATTTGAAATTTGCTTTCCATTGTTTTATATATAACAACACCGAAAAACAATTTTTTTTTTATTTATGTAACACTGTCACAAACAAACATTATAAATTGTTATTACTATCTATGGAGCAGTTAATTTAAATATAAATAAATAAATAATAAATATCTTGGGACAACTCACACACGGCTATCTGATCCCAAGCTAAGCAGAGCTTGTGTTATGGTAACCAGACAACTGATATACATACTTATATAATTTATAAATACATACATATTATAGATAAATCACACCCAGACACAGAACAAACAATCATGCTCATCACACAAAGTTTGTCCTGGGTGGGAATCGAACCCACGACCTCCGGCGCAGCAGTCAGGGCCACTAACCACTAGACCAACAGGCCCGTCAAATTTAAAAGCATCTCTTATGTATAACCTGAAAAGTGGCTGCTAAATGATTGTTCCGCTGAACTGTAAGTTGTGGCAATGATTGTTGGACCTTTCATCCGATGATGACTTTCTCATAATTTTACTTTAAAAAGTAGCCACCGCATAACATTTGTTTTTTTTTCAATCCACAAAAACCCTTCCTGTTACAACAACAAACAATCGAATAACCAACAAATCGATTATTAATTGTTTACAGGCAGTGTTGTGCGAGTCACGCTTGACTCGTCTCGATCTTGCTCCGGAGCTAATGGGCCGCGAAGCTAAGCTCTGCGATGCGGCAATCGAGTACTCGTAACGATTCCATATCGATTCTTGTTTTATTATATGCGAATTCCGAAAGTAAAGCCTTTATTTTTGAGTCGTTTTGGATCATTATCGTGAAACAGGAAGACTGTTGTTTAAGGTCTGGTGAATGAAGTGCTTGAATGGATGAATGAGGTTGATTTGCATTTTACTTTTTAATATTCGATTCTGTGAACACATTATGATGTTGCTGGTGTTTTTTACCACTGTTTTTACCTTTGTTTGATCTTGAATTCAAAGGTTCATGAGAACCAAATCGTAGTTTAAAAAAAAAAAAACTACTGGAACTTTTGGTAGTCAGATCGTTGTGTACAATATTGTGCTAATATAGTCCGTCTTACTTTTTGCATCAGAAGAAAGAAAAATCAATTAAAAAATGTTTAGTAAGAAATGTAACATTCAAAAGTGAACTTAAACAGTAATGGCCGGTAGGTGAGTATAACTACTAAATCCATTAACTGGCTCGGCTAGTTACGTAGCCAGTGGTTACAATAAAGGTGTTTGCACACTACACCAAACTATACCATGACCGTGCCAGGAACGTATCAGGCACGGAAAGCAACACGGGCTATTCTCTCTAGAACTTATCATCTGCAAATAAAAAAAATATGTTTTATAATGGTATATAACGGGTTTAGTGACCGTAGCACAAGCTGGCGCTAGCGTTAAATCTCACCCAGCTGGTCCAGGGAGCTACTAGGGTGCCGGATGTTGAATCGCACACTGCCAATTGCTTGGACCTTCTGCTGACTACAGATCCAGACCGCTACTCGGTTGAAATATCATCACCATTAGGTAGTTCCGGCCACTGTCTGGTGAAATCTGTGTCTGTCTACTCCCCGCCCGATCCCAGTGTTAAAGGCACGCAGCGGGTTTGGCGATACAAGTCAGCGGATTGAGATGGGATGCGATCTTTCTTCGCATGTTATCCTTGGCAGCCTTCTTGCTTTTCTTCAACTGACCCTTCGACGTGCGCAGACGCTGTGACGGACGTTTTGATGGTTCGGCGCCGAGTGTAATCGCGCTGAAGCGCTTAAACATGAGGCGTACCTGGCCTGGGTCGATGCTCGAAACTGCAAAGCAAATGATGTAGGTCAGAAGAAGAGGGCCTTCAATAGGGCTGCCAAGTCCTGCAAGAAGGTGTTGCGAAAAGCTCGGTTCGACCACGTTAGCCGAATTGGGAACAAACTTGCTTCATACCCGGCTGGTAGTAAAGCGTTCTGGTCCCTGGCTAAGTCGGTCGAATCGAACTTCTGTCGCCCCTCACTTCCACCACTGCTTAAACCCGACGGGTCACTGGCCCACTCCGCTGAAGAAAAAGCAAATTTATTTGCCGCTCTTTTTGCGGAATCTTCACGTCTTGACAGCGGCGACGCAAGCCCCCCGGCCTCTCCTGCTAGATGCGAGACGAGTATGTCCGACATTCGCATCCACCAGAAGGACGTCCGTAGGGTGCTGCGTAATCTTGACGTGAACAAAGCTAGTGGTCCCGACGGGATTCCGGCAATTGTACTTAGAACGTGCGCGCCTGAATTGTCTCCAATCTTGACGCACCTGTTTCGCCTCTCGTTTGAGACTGGAAAAGTACCGAAAGCTTGGAAGCAAGCTAACGTGCAACCCGTGCCCAAAAAGGGCAGTCGAGCTGACCCGGCCAACTACAGGCCCATTTCAGTCACGTCCATACTCTGTAAGACTATGGAGCGTTTACTGAATGGTAAACTCCTGGCATACCTAGAATCCAATGACATCCTCAGTGACCGACAATACGGCTTTCGCCGAAACCGGTCCAGTGGGGATCTTCTAGCGTATGCCATTCACATTTGGAGTGAGGCCATTGAGAAACACGGGGAAGCGCTTGCCGTTTCCCTTGACATCTCTAAGGCCTTCGACAGGGTGTGGCATGAAAGCCTTATTAAAAAGCTTGATTCTTTCGGTCTACCCGCTGGTTTTTGTACTTGGGTTGCGGACTTCCTGAGGGATCGGTCCATTCGAGTGGTCATAGATGGCTGCTCGTCTGACCAATTGGCTATTAATGCTGGGGTCCCTCAGGGGTCGGTTCTCTCAGCAACTTATTTTTGCTGCACTTTAACAGTCTGCTAGTGCCCGGCACCTTTGGGTATGCAGACGACAGCACTGTTGCTGAGAGATATACGTCCAACGCAGGGGCTAGTGGGTCTCAGATCCGGTCTCTTCGCGAGGCCATGGTTGAGCGGTTGAACTTGTCCTTGAGGGCTGTCTCCGATTGGGGAGATGCCAACTTGGTCAAGTTCAATGCTGCTAAGACCCAGGCGTGTCTGTTCTCCGCAAAGAGAAGTGAATTTCAACCTGCTCCTTCTTTTCGTGATGTAACCGTGCCAATTACCGCCCATATTGAGCTTCTTGGTGTAACGCTTACATCTACCCTCAATTTTGGTCCGTTCATCGAGGCTAAGGCTAAACTGGCTGCTAAGAAGTTGGGTATCCTAGCAAAGGTGAGACAGTATTTCACACCGGAACAGTTGCTGAACTTATATCAAGCGCAAGTTCGATCGTGTGTGGAATACTGTTCTCATCTCTGGGACGGATCCGCCAAATACCAGCTTGAAGCGCTAGAGTCTATAGAGAAACGAGCCAAGAGGCTCATCGGCAACGACGCGCTGGTTGAGTCAAAGCTCCAGAGCCTGGAGCATCGCCGGCGCGTTGCCAGCCTTTCGGTTTTCTATCGGTTACATTTCGGAGAGTGTGCGATGGAATTGCACAGCCTAATTCCGCCAAGCCCGTTCCATCATAGGACTACAAGACGTACGGCGATGCGCCACCGTTATATGGTAGACATCCCACCCACACGCACTAAACGGTTTGGGAATACCTTCATTGTGCGTACTGCTAAGGAGTGGAATTCCCTGCCGGAGTCTGTATTTCCTGACAGCTATAACCTGGGGGTCTTCAAGTCAAGAGTGAATAGGTTATTTCTAGGTAAGCGTGCTTCATTGTCGACCACATCATCACTTACCATCAGGTGAGATAGTGGTCAAACGCGAGCCTATCAATAAAAAAAAAAGCAACCTCGTTTCATATGCGTACATGTGTTGCTACATTGGGCTTTATTCCCTTTTTTAATTAAAGTTATTGTTTTTGGGGAAAATTCAGGATCACATCCATGGAAAGGTTTTGGAGACAGAATTTCCAAGATATCAGACGCGGTTGTATCCTTGATGCTCACCGGTTTGATGACGTAGGCCATATACTTGACGTATCGGTACCGCAAAAATATTCTCGCCGACAATATGTTGATGGAGCATCAACATATTGTCGTCGAGAATATTTTGCATTATTGTGCATGGCACGTGACGATGTTGGTTGATCACCTATTAGGATGCTTTTTATTTTTCAAGAAAAACAGTTTTTGTTTGCCTGAAACATTTGTACCACTGTCATCGTATAACACATTGTAGTGGGCAGAGTACTTAACATTGTGCGTTTAACTAGCACTTAGAGCCGCGTTTGGTGAGCGGACGCTTTGATGTTGCTCCTGTTCAGAATAATGCTAAACGAATTTATATTTCAAGGACGAAAACTGCCTCGCTGTGGCCAGCGGATAGGCTCAAACGGTCTTCTGATTTCGCAGGTTGGGTAAACTGTTATTTGGTCTTTGTCTGTTATTTCCTTGTTCTGTATTGAGGGCACAATTTGGGGCATAGTCTAGTTCTTTTGCAATAAAACTTATTATTTGAATGACATGTTGATAGTATATTATAAGTACCTAAAACTGTTTGTACTTGTCACTAGTTTCTGTGCAAATAAAGAACTATTCGATTATGATTTATAACAACATACAACACTGTTTCGACAAAAAGAAAAAAAAAGAAAAGTATTAGTATGCGTCATTTTACACAAAATTCCACTCCTGCAAAACTGTATTGCAATTTATTAACAAATGTAGAACCTAATATTAATATTACTACTTGTACTTTTTCATCAATAAGAGGTACTCACTTATCGCTTAACATCACCTTAATATTAGTAGCACAAGGACTATAATATCATATTGGTTTTCCTACATATAAACACATAATCAATGCGGACGTAGACGCCAGAAACATGTTATGTTAAAGGTTAAGGGAAGTATCGCGTTGCTATGGCAACGCTCCGTAAGTTTTCTGATACGAGTTTATTTGATGTTGTTTTGTATCTGTGTTGCCAGCCTACGATTTGTGTTTATCCGGTATTGGAGTTTGGTGTTTTTTTTAACTTGCTTATGTAACTATTGTTTGTCTGTACAGTTTATAAATATTATGATAAAAACATATAAAAAGGTAAATTAAATTAGAAGGGTTTTAAAATAATTACACCTAATTCATTAATAATTAAGCTGAATCCTATAAAAGTATCCTGATAATGTAATTAAATCTTTTTTTTTTTTAAGAAAACGTTACCCCACACTAGGAATTTCTCCTGTATCGTGGGTGCGTTTACAAACATTTAAACTCACATACATAAACAGCCAGACCCGAAACAACCATCTGCAGGTCATACAAATACTTGTTCCTTGAAAGTTAACTTCAATATACTTTTTGAGACAGGCCTGTTGGTCTAGTGGTTAGTGGCCCGGACTGCTGAGCCGAAGGTCGTGGGTTCGATTCCCACCCAGGACAAACTTTGTGTGATGAGCATGATTGTTTGTTCTGTGTCTGGGTGTGATTTATCTATAATATGTATGTATTTATAAATTATATAAGTATGTATATCAGTTGTCTGGTTACCATAACACAAGCTCTGCTTAGCTTGGGATCAGATAGCCGTGTGTGAGTTGTCCCAAGATATTTATTTTATTTATTTATTTATTTAATTCTCGTGTCAAAATTAAACTTTGTATTTTTGTAGTTTGCATGCTAGTACATTAATTTGGTATCTTGGAGCTGATCTGGTGGTAGAGCCAGAAGGTGAATAGTGCAATTCTCGGTCGCTGACAGTAAACCTTTTCGAGTTTGGAGTCAAATGACTCCGAAGGTCTGAGGAAGCGATGGTAGAGCCAGGCCCTAAATTATGAAACTCAGTGTGTACTTCAGCAACTCTGGTAGAGCTCTCTGTTTGTTCAGCGGGTTTTAATGCTGTGGAGCTCAAAATATCACACCCATGCAAGGTGAAAAATGTACCGTACCGTATTAGTGGGAGCTGTATTTTACTTACATAAAAGAGCTGCATAAAAGAGCTTTCAGTAACACAATTAATACGTCGATTTCAAAAGACTTAGATTTCAAAAGCTTTTGTTTTCTGATAGTTTGAAAGCCTGCCTAATTTAAGGTTGGTTGTAAGTTATAAGACCTATAGTACTATACTTTAAGATTGTTTGGTATACATTCAGTCAAAAAAGTATCGGGAATGGATGATTTGTTTATGGTTCCAAAGTAAAAATTTTGTTTTTTTTGTAGTTGTTAGATTGGCACAACTGATTTTCATTTTGGCGCGGAGTTTGAGTTGCATCTGTTATTTATATTAAATACAGTGCTGGTTTTAGTAATATCATATATAGTGTGTATTGCGAATTTCATAATGGACAAAAATATCAAACAAAGAGTTTGTCTTAAATTTTGCATCACCAATGGAATTTCGTGTTCGGAGTCACTGAAAATGTTACAGAAGGCCTTGCGCCAATGCAATGCCTTCGCACAAGGCTATCATTGTGAACGAATTTTTGACCAAACACTCAACAAATACCATCCAGCAACCACCATATTCACCAGATATGGCTCCTTTGCTGACTTTTTTCTTTTTCCTAAACTCAAATTACCACTTCGTGGCACCCGTTTTCAATCGATAGAAGACATAAAGGAGAATTCGCGGCGAGAACTGAACTCAATTCCGGAAGCAGCGTTTAAAAAATGTTTTGATGAATGGATTATTCGTTGGCGCAAGTGTATCGTTTCTAAAGGAGCATACTTTGAAGGTGATAAAATAAATTTGGATGAATAACAGACATTTTGTGCATTATTGATCTTTTCCCGGTACTTTCTTGACAGAGTAGTATTGTTGTTTTAATAAGGTTGAAAACAGATATAATAACATATGATCTTAATTTGAAATTGGTCAGTTTTGATTACTTTGCTTTGCGATGAGATTTAAAATTCCTTAAGTGATATAATCTTTTGCCATTTATGTAGATGTTGAATTGTGTTTTTGCAAACGGTCATAGAAGAATAAATAAGAAATCAAAGCGCACAATACAATTTGATACAATACATAACACTATGCCATGATGACGGCACATTCGTATTCCACGCGCTCCTCAAAGGTAAAACAGAGGGGCCTGACAGGGCCACTGCCAGCTGGCTTGTTGGAAATGGCATAAGAAGAAACATGGATGGATTTTAGTCAGTAAAAGTCTGACATTCTTAGGGGGAAGTTATTTAATGATTTCCAATCCGAAAAGAAATAATAATATCCAAACACTTTGAAACATCGAATAATAATTACTTACGAATATAGAGCGTCCTTCAAAATTAAATAGATACCAGGGTGGTTGACACATCAGGAGCTTTCACGAGAACGTATGACGACACAAATCTTAGCCGGTTACATTTGAGGTTACACTACGGCGTGTCACATCTCTAACTGTCACGCATCTGTCACTCACGAATCCTACCCTCTTATCCGCTAAGCAACTTGAGGGGATCAACTTCAATTTACGACAACATTTAGTTACAAGTTGTTTTGCTCGCTTTGAACTTGCACGTCTTTCTACATCTTCCTCACATATTATGTTAAATCTAAATATGACGTTGACTTCATGTTGAGATTTAACTTAATGTGATGTAAGAAAGATTTTGTAGCAATGTTTTGATCTAAAGTAAAAGAGTGTCCGTGGAGTTACTCTATTCAGATGTACGCTTTGGAATGGAGCTATCTATTTTTTTACAGTGACATGTGCCAGTATTATTATTAATTGACGACACGGTTGGCGCAGTGGCTGAAGAATTAACTGCTGCATTGCGTAGCGCGGGTTCGATTTCCGCACAGAAAAAAAATATTTGTATGGCCTACAGATAGTTGTTCCGGGTCTGGTTGTTTGTGTATGTGAGTTTAAATGTTCGTAAACGCACCGACGATACAGGAGATTTTCCTAGTGTGGGGAAAAGTGTAAAAAAGATAACTTTCAGGATTTTCTCAGTAGTAGGTACAGAGTTTGGATTCGTTCCCGGTTGATAACAAAAAGTTCGCCCTCCTTTACAAGGGACGTAAAATGTGGGTGTACTATGAGGGACACCTCTGCTTAACCCGTCGTGGATTGCAGGCGTAATGTTATGTTATGTAAAAGGACTTAGCTTGGATTACAAACCATTTACTGCACCCGGTATGTAGCAGCTAGGCGGCTAACTACGACACTAAACAATATTAGTTATCGTCCGAACCTAACTGTGTCGTGGTCAGTTCCGGTTTAACCGGATGCGGCTAAATATCAATATTTCGTACATGGAGCAGTTAATTGACCTACGTAACCTAAATACTAAGGCTGTACTCATATTCTAAAGTTTGATCTTAGAATATAGGTCAAATAACATCACGCTGATAGAAATGTTGTTTTGAAATAAGCTGTGCCTTTGTACACTATGTTTTTTATGATGTTTACCTGTGGTTTCTCCTGTGTACACATTTTTTTAAATATATTAAATAAACAAAATCCTTACTTAATAATATATAATATATAATATAATATATATATATATATATATATATATATATATATATTATATATATATATATTATATATATATATATATATATATTATATATATATATATAATATTATAAAAGCGAAAGTGAGTTTGTTTGTTTGTTTATTTGTTTGTTTGTTTGTTTGTTTGTTACCTCTTCACGCTTTAATGGCTGAACCGATTTGGATGAATTTTGGTACAGAGATAGTTGGGAACCAGGAGACGGACATAGGCTAATATTTTTTTGAAAAAAGTGGGATGTGAGGGAGAAAGAGAAATTTAATGCGGGCGAAGCCGCGGGCAAAAGCTAGTTATTAAATAAATCATACAATCACATCTGTGATCTCCAAAGGTTTAAGCAGATATTCAGTTATACCTAAGTTTAATAGGGGGCGAGCTTATTACCATGATCCGGGGCACAAATCCTCCGTGGCGCCTACTGAGAAATTTCTCATGGAGGAACCCAATATTATTTTTTATCTTTCTATTTGCCTGTGTAATTGAATCCATGACAAGCTTAGCAGCCGTTTGCGAACACCCTACCAATGAGTCAGTCGTCATTCATCAAAGAACTGGCAACGAAGCCTTGCTCTATATCTTTTGACGGGCCTGTTGGTCTAGTGGTTAGTGGCCCTGACTGCTGAGCCGGAGGTCGTGGGTTCAATTCCCACCCAGGACAAACTTTGTGTGATGAGCATGATTGTTTGGGTGTGATTTATCTATAATATGTATGTTTTTACAAATTATATAAGTATATATATCAGTTGTCTGGTTACCATAACACAAGCTCTGCTTAGCTTGGGATCAGATAGCCGTGTGTGAGTTGTCCCAAGATATTTATTTATTATTTATAGGTTCCATGGAGTCTAACATCCCATCCACTCACTCATACGTTGAGAGTTGTGGCGTGAGTTACACCACGTGAGTATACCCAGGAGTCATTTGTTAAATTCGCCCACAAGACTGACTTAGGGCCTGTGTACATCAAGTTTTTTTAAACGCGCCATCGACCTCCTTTTGTAGCGATACAGACGCGACCTGTAGACTTTTGCACACCTGTTTAAATTCAAACGCGTTTGAATCGATACAGTCGCGCGTGTAGCAATACAGACACGATGCACACGCGCAAACAAATTCCTCCACTTTGATATAAATTTTCTTTTTTATGCTGGTAGCAAAAATGGCGCCAGAAAGATGAATGCAGCGACGTATAATTTATCCAAATCAGTTCACCTGTTATGGAGGTCCGAAACCGGAGGAACGAATATACATTCAAAAGCGCGAAAAACTTTAACTTTCTTCTGGGTTAGTCGAGTTAAAAGGTAATTCAGCAAGCCGTCGACCAACCCAAATAAAACGAACTTCTCAAAAACTCATCTCACAAATAACAGCACTTCCTGTTCTGTGCACATCAAAGAACTCAAAATGAGAACGTGTTATTTGTCACAAAGTCTAACAAACTTATTTGCATGTCACATCAGTCACATACGCTACTGAATTACTCACGGTATTAGCTTATTCAAGTGGTATTCATGTGAGGTGAACGAATGGAAACTAAACCTCTAGTTTTGGAGAGGAATGTTGAATGAGTGAATGAATGGCATTAATTTGGAATGGTGTTGGTGTAGTTTGTGGTAGGTGAAAGTTTTATCTGTTTATACAAATATTATAAAGAGGATTTATGCGTTTGAGTTTTCGGAATTGTCACCGGTATTTTTTGCGGATGCGATGTGCTCAAATAACTTCGGGGGAGTGTCAGACTTTTACTTGCTAAAAGCCACCCATATTCCCTCTTTTGTCCTTAATGTTTCGGGGCCGCGGTATTTTTTTGGAACAACCCGCAACTCCAGATAATCGGAACTATTTATCTAATTTTAAGACACACATATATGTAAATTTACATTATCTTCGAGTGCTATATAGGCTATTTGTGTAAATAATACATCTCGTGAGATAACTTCCTATCAAAACAAAAGTAAATCCGCGGTAAGAAGTTAGTTTTATTTGTAGGTTTGGTTTGGTTTTGCAGTATTGGTATTACGGACAAATTGTAAATGTGACTGTGGACACCAGACCCAGACCGGTAAAACACTGAACGATTTATATCTATATACGCAAATAATCCCAACTGTTTTAACTGAGCCTTAAGTAATTGCTGTGGCGTGATTGTCATCCTGTCGAAAGAAAAATATGCTGGGCTGGCCACAACAAATTTAAAATAGGAGACAAAGAATTCTTGGTTTAAATTTAATAAAATAATTCGTCTCATAATATCACACCGATAATCCGGTAAGAGTTAGACAAAGTTGAACCTTATAGTACGCCCACATTTTGCCAGTTACGTTAAGTCCCATGTAATAGGGACGAGCCTATTGCCATCAACCGGGTACAAACCAAAGCAGTAAACATCCTTACTAATATTATAAAAGCGAAAGGGATTTTGCTTGTTTGTTTGTTACGTCTTCGCTTCTAAATGGCCGAACCCATTTTGATAAATTTTGATACAGAGATAGTTGGGACTCTGGAGACGGACATAAACTAATTAAAAAAAAACAAAATTGAGATGAGGGGGAGAAAGTTGGAAGAAAAAGGGAGAGCAAGATATTTTTTTTTCGATCATCACGCGGTTTAAAGTTAGGTTTAGCGCAAAGTAACTCGGACGAAGTCGCAGGCGCAAGCTAGTACCTAATAAATCAAATAATTTGATTGGTAATCACATACAATACCTTCGTAGACCTACCAGGAAAACATACAAACTAAGCGATAGTCCTCCAGCAAAATATAATATCTTGGACACAATAGGAGAAATGAATTGAAACGTACGTTTCATTCGCCGGATCTCTCAGAATCCCTTTAAGAATATCCTCTCGGATGCGTAGACAGATTCTATTTGATTCTGATCTTATTTTATTTATTTGATAGAAATCAATCATCTATTCATAAAGAATCTGCTTTCATTAGCTTGTTAAAGTTAGATCAATTTCATAACATATTTCAGAAGAGGTCATTTTGTTTACTGATTTCGTGAAAAATAAAACTATTTCGGCTCGAAGGACCAAAAAGATGAATGGTTGTAACCTTACGTCTTTTGATTGATAATCATAATGATGGAAATGGTATAAAACTCTTTATTTCGATTGTTACAAATCTATAATCATTAATATAGGTGTTGAAATTCGAGCTGAATAAAATGTTAATGTAAGGAAATCAATAACACTTTCACTTCGAATAATTCTAGTGGTAGTAAGAATTCAAAATCGTAGAATTTTTCTGGCATCAATAAAGTGAAGTTTCCTATACGTCAGTATAAATTTCATAGTAAAACTATGAAATTTGTACTCTAAAAGTGACATGACTGAATATTTGTCACCTTTTGAGCAGCTAAAGCTGTATTTGTGACAACTTCAAGTGAGAGTGTTGTTGATTCCCTTAAATTCACAAGGATGTGAAAATTTCAACATGCTTAATTACTAGATAATGATTTGATGAAATGAATTCGTAATTGTGGCATTTCAATGAGGTTTCCTATACATATGTATCTGGGGGCACGGCAGTGCCCCCACCAAGTCGAGCAAAAAGCGTCACGGCCGTACCATCCTTTTCTCGAAGCAACTCAGGCCATTTTCGACCCCCTGTAACTTCGTTGTGGATAAAACTAGAAGGCTGAAATTTTAGTAACCTTGCAAGCATAGTAAAGACACGGTATATTTCAAATTTCATTCAATTTGAACCAGTATTTTGAGAATTATAACGGGTCAAATTTCTTAATTTTGTCACTCACTGACTCACCGATCATCAAAATGCTAAGGCACTTCTAGCAGACCTAGAAGCTTGAAATTTGGAATATAAGTAGTGTTTGGTGTATGAATCAAGGAAAAACTAAAAAATCTGGACTAAAAAAGACCGCAAAGAAAATTAAGTCCATACAGCCAAATTTTCAGTATTTTTTTTCAATATTGGCTTTATTCGTAACGATGTTTTACGGGTTTAAGCTAGTCCCATATAAATATAGGCGCATGGTAGTGCCCCTGCCAAATCGAGCAAAAACTGGGTATTCCCGTCATGAAAACACGTGTAAATTAAATTATTTTATGCAAAAAACGTACCTACGTGCGTATTCGTACTTAACATTACATTTAATAACGAACATGTTTACGAACTTTGTCCGGTTAAAACTAAATTTGAAATTATTAATAGCGCTTATGTTCATTGCGAACAGTTTCCCATATGTATATATATGCCTATGCTATAACTATACATAAAAGTCAAGGACTAAGTCTACATAATGCACTGATGGATATCGGTTCTACAGTATACACATCCGGTCAAGCTTACATGGCACTTTCGAGAGTTACAAGTCTGGGCGGTTTACAGGCGGTGTTAAAGCGCAGGAATCCTCAATTTGTAAATACAACAGACTAAGAAGCATTTACCGTCCAGATATGTCAAAAACTGTAACATCAAAGCCTCCCAGAAAAACGCATAGAGACAGAGAGTGGGCTCTTAGAAAAACTGTAGCTGAAGCTCAAGAAGTAGTACCGGAAAAGAGAAAACGGAAGGCTACCTACAAAAATAAGAAAAGTTCCTAAGTCAGAGAGAGGGCTTTAAGACAATTCGTTGCTGGTAGATATACATATATACAAAAAAGTGTGTGTGTCAGCTCCGACGCACGACTGGAGTTTACTCCTTAAGTACGAGTATCTAACCATACGCAAAAACAGTTTATTCAACTGAAAAAAGATTAATATCATATGAAAGGGTAAATTCACAAATTAATGAAAAAGGGGTGTGTGTACTTATGTACGTTAGAAGTTATACTTCTTTGGCGTATAGAAAAAAAAAATAACTAAAATACTGTAGTGATTAACGATAAATATAAAAAAAATAACCAAAAGAATGTGAGCCGTCGCGGGACGCCTGGCAGATGTGAAACATCGACATTATTTTGTAAAAGTAGTATGCAGAAACGAACAGATTGTGATAGGAACTAAATATGTCATTGAAAACATCATTATTTTGTTTCATTGTGGACTTACCAAAAGGACATCGTTTTCGTTTTCGTGTTCATCATCGTTTATGAATTCGAAGATCGAAGGCACTTTGAATAAAAACTCTATTATTGGCTATCTGTGGTAACCCATCCATTTCCAAACCTTGGCAAGGGTTGCTTAACCTGGCCCCCTGTGGTAACCCATCCATTTCCAAACCTCGGCAAGGGTTGCTTAACCTGTCTCCGTGTGGTAACCTATCCATGTCCAAACCTCGGCAAGGGTTGCTTAACCTGTCCCCGTGTGGTAACCCATCCATTTCCAAACCTCGGCAAGGGTTGCTTAACCTGTCCCCGTGTGGTAACTCATCCATTTCCAAACCTTGGAAAAGGTTGCTTAACCTGGCCCCCTGTGGTTACCCATCCATTTCCAAATCTCGGCAAGGGTTGCTTAACCTGGCCCCCTCTGGTAACACATCCATTTCCAAATCTCGGCAAGGGTTGCTTAACCTGTCCCCGTGTGGTAACCCATCCATTTCCAAACCTCCGCAAGGGTTGCTTAACCTGTCCCCGTGTGGTAACCCATCCATATCCAAACCTTGGCAAAGGTTGCTTAACCTGGCCCCCTGTGGTTACCCATCCATTTCCAAACCTCCGCAAGGGTTGCTTGGAATGTGAAATTAATTTAATAAGAACGACCAAAATAATATTTATTTATTATGAAACACGTGTTCTAAATAGTCGCTCCATGTAAAATACTGATATTCAGCTGCATCCGGTTAGACTGGAAGCCGACCCCAACATAGTTGGGAAAAAGCTAGGCAGATGATGACGTGTTCTAAATATAAAAATACTAGAATATACAACTTGAACATAGTTATCGATTTTCATGCCACCTAGAACTAACTTCACGATGTCGCTGGCTAAATTCACTCTCATCATTTTTCTCCATCGCGCCAAAAGAAGTATAACTTTAAAAAACAGACCCAATAACATATAGTATATGGGTAATAGTCGCCTTTACAGCATACCACATGTACGGCTTAATACACTCACAGCCAAATTAGAAAATTGCGCACTAAAGGTGCGCACCAAATTCGTGACACATTTTCGTTACTTTAGCAGGTTTTACCCCTCGGATTTTTCTCATACCGGACGCCTTACGATAACTGCAATTTGAAAGTCAGTGTCAGGTTGTGTGTTGAATTAAATATAAATCGCGACCGTATTAAGCATCACGGTGTTATAATAATTACAATCGTTAATAAAAACCCCCTGAGTTCATTTAATCTCATAAAATAACTATCATAATAAAAACTCGGGATTATATGATCACACAAGGGTTGTAAAGATGATTTTAATCTTTATTAAGAAATTTTAGCTATGCATACAATCTGATAAAGAGCCTCAAAAAGGGAAACAAATCCTTAGTAATATTATAAAAGCGAAAAGGAGTTGGTTTGTTTGTTTGTAACGTCTTCACGCCTACATGACTAAACCGATTTTGATTTTGAATTTTGGTACAGAGATAGTTGGGACTCTGGAGACGGACATAGGCTAAGTGAGAAATGAGGGACAAAGAGAGAAGTAATGGAAAGGCGCTATGGCAAAAACTACAAGTAGCAAGTACCTGCAAATCGGGAAAGGGGAACTGTGTTACCCCGAATTAAACGCGAGCGAAGCCGCGGGCAAAAGCTAGTTATAAATAAAAACAATCTAATATAATATTTAAAAGTACTTCCAATGAAAAGAAGTCGCAAAAAGAAACATTTTTTTATCAACTTGACGATAAATAAAAAAATAAAAAACTAAATATAATATTTAAAAAGTACTTCCAATGAAAAGAAATCGCAAAAAGAAAAACAAGACCTTGGGTTTGATCCAGCGTAATGTTGTTTGACTATCCGTTTCTTTACCAAACACGCTATTAAATCATTAGAACTGGGACTGAAATTACTGACCGTATTGTGCGCACCAAAATCGTGACACATTTTCGTTACATTAGCAGGTTTTACCCCTCGGATTTTTCTCATACCGGGCGCCTTATATATGAAAATCGATTCTTAAGGAGTAAACTCCAATAAGTAGAAGGTACCGAAAAGGAAAAAAGTAGAACTGTCTACAAAATACAAAAAGAAATGAGATCCCATCAAAAACAATACTTGTCAAAAAAACCAAGTCTCGCAACTCAGTTGTGCTGCTTTAAAAAGTTGTGAGATCCATGTAATACCAAGTCGGTTATTAATTTATTCAGTCTCTACTTAAGCGACTTTCTGTCTTAATACGTCCAGTCTCTAAGACCACGATCGTGGTCCATAACAATTGAAAATCAATTGCGTCTGGAATCTTCGTACTCGAAGCATTAAGTTGTAACGTAATAATTAACAGCATCTTATAGTGACGCATATCAATATTAAAATTCTTTAATGTTTCATATAAATATATTGTGACTTGGTCATCGCCTGTTAAAACCCGTATAAATTCAATCGCCTGAAAACACATGATAATTCAATTATTTAGTGCGATGGCCAAGTTTCGATATATTTATATGAAACATTAAAGAATTTTAATATTGATATGCGTTACTATAAGATGCTGTTAATTATTACGTAACAACTTAATGCTTCGAGTACGGAGATTCCAGACGCAATTGATTTTCAATTGTTATGGACCACGATCGTGGTCTTAGAGACTGGACGTATTAAGACAGAAAGTCGCTTAAGTAGAGACTGAATAAATTAATAACCGACTTGGTATTACATGGATCTCACAACTTTTTAAAGCAGCACAACTGAGTTGCGAGACTTGGTTTTTTTGACAAGTATTGTTTTTGATGGGATTAATTTTACAGCTTATATTTGTCCAGGAAGTGGTATAAAAATTCAGTCCTGTCACCCTTTTCATTCATTCCATCGTCACACTCTCCAACAATAAAAACATTTACTTGGTTTGGAATCGCCGAACAGCTCATGACGTTTCTTTTATCTTTTACTCCAAAAGAAAACTACTGTTACAATAGAAATACTTAAAAAATCTATAGCCATATATTACCGAAACGTTTCCCCAACTTCATTGTACACAAGTATTATATAAACATCTGAATAAAACAAGACTGCGGTCGCTATCTCAATTCGAATTCCTCGGAAACTCCAAACTTTAGCGTTCCATTACTCGGTTTGTAGCATTGTTATTTTAACGTTCTTTCTTGTCGCTATAGAGAACGAGCAATGGACTGTCAAATAGGGCTTGAGTATTGTCGGG
Source organism: Ochropleura leucogaster (assembly GCA_958449745.1). Taxonomy (NCBI): domain Eukaryota; kingdom Metazoa; phylum Arthropoda; class Insecta; order Lepidoptera; family Noctuidae; genus Ochropleura; species Ochropleura leucogaster. Next base: position 13,274,224 of record OY288220.1, on the reverse strand, counting down.
GCGCGATTTTCTTTAGAAACGTGAACTGACAAAGAATTGGGATTGCCACAAATATGTACAGTTTGTTTCGAAAGAAAATAGAAGAGAATCTGCCTTTTGTTGAGGGAATTTCAGTGAAATTTCAGAGCCTGTGTTAACGGCAACGATTATATAGACTTTTTAGTGCTTGACCTAAATTAGTTTCTAGAACTGGGAATGTTTGGCAATTGTTTCGTGTAATATACTAATTAGTGTCGTAGGTTCTGCTGGACGACACCCAAGAGACAAATAATAATAAAATGGTAAAGAATTCCTTGAAGTTTTAAGTTTCTGGTGAGAACTTTAAAATTTTTGTGTTTTTATATAATCGCTATAGCTTACAGCTACTTTGTGTAATCAAGTTCTGCGCTTAACCAGAGCGATCATGGCACGAACACTCGATCGCAAATAGTAATGTGATTACGTATTCTGGCGTACGATCGCTATGATTAGGGGCTTGGCAAAACACTCACATATTTGGCGGAATTTAAAAAACAACAAAAATCATAGGCGTGTCGATACATTGTATACTATTTCATCAGCTGCAATGTACAAAATAAAACTATATATACAAACAGCCAGACCCCGAACAACTACCTGTCGGTCACACAAATATTTTGGTCCGTGCGGGGCTCGAACACGCGACACGAGGCGTAGTAATCAATCGCTTAACCACTGCGCTTAACAAGATGGATGGACGGCGGAACGAGCTGAAGAAAACTGGACCGAAACAACTGGAGTCATGGGGAGAAGCCTTAGCCCAGCTAATAGTATCAACTTTAACAAGGTAAGCGTTTAAAAACTCGGCCATCATCATTAAACACACATTAAAATGTCGATAGCGATTGTTACAACAATCTGTCACAGTAATCGACTACTTTTTTTTGGGATTTAGGTGACTTACAGGCCCTTAATTTCAGTCTGAATTAAGCTAAGTCGCTTTTTAATGGGTAATCTCCTTGAGACTTTTTTTCGACATAGTCGAGTGCGTGACGGGTTTTGTCGTTCATGATCGTGTAATAATTCTACACACATGCGAATACCGTATTTCATATGCGTGAAATTCCTAGTTATACATAACATTTTGCTACCTAAATTAACGTACGTACGTACGTACTTGGTTTTCGTAGTTTTCGTCACTTGGTTTAGCACTGCCAGAAGAAATTCCAATAGAGCATATTGTTTATTTATTTCTCATCTGTGAGAATGGGCACCAGAATTCAAATCTGTAAAAAGAAACATTCTATTTCTATATCGCTCAAAAAATTGATAAGGCAATCATATTTTTGAAATGTCAATTATATCCATGTGCTAATTTACACAATTTAAGCCTCCGAAATGTAAAGCAATTAGTTTACAGGTTTATCGCCATTTAACTTTACTAAACTATCCATCAATTAAACTGATCAGATTGCTGTCTGTTCGGCTTCGGAGCTTAAGATGCAATTGTCTATATAATCTGCTGAGATTAGCAAGTAATAACGGTATTAATTAGGATGCAGAATGAGGTACCATAGATACACAGATTGCATAGGTACAGACTCTTAAGGGTGTAGAACTAGTGACATTCTATATTTAAATGATGATAGATTCATGCACGCCTTTTTTTTTTTTTTCGGGTGGGAAATCATCCAATGACTTCCTCCGCTCTGGGTGGAGCGGGGGGGCATGTCAGACTTGTACTGACTAAAACCCACCCATGTTTCTTCTATTGCCCTTTACGTTCCGAGGCCGCGGTATCTCTTTCGAACAACCCGCAACCCCGGCAGGCAGAGGCTCTGGCAAGCCCCTCTGCTTTGCTGACTCTCTTTGAGGCGCGCGTGAAACACGAACGCGCCGTCGACACGGCCTGTCGTCAATCGACGGACGGACGGTGAACTACCCATTGCTCACCGCCCACAGGCCCGCATCTACGGTGGCCGGAAGTCGTCTCGCGGCGCCCGGCGCCATGGGCGTCTCCCGCGGCGGCTGGGTTGGGCAGATGTTCTCTCCCTCAAACGCCCGGCCACCTCCTTCGCTAGCATTACTGCTTCGCAGAAGGTGGTGACCGCTTCCCATTCCCTCTCGCTCCGGACCATGGCCTGAACCAGGGCCGGACGCGAGAGATCGCCGCCGCCGATCGCCTCTACGAGGGCACGGCGGTGCTCCGCCCAAGCCGGGCAGATCGCCACTGTGTGCTCCACCGTGTCCTCCGGGCGATCGTCACAATGGTGACACCCGGGCGCTTCCTCCCGCCCGATTCATGCACGCCTTACGCCCGGTTCCAATGATCAAAAACGAGTCATTTTGCTTACGGATAGTAAGTTTTTTTTTTTTTTATTAGTGATAGGTTCGCGTTTGACTACTATCTCACCTGATGGTAAGTGATGATGTGGTCGACGATGAAGCACGCTTACCTAGAAATAACCTATTCACTCTTGACTTGAAGACCCCCAGGTTATAGCTGTCAGGAAATACAGACTTCGGCAGGGAATTCCACTCCTTAGCAGTACGCACAATGAAAGTATTCCCAAACCGTTTAGTGCGTGTGGGTGGGATGTCTACCATGTAACGGTGGCGCATCGCCGTACGTCTTGTAGTCCGATGATGGAACGGGCTTGGCGGAATTAGGCTGTGCAATTCCATCGCACACTCTCCGAAATGTAACCGATAGAAAACCGAAAGGCTGGCAACGCGTCGGCGATGCTCCAGGCTCTGGAGCTTTGCCTCAACCAGCGCGTCGTTGCCGATGAGCCTCTTGGCTCGTTTCTCTGTAGACTCTAGCGCTTCAAGCTGGTATTTGGCGGATCCGTCCCAGAGATGAGAACAGTATTCCACACACGATCGAACTTGCGCTTGATATACGTTCAGCAACTGTTCCGGTGTGAAATAATGTCTCACCTTTGCTAGGATACCTAACTTCTTAGCAGCCAGTTTAGCCTTAGCCTCGATGAACGGACCAAAATTGAGGGTAGATGTAAGCGTTACACCAAGAAGCTCAATATGGTCGGTAATTGGCACGGTTACATCACGAAAAGAAGGAGCAGGTTGAAATTCACTCCTCTTTGCGGAGAACAGACACGCCTGGGTCTTAGCAGCATTGAACTTGACCAAGTTGGCATCTCCCCAATCGGAGACAAAATTCAATCAAAATTCAAAATTCATCGGAAGAAAGATTTTGACATACGTCTCATAGAACTTATATCAAAATACTACTATCCGTAACCAAAACGAATCGTTTTTTGTTTATTTGAACGGGGTGTTACAGAAGTTCACGGGTGAGACCCGTGCGACTAGAAGAAAGATACATTGTAACAGCGACTACTATGAATGGAAAGTCAAAAATGTATTGGATTGTTATCAGGAATCGGGTTGGAAGCTGTTGTAGAATTACTTTGAAAACACTTTCAACTTGTCCAGAACCTCTTGATAGTAATATAACATCACGCTTCGTAAACTCCGAAGAGTTAGGCAAAGGTCAACTAACAGTACTTATACCTAAATTCCAGTTATGTTTATGTCTAATGTTGTAGGAGGCGAGTTTATTGATATGAACCGGGTACCAACTTCACGGTACAACATTTTAAAAATATAAATTAACGCCTGAATACACGATCGTTTTAAATAAATGTTAAAAGCCGTCCCCCTTATATTGTGAATAAATGGAAGGCTACTTTAACAGGATAAATAAATGCAAACGCTGAAAATTCAATGTTTTATATTATGCCAGAAACCACAACAGAGCTGATTAAATTCTTAAAATATGTACTTCAAATCATATGAAAATATCAATTACGTTGTTTTATGCACGCTACAGGATATTTTAATTCAGTACAATTATTTATTTAATTACACCGTTCATGTGTTTAACCATATTATAGATATTGACCTATTTAATAATATATGTGCGTAACTTTTAATTAACTCTACCTACTAATAAGCTTTACCTACTCTATATTTTTATTTATTAAAACTTTACGCACAAGTAAAAACTGTACTAAGGGGGACTTAATGCATTGGGCATTTCCTACCAGTCTTCCTTAGGGTGACGTAGATACAAAAAACAGTAAGTGCAATGCAAAAAAAAACATGATGCAAAAATAAATGAATAAATACTTAAAAAACAACAAATGACACTAAACTTATAATTACTACTTCTGCCCGCAGATATTATTATGGCGATTTACTTTTAGAAAATATTCCTTTTGTTAATACTAGGCATTGTCTAGACTTCTTCCGACTTATTTCTTTTTAATTTTGAATTATTTTTCTAACACAGTTTTGAGTTCATTACCTTATATGGACATGAAAAATCGTCGCGTATTCAATGAAGATTGTTTATATTTATTGTCTATCCTGTGCAATTTTAATGAAATCCTTTTTAATGTTTAAATGCAATTAAAATTTAGACAGATAGAAATACAGGTTACTCTCACATTTATTTTATAAGAATCCATTAATTTACTTCTCGTAATAATGCCTCTGAAACATAATACCACAGCTATTATAGACAAGACGATGTCTTGCCAATGGAGGTGTTCGCTCCAGGATTACTTCAAAGCGTTATGTCAGCACTGACTAGTTCTATACGTCTCTCTTAGTCTGGATTATTTAGTTGTACGCCCGTGTAATTAGCCAATGAGAAATTCATTCAGGTACTTAAATGCTTCTTCTTAACCTGAACTAATTGTAATGGTGTGCTTTAAAGCACAAGATTTTGGCTCAGTATGGAAGATTGATGAAAAACTGATAAATTAACTAATTTAGATAATACTCAAAAATATAAAATCTTTCAACATTTTCATAAGTTATTTTTAATACAATTAAAATTTTCATAAGTTGTTTTGGGTGCGTTACATTCAGTCCTAGCGTAAAAAGTGATTGTTACTTAGTTTTGAAACAGAGTGGGTATTCCACCTCCTCTGTTGCTTCAACCTCTTTCCTTTTGGATCAGTAGCGTTTTTTTTTATTTTCATATTTCGAATTTCATTCTGTCAGTTGCGTCATCTTCAAGTCTTTTTTGGTTAGTACAATTTTATTGCAGTTAGCAGCTGCACCTGTTCTGAAATGACTTATTTTTAAAAGCTTGAGGGTCGGGCTGTTCTTCTTCATTTAAGAGTGTCGTCGTGCAAATCCACCACGGAGTCAATAGTCATCGTCTACGTCTCTCCTGTTCGCTACCTAATACCATATCAATACCAGCCAACAGTTCTATTTCGTTTAAGAATTAAAAATTTCGTTAAAAAATGGCGACTGAAAGCACAGGTAGCATCTGCGGTCTTGGACGCATCACAATAGACGCGCGCCACGAAACTGTTGGCGTACATTTTGCGTTAAACTTGGATGAACTGAATTATTCTAAGATGTCTGTGAACCGCACCGTTAGTATACGCTGTGGGCTCATCTTAAGAAGGTATTCTAGTACAATCTTCCAGTTAGATATTTCATGATCGTATAACAAATCTTCAACCAATATTAAAACAATACTTTTGCCAGTGCCTGTCAGCTCTGTTCAGCTCGCAATTTACAGGGAAATTGAAAATTATTTATTCAATAATCGACCTTTTGTACCTAATATTACCGCGCCCCGTTTTCATTAACAACAATAGTCAGCTAAATACATTTTCAGGAACATTTGAACAGCGTAGGATTTGTTCTTTACATTTGGAATGAAAAGAAAATATTTGTACAACATTAATATGGAATTCGTAATGACGGTTATTGAGTTTAGTTAGCTAAGACAATTAATTTGATACGAAATAATTAACCCAAATCTTAACTATCATAATCTTTTGAACAATATTTAATCATAGTGTTTAAGTTTTAGTATCTAAGGCATTTACTAACAAAAATGGTTCCATAAGTTGTTAAAAAAAACGACATCACGCCTGTGATCCCCGAAGGGCTAGGCAGAAGTGCCTCAACTAGTTGGGGTTACAACCAAATTTTGTCAGTTATGTTTAAGTCTCATGTAATAGTCTAGTCTATTGCATTAACCGGGCATAATCACCGTGCTTTTAGTGCTACCGACAAATTCTTGGTGGAAAAACCCACACTATCCGGGGATAGTATGGTTTTTTCCACCAAGAATTTTCACCCAGGAAGCTAATTCAGACACGTCTTTAGTACAAGTGGTTTCTAGCTTATAATATTAGATACTATGTAATACCTAAATTTTATTTTACATTTACGTAAAAGCATGAGTTGCTTCAAAATATACAGGCAACGTTGTAAAGTAGCAGAGATTGTGAAGACAATACAATTTATTGTGGAGCATTTCGTAAGCATTGTGTATGAACCATGTATCTTACAAGATAAACCTCTCGACATACAAAGGAATTGCTTGACATACAAGTAGTTTTATGAAATGTTGCAGTCTTTCATTATAATATCCAGAAGCATTTGAAGGAAGATGTAGTCTTCAAAGTATGTAATTTTTAAATAAGTAATCTGAAATTGTATAGTTATATTAGTGTGAATTATGGTTTTTAATTCATTTATATTCTCAGAAACACCAAAACATCTCGCTTGTTATCCTCGATGGGTTAGCTAGGGTTGTTTATTTGAGCCGATTTTAATCAACCGGGCAAAAATCTTCAGAGAAAATCTCAATATTACCAAGAATTTAACTGCAAAGAGATTGGGTAAGTTTGGTTACAGGACACTTGGCCCGTTAATAATGGGAAAACAAAATATCACCAACCTAGAAACTGACCCATTCCTAACCAAACTTACCCAATCTCTTTGCAGTTAAATTCTATATTTCCATAAGAGAAGTAAAATATTAGTGTTCAAAACTGGAACTTTTGTTTGCCTACAAAATAGTTTCCTTGGCCGAAATCACTCGGATTTAGCTTGCGGAAATCCTTGGATTTTTTGCGGTGTTATCCCTTTTAGTTTTTGCTGGCTCATGTGCCGTTGTAAAGTCTTGCTTGTCCGTTCGGCTTACATAATGTACTCTTCAAATCAGCGTTTTTGTCACATACTGTAGTGCTCTACTTAATATTTTTGCAAGCTGCCTCGGTGATCAAGTGGGCGAAAAAGAGGGTAAAGTTCGATTCCCAGGATAGGCAAACGTGCATTAATAATTATTCCAAATAATATATACAAAAAAAAAAACATATTTTTTTTCTTTATCTTTTGGGTCGTGCCTAACCACGAGTAATATAATAACAATAAATTTACGGAAACAAGTGATAATAATACAATACACACATGAATTCGAAAAATCAGAGGAACGTTATGGGAGCGTACCTTAAGTTCGAACTCAAGACTTATGACGTGGTAGTTCGAGGACCGTCACACCAATAGGAATAGGCGAGATCACACCAATAGATATACGGAATATCTGTGTTTGATATCATTAAAGATTTAAAACCTATTGTGTTTTACAACCCCATTTTACATGTCGCCTAGTTTTTCAGCATCTTTTAAAGTAACGTCATCTAAGTATTTTAATTATATTTCTACTTACATAGTTAGGGGTAGTGCTACATATGGATATGCTTGGGTTAAAATTGAATATGGGTTGATATACTATTTCCTACTTAATAATATTATAAACGCGAAAGTTTTTATGGATGTGTGTTACTCTTTCACGCAAAAATCTACTGAATTGATTTTAATGAAACTTTACAATAATATACCTTATCCATCAGAGTAACACATAGGCTTCAACTTATAAATATATATATATATATATAATTGTATATTCTATCACCACGAGAGTCAAACCGCGGGACGCAGCTAGTGGAATATAGTTCAGTAGAGGTCACTTGGCTTAGTTTGAATGATACACAGCCAACTCTAACATGATTCAGCGACAGTAGACACCGACTGATACGAGACGACTGAACACTTCGTATAACGTGGGATAGTAACAACCGTTTAGTCGAAGTAAAGTCTAGTCTAGTTTAGTCGAAGGAACCTCTGTTTGACGAAATACTTAACACATTTGTTTCATATACCCGAGTCATCTACGTTGTTCAGCAAATACGGCCAAATTTCAAGTACATCTAATGTATTCTAGAGCAAGCATTCCCAATTGATAATATTCTGGATTGTGGGTTGTTTAAAAGAGATACCGCGGCCCCGGAATACAAAGGACAAAACAAGAAGCATTTGAGGGTTTTAGTCAGTAAAAGTCTGACAAAGCCCCACACCCGGAAAAGTTATTTAATGAATTTCCATCCGTAAAACATCCCCTAATGTCCTAACATCCATGTTTCATACATTGTGCACCTCTTTATGACGCAGCTATTGTTTCGAATCTCAAGTTTAGAGGCGATTTCAGTGCTGAAAGTGTGAAAGGTTCCATAAAACGAGGACCGATATCTGAGGGGCATAAGTAACTTGTAGAGACGTCGGAGTTTTATGTGGTGCTTAGAGTGAAATGTATTTGTTGTGTTTATTCGATCCTTAAACATCGGTTCAGCTAGTGGTTCTTTGTAGGAAGAGCAGTTAAGGCGAGCGCACACCGGCGACAGAAGGTCAGAGCATTGTATCTTTACCCACAGTAAATTCATACGTCACTGGTTCTAGATTCCAATGTTAAATGCCGCAAAGGGACATACAATTTGATGCCTTAGGGACGATATCTAAAAATTGGATATTGCATCTTATTACCATTTGCTAGGTATATGTTTACGTTGGGTCAAGTGTGTGCGCTAGCCTTTATTCACAATACAACAATTTCTTGGTCCTCCACACCGTTGACGAAGGGCGCTGTTGGTAAAAGTTTTGTGACATATATTGAAAAACATGATAGCGATTATTTCGATATTAGTTACGCGGCAGACGATCTGTACTGCTCCTTGCATCTTATTACGTATAACTACGATAGACGGGACTACGCGAATTGAAAAGTGCCAGCTGATTGTTAACAGTACAAGTGTAAAGTTTTTTCTAGTACATACGTAAGTCCTAACCGAAGCCTAAGTTCATATTGAATAACAAATAGAAAGATAAAATATGCTAAACCACTGGTTTGTTTTTATTTATTTTATCACCAACCACAGCTATAGGCCTCCCCTTTCTCCTGTCATACCTTTCGGTTCTGTGTGTCCCCCATTCAGGCCTTTCCTGTGATTTTACAATGTCAACAAATTCATTTTCTTTACTTAATTTCTAAGGCAGTAAAATTTATTAAACTCCTAAGACATCTTTAGTCGAAAAATATATTATAAAACTCACTTTGGATCGACTTCAGTCGGTGGCAAAAATATTTATGAATCAAACAAAAATCACCGTCTTCCGGAAGCAAATTAAATTTCCGTGTTTTTTTGGAAAAAGGATTTATTTTTCAAAAAGTTTCATATTACTGCCTTTTTAATGGTGGTATGATTGGTTCCCACACAAATTCTTATCGTTTTTCATCGTCATTACTACTAAGAGGCATATCACCCTCTAACACAAAAAAGTGTAATAGAAGATAAATCATAAATTACCTTTGAAAATCGGCCCATAATCAACTAAAAAACAAACAAAAAAAAATAGTTAAATAAAGAATCTCCACTTTTTTGTGTTGCTTGCTAACTGGCGTTTGTGCCCAATTTCGTTCCTAAAGATAATGGCTCTAAGGATTAGGATAAGCCATGCGATGAGATAATTTTCAAAATTAATTATATCGCTTATTTTTTTAGTACCTTTATTTTATACCCTTAAATATTTTTTAGCAAAATCATGTTGAGGGTAGTTTTATTCAATCCTTATTCTGTTTTATTATTTCTCCTTGAAATATTAGTAACTAAACACATAGCCAAAAGTTTCTTACGAAGTTCTAAGTATTGATGAGGATGGTAATCAGAGTAGAGAAGACCTTTTAACGAAACATGACACAGTTAGAAGACACAAACACACACATACACTCTCAGTTGAAACTCCCGTCATCTGAGATGACGTCAAATAGGGGTGTTTGTCTTTATACTAAACTAGCTTTTGCCCGCGGCTTCGCCCGCCTAAATTTGGGGTAAGACAGTTCCCCTTTCCTGATTTGCAGGTACTTGCCACCTGTAGTTTAGCGCCTTATTGATTGTAATAGCAATGCTAAGTTTTCCCTTTTTTCCTCTTTCTCCCACATTTTTCACTCTTTAAAAAAATTGTCTATGTACGTCTTCAGGGTCCCAACTATCTCTGTACCAAAATTCATCAAAATCGGTTTAGCCATTTAGGTGTGAAGAGGTAGCAAACAAACAAACTCACTTTCGCTTTTATAATATTAGTAAGGATAAGGATAGCATTCGGACGCAACTCGTACTAAATAACGTTCGGACGCAACTCGCCTGATGTGAAGCGATGGTGCAGCCTAGGGTGGAGCACGCTTACCTCGATAAATAGGCTATCTAACACAGAATTTTTCAAACCGGACCAGTAATTCCTAAGCTTAGCGCGTTCAGGAAAAAAAATAAACAAACTCTTCAGCTTTATATATTAGTATAGATATAGGTTACAAAATCTTATTTACATCATTCATGTTGAGATTATACAAAATGAGAACGATGTAGAAAGACGTGCACAGTAAGAGCGTCCAGAGTTCGGATTATAAATGATGATTTGGAAGCAGACTCTAAATAAATAGGCATAAAGTTATACAAATCTTGGTACATCTTTGACAATTTACATAATGTAGGCACTGTTTTGACAAGTAAGCATATATCTCGCATTTGTGTCTAAGAATCTACTTAGTAATGTGTACTTTAACTTTATGATTACCATAATATGAGCTAACCCCGTGCTAGGCTAAGTGTATCTCCAGATTGTGACTGTTACAATTTGTAAGGAGCTTTCCCATCCCTTTGTGATTTATTCACTGGCGTGGGTAGCGTTTTAAGTCCTCTCGGGTCATAATAATATTTCTCATACTTAAAGCTTCATTTGTACGTTTTAATATTCGCGTTGTATGAATTAGTTCTTTCCTACAATTTTTTTTATGAATACTAATCTTAATTTTGACTTGATAGATATGAAATTAAAAAAAACATTCAAAAGTATTCAACATTTTTGATAGTCTTTTTATTTTAATTTGAGATTGAAATCACATTTTTATTTGCAAATATCCTAATCTTATGTGTAGTTGTGACGTGGTTTCCTGCCTTTTGCACCTCAGTGTGCTATCAATTAATCTTCTAATATATAAAATTCTCGTGTCACAATTTTCGTTCCCATACTCCTCTGAATTGGCTGGACCGATTTGTATGAAATTGTGTGTATATTGGATATGTCTGAATATCGCCCAACTTCTATTTTTCATACTCCTTACCAGAAAAGGAGCTGAGCAGCGTTTGAAACCGCTGGGAACAGCTGGTATACTTATAACACACAATGAAAATCAAATTCTGTCTTTATCGTGTGGTTAGTGCCGCATTTGGTGTCAGAGCACCTATTGGTCTCTGACATGGTTTAATATGCCACCGAGAAATATCTTTCAGGCATCCTGATGTCCTCACGATGTTTTCCTTCACTGAAGCAAGTGAGTTGTAAAATTAGTTTCGGACTCGAGACCTATTTCTTGACCTATTACAGTCTCACCACACGATACACGATCACAGGTTATCACTGCTATCATGTTTATGTGAATCAATTTTAATTCTATTGTTAAATTCATTCTATTTCTGTATCTTGTTTTTAATTGATATTATATTTTATTTTCCGCTTTGTTATAATTTAATATGTCTGAGTTAACACCTAGTTATATGTGCATGCTGTATAATTAAAGCAACACAGTTAAAATAACCTATTGTATTGTGTATTATAATAATGTATCTGTGTATTCTTTGTTGTAGATCCAAATAAATAAATCAAATTCAAGTGTCATTTCTTTCTATAAACATCTCGCATTTCGAATTCTTCATGTCAAATATTAATGTGTTACAGAGAAAACCTCAAGAGCTCTCCCTTAAGCTCGAAATCTGAACATTGAGCACAAACCCTCAAGTTTTAACAGCCGTTCTTAGCCATTTGTGGATAGTTCATACTACATCTGTGTCGTTACTAGGAGCCCCCAAATAGTTAAGAGGTTTTAGAAAAGGTCTTTTGGTACATAATTGGGCTGTTTTATGACTATAGTTTAAGTAATTGAGGGTTAAACATTGCGTTATTATAATCACGTCTTTATTTGGCGAATACTTAGGTAGAATTATTGTATTAAGCTGCATTCTTTAAGCATAACAGCCGTGAAAGCTGTAGCAGCCGCCGCGGAAGCCGTTCCAGGCATCGGGCGCCACGAGACGACTAACGGCCACCGTTGATGCGGGCCTGTGGACGGTGAGCAATGGGTAGCTCACCGTCCGTCCGTCTATTGACGACAGGCCGTGTCGACGTTTCGCGTTTGTGTTTCACGCGCGCCTTAAAGAGATGTCATCAAAGCAGATGGGCCTGCCAGGGCCTCCGCCTGCCGGGGTTGCGGGTTGTTCGAAAGAGATACCGCGGCCCCGGAACGTGAAAGGTAAGAAGAAGAAGGAACATGGGTGGGTTTTAGTCACTACAAGTCTGACACTCCCCCCGCCCCGCCCATAGCGGGAGAAGTTATTTGATGATAACCCATTGGCAAAAAAAGTAGAATTGTGTATACACCTGGTTAGTTTTTATTATTGGTTTTATCAAGTCAAGCATGCTATTCTTGATCTTTTTGTTTTAATTCAATCCAATTACGTGCAATTTAATATCATCGACGAAAAAATTACATTTCGCAAAAAAAAGAGTAATTTTTAGTGTGCACTATTATAAGATTAAATCATTAAAAACTGCCGTGAAAAATATGCTAAGTCTTAAAACCTATTAAGTAAGGCCTTTTCTTTGAAGGAAAATACAGACGCAAATGAATTGAACGCCCTGTCTTCAAAGCTGAAATTAAAGAAGACAGTTATTATTAAAATCCTTAGTCTCAATTCTTCAGAAATTTGCAACCATTTATTTTAATAACTCAAGTTCTCTTTACATTAATTTGTGCATTCAAAACTCAGCAACTCGTTCCTTAATTAGCATTGTTTAGTTAATTCACCGACCGGGCTGTTCCATATAATTGTTTTAGTTCATTAATGTTACATCTCTTCTGCGGTACTGTTGTCCTGGTACATTTCAGCGTTAGATTGCTTTGTGAGATTTATTCCTATTTAAATGAGGAGGTTTTATGTAAATATTTACTAAGAAAACTTTGTGTTCGTTAATAATACGTGACGTCTGAATTCAATATTTTTTATTCATGAGGCAATATAATGTAGGTTTCTAAAGTGATTTATTCACTAATTTTAACAAGTGGTTTACTTAGAACATAAGGCCTAAATGTGAATATTTTATCGGTCTATTTTTATTCAAAGTAAGTGTTACGATAACAGGCAGAAAAATGCAACACCACCAGGTTCATCTTAGCAATTTCATCAAGAAGTTTGTCGCTTTGTTCACCAAGATGGGATTTCTTGAAAAATGTGGCGCTTGGTATCGCACTGTAGTAAATAATACCTTAGTTAGTAGCTTAAATTGATTCTACTTAAGTGCTTAATGAAACATTTTCTTCTCATGCAAAATAAACGAAGCATAAACAGTTGTATGGCCTTTGGACTGTTCAAATAAATGTATCTGAACGGTTTGCAAAATTTTAAGTGACTAGATTTTGTATGAAACTCTTATTTCACCGAATATTTTATGAGGCATCCTTTAACCAATTTTCCTTCAAACTTCTTTTAAAGAAAAAGCATCATCTTCTCACTTTCCATTGCGTTTAATAACCATAAATAAATCGGGCTGTATTCTGTAAAATGTGAAAATTGCCCTCGAAACCGACGATGTAATAAAAAATAATGGTGTTTTTATTTAAACACGGCGAGACTCAAGTGGGGATGGAATTTTTCGCGCCTACAATTTGTTCTGTCGGCGGGCCGTTTGCACTTTATTTTGTCAAGATTTAGGAGTAATGGAAACGGTAGCGGTACCAGGAATGTAGGTAGGGAGAGGAGGTTAAATTATGTTGTAAGGTGCGTCGGTATGTTGGCTGTAAGACGTTGGAGTTAGTAATATGATCGTAATTGATTAAACTACCGAGGAAATAGGGCTTTAGTTGATTAACTTCTAGGATTACACGTGCTGTAGAATTATGTAGCAACATTCACAGTGTCGACCTGCGTACGTCTTGCCTACGAACCTAAGACGTATTGATTGATCGTATTCATGTGCATATTGTATAATTAGCACTTGCTGCACTTGCAACATCGTTAGGAAACTAAACCAGCATAACGGGCAGATAATTACTTAACGGCTTATAAAACCATGCGCGCCCATGCGCGGTATAAAACTCTGACGCCAGTCACTAACCATAATAAAAAGAATTGTATGCAACGCCTTTTATTTATTTTAACATATTTTCAAGTTTGCCGGATGCCAGTAACGCTGTGGGCTCACATATTGCAAAACTAGAGGCCTGAGACAGCTAGACAGGGTCACGGCAGACCAAGGAAGAGATCCCGGGACACTTAGGATGGCTTTGTAGTTAATTGGTGGGAAGAGGCGCAAAGTCGCTAAAACTGAAAGTAATGGAAACACACACGGCTCCTAACACTTGTAGTTTTTGAGATTTTGTGACGAGTGAGTCAGTGATAATGTCTTTTAAATACCAATATATCGGTTATGTCCCATCTAGTAACAGTACATGCTCGTTATTTTGTTTGTTTCGCTTCGTTCAGTGAGTGTATGTTTTATTCAGCAGTTACTCTTCCGTTGTGTTTCGAGATGGAGCGCTCACTACTTGCAACTGACTACTAAATAAAAACTGAAGTGAGTTTTCTTAAAATGTATTTAAGACAATACATTTAAAACTGATGAATTTTAATGAATTCTTTTAAATGAGTTTCCCCACTACGCCGTATCATATAATGGCCGTGCTTTGAAATCTGAGAAAGGTCTTTTACTTTTAAAATAATATAGGGTTATAACCGTGTATGCGTGTGATGGTCGTTCTAAACCCTCAATAAATGAGTATGATACCCGTTCTTAGTCCGTTATTTGACTTTGGCTTTGAGACGCTGTTCATACGTTCTAGTTTAAATTAATTTATCCGTGTTATGATTGTGGCATAGTTTTTGTTGGATTATTTTATTTTATTAATTGTGAGATCAGTGTTGATTATGTGACACTCGTTGAAATTTATAGTATCGTAGGAAGTTGATAGTGCTTAGATGTACGATACCCCGATTCTTGTGAGTATTGCATTACTATCACTTGCTACTTGGTGAAGAAAAGCATTGTGAGGAAATCAAAAATGCTTTAGAAATTTATCTTGCCTGCCTGTAAAGCCTTGTCAGAGACTCATAAAAACTGTGCCACTAGGCAAGACCATAGAATAACCACAAGAAAAAGAAATATAAGAGCTTTTGCCCAGGTTTACTATCAGTAATACAAATAATCGCAAACCTATAAAAAATGATAGAAAACATCCCTGTATCCGCGTCAGCGAAAGTGTTTGTTCTGACTTGTATTATCGTTATCTTAGAGAAGGGTTGGCAACATGCCACGGCACTTTATCTAAGGCTTTACACCTGACATGTCGCTTTCTATAAATGTTCTTCTTTACATAGTATAAAAAGAAATCTCTTACGCTGTATGTTCTTAAATCTTTTGAACACCGTAACGGATTTTAATGCAGTTTTCAACAAAATATAGAGTGATTTCAGAGGAAGGTTCATGTTTATAATATTTCTGTCTACATGGAATTGCCATGTTTAGCTAGTTTAATTTAAAAAGGCGAAGAAATACGGTTGTATTTAATTTAGTGTTATTTAGGAGTAGCGGGAAAACAAAACTCAAAAGTCAAGAACACGTTAAAATACGTAACCAATGGCCAATACATAATATTAATAATGGCGAAGTATGATGGCTGTTAGCCGGTTCGATTCCTGCTCGGAACGATTATTTGTATGGCGTACAGGAATTGGTTCCAGAACAGGCTTTTTGTGGGTGTTCGTTTAAATATTTGTAAACGGACTCATGATAACGGTAAAATTCCTAGTGTTAATGCAATGCAATGTTGTTTTCAATACTTTGTCTACTGCTAGTAATTTCGTGTCATAAATTGATCAAACACAAATTGTTTGTCATGACTAGCAAACTTCCAGAAAAGCAGTGTAGGAAATTTGTTTGCTTATCTTCTCAGTAAGTCCGAAGTTTCCTTTTTGAAGTAAAACGGTGTCGAGTTGCACGACTGTCACTTCAGAAGCGTAATTGCATTTAGTACATCTTTAGAACTAAGTTTTATTTGAAGAGAAAATCTTTGGAACTTTTGCGTTTGCCTATTAAGTCTCAATTTTAGGTAGCACATGGGCCAGCCAGGGCCACCGCCAGCCGGGGTTGCGGGTTATTCAGAAGAGATACCGTGGCCCAGAACATAAAGGGCAAAAGAAGTAAATATGGGTGGGGTTTAGTCAACAAAACTGCTCCTCAAAGAGCAGGGGAAGTTATTTGATGATTACCCATTCGCAAAACAAAACATATTATTTTCTGAGTCACGCTAGATAGTCACCCCAGTGAGCCGTAATGACCGTAGACCAATATTCCAGTGACCTCTATCGACCTTAGTTATCGTAGTGCTTAATGTGTGCTTTGTATTTCAAATATGGTCTAACAGTGGTGGAAGCAAATAGTTTTCAAGTGCATGACTTGCAGAAAAAAACGGAGCTGGAATAGTTTGAGGCACTGCTCCACACTCACGTTATTGCAACATCCGTACTAATATAACAAAGGCGAAGAGTTTATTTGTTCGTTGTAACGCGCTTATCTCTAGAACCACTCGCATTTGTTTTTGCACAGTTTCTGAGGAAAAATATATGCTATTTAAAATCACGTACAACCCACAGAAGCTGAGCGGCGGCGATAGGTGAAAACACGGGACACAACTAGTGTTACTTAAAACAAATAAGATACAAGATTGCCTCGTAAGCTATCAATATCGAAATAAGCTACTATAAAAACTAGAGAAGTATTGGTATTTTCGACCTTAAAGAAATAACAAGAAAAATAAATATTTCTCAAGGACTTTAGTAAGTCCTGCCCATGGAAGAAACCTTCTTACATCAGGCGCCATCTTGATTTCTTTACAGATTTAAAGTAGGTCGTGATAATGAGGGCTTTGATGTATAAGTTCCAAGAGTTTTTGCAATAACTCGCAAGAAATGTCTTCGTAAAATATGAGTATTTATATAGTACAAAATATTATATTTATATAGTATAATAGTTACGTAAATTATGCTCCAATAGGTATCTAACCGTTGATATGCGGATTGTTACGGTTCCGTACCTCAAACCGAAATAATAGAACCCTTACTGGATCATTTTGTTGTCCGTCTGTCTGTCAAGACAATTTATCTCGGGAATGCGTAACGGTACCGATTTGAAATTAAATTCATACACTAAAGTTTGAAGTTCCTTGGAGTTGTGGAAAAAACATATCTCTAAGTTTACGCAGTCCAAAGATCCGGCCGTTTATGTTGCAAGTTTGTACGGATCCCTCGGTGTGCGTGTACGATTCGCACTTGTTTTTGGTGTTGCGGTGATTATTTGGATCGTACTGATCGGCAAACTCAGTTTTCAACGAAACATAATTTAGTTATGACTTTGGATAAAGTGGTTCGATTTAGTTCGGAAATTATTGTGTTCGAGCTAAGTCGAACGACTTTATTCGAAGTCATATCGCCTTTTTTGTGCGGTTGGGAAATCATCAAATAACTTTCCTCGCTCTGGGCGGAGCGGGGGAAGTGTGAGATTTGTACTGACTAAACCCACCCATGTTCCTTCTATTGCTATTGTATTTCGGGGCCGCGGTATCTCTTTCGAACAACCCGCAACCTACCTCGTTAGGCCGTGGCCCTGGCAGGCCCATCTGCTAAGACTACTATGAGGTTCAATTTCATTAGACTGTGAAAAATCATGCTAATTAAAATATGTGTATCAAGTATACAATTAGTATACAATTCACGGCACGTTTGGCGCAGTGGCTGAGCGATCCACTACTGCGCTTCGTGTCCCAGCACGGAGCAGTATCGTTACAGGAAAAATGTACAGTTAAAAAAAATAACTTACAAAATATGTGTTATAGATAAAAGTTCCAATAAATACTTTGACCAAAGTTGTTGGAAACCACACGAAAAAGTAGTTTTAAATGCCAATAACCCGAACGTCCATTTCGGAGAAACCAGCATTTCAATTTAGTTAAAACTTGTCTGCAAACTGCAAATCATACTGCAAACTACTTCGTTTTATTAATGGTTTTCTAAGAAACTTCCTTATTCGGAAAGCTGGGACATTGCAGTGTGAAAAGATGACTTTTGTGCACGATCTATCTTTGTAAGTCGACTAAAGAAATTCCGAGGAATTTTCTTAAGCAATATAGTGTACATACAGATTTTTATGATGTTAAAGAAGGTGGTAAAATAGCATATTTACTTATTTTACTATTGGGTGGGTAATATTTTGGAAAACATCGAAAAATCACCCTCTCTGGTGAAAAACGGCTTTTTGTGTAATGACCAAAAAATGGACACACTTAACGATTACTAACACGCACGGATCTGGGCTTGTTTGGTGAAGTACCCATTCCATTCCATCAGCCTATCTGGGTACCAGTAGAGGCAACGATAATTTGTTAGTGATACGTCATGGTAATTAGTAGATTTTCAACATAATACAGTACTTTCACAAGTTATTATGTAGTGACCGGGACTGTAGCTTCATCATTTTGTTTTTTGACATTCAAAAGTGCCTGTAATGGTCTAATTGCATTAAATGCTTTAAGTTTGAGTTTGATAAAGAATAGAATATACTTTATTATACACCAAAAATTTAAACGACTGTTTTACAGATTTTGGTATTTATATATGTTTATGGTGGAATTAGCTCTTCCAAAACAAACTTTGGATGGACAGTACAAATATTAAAATATAACGGGATGTGGTCAATGGTTTACCTACTGTTAATACTATGCAAACAGTTGAACTAATTTACAAATAGTTATTTATTTAAAATAAATAATTCATAAAACATATAATATATTTATTTAATATGTTTTATATATATGTTTATATTTAATATGTTTTTATATGTGGTAGACAAAGAAGATAGGTGTTGAATATGAGTTATGTTTAGGTCCCATGTAGAGAAGCTGATCGCCATCAACAGGTTACAAATCCATATTCCATGGTAGCTACTGAAAAATCCTCACATTGTATATAATGTATCGATTGGTAGATTTCATAATATAACTAGCTGGGCCCAGTTACTCAGTTCCCCTCTTGAAAATGACCACCCACATCACTCAGGGGTATGAAAAATTGAGTACAACCGATTCTCAGACCTACTTGTAAAATATCATAAAAATCGGTCAAGCCCTTTTTGGAAGAGTATGGCAACTGAAACTATGAAACGAGAGTTTTGTTGAAAAGAAGAAAGATAAATAATTGGCACTTGTGGCGATTCTGTGAAGTTAACAATATAAATTCATAATATTCTTGATATTTGTATGATCTCCATATTTTTCTTGAGTCTTGACAGATTCCTCGAATATCTCCTTAACAATAATTGTATAACGCGAAATACAATATGTATTGTAGTAATACATAAATCATATCTGGGGGCACGGCAGTGCCCCCACCAAGTCGAGCAAAAAGCGTCACGGCCGTACCATCCTTTTCTCGAAGCAACTCAGACCATTTTCGACCCCCTGTAACTTCGTTGTGGATAAAAATAGAAGACTAAAATTTTAGTAACCTTGCAGGCATAGTAAAGACACGGTATATTTCAAATTTCATTTAATTTGAATATTTACAGTATTTTAAGAATTATAACGGGTCAAATTTCTTAATTTTGTCACTCACTTACTCACCGATCATCAAAATGCTAAGGCACTTCTAGCAGACCTAGAAGCTTCAAATTTGGAATATAAGTAGTGTTTGGTGTATGAATCAAGGAAAAACTAAAAAATCTGGACTAGAAAAGACCGCAAAGAAAATTAAGTCCATACAGCCAAATTTTCAGTAAAATTTTTCAATATTGGCGTTATTCGTAACGATGTCATACGGGTTTAAGCTAGTCCCATATAAATATAGGCGCATGGTAGTGCCCCTGCCAAATCGAGCAAAAAATGGGTATTCCCGTCATGAAAACACGTGTAAATTAAATTATTTTATGCAAAAAACGTACCTACGTGCGTATTCGTACTTAACATTACAATTAATAACGAACATGTTTACGAACTTTGTCCGGTTAAAACTAAATTTGAAATTATTAATAGCGCTTATGTTCATTGCGAACAGTTTCCCATATGTATAGCCTATACTTTAACTATACATAAAAGTCAAGGAATAAGTCTACTTAATGCACTTATGGATATCGGTTCTACAGTATTCACATCCGGTCAAGCTTACATGGCACTTTCGAGAGTTACAAGTCTGGGCGATTATCATCTAATTAATGTCGACTTTGGAAGTGTTAAAGCGCAGGAATCCTCAATTTGTGAATACAACAGACTAAGAAGCATTTACCGTCCAGATTTGTCAAAAATTGTAACATCAAAGCCTCTCAGAAAAACGCATAGAGACAGGGAGTGGGCTCTTAGAAAAACAGTAGCTGAAGCTCAAGAAGTAGTACCGGAAAAGAGAAAACGGAAGGCTACCTACAAAAATAAGAAAAGTTCCTAAGTCAGAGAGAGGGCTTTTAGAAAATTAGTTGCTGGTAGATATACATATATACAAAAAAGTGTGTGTGTCAGCTCCGACGCACGACTGGAGTTTACTCCTTAAGTACGAGTATCTAACCATACGCAAAAAGAGTTTATTCAACTGAAAAAAGATTAATATAATATGAAAGGGTAAATTCACAAATTAGTGAAAAAGGGGTGTGTGTACTTATGTACACGCGTTAGAAGTTATACTTCTTTGGCGTATAGAAAAAAAAAAACTAAAATGCTGTAGTGATTAACGATAATTAATATAAAAAATAATCAAAAGAATGTGAGCCGTCGCGGGACGCCTGGCAGATGTGAAACATCGACATTATTTTGTAAAAGTAGTATGCAGAAACGAACAGATTGTGATAGGAACTAAATATGTCATTGAAAACATCATTATTTTGTTTCATTGTGGACTTACCAAAAGGACATCGTTTTCGTTTTCGTGTTCATCATCGTTTATGAATTCGAAGATCGAAAGCACTTTGAATAAAAACTCTATTACTGGCTATCTGTGGTAACCCATCCATTTCCAAACCTTGGCAAGGGTTGCTTAACCTGGCCCCCTGTGGTAACCCATACATTGCCAAACCTCGGCAAGGGTTGCTTAACCTGTCTCCATGTGGTAACCCATCCATTTCCAAACCTCGGCAAGGGTTGCTTAACCTGTCCCCGTGTGGTAACCCATCCATTTCCAAACCTCGGCAAGGGCTGCTTAACCTGTCCCCGTGTGGTAACTCATCCATTTCCAAACCTTGGCAAAGGTTGCTTAACCTGGCCCCCTGTGGTTACCCATCCATTTCCAAATCTCGGCAAGGGATGCTTAACCTGTCCCCGTGTGGTAACCCATCCATTTCCGAACCTCGGCAAGGGTTGCTTAACCTGTCCCCGTGTGGTAACCCATCCATATCAAAACCTTGGCAAAGGTTGCTTAACCTGGCCCCCTGTGGTTACCCATCCATTTCCAAATCTCGGCAAGGGATGCTTAACCTGTCCCCGTGTGGTAACCCATCCATTTCCAAACCTCCGCAAGGGTTGCTTGGAATGTGAAATTAATTTAATAAGAACACCAAAATAATATTTATTTATTATGAAACACGTGTTCTAAATAGTCGCTCCATGTATGTAAAATACTGATATTCAGCTGCATCCGGTTAGACTGGAAGCCGACCCCAACATAGTTGGGAAAAGGCTAGGCAGATGATGACGTGTTCTAAATATAAAAATACTAGAATATACAACTTGAACATAGTTATAGATTTTCATGCCACCTAGAACTAACTTCACGATGTCGCTGGCTAAATTCACTCTCATCATTTTTCTCCATCGCGCCAAAAGAAGTATAACTTTAAAAAACAAGCCCAATAACATATAAATTATAGGTATAGTCGCCTATACAAGTATACAGCATACCACATGTACGTCTTAATACACTCACAGCCAAATTAGAAAGTTGCGCACTAAAGGTGCGCACCAAAATCGTGACACATTTTCGTTACTTTAGCAGGTTTTAGCCCTCGGATTTTTCTCATACCGGGCGCCTTACGATAACTGCAATTTGAGAGTCAGTGTCAGGTTGTGTGTTGAATTAAATATAAATCGCGACCGTATTAAGCATCACGGTGTTATAATAATTACAATCGTTAATAAAAACCCCCTGAGTTCATTTAATCTCATAAAATGACTATCATAATAAAAACCCGGGATTATATGATCACACAAGGGTTGTAAATATGATTTTAATCTTTATTAAGAAATTTTAGTTATGCATACAATCTGATAAAGAGTCGCAAAAAGGGAAACAAATCCTTAGTAATATTGTAAAAGCGAAAGTGAGTTGGTTTATTTGTTTGTAATGTCTTCACGCCTACATGACTAAACCGATTTTGATTTTGAATTTTGGTACAGAGATAGTTGGGACTCTGGAGACGGACATAGGCTAAGTGAGAAATGAGGGACAAAGAGGGAAGTAATGGACAGGCGCTATGGCAAAAACTACAAGTAGCAAGTACCTGCAAATCGGGAAAGGGGAACTGTGTTACCCCGAATTAAACGCGAGCGAAGCCGCGGGCAAAAGCTAGTTATAAATAAAAACAATCTAAATAAAATATTTAAAAGTACTTCCAATGAAAAGAAGTCGCAAAAAGAAACATTTTTTTATCAACTTGACATAAATAAAAAAAACTAAATATAATATTTAAAAAGTACTTCCAATGAAAAGAAATCGCAAAAAGAAAAACAAGACCTTGGGTTTGATCCAGCGTAATGTTGTTTGACTATCCGTTTCTTTACCAAACACGCTATTAGATCATTAGAAACGGGATTGAAATTACTGACCGTATTGTGCGCACCAAAATCGTGACACATTTTCGTTACATTAGCAGGTTTTACCCCTCGGATTTTTCTCATACTGGGCGCCTTATATAAGAAAATAGATTCTTAAGGAGTAAACTCCAATAAGTAGAAGGTACCGAAAAGGAAAAAAGTAGAACTGTCTACAAAATACAAAAAGAAATGAGATCCCATCAAAAACAATACTTGTCAAAAAAACCAAGTCTCGCAACTCAGTTGTGCTGCTTTAAAAAGTTGTGAGATCCATGTAATACCAAGTCGGTTATTAATTTATTCAGTCTCTACTTAAGCGACTTTCTGTCTTAATACGTCCAGTCTCTAAGACCACGATCGTGGTCCATAACAATTTAAAATCAATTGCGTCTGGAATCTCCGTACTCGAAGCATTAAGTTGTTACGTAATAATTAACAGCATCTTATAGTGACGCATATCAATATTAAAATTCTTTAATGTTTCATATAAATATATTGTGACTTCGTTTTACTAAAAATATCAATTTTTAACAATCTAAATGTCTCTATTATTTCTACTTTTACGGTATCACCACAACTGCAAAATTCTTTTGTAATCACAACAATAAATTATACTGCATCCACCTGAAAAAAGTACAATAAACTAGATTTTTCAAGCGAATACACTCACGTAAAAAGTTGAATTTATTGCTTCCCCGGGACCTATACATTTACACGGAATGAGGTAACCCGTTGTTTCCCACTGTTTGTAAGATTCTAGACGAAAAATATTATTTGAAACTAAACAGGTTTGAATTTACTGTAGTTGCTACAGCGTAGTCACGTAGCTAAAGAATATGTCGTAACGGCTACAGACATGTTACTATTCAATTTGCGAAGTATTGCTTTTTTAACGCGCTTTTTTTAGCTTCACCTATAACTAACTATATTTAAAAAATCTTAGAGGTTGATTTTTAGCAGTTTTTTTAGTTGGCGTTTTTTTATATCTACCAGTGATTAAAAAAAATAGCCATTAAATATCTTAGAAATCACTAAAACTGCTGGCACAAAACAAATTTAAATTATACTAGTATCAACACTTTTTTATCGAACAAATTGACATTTACTATGACTTTGGGTTACGAGCGTAATATAAGTCAAATACACAAACAGCCAGACCCGGAACAACTATCTGTAGGCTATACAATATTTTTAATCCGTGCGGGGATCGAACCCGCAACACGCAACGCAGTAATCGATCAGCTCAGCCACTGTGCCAACCGTGTCGTTAAATTGTCTTATAAGTGACTATCAATTTGTATAAAACCTCCAAGAACTTTGACTCAGTTCCATGTCATAATATCCTCATTTCTATAAGTAGGCACTTACCTGAACTATTTTCCTAGTATGAAAATGATTCGATTTTCCGGAATGCTTTCAAAGATAGCGTGCAAAAGTCTGTCTGTGTAATCTGTAGCGCCGAGAGATAATTTGATTTAACGGTACAAAGAGAGAAAACTGTTTACAATCCAGTTGTTAAATAATTTCATGCATTGGCATGAAATTATACCAGTACCTATATGGAATTTAAATGATTATTCAATATAAAGCTTATTGACAAAAAATAACTTGGGTTGTATTATAACAAATTAACCAATACCATTACTTTTAAGTTATTTATTTTATCATAGACAAAATAAAAGAGTTGCCCCACTTTAGGAATTTTTATTAGGAGCTGATCAGCAGGTAAAGGCGCTGGAAACAGCTATTTAAATAAAATTCAAAGGAAAGGGTCTTTACTAATAATAACAACACCAAAAATAAACCCGCAAAAATCAAGAATCTAAATATCAAATTGCAATATCGCTTTCACTTGAGTACCAGGGTATAAGCAACGTGAGAATGTCTGTGGAAATTCCCGGAATAACGGTGTTAAATAAAAACGCTGTTCACCTTTATTTTTCCTTTATTTTGGGGTCTCGAACAATTTGCAAGCAGTACATTTTTGTGGGATATCAGTTACTCGAGGTAATTTAGTCACAAAGTATTTTTTTTGGATTTTAAGTAAAATATAAAGTGAAAGGTTGAAAATTAACGATCGGTGTTGATTGATTGCTATTCAATAAGGAATTTAGTGGGAATAGAGCAATAGCTAATGAGCACCTCTTCCTCAAATTATTAGCACTTTATTTGATGTGAACTTACTTTATTAACTTAACTAGCTGTTCCACGCGGTTTCACCCGCGCTGCTCAGCACCTGTTGGTCATAGCGTGATGTTATATAGCCTTCCTCAAGAAATGGACTATCTAACACTAAAAGAATTTTCCAATTCCAACCAGTAGTTCCTGAGATTAGCGCGTTCAAACAAACAAACAAACAAACTCTTCAGCTTTATAATATTAGTAAGTATAGATAAGCAGGCAAGTGCGAGTTGGATTTCACTCTGTATGATATTGCCATATCAACGGCCATATCTTTTGACTGCGTAAACTTAGAGCGTACAAGTCTGACAGGCTGTCTGTATGTCAAGACCCTCTATTTCGGGAACGAGTAGAGATCTCAAGTTGAAGTTACCGTATACTCAACTCTCAACTCAGTCTGTGGTCCCTAGAGCTTTGAAAAAAGTAAACCCTCTAGTCTACGCAGGCATAAGACATGTTCATGGTCGTTTACGTCACATAAACGACCTTGCCACATAAATTATGTCGCAAGTTTATACGGAACCAGTGGTATGCCAGTCAGACTCGCACTTGGCCGGCTTTTTTTCAGCGTTTGGTTCAAGCCTAGTTCCCAGATATTTGTTGTATTGTAAGTAAAAATGGGGAGAATCCTCTTTTGTCCCCAAAAGAACGCACGAATACATCTCTTCTGCCACGTGTAGCCTTAATACTCTACTTTGACAAACTCCGCTATAACTTACATTGAATTCGTATGAAAAAAAAGTTCGAATTGAAAAAAATACTAATACATTACAAATAAACTTTATATTTCAGCAGTCAAGCGTGCTGAAACACCTGAATTAGGCTGAATGTGTTTATTGAAGAGAGAACGAAATTTTGCGAACGAAAACCGCTGAAGCGAATATCTTAGGAGTTGTAATGTTTACTCTGTTACTGAAATGATGTATGTAGGTAAATATGAGTGTTTGGTCTTAATGTACGGACTGGAAGTCGACCAAAAGTTTAGAAATGCTTTTGTGATAAAGTGCCATAGAGAAAGAAAGGTTGTGTTTGAATTTTAAAAGTCGTTGCCTAAATGGTGCCGATGGAATAATTCGTATGCGTAGAAATTCGCATTCGTACAAACCTAAGCGGATTTTATGCCAGTGTTGTACAGCCCGGATCATTTTCTAGTTCGATATGCATTTGGCCAGCTTTGTTCACTTCTATTTTGCAGTTATTTATGTACAGACTGTTATATAGTTATTACATGATATTTGTACAGTGGGACGATGCAGTATAAATTGATCAATTTATGCTGTAATAGTAGAGGATCACGTTGCTCGTGCCTCGTCATAAAAACGATATTGATGGATTGTTCTGCAAACGTTTACCACGGTTTACCAATGGACGGATGGACAAAAAAAAATAACAAAAATGTTCGAATCATGAAGAGTACGCAGTGCCCCGAATCTGGTTATGTAAATTCAAAAATTGCGACAGTTCTTGTTGAGTTTCATATATAAAGTGAAGAGCCTGTGGTTTCACTGCACTAATAGATTGGTTTATATCAACACGTATATAAACCCTCCCTTATTTTTTTAAATTAACTGATATTATGTTAATTAAAACCAATAAGTTAAATCGCAAGATGTGTCTTGAAGACTAAGGTCTTGTGAATAAATGGTTAACGTGAAGTAGAGTGAAGTAGTTAGAATATATTTTCTTGACTACGAGCGGGGGGTTCATAGTCAAGAAAATATATTCTAACTAGCTTCCGCCCCTGAGTTTGTCCGCGTGGCATAGTTACTTTAGGCTAACACTAACCTGCGTGATGATCGAAAAAAAAATATCTTTCCCTCCCCTTTTCTTCTCTTTGTCTCCCCCCTTTTCGGCGTGAAGACGTAACAAAAAAACTCACTTTCGCTTTTATAATATTAGTAAGGATTAGTGCTTTTTCAAGGCTCCCGAGAGGGAGACGTAGACCGCAAAATACCTGGATGACAAATGACTGGTAGGACAATTCTGACCACTGAATTAAATGGAACCTAAAGGTTCAACCATTAACCATCAACTGGGCACAAATCCTGACTCCGATCTCTGACTATTATAAATGTGAAAAAAAATGTGTGTGTTTTGAGGATATACGGATGTTTGTTACTGTTTTACTCAAAAACTACTGCACGGATTTTGATAACATTGACACAGGCTACTTTTCATCCCTGTTACTACCCTCCCTTGACACGATTCTAGCCGAGAAAACTCGGGGTCTAGTGGTTTATATATATAGTAATTACATAAATTTTACGTTAAGTTGGGTTCAGACTACCTAACACACACACTCCTAGTATATAACTCAAACATAAGTTAAAATTCACAGAGATTAACTGTCGCGACTATGCCAACTCGTTAGAGTTCGTTACGTCAAAACCTTTTGTTAGGCCAGTCCATTGTACGACAAAAAAGAGTTAGATAAGTATTCACGTGGAGTGAATATTCGGCGCTTTGATCAAATGGTTGGTGTTTTATGGGAATGTCGTTCAAAAAGTTTGGTTATTTTATAACTGGCGCACGTGTATGGATATTATGATGGGCGAGGATTAAGCAAATAAGTTTTTTGGGAAAAAGTCTTGGTTTTCGATATCCGGGGTTGTAAGTTGTTTGAAAGAGCAGCCCGGAACATAAATGACAAAAGAAAAAACATGAGTGGGTGTTACTCAGTAAAAGTCTAACTCTTCCCCCCGCTCCGCCCACACTGGGGGAAGTTATTTGATGATTTCCCATCCGCAAAAAAAGATATTTGTATCCTCATCACTCATATCAGGCAATATTTAACTTTGCAAGTATTTTATTAATCAGAGAACCCAGCCCTTTTTTTCTTTTGTCATAAATTGTCCTATAGTTGGGCCGAGGCTTCTTCTTTTAATTTTTCTCCCGATGCGACATTCTCAAGCAAATCTTTATCAATCGTTTCTAAGTCGTCACGGTAGCGTTATCGTCACGGGGTTGCGGGTAGTGTCGGGGTTGCGGGTTGTTCGAAAGAGATACCGCGGCCCCAGAATATTAAGGGCAAAAGAAAGAACATGGGTGGGTTTCGGTCAGTAAACGTCTGACTCTGCCCCCCGCTCCGCCCAGAGTGGGGGAAGTTATTTGAGTCAATATCAATAGTAGTCTAGTTTTCGTTTAATACTTCACGTCAAGGCAACAAACTACAGTTTGACAATTACATTTTTATGAGATAATACGTGGATGTGAAACGGAATTGACATAATTGGTTTGGACTCGTTCCGCTTCGCTAGTCTTCTTCCTTCTAAGTATAATAGCCGAGGTTATCTTGGGGTAACGTGTTTATTGTTCCACAAAACGGTAACGTCAATTGGGGCATAAATAATGCTAGCTGTTGATGATTGTGAAGTAATTAAGGCATTTACTTTTATGATTTTAAACGAGCAGCTGCCACATAAAATTAAAAGTCATAGTAATTACTGTTTAAGTTCTCGTTTTTATTTATTTTTTTAATTGTATTTATTAGTTTATTTGATATGTATATGTGTATTAGTATCCGTATAAATATATATGTTTTCATAAACAAATAGTTTTAGATATATATTTTTGTACCCTATCACAATGTTGTCGTATTTTACCCAAAGGTTGACTGGTAGAGAATGCCTTATGGCATTAAGTCCGCCTATGTACCACTATTGTACATGAAGTTTAAATAAATAAATAAAGGGAAAAAAGCTAAAATGCTTATAACTATGTATTTCATTTAATCCATGCCAATACATTTATGTACATAAGTGAGTGGAGTATTAAATTAATAAATGATGTGTAAAGGTGATAAACTAGTAAGTGTGGAAAACAATTTTATTACCAGTTTTTTAATACATGTAATTTTCTTTGTTTCAGGTAAATTCGTAGCAAATTGTGAAATTCGTAGCAACTTTCAAATCAAGTTTCTTCAGTAAGTACAAAACCTTATTTCGGGAAAAGACAAGTTATACTGTACCTCAATAAAGTACCAGGACATCATAAAACACAGAGACATCAACACTACGTATCTGTTAGCTGCTCCGTCGCGCAAGGTTTCGCCCGACCACAATTGGGTCAAGCCACAGTCCCTTCAACCAGGGATGCGTACAGTCCGAACCATTTTAACTGATTTACACAACTTGCTTGGCATGTCACGTAACTGAAACTGGATTTAGGTCTTGTTTTGGGTAGATTAGGGTAATTTATTATTTTACATTTACTTTAGAGGTTACGCACCTCTCCCCTCATGCATGAGGGTGTGGGTTAAAATCAGGGTGACTTATTTTATTTCATATACACTTTCTAAAGTTTATAAAGACATCAGAGACATCGGAGAAGAAAAATATTGTGATGAAACCTGGACTAGTCTTATCTTACTTCTTTCTAATATTTTAAATGCGAATGTTTGTGAGGATGGGTTGATGTATGGATGTTTGTTACTTTTTCATGTCATAATGGATGATTGAAACTTTATGAAATTTGGCACAAAGGTAGATTATGATCTGCAATAACACATAAGATTTTTTGTCGATATTACACAGGCGAAGCTGCGGGCACCAGCTAGTGATTAAAGAAAGTCTAAAATCATCAACTCGTCTTGCAAACGTGGTGATGAATGCTCGTTCCTTCTCTGTATGAGGCCTTTGCCCAGCAGTGGTGCAGTAATAGGCTAGTATTATTAAACCAAAGCCAAGTAAGGTACGTGTTTAACCACTTTTCTATCTAAAAGTGACTCACCTTGCATTCTCTTTAAAAAAACCTTCTTGCATTGTTAGAAATGGTTACTATTAATTGTTTTTGTTTCGAAATTCATTTAATAGATTAACTTTGTACATTTTAAGACATCTTCAATTCTTAGGAAAATCCTATAGCCTTTTATTGCAATCCATCATACATCATCAGCCATGATGTACTAGGGTAACATAAGCTCAAGGAACATCAATCACTGGCCCTGCAAGGAACGCGTCCCCACATAATAGATAGTGTGGTGAGCCGGTGACACGTCATAATATCAACGACACATAGTTGATCGACCGATCCAACTCCTAACTGCATTCATGGTAACTTAGTACTTGGTATCACTTGCGAGTTCCATCAGTATCGCGTTAGAGGTACCTAAATTATTGTGTTGGTTAATAACACGTTTGTACATACTAATGAGCGTTATCTAGTCTTTAGATTCGATCTAATAATGGCCTAACCGCCGATGATTACTGTTATCTAAGTAATTATTCGACCAGTAAATTAGTTCTGTATGCTTGAATGTCCTGTTTCAATGGCCATAGAACTCACACACATGTGTTTTGGTTAAGTAGATAGATACATAATATGGCTATCTAGATAGACTAAATAAAGGCGTTATCAGAGAATAGAGACCAAGATAAGTAATACTTAGCATTACACTGTAGAAAGTGTGGGAATCTAGTATTTCTCAATTATAAAGTTTATACTTAAAATTAATTCATAGTATCAAACCTAATTCACAAATCTGCCAAAAGATTTTATCCATTTTTTTATCCACAAAACAAGTTCGCCGAACTCGAACCGCTTTAATGTGTTTAAAGTTAATCCGTGTTTCAGAAACAAAAAAGAACTGGCCAAAAGCGAGTCACGCTTTCGACTCGGTTCCGTACATATTTGCAACATAAACAGCAATATCTTTTGACTGCGTAGACTCTGAGGGTTTTTTCACAGCACAAAGGGACCACACAGTAGTTTATAAGGTTTTAATTTAAATTCGATACTTCCACGTGTTCACGAGATAATGAGTTTTGACAGACAGATGGACAACAAAGTGATCCAATAAGGGTTCCGTGTTTTCCTTTTCAGATACCGAACCCTAACAAACAAATTATTCATCCATCCTTTTCTATCTTAAAACAGAGGTGCTAAGATAGCATATCCTTTACCTACAGGTTTCTTAAGTAGTCGCGTCTGGTTCTGATGCTAATTTTATGAGCTAAACGTCGGTAGCAGGGAAATTATATAGAAATCCCTGCGGGCGTTTCTTTGCTGCAACTGACCGCTTTGTGATATTGTGTAAAATTTCCTTCACGAGTTTTTAATTCGTGAACTGGCTTATTAATTAAGTACGAGGCTAGGTTTGTATTGAACGTTATGTTAAGAATTTATCCTGGGTATGGTGGAGGGTACAGTTCACTGGATTTTCAAGGTTTTAATTTGTAATTGAAAACGCCATAAATTAGGATATTTAAATACATTACAAAATGATACCCCACACTAGGATTTTCTCTTGTATCGTTGGTGCGATTACAAACATTTAAACTTACATACACAAAAAGCCAGACCTAGAACAACTATCTGTAGCCCATACAAATATTTGATCCGTGCGGGGATCGAACCCGCGACACGTAGCACAGCAATCATTCGCTCAACCACTGCTATAAATAATGGGAAAACACAGACTCAAGCAATATACTGTACTAAAAGCACATTAAACCCGTTACACGTGAACCTCGAAACAAGTTCCTCCTCTCTGGGTGGAGGGGGGGGGGGATTTCAAGAGTTGTACTGACTAGAACTTACCCATGTTCTTTCTTTTGCCCTTTATGTTCCGGGCCGCGGTATCTCTTTCGAACAACCGACAGCCTGTTTTGCCAAGGAGTAGTATGTTATCCATTAACTGGATTGTGGAGGGGAGAAATGCTAGATGAATGTTAAATAACCACGCTTGTATTCACAAATACTTCGATTTGAAATAAACCATGATTATAAGACTTGTCGTATCGAAATAGAATCGAAAATCGTTTGTGAAGAAGAGGGTAGTTCTTTAATCAAGACTTGCGACCGCTCAAATCCATTCATACTTCTATCTTAACTTTTATTTCTACCACAAAAATACAATTTACTTTCCGTCATACTTCACTTCCGAGCCAACAACACGTCCTTATAAAAAAAAAAACGTAACAAAAAGGAGCGATCCAAACACAGCCCGTCGACTTCTCATCATTTTTAGGCAAATCTGAAGCACTCCAAGGATACTTTATTCGTGGACCGTTCTCACGCCCTTATTCAGATTGGGAGCTCCTACTATGGACTTTGTACTTTATTTTTCTATTGAGTTAACTTAAAATAAATTATAGGAAGTTTAGTCTCATCTTCAAAAGCGGAGTGATTTTTAACATAAACTTTCGAAATATTCCTCATTGGCCAAGTGATTGCATGTGCGATTATTAAGCTTGGGGCCATAGAATCACAAGCTGTTTGATTGGTAGGTATAAGTACAAGTTATTTTGTCCCATATATGTATTTGTAAATATTTGTGATACTTTGCATGTTAAATATTTATTTTTTGTTATTTTGTTATTTTGTTGCTTGTTGTAATTTGCGACGAATAAATGTTTTTTTCTTTTCTTTTCTTCTTTATTACACAAGACACACACACAGGGGCCTAAGTCTGCTATTACAATAGTGTCAGAATGGTGGATCACTGATCGCATAATGGTTCTGACACTATTATAATAGCAGACTTAGGCCCCAGGTCAATCAAAAATTGTCGCAGTGTCAAATGAAAATAATTTTCCAAAAATATTTGTATCAAACTTTATTTTATACAAAGCATCTGTCTGTTTTGTGTAATAGTCAAGTTATTTATAGTCTTTCTTTTCAAGTTATTTAAACCTTTCCACCGTAAACAGAAAACTAATGCATAAAGATATCATCCGGAGATATACGCAGGTGAACATTTTAGAGTCGTTTAAAATGTTTGCTTGCGTGCGCCATATTTGCATATAAAGCTGTTAGAAGTGTCATGTGTGGGAGGAATCTTGGAAAACACGCATTTGTTACACCCAAGCATGAGATATCTTTTGTACAGATATGACAGGTGCAAAGATAGAATTTATTCAGGACAATTTAAAATCGTGATAGTAGAGTGTGAGCTTCTACTTATTGCTTATATCCTGGTACTACACAACGGCCTGTTTACACCATCGATCAAAACACACATTTCATAGCACTAAGCATATTGAACGCATTATTCTTTGTATTTATTGTAAGCTGGTCGGTTGAAACTCGATCGAGAACCAATGGGTCGTCCGGGAACTTCTCGGCATTAATCATTTTCACCAAGATGAGGCATCTAAATTCAGCTGTAGATATCACATAAATATATACATATATCTTATTCAGATTCTTACGATGATTGGAATATTTTATCAATATCCTTGACCACGATGGTAATATTTATATTGTTTCGGTGAGATGATAGAATTCGATAATTTAAGTGTGAAACAGGAACAGTTCGCCATTTTTGAGATGGAATACTGCTTTCCGTATTCAACCAGTATTTATTTTTCTGAACAAGCATCATTTCATTTCAACCTTGTATTGTATAATTACAAGGTAGAAGACTTAGTAATCCACCGAAGATGATTGAAAGGTATGTCTCCTTTATTCTAACAACAACTCGCGCTTAACTTCATCGAACTGTTGAAAGTAATCCATCTAGATAATTTTGTAACGTTTTTACAACATTTATCTACGTTTGTGACTTTTACGGTTCTGGGAACGGCTATAAAAACGCCTCCTCTTCCTGATACCCTTATAATCGGGTTACATCCATCCATCCTGTCGTATTAGAGCGGTAGCTTATTTTTCCAAATTATCTTCAACCGGAGTACTTGTACCCGACGGTTTGCTCACGTGAGAACTGAAATTAAAGTATTTTTTTAAGATTACATTCACATTAGCAGCAAAATTAGTGTCATTTTCTAAAAATAACAAACTGACCGCAATTTGCAAACGAAACCAAAATCTCAAATGATTTGGTCTTACAAAATATTCATGATTATACCTACAGCTTAATCTTGTCGTTTTAAAAGACTATGATTTTTATATCTTAGTCCAATATACACATACAGAAGAAATATAAAAAAAGATAATGGTCAGTGAGAGTCATTCCCTTGAGAAATTAGTAGGTGTGCCCTAAAATTGTGTTGGAAACGGCCGCTCGTTTATAAGATTACTAGGCTGATAGAACAGCTAGGTACCTTGTTGACCGATAAATGACGTGGATGGACGCTATCACTCTAGTCGTTAAATGGCAACTCGAAACGTTATGTCATTTTGGTATTTTTATTTTGATTAAAAATTTGTTAATTTAACGGCCCAGTTTTTCAATCACCAGTTAAGTTTTACCCGTCGAATAAGTCTGTCATTTTGACAGTTTTTGTATGGACACTGTCAAAACGTCACATTTACTCTTTAGATAAAAGTTATCTAATGATTGAAAAATTGGCCCTAAGTAAAGTATATTTATACGAGGTTTAAATATTGTCATAAAAATCAACTTTATACGTTGACAGAAAAGTCGCATTTTTAAACTATTTTCGTAATACACAGACCTTGTAACAAAGTTATATGTTTGTGGTTCCGGATACCACGCACCTTTTAAAGATACAGAGACTTAAAAGAAGGTACAAGGACCCAGAAGGCGTAATCTAAGGAAAAGCTGTCAATGGTTTTATATGTAAAACTAAAAATGGTCTTGTAGATAAGATAGTCGACATCGTATCTCTTATTTCAGAACATCGAGCCAATTTCGCAGTAAACATTCCTAGCAACCAATGAACTTTGACAGTTTTTCATTTCAGAACGCCAGAATTTGAGGTATAGCAGTGCCAAACAAGTTCGATAGGAAATAAGGTAGTGCTCGTTGCATTTGCTTCAACTTTTTAAACATAAACTGTTCGTTCACTTTAACTGATGAGTTTTCTTAGCTTCCATCCGAAAAGGTTTGCTCGGTTTGTACTTAATACAAATTATTTTCTCTTCAAGCTTAGGGTTAGGCAGCTTTTCAAACTATTGAAGAAGTCTTTTTTAATCGTCTTTCTATAGGACCATAAAATCAAAATCATAAAACCAAATATTTCGTTTAAGTAGGCTGTCTATTTTAGACACCTGCAGCTAGACCCCGGTTGGTCTTTATCAAATGTCTCAAAGTAATGGCATTGACGTCAATCACTCGTAGCCTGGTGCATCCTTATGTTTTGTTATCCTTGGTTAGCTATTTCTTAGTCTATGTAAATTTTATAGATTGATTAGTTGGTCCAGTGATCGCAAGTGCTACTTCTGACCTAGTTTCTTTGGATTTTATCAATTCCCAAATCAGGCAAAGGGTTACTGCGGTTTTCTGTTCAATATTTCTCGAATAGATATGATAAAAAATATATAGGAATAATGAAAATCTCGTTTAATTTTAGTCATTTAAAGACCATCATCAAACCTTTATATTCCTACCCTGATCCATGTTATTCGGGGTCTTTATTTTCGATTCTCCCCTGAATGAAGACAAAACATCGAACACACCGTTACTACAAGAATGCATCTGTGTCTGAAGTTCACAGTTTTGCGCTAGAACAACTTTTGTGTACTCAGAACTCGGTCGGAAAGATATTAAATTATAAGTTCTAAACAAACTCTTGACATAACATCGTCAAAATCCTCTCCACAAATAACATACACAACACTAAACAAGACAAAACAAATCTACCCACAAACTAACAAAAAAAAACTAAGCTTACGCGGCAGCATTAATTTTTCACTCTTATTACATTATGTTATCCTGGTCACAATGGCGGGCGGTATATTAATTCGCGTACGTTGCCTGGCTTGGGGCCAAATCTTTAGTCCAGCCGCAATGGGACGGTCATGATAAAATAATTTGATTCATGAGTTTTAACTTGTTTTGTAAGCAAGCTTGAAGCTTTGTGTTTGATTTGTTAGTTAGTTTGTGTTTTTTACCGCTGGGTCAAAATACATGGCTAACAAAGGGTGCAGCTCTTAAGTAAAGGTGTACTTTTTAGTCGACCCACATTTCGCTAGTAAAATTATGCTTAAGTAAAATTAAATAGTTTATTTGCTCCTTCAAGTAAAAATTATGGTTTACGAGACAAATGTGCTTTAACGTATATAATGTCGCATATTAGAGATGCAGCCAATACCTAAGTCAGCGCCCTCCCTCGTTGACATTATAGCCGAATTTTATTTTGCCCAGCCAGCAGAAAAATATAATAAATACCAAAGAGAAAATATTTTGCGAAAACAATTAAAAGTTTTACTAAGCACAGGGATTATAGGATATCAGCTTCCACCCGTGACTTCGTATATATATCTCCCCTTTTCTTTCCTCTTTCTCCCCTTTTCTCACTTTTTTTTTTAAATTAGCCTATGTCCGTCTCCAGAGTCCCAAGTATCTCTGTACCAAAATTCATCAAAATTGGTTTGGCCATAGGCGTCAAGACGTAACAAACAAACAAACTCACTTTCGCTTTTATAATATTAGTAAGGATTTACGTTGCGCCATACTAAGAATTTCTCCTGTATCGTACCCACGATACAGGAGAAATTCTTAAATGTTTGTAAACGCACCCGCGTTTACAAACATTTAAACTTACATACATAAACGGCCAGACCCGGAACAATTATCTGTAGGGCATACAAATATTCGTTCCGTGCGGGGATCGAACCCGCAACACGTAGGGCAGCAGTAAAACACTAAGCCACTGCGCCAACCGAGTAATTTTTTTTCTTTTTACCAATACTCTAAACTGCTTCTCCGTTTCATCAAACGTCAGTGGCGTAACATAAGTGATCAGAACCCTCTCAATTTCTCAATTTGATTAAGAGGTTCATTTTCATACCAACTTTTCCTCTCACCTTGCGTTTTCTATGTCCACTTACAAAAAAGTGATATATTACGTCACCAAAACTTCTTGTAATCCGTTATAAGGAGCAGGTCCTTGTAGAGGTCCCGACTAGACATCTTTTTACCGGACCTTATGTAGGCCACCGCCTGAAAATGAGTAGAAGCTATTAATCTTAGGTGAAATGTGACATTTTGTACGAATAATGTTGTTGACAAACGAATTCAGAAGGGGATATTTTGCAAATTATTTCTAAGAAATATGTTTTGACTAGAGGAAATAAGGTTTCAGCTCAAGGCCGTATTTGCAAAAAGTTTCTTAAGATTGCACAATGTGCGGTGCACTACACGCAAACAGCCTAAAGGACGAATAAAATAGGGTCTTATTGCATACCTAGAAACCTGTTTTTTCAAGAGGAGCATGTAAACTAAGCCTTAATCCTGGCACCACATGAGGGACTTTTTCAATTTGAAAAAGTAAAGCTTTATGATACCACTAGTGGCCACTAGTGGCTGAAACTTGGTTCATAGGCTAACTTTGAACATTCAGCAACTCAACCAGTTTTAAAAGGCGGCAAAAAACTTCGTGAAAAGGAATCTTTCTTGAACTGGAACCATTTTTCATACACTAAGTATGAAAAGATTATTAACGTAATTTATCCAACACGACTGTCTTTTATCTGAACTGCTAGAAAATTTATAAAAGAACGTTATCTCCTTTAAACTTGACGGTACACAAAGGGATGGATTTTACCATTACGTGACTTTGTCAAGAAAACTTAGGCGTATTATGTACCTCAAAGGAATAAGATGTACTGATGTGAATTCATCAAAACCCCTCCATATAAAATTAATGTTGTCTGTATAAGCTTTATTTTCATTCTTTATCATTGATGTAAGTAGTTAGTTTTTATTTCAATTTTGTAACATTTTTTAACAGTTGGCTTTGGCTTCCATTTTAACTGGATGCAGATGAATACCAGTTTTTTTACGTGGAGTGAATGACGCTCAAGTTACTACTGGGTGATACGATACTTATTGGCAAGGCTTATTGTCAGAACTCGGGCCTGTAACGACTGTCAAAATATCTACAGATGAGAGCCGGAAACCGATAAAAGAAACTAAAAAAAATAAAATCAAAATATTTTTATTTCACATAGGCCTACATGGGCACTTATAAAACGTCGAGAATAGATGCACGGTTCGGGTTGGTCGTTTCCTATGGAGAAGAACCGTTATGTAATGGGTCACCCATCTATGAAGCAACCCAAACAAACAAACATCATCAAATAACTTCCCCCGCTCTGAGCGGAGCAGGGAGGAGTGTCAGACTTAAACTGTTTAAAACCCACCAATGCTCCTTCTTTTGCTCTTTATGTTTCGGGCCGCGGTATCTCTTTCAAATAACCCTCAACCCTGGAGGTAATCTCGGCTTCTTCAAACAATCGAATCGAGCGGCTGTTATTGATTGGCCATAAACTTCAAAGGACAGGAGCAAAATCAGAATTTTTAATCAACCAATCTAACTAGAATTAATTTTATCAAATAAATCACACCTACCACAACACATTAAATACCTTGACCATTGACACGGATTTTATAAAAACCTTACGAGTAAAATAAAAAGGAAAAGCAAGTCCAAGTTTATCTTTACGCGTTCCGTGTTAATATTTATGAAGGAAAATGGATTATTTACAGCTACCTAACCCATGGCCACATCACCGTAAAATGTTTTTACGATACGAGCTACGAATATGACACTATTTTCCTTAAATACGGTCACGAAATGGCACCTTTTCCTGTGAGCTAGAATATTTAAGTATCTTATCGATATTTTAATTGTATATAAACGGATTTAATTTTCATAGACGTGGAAGTACACTGTGATATAACATTACAATTTTTAAGTTTATCGCAGTTTTTTCTTCATTTTTAAAGTTTCGTACCTCAAAAAGAAAAAAAAAATATAAATACGAAATAGATCAAATGGTCATGACATAATTATGATGGTTACATAACAATGTTGGCCAAAAAATATTTTAATAGATATTTTATAATAAAAAAAAGGGGTGTGTGTACACGCGTTAGAAGTTATACTTCTTTGACGTACTTATAGAAAAATAATTATAGGCTAATATTTGAATTTTGTCACCATAATCAATATCAGTTCAGCACACAACACTTTCTCGTTCCTGTTTACAAACACGATCAAGGAAACAACAACAGAAACAAAACTGACAAAATACAACAACCTCAATGATTTATATTGGTTTAATACTATCTATGGCTTATCCAGCGGAAAATCTAACTTGGAATTCATTATTATCGAAGATACTAAAATGATCCATCTTCAATTTATATCTTCATTGATTAGAACCACTTTCTTCAACTGGTTCGGAGTTACTCCAGCCCAAAAATCTTTCAAAATCACTTGATTCACTATCTGAACAAGATATTTTACATTTTTGAGGATAGCCGACCGAAATCGAACAGTAAACACATTGAAAACGGCTCGTAACTTTGACAGTTCGTTGACATTTATACTTTTATAAAAACACCAAAATAATATTCATTTATTCACACTGTTTAATTGTACTGTTACGAAACACGTGCTATAAATATAAAAATACTAGAAAGTAGATTTTATACAACTTGAACGTATGTTATCGATTTTCATGCCACCTAGAACTAACTTCACGATGACCGATACAGTGTGACCAACTACAAATTAGAGATCCTGCCCAACTTAGGCAAAAAAACTGACAAATCCTGCCAAAATCGAAAGCACAAACTGCCAATGTAATTTAATAAAACTACAAAAATTTAAAATAAATAGACACATTATTTTTTGGAGTTTTATTTAAAATAATTGATCTTAAAGTCTCAAACTGAACTGAATTAAATTATACATTCGTATTAACATCGAATTCTTCTTGATCACTTTCTTTATACATCGCTTTTGACATTTTGTCAACAAAAGTGCCAGAGAGTAAAATAAAGGGCTAAACCTGCCAAAATGCAGGTTCCTGCCACATATGGTCACACTGGATACCACCTAGAACTAACTTCATGTTGTCGCTGTAGTACCAAATCACTCTCATCAATTTTCTCCATCGCCCCAAAAGAAGTATAACTTCAAAAACGGATCCGTATAGGCTTACTTTGTTGGCTGTCTCTCTGTTTAGTAATGCAAGCCTGTTTACCATATTCATACTACTTTTGCTTCGTTCAGTTACCTAAATCTGGTCAGACGTGGTGTTCTGACAATCTCCAAAAAAAAACGCAACATCTTTTATTTCAATTAGACCATTACAGGCACTTTTGAATGTCAAGAAACAAAAAAAATAAGCTACAGTCCCAGACACAGTGCAACATAACGTGTGAAGTACCTACTGTAGTTGGCCATTCCAAATCGTTGATGTCTATGGAGAAAAATGGGCAAGAAACTCCATGGACACTCTTTAAATCATAATAATTTTACAAGATCATGGTTATATCATTCATGTTGAGATTATAGTAAATTAGCATTCGCCCGCGGCTTCGCTCGCGTTAAATTCGACGTAACGCAGTTCCCCTTGCGCCTTATTGATTTGTAATAGCAACGCTAACTTTTCCCTTTTCTTCCCTCTTTCTCCCTCACATTCCACTTTAAAAAAAAAACCGTCTCCTGGTTCCCAACTATCTCTGTACCAAAATTCATCAAAATCGGTTTAGCCATTAAAGCGTGAAGAGGTAACAAACAAACAAACTCACTTTCGCTTTTATAATGTTAGTAAGGAAGTAAGGGTATGTGAGAACGATGTAGTTAGACGTGCACATTAAGAGCGTCCATTGGAAAAAATTTGAAGTTATCAGTTGAGCTTTTTTATATTCATTTCTAATTAGACTTAAATAAAATAAAACATCCATACCTAACCGGGAAGAAAGGGCTTAAATAGGAAAAACTATTAGACATCTACTTTTAATATTATTAACATTTTACTAAACATGTGTTTGCCAAAGTTTCCATGTCATTACCTCGTTAAATTACTTCCGAAACGCATCGGCAGAAATGTTTAGAATTACTAATTTGTTCGTTGAGTAGCGCGAAGGCATGGTGCCAAGTAACACAAATAAAAACGAGTCATGTATGCCAAGAAGATTGCTGTGTAGGGATGTGCAGCCTCGCGTAAAAGGTAGGTACCGAGATTCTGCTAGCTAAAATCGATATGTGTCTACAAAAAAATCATGAATTTTCGCGTTATATATTGTTTCCAGTTCTATTAACAACAAAACATGAAATGCAAATGATCTTTATAAGCAGAATCGTGTTTTACAACTACAGTAAATCTGCTGTCTGACAAGGATTTTATAAAAGCTAAGATGAGAGAATATCCGTAAAAATATTCAGCCGTACCCGTATTTTTGATCATAACATTGAAGTACCCATTCTCGATTTAGTGACCTGACACTTACAAATCGGCTACCATGCACGCTACGATAATGGCTCACACGTAGAAGCCACATTTTAACGTCCCAGGTGGCCGGACGACGGGACATAAATCCCGGGAAATTGGGACGTCCCGCAGACACTTGACAACACTAGTTGGTATCGAACATCAGAAAGGATTGAAGGAGACCAAATGAGGCGATACAGTTCAAGCGTGTTTTTTTCCTTTTTTTCTTCGATTGTGTTTTGTTTTCTTGTTTTGAGATAGATAGAAAACGATTTGCTACTCGTCTTTAGTGGTGTACGAGAATGAGCTCCAAGGAATGTGTCGTAGTTTTTGTTTATCAGTTTTATTTCGATGTAGGATTACATATGTCCGGATTTGAAACGTAATATTTCTATCTAGGATATTTTTCGGATGCCTGGAGCGAAAAGATTATTTATTTGAATGTTGTGCTGTATGATTGGAATTTCTCAAAGCTTTTATCATAAAAGATGGGATGGATTATTATATTCTCAGGGTCCACAGTGTTTTAAAAAAAGATGAAAAGAAGATGGGTATGATTAATTTGTTTAGGCTTCCGTACCGTTGTTGTCTGTTTGTCAAGATTATTTATCTCGTAAACGCGTGAAAGTATCGAGTTGAAATTAAACCATATACTGAACTCTGTGGTACCCTTTATGCTGTGAAAAAATCAACCTTCTAAATCTACGCAGTCAACAGATATGACTGTTTATGTGGAAAGCTTGTACGGAACCCTCGGTGCGCTAGTTTGACTCACTCTTGGCCGATTTTTTTTTTAAATTGTTAATCTCTATTTTGTATGTATACTATGTTGATTCCAACTATCTTAACGAACGCTTATGTTGACTGTGTTTCAAATTGCTAGTCACGCTTACTTATTTATAAGAGATAACATACTAAGCTTAGGGATCTCATTAAGCCATAATCTCACATCTTTTGCAATAACCCTTCCCACACAAGATCCATACTTCTCTATTGGTTTAAGAAGACGTGACATCTTTGCCAAGAGCAGTGGATCGAAACGAACTGATAGTGAGAGGTGAATGAATGAATGATGAATGAACATAGTGCGGTCGTTAGCCTTCATAGGTCTTCTGTTCAATGGCTTGTGTTGTTTGCACTTTTACGTTCACTGAACTAATGAAGGTATAGTGAGGGCCTTGATTGAAGCCACTACTGTTTTTTATATATTAAAGTGCAGGTAAGATACTGACTGTACTAGTATGATGGTCATTTGGAATAATGGGGTAATGCGTATTTTAGTTTTGATTTTTAATAAGCTACCGAATAAGTTTACTGAACAAGGTATACTTTTCTTTAATAAATTCACTGATAGACTTTTTATAGTTTTGTTACAGTATTTTTATACCCACACAATAGGGTATTTTACTCTATATGAAAGAAATTTTAAAAATATACAATTCAGATAGTTTAGGCAACAAGCAGTCGGAAAATGTTAAATTTAGTTAATAAAATAACTAAATAAATTTTTAAATTGATTTCAAAGTTTTCACTTTTTTTAGTCTGTTCTTTTACTACGCGAAACAGTGTCCGCCATGATTATTACGTCATATGGTCATGAGAACAAAAAGTGACAACTGTCAACTGAGCAACTATTACTATTTTAGTATTTTAAAACTTTACATTTTAATTTTTATTGAAATAATAGTAATCATACCATGGAAGACATAAATACTACCATATAATAATACCATAAACTATAGTGAAAAATACAACTAAACAGAAAGACTAATAACAGCGCATTTGTTTACTCAGGTCATGACGTCAGTTGGTCATCAACTGACGTCATGACCACAGAGTAACATGGCGTCAAGCGTTTTTGTGATTTTACGCGCGAACATAGAAATTGTAAAATTGAAATGCAGTTTTATGGCACTTATCGTTTGAATATTATTTTTTTGTGGTTTATTAGGACCCTAGGATCAAAATGAAATACTTTTTAAAAATGGGTGTAATACCATATTGCCATTGCACTTTCAAAATTTTCCATAAATTGTATACAGATTTATTATGCGTTCGTCGCTCGCGACGAAGTGCACGGATTAATTAAATACTGTGCCGTTGGAAGTCTGGGAACGTGCGAAACACGATTATGTTTCCTTGCGTCCATCCTATTTAGTTTTTGCAGCTGTATTTTCTTTAAATTTTCTTGAATTTTATAAATATATAGCTAGCAGTAGGCTTTACATAAAAGTATTCTATATATGTACCGATTCACACACTTATAAACCTAAAAATAAATAACTGTCTTACGTCCGTCACATCACTATCTTAGTTGAAAATCAGCGTTGGCCACTAGCTGACTGGGCCTATTTGTCATAACATTGTTTTGTATTTAATTTTTTGTTGTGTGCGCTTGTATCTTAAATATTAATTAACATGTTTTCTTTTTTTTTAATCTTATTTACGGCGAGTACTACACTAAATCCGAGATCTAGTAACCACTCCAAATGTTGTCAAAT
The DNA here is from genome assembly GCA_958449745.1 of Ochropleura leucogaster. Classification (NCBI taxonomy): domain Eukaryota; kingdom Metazoa; phylum Arthropoda; class Insecta; order Lepidoptera; family Noctuidae; genus Ochropleura; species Ochropleura leucogaster. The sequence goes on along the minus strand of OY288220.1, from coordinate 13,230,427 downwards.
CTTCCCACATTTGGGGCAAACTGTCTGTTGTTCACCATCAAAACCCTTATACGTTTGTTGTCTTTGGAGGTGTAGAGTCGAAATAAGTGCCAAATATTGAGGTCTGCGGTCCCTTGAAGCTGGAATAAAATGAACTCACTAAGTCTACGCAATCAAGAGATATGGCCGTTTACATACGAGTATGTCGCATTTCCCATACATTTGCAAAGGGGATAAAAATCTATAGAATACTTTCCGTTGACCTAGAATCATGAAATTGAGCAAATAGAAATATCATATAGTAACAGAAAAACAAAAATCTGAAAACCATAAATTTACAAACTGATAACCGGATCCTTCAGTGCACAAATCCGACCTGAATTAAGCCATTTTTTAATTTGGTGTTTTTTGTTTGGAAAATCATTTTTTTTTGTTGAAATATTCAGGAATGGTTTTATCTCTTTACTGTACATTGTCCATTGGTTAACCTTTTACGTGTATGTTTCTTGTGCTTACAAAAATCTTTAATTTTTACTCAAGTTAAACATAAGAACAAATAAATTTTCATTTTAATTAGATAAAACACTTTTACTTGTGAAAAAAAAAAACAGAAACAAAAACCTTTTCTTTTCAACCTCTGCAAATATATCCTTAAACGTCAAAATATCTAACCCACGGGAGCAACATCACTTACCAGGCCTCAAACATCCTTTATAAAAAATGCAGCACTCATCAACTTCTAAACAGCACTTCATTAAGTGGGTCCCACGGCGTAAATTAACGTTATCGCAGCGAGAGCCCCTAACGATGTGACCGACCGTCCTAGGTCCCACTGTCGCGGACGAGGAAGCGACTACTTTTCTTTCTGCTCATCTTTCTTTATTCTGTAGTTATTGCTTAACTTTTTACAGGCCGTCAGGAAATATCTCTCAGGCTTGCTGGTTTCCTCACGGTGTTTTCCTTCATCAAAGCAAGTAATTATTTTGGAGCGATTTTAATTTTGACGACTCTGTTCAATCCAAGCACGGAACAAATATTTGTATGACCTACAGGTAGTTGTTCCTGGTCTGACTGTTTGTGTGTGTGACTTTAAATTTTGGTACCCAATACAGGGGAAACTCTTAGTGAGGGGCAACGTTTTTATTAAACAACTATTATAATACGACATGAGTTTGAGCTCGATATACAAGATAGGTATAAAATCGCTGTCGATAGCCGCCTGTTTACACTGCCGATGAGGCTTTTGTCATAGTAGCAAAAGCTATCAAAGGTAATACTCGTTAGTCGGACTCAACACACGCTGCGAGATTCTCACTTGGCACATACATACAACGAGTTATTACAGTCAGCTTGCTGGCACCCTTGATACCACTATAGCTAGTAGCTCATAGTACGCCCATCTAGTGACATCAGGCCGTGTCGACGGCATGTAAGTAGTCCACGCACGCCTCAAAGAGATGGCAGTAAAGCAGAGGGGCCTGCCAGGGCCGCCTGCTGGGGTTGCGGATTTTTCGAAAGAGATACCGCGGCCCCGGAACATAAAGGTCAATAGGTGGGTGGGTTTTAGTCAGTATAAGTCTGACACGAAAATTATTTGTCAATATCCCACCCGAAAAAAAACTGACTATGACCAATCATCCTACTGGATTGTCACAAAGATTTTTTTGTTTTTCCGCGTTTGTTTAGATCACCATTTTAACCCCTTAGAAACTCCAACAAACTTAGCCACTAGCTGGACTCAAAAGGTATAATGTAGAAGTATCGTAGATACGTAAAGTAGAGGTAGTTCGTATTTGCTTCTCGCTAACCGCTAGTTGTGAGTCGGGTGCCTAACGAAGTAACCGACCTTCTTATGGGGGGCAAGCGAACTTGCACACGTAAGCGGAATGGAAGCGAAGAATGATAATAGGAGGTGAAAAGGTGGTGCTGGTGGAAAAGCTATAAAGCGTCTCTTTATTTTTAAAATATGATTTGACAAAGCCTCCCCTTGTATGCCCAACGAATTATAATGAAGTCACTAATTCAGTTAGAGTTTTTGGTGTAAATATTTTCCTAACATAATGATGAAAGGCGCTTGATCTACCCGCGTTATGGAAGTCAAAACCACAACGAATTCACTTTTTTTATGCTGACACTTTACTCTAAATCTCTCCCTGGCTCCTGTACCTTCCAATGCATCTATGGGCACAATGTTAACGTTACATTGAGTCAACCAGCAATCAATGTTTTTGCTAAGAGTTATTAAGTTTCATGTTGAAAATGCTTGGTCCGATACACCTTGTTTTTTATAAACTCAAGAACGCGGTTATATTTTCTGAACACGTTGTAGAGTTTCGTTTGTAAAACTTACCCTAAGTTACTTAGACTGTGGATTTTATAAATTAAAATGAGATTATGAGAGCGTATTGTCAGAGTTTAAAAGATTGCGTAAACAAATACACGTTGAAAGCTTTGATTTATTTTTTACTAACATTTTCAACACCTACTTTCTTCCAGATAATCCTATCAGAGATTTGGAAAAAGAGCTTTCTTTTTCAAATTAAAAGTATTTCCAAGAAAACTTTCCTAAAAAATAAAATCCTCGTATCAAAAATCTTTGTCCTTGACTTAAGTACGGGCATTCATCCTGTTTCAGAATAAACACTGTAATAAACATAAAAAATAAGGCCATAAACAAACGATAAACTGTTTTCTCAAAGCGTTATGCTGTGCCTAAATGTTTTACCAAAGTAAGAACTAGGTACTTACTTTTCTTTTATGTAAAAATAATTTTTCGCTTTAACGTATTAGGGTCCTTTTTTAAGGGATCTTACACTCCTTTATGAGATAGATTATATAATCAAGCAACGGTGACCTTTCTCTATTTATATCATATTATATTGAGCTATTTTATTTTCATGTTTTCCATTATTGATAGGTAAATAAAGTTTGTATTCTGAATATGCTTTTATAAAGGTACAAAGGAACAATGCAATTTGTTTTTTTTTTTTAACTATGTGAAAGAAAATGATCTCTTTAAACTATTGTGCGTTGCCCGGAAGTTGGCTGATATTTAAAAAAAAAAAACTTCCCCTCGCACTAGGAATTACTCCTGTGTCGTGGGTGCGATTACAAACATTTATACTCATATACTACTCTGTCAAGAAAGTACCGGGAAAAGATCAATAATACACAAAATGTCTGTTATTCATCCAAATTTATTTTATCACCTTCAAAGTATGCTTCTTTAGAAACGATACACTTGCGCCAACGAATAATCCATTCATCAAAACATTTTTTAAACGCTGCTTCCGGAATTGAGTTCAGTTCTCGCCGCGAATTCTCCTTTATGTCTTCTATCGTTCAGTTGGAAGGAGTCACTCCGAAGCTTGTTGACTAGTTTGCATGCCAAACTCGTAAACCCACGTCTCGTCACCAGTAAAAATGCGTTTCATGAATGTTGGGTCCGAACTGACTCGTTCTAGCATGTCCTCAGCGACTTTCATGCGATTGAGTTTTTGGAGAAAAATCAGATCTTTTGGGACTAGTCGAGCAGCAACATGTTTCATACCCAAATGATTAGTTACAATGGTACGGATCGACTCGTGAGATACAGAAAGTTCGGCGGCTATCTCTCTCAGAGTTGAATGGGGATATTCAGTCACTATTTTCTTCACTTTTGCGATGTTAACTTCAGTTGCAGACGTTGACGGCCTACCAGAGCGAGGCAAATCTTCCATCACATCTCGACCGCTTTTGAACGCTTTGAACCACTCATAAGCACGAGTTTTTGATAAAGTCGATTCACCGTAAGCCTTCTGTAACATTTTCAGTGAATCCGGACACGAAATTCTATTGGCGATGCAAAATTTAAGGCAAACTCTTTCTTCGATATTTTTGTCCATTATGAAATTCGCAATACACACTATATATGATATTACTAAAACCAGCACTGTATTTAATATAAATAACAGATGCAACTCAAACTCCGCGCCAAAATGGAAAACAGTTATGCCAATCTAACAAATACAAAAAAAAAACAAAAATTTTAATTTGAAACCATAAACAAATCATCCATTCCCGATACTTTTTTGACTGACTGTACATCTGTAGGTCATACAAATATTAGTTCAGTGACACGCAGCGCAGCAGTCGATCGGTCAGCCACTGCGCCAACCGTGTCGTCAAATTCTAGACAAAGTCAACGGCTTAGCTACTAAATGCCGGAGGATACGGTGAAGCACACTGTGGCGGTCTGCCCAGCTTGCGTGGAGCACCACCGTGCCCTCGTAGGCGGTCGACGGCGGCAATCTCTGGCGTGGCAATGGGAAGCGGTCACCATTTTTGCGAAGCAGTTATGTCAGCAAAGGAGGTGGTAGGATGTTTAAAAGAGAGAACCTCAAACCAATCCAGTCATCGCGGGAGACGCATTTTAGTTCAGTAAAAATCTGACACTGCCCCTAGAGCAGGAAAAGTTTTTCTGATTTCCCATTTAATATACTACAAACACTAAAAACTCTAAACTAAAACCCACTGGTTTTAAAACGACCTTAAAAATCACCGTTTCTGCAGACTAATTCGCAGCAGCTGGAAAAGTGATAAAAAACACCAATAAAAGAGCAGTAAATATTTCCTCATGTCCCCATATTTAAGGTGATTGACTGGATATTTGCCCGTTTTCAATAACACTAAGCGGCATTTAAAAATATCTCCTCTTCCAAAATGTATATCTTATCTTAATATATAAAAATCACGTGTCACGTTGTTTGTCCGCGATGTACTCCTAAACTACTTATCCGATTATAATTAAACTAGCTTTCGCCCGCGGCTACGCCCGCGTTAAATTTGGGGTAACACAGTTCTCCTTGCGCCTTATTGATTTGTAATAGCAACGCTAAGTTTTCCCTTTTCTTCCCTCTTTCTCCCTCACATCCCACTTTTTTTCGGTTCAGCCATTAAAGCGTGAAGAGGTAACAAACAAACAAACAAACTCACTTTCGCTTTTATAATATTAGTAAGTATTTGCACACCATGTGCAGTTTGACCCAACTTGAAAGATAGGGTAGGTAGGGTAGGTAGAAAGGTAAAAAATTGCATTGCAACGCCGGGGCACAGCTAGTAATCCTTACTATATCCTTACTATCCTTATCCTTACTAATATTATAAAAGCGAAAGTGAGTTTGTTTGTTTGTTTGTTTGTTTGTTTGTTTGTTTGTTTGTTACCTCTTCACGCTTTAATGGCTGAACCGATTTGGATGAATTTTGGTACAGAGATAGTTGGGAACCAGGAGACGGACATAGGCTAATATTTTTTTGAAAAAAGTGGGATGTGAGGGAGAAAGAGAAATTTAACGCGGGCGAAGCCGCGGGCGAAAACTAGTAATATTATAAAAGCGAAAGTGAGTTTGTTTGTTTGTTTATTTGTTTGTTTGTTTGTTTGTTTGTTACCTCTTCACGCTTTAATGGCTAAACCGATTGTGATGAATTTTGGTACATAGATAGTTGGGAACCAGGAGACGGACATAGGCTAATTTTTATTTTAAAAAAGTGGGATGTGAGGGAGAAAGAGGGAAGAAAAGGGAAAAATTAGCGTTGCTATTACAAATCAATAAGGCGCAAGGAGAACTGTGTTACCCCAAATATAACGCGGGCGAAGCCGCGGGCGAAAGCTAGTAATAATATAAATCCTAGAGTTCGTACGCTTGACTCAGCTCAACGTTGGAAATCCAGCTGTGTAAAAGTATCAAGGAATTTAACTCAGTATAGCTTAGTGTTAGTGAAAACAGACAACTGATTCAAGTTCCATGACCCCAAATTGTATCTTTTGGATATTTACGAACTAATCGTTTGGGCAGTTGCATTGAAGCTGATGGATAAAATAAAAGATTTTCTCGCTTTTTACTGTTCATCAGTTGAAGTTTGTAGTTGTTCAACCTTTTTGTTCTTTTTTATTCTTTATTTTTAACATAAACAAAACAGATAAATTACATTAATCTTCATTATTATTTCTAAAATCAATAAAAACGGATATTATTCAGTTTTTGTACAGACTATGACGTCTTTATAAAACATTTAAAAATACAAACAATATGTACTTAATGTTTAAAACTTTTTTGTTGTCAGAGTATCTTCATAATTATGTTAAATAAATTTTACTCTACAGCGCGATGATTAGAAACATACGCACACCTGCTACCTTTAGTTTTTGCCCTAGCGCCTTATTTATTGTAATAGCAATGCTAAGTTTTCCCTTTTTCCTCTATCTCCCTCATTTTTTAGTGTCCAGAGATAGTCGGGACCCTGGAGATCAGAGTCCCAACTATCTCTGTACCAAAATTTATCAAAATCGGTTTAGCCATTTAGGAGTGAAGACGTAACAAACAAACTCACTTTCGCTTTTATAATATTAGTAGATAAGGATTGTTACAAGTACATTAAAGAATACTTTTTTAACACAATAATAATAAGTATCCCAAGTGTCAATGAGCTACGTAAACTAAGCATGTGATTCGTTACACCTACATTCCAAACGAACGTCAAAAAAATAGTTCGATCGTGTAGTCGCATCGCCTTCATTAGTAGGTATTGATGATAAGTGCAACAGTTCTTTTTTTTCATCGATTAGCATTGCCATTGACCATTACCGAACAGGGTTTAAAACTAAGATTGGGATAACGGTTATAACCAAATGCGTTTTTGAAGAAAATAAAGGTGTATCTTTAGATACGAAAGTAAACAAAAGCGTTTAGAGAACGCAACGAAACGACTGGTCTATAATGTGTCTTAAAAACAGCTGATGTCAGTAATGTGATTCCCTTTTTCAGTCGTGTTTTATCGCGGACCATTCGTATGTGTATTTAGAAAACTTGAGATACGCACTCAGCGTCTTAAAAACTTACGTAGACACAATTTCGAATCGAACACACTTTTTACTACTTGTTGCAATAGATTATTTTTGGGTTGAAAACAATTGGTATTCAAAATTATTTTAATTGGTTTCCGTTAAAAAATAAATCATAACAATGTGTAATACGGAATATAAGTTCGTATTTATGTTGACAATCACAACTTTTGGTTTTTTTGTTTGATTTAACAACGCCATTTTCTGATGTTGCAATTACAATAATATCAATTGCACAAAGAAATTCTTTTTATTTAAATTCCTGGAACCTTTTTTTTCTGCAATTTTACAGTAAAAAAATTGAATTGAATTACATTTATTGGAGAATAGTGTATGTCAGTTTGAAATTAATTGAACGACAAGCCACAGTACCTGAAACAGAATTGTGCCATTAGCAATCTTATGTCGCAGGCATTAAAAGCAACGGCAAAAATAAACAAAGGTTTTTCAGTTCGATAAATTGTGCTAGTTATTTTTTCGGTTCGATGGCTCTAGTCTCGAATCTGATAGAATGTGCTGCTGACAGGTTTTTTGTGCAAATAAAAATAAATCACTGAGATTATATATTTTGTTATTCTATAGATGGATGAATAACAGACATTTTGTGTATTATTGATCTTTTCCCGGTACTTTCTTGACAGAGTAGTACACTGTTTGATCGGGGGCATGTAACAAATATTATAGGTCTGGCTAATCGTGCATGGGAGCACAAAAGTGAATGGAGAAAACCTATAAGTGTGGACCAACGTTTTTTTTTTAAGGGAAACGAATATCTTGTGAAATGAAAATGTTCCCTGGCGGACATGGGATTCCCCAAGCGTTGACACATGGACTAATCCTGTGCTTCTCCCATCAAATAGATTCCTGCTGCATTCATCAGTCCTCCTTGAGGAAGATATTCCGAAGGTGCACCTTGCGAACCAATTCTGAAACTTGGCGAATTGCGCAAGCAATGTGTCCTGCCCATTTCATCTTAGGCTTTGCAATTCTTCGGGTTAGAAATGTCACAATAAAAAATACCAATTTTAATTACTATATATATATATATATTACACATATATATATATATATGTGAATTTATATTACAAATTGTATGCATTACATTAGTAACGTTTAAGCAAGCATTCATCCCGCAACTTAATTAAAATAATTACAGTCATCCAATTTAATTGAATGGATGCTGGCGTAATTTTAAAAGGAAAGCAGTTATTTGAACGCAACATTTTGGAATTAATGAGCCTTTATTAATTATTCGCCTGTATAGTAGTTTCCAAAATTAGAAAGAAATGATAATTACAAAGTGACATTGTTCATACGTAGAAATTCATGTTTCTATATTAGAAACCACCAAAAGATCTTTTGCCCAAGTTTTTTACGTCCTACATCATCATCCATCAATAAAAAGCTTTGCCATTCAAAAAAATATCTTACCAGAAAAATGCCATGTCACTACCATAACTTCTGTACTAACACACTACTGCTATCTCGCTTCCTCTTACATCCTGTTAAATATCTCGCTCTCTCTTACACCAGACGACACTCAATAGGTAGGTACATCTTTATCAGCAATGATTAATGAGAACTATGACTTCAGCATCATTGATTCCGAACATGTACGAATATTTCCGAAATACCTCGAACGTTTTACTCATGAAAATGATTGTAATTGATGCCTAAATTTATATTCCGTTGAGGGGTTAGTAATTAATTTTGTTTTCAAATAGATTTATTAAGTACGATTGACTGGGTTTTAATTATTAACAGACTTAAAAAAAACCGAGGAGATTGAGATTATCAATTCGATTATTTTTTGAATTATTTGTTTTGTTTGTTACTTCAGAAGTTTTGACTGGGTGAACCGATTGTTTTTTTTATTTCCCTTTCCGTGTGGTCATCCCAATTCGATCCAGTTCTGATATCCAATTAGCACCCATGAGAAAACCATCTAAGTCTAAATTTTTCTTTTTATGTATTTGGACGGTTTTCCATTGCTACTAAGAGATTAATCTCTTGGAAGTAATGGAAAATGAATACTAGATAAGGATTTGTGTTGGATACCATCATACCAGAACTTAAAAAAACAAATTCCATAAAAACACTAAGAAGACGAAAAATAAATTTACTTCTGGAAGTCAGTGGCAAAAAACGATTAATCAAACTAAATCGATAAATCAAACTATAGTCACTGACTTCTGATTTTCCGAGTTTTAATTATTATTATAAAGTTTGTGTCGGTTTGCAATAACGAGAGTACATATATGCAAAGTATTAACAATAAATTCCACTCTTGGAGCACTTAACCATTCATAAAAGTGAATTTAATGTACATTAAACTTAAAGTCAATTAGAGTTCATTATCAAATCAGTCCGGTATCATCCAATGCTGACTATAGGGCTCCCCTTTCTTCAACCACACTTCCCCGCTCTGTACGTCTCTATTAAATAAAATAAACGTCAAATCAACGTTATAAAGATTATCTTGTAATTGAAAAATATAACAGTCCAATGGCTTCAAGCTTCAGTCCAAGCATAATATTGAGCTTAAGGTTGGGTCTCGGAGATAGTAAGCGGATTAGTAGTTCGGCCCCGAAGCTCGCTTTTTCAAACGGAATAGCTATTTGACTCTAGGGCTGAAGCTTTGTCTTATACTTTAATCTTTACTTATAAAGAATAAAATAAGGTTAGGTTTGGGTAAAACGGGTTCCTTAAAGATACAGTACGAAGCAGAATCCAAACAATTTCTGGCTTTTCATCACGCCTGTAATAAATGATAAAGATGTTTGTTTTTCAAATAGGTTTTCTCATTAACACTTTTTTTAAATTAGATGGGGCCAGTGTTTCGTACCCGACTACTCTGAGAAGAAACAGCCGAAACAAACTCAAAGGTCATAGTCTCTTTTAAAGTCCAGACAAAAAATCTTGGTCAACTTACATGAAGACTATGCAGATTAGTGTCTCAAATGGTCTTTTTAAGAAAGTACCACACAGATTGAGTGGACCTGTCCAGTCAGTGCAAGCGTTTATCAAGTATCGTGTAGCTCGACTCATAACCCAAGGAGCTCAACGACACGACGAACAATACCAAAAAATGGACATTTGTGTAGGTAACTTATAGTACTCAAACTGCCAGACAATCGTTAAAATCAAACAAAGTAAACAAAAGTTATGATCCACATGGTGCTAAAATTAACAATAAACAAACAAAAGACTAGAAAATACTCGTAAGGTTAGGCGGAAGTAATAATAGTTTGACGACACGGTTGGTGCAGTGGCTAAGCTTTTGACTGCTGCGCTGCGTGTCCCGGGTACGATCCCGGCACAAATCAAATATTTGTATAACTAACAGGTAGTTGTTTCGGTCTGGCTATTGGTGTATGTGAGTTTAAATGTTTGTAAACGCAACAACGATACAGGAGAAATTTCTAGTGTAGGGAAAAGTTTTATATCCATACTAATATTATAAAAGCGAAAGTGAGTTTGTTTGTTTGTTTATTACCTCTTCACGCTTTAATGGCTGAACCGATTTGGATGAATTTTGGTACAGAGATAGTTGGGAACCAGGAGATAGGCTAATTTTATTTTGAAAAAAGTGGTATGTGAGGGAGAAAGAGGGAAGAGAAGGTAAAACTTAGCGTTGCTATTACAAATCAATAAGGCGCAAGGGGAACTGTCTTACCCCAAATTTAACGCGGGCGAAGCCGCGGGCGAAGCCGCGGGCGAAAGCTAGTATAATATATATTAAAAAAAATACTTATCATATTGATTACTTTCGTCATTATTTATCTCTTGCTCTATGGCCCAACATACTAACCACTCGATAAGCTATGCATGTATAGATATCCCGCGATTGATGACAGGTGCGTCCCTGACCTAATTCTAGTGAATCCACCCAGAAATGAAATGGGTAGACGGAAGCTGAGTTTTTGCCAATTGACCTCGCTACTTATCTCTGGGATCGAAACCTATTATGGCCATTGCTCTTACACATATGAAATCCTGGTAACTCATCACAATTTTTTCATATATTAATAAACAATTCACATTGTAATAATCCAGGTATACATGCAAATGGTATATAAATAGTGATTGATTTAGGTTTTTGAGCGCCGTATCTTAAAAATAAAACGGAACCCCTTTTGTATCACTTTGTTGTCCGTCTGTCTGTCAAGGCCCTTTATCTCGAGAACGCGTGGAGGTATCGAGTGCTGAGAAAAATCTTATCTCTATGTCTGCGCAGTCAAAAGATATGCCTGCTTATGTCGTGAGTTTGGACGCATTTCTCGGTGCGCGAGTCTGACTCACTCTTGGCTGGTTTTACTGCACGCATTAACCCTATTCCATTCTGAAGATTCTTATGTATGCACATATGTCTGAATGAATCATGTTGAAAGATTTATTTGAAAGAACGAGATATTAATACGAAAAATCACTCATCAGTCTACATGGTCTGGTCCTCGATGTTCAGCGTAGTTTTTTTCAATTAAGTTGGGGACGATGTGATTGATCCGGTGGACTGCTAGTAACGACTGCCCACCTGATTGCCTGGGTAAGCAGCGTACACCTTGTGTTAATTATTGTATCAATTCCCATTAAGAATAACTACAAAACAGTGGTGTTATCGTTTTAAGTTAGAATCAAAGAAGTTTTCTTAATATTTTCATTTACTATTATGGGAATCAAAACACACCAAAACACACCATCCGATGAAAAAAGATGAAACGAACCTCATTCAATATATGGATAAGTTTACCATTTTCGCTTCAAATACAGGTTAAAAAGCCACTTCATTGTATTTTAATCTCGTTAAAATACAGCCGGTGTCGAGTGGAAGGCGCGACTGCGCGAATCAACTCGTCTCGAATCGTTTATTTGTATCGATGAAACTCGTTGCATATCGATGCATTTTAAATAACGTTGGATTAGTGAGCATTTCTTCCAATTATTATGCAAATGTTTAACTATTCAGCCTTTTTGTAGATGTAAATATTAAATTACAATTTGATATAGACAAACTTTTCAGTATTTTTTTGTCAATTTTTTCCGCGATACGAATTTTTGTTTTTTTTTTTATGGCGGGTACGTTTTTTAGTTTTGTTTTGAACTAAAAAACATCTCTCTTGGGCTGAGATAATAATACCAAAAATAATGCCACAAATGTATCCTGATAACCTTCCTAACGTTTTCTAAGCATTTTATATTTCTGCTATTAAGTCCAGGTCCTTAATTTGTTGCAATGTCTTATGGCAGATGTACGGTGGGTTACATCAATTGGGTACCCCATTTTTTACGGATGCACTGTCGCGTGATTGTCAGACTTTTACTGACTAAAACCCACCCTAGTTCCTTCTAACAACCCGCAACTCCGGGAGGCAGTGGTCGTGGCTTACCCCGCTGCTGCGCGCGCCGTCGACATGGCCTGAATTTTCTTGATAATGTTATTTTAATACAATTGGGGTATGCAATTGATGCAGCCCACTGTAAGTGCAACCTAGTGATCATTCAACTCAAGAAGTTATCTTTGCAGATAACTGCCCAGTATTCTATGATTAACACATTTACTATGTTCTTAAAGACATATTGTTTCAATGTCACCGCTTAAACATGCCATTACTTACCTTCTCTTAAACATATTTACCACAAACAAGAATAGATTTCCACGTCAACCACTAAATTGAAGTATACTTGAAATGTGGCGAAACGAATTACCATCTACATCGCGCAAACTTAACTTTGCGTTTCATAAACTGGTTACTGGATTTCCCTCATTGGAATTCGCGACTTACGTATAAAGCTATAAAGCTTTTAGAGCTTTGATAGAAGCGTGAATGCGATAGTAAATGATTTTGTTATGTTTATTCGATGGTACGATGTCATTTTCATTTGGAAATTGAATGGTAATAGTGGCAATGTTTCAAGTCGCGGTTACAGGAATAATATGTTCGTTGCAAACGTGTCATTTGATGTTGATTGGTTATTATCGCAGGATTTGTACGTTCAATTACTTAATAATTTCATGGATGCTAAATAACATAACTTGGCGTATATTGGTAGAGAGTGCCTTGTGACTTATGTCCGCCTATGTATAGCTACTGTGTATTTAGTTTAAATAGATAACTAATTAATAAACTGCACGCCTTGTTATCTCCAAAGGTTTAGGCAGACGTTTTACCTACCACCCAAATTTCGTCAGTTATGTTTAAGTTCCATGTAACAGAGGAAGAGCTTATTGCCATCAGCTGGGCACATATCCAAACACCGTGGGTGCTACTGAGAAATTTTGGATGGATAAACCCAAAAACACTTTGAACGACGTGTGAATGAAACAGGAAATCCTGCTCAATAGATGGTTGAGCTTGCGACCACAATTAAAACAAAAAAAAATCAGGTACTTAAAACATATATTACGTAACAACATAATCAAACAAAATAATATATTAAATTAAATTGATCGAGATTAACCGCGACATAGAGTTTTACCCATACAAATTCTTATTTTTTTAGTCTGGACAAAGGCCGATAAACGAGATCCTTTTACAAGCCTTTATGGTGAATATTACACATTTAAAAAAAAAAAAAAAAAACGTTAGGCAAAATGTCCGCTGGATAAAAACCTCTTTTATTTACAGAGTATTACCAAAGAGTGCCATAACTCACAAGGGAAACGTGATTCTGACAACTGAAAGTTGCATGAAACACCATGTGTGAACGTTAATTAATCATTTTAAGTAATTGTTTCAGCTCATATTGCTATAAAAATATATTCAAGACTGACTGATATTAATTAAAAAAAACATGTGCCTGTGTATCCTTAATTGGAGATCAATATCCTTACTAATATTATAAAAGCGAAAGTAAGTTTTTTTGTTTGTTATGTCTTGACGCCTAAATGGCAAGACCGATTTTGATGAATTTTGGTACAGAGATAGTTGGGACCCTGGAGACGGACATAGGCAATTTTTTTTAAAGTGTGAAAAGATGGAGAAAGAGGGAAGAAAATAAAAGACTTAGCTTTGCTATAACAATAAATAAGGCGCAATGGCAAACTACAGGTAGCAGGTACCTGCCAATCAGGAAAAGGGTACTGTGTTACCCCGAATTTAACGCGAGCGAAGCCGCGAGCAAAAGCTAGTGAATCAACAAATTGCAATTTCAACGAAAAATTTCATGAGCAACCAGTACTAAGGAATTCGTTGCAGAGCATTCGCCCTTTTAACATATTTTTCATTGTCTGTTTTAAAGAAAAAAAAATATTTAAAAATTGTGTAAAATGTTAAAAATTAATATTAAAATATTAATAATAATTATATTATATTAATATTTTTATTTTATATTGACATATTAATAATTATTAACATTTTACACGCTAGGCTTTCGATTAGGATTTTGGTCTGACCTAATAGAAGAAGTGGAAAAATTACACACTAGTTTCATTTTTTCCAGAGAATACTTATTTAACTTTAATTTAATGGATCACGAGTGCCCGATAAACAGTTTCCTCGAAGTATTTATTTCAAAGAAAACAATTTAGACACTTAATAATGACAGAGTTGTTTAAATTGAGCTTTCACAAATACCTTGGAACCATTAGGGGTTGTTTTGATAAAGCTTTTATTTCTATTAAGTAACAGGAATTCAATTAATAGCGGTTTCTTTTATGCGAAAGAGTTGGTTGTTGTTTTCTGTAAATTGTTTTTTTTTTGTAAATGGAAGTACTGGACTAACAACAGTGTTTCATTTATTTAAAATAATCAAAATATTTTAAATTATGTACACAAATATTTTATATTCTCTAATATTTATTTATAAAAAAAAACATAAAAAATTATAGTCAACGGCATAAGTGGTCAGATATTTTGTAATAATTACATTTAATTGATACATTTTTTTTAAATCTGACGTATTTACAAAAGACAATACATTTTGTAGATGACTGTAAATACGTCAGATTTTTACTCGGTCGCGAGTTGACTACAACAAAAATAGGTAAAATCAGAAGGTGCTAACTCACGCGCAGTCGCGAGTTTATGAGGCGCGAGTTGACGAATAAGCCTTCAGGTTAAGTGCACCCTCAGCGCTGAGCCAAGTGAAAACAGAATGATTCGATACGCATTCGCAAAGGTGTCATCTAGTATTACTGAAAAAGAATACGAAGAGTCTTGTGCAATAGTATTTGCATATAATTAATGTCATGGAAAAAAAAATGTCCAATACTAGAAATTTCCCCAATATCCTGGGTTTGTTTACAAACATTTAAACTCACCAACACAAACAGCTAGACTCGAAACAACTACCTGTAGGTCATACAAATATTTGTTATATTTGAATCCGCGACACGCAGCGCAGCAGTCGAATGCTCAACCACTGCGCCAACCATGCGATCGTATTGTGTCATGCAATTGTATCTAGTAAACCCATTAAATTATTACAATATATTAATCTGACAAATGTGTTCAGTATGTCAGTATGATAACCATGTCTTCCCATAAGGGAAATCAAACGTCATTCATGTGAAACAAGCAATTACTTAAGTTGTTATAACGATTATTGTTTAACTAACTGGCGCCTGCAACTTCGCCCGCGTGATAATGAAAAAAAAGTATCCAATGTGTTTCACACCATAATCTACCATACATCCTCACGTCATTCGCATTTATAATATTAGTAGGATGTAGTTTCGTTAATGTCAGACACCACACAGCTCGTGGTTGCGGGTTGTCCGGGGTTGCGGGTTGTTCGAAAGAGATTCCGCGGCCCCGGATCGTAAAGGGCAATAGAAGGAACATGGGTGGGTTTTAGTCAGTACAAGTCTGACATGCCCCCCCCGCTCCGCCCAGAGCGGGGGAAGTCATTAAATGATTTCCCAAACGAAAAAAAAGACACCATACAGCTCCATGTTACCACTGCAGGTGGAAACAATTTAGTCATCAAGGACGCTTTATGATTAAATTGTTTCCATGTTGCATGTAGTCAAGATAATTACCTAATTGCTGCGGTGTCATAGATATGTATTTCATACAACAGGCAAAGAAATACAGTTGTAACTAGAATATACGATGAATTTTAGTTGATAGCCAATTTGCTAAGCAGTTAATTCTCCTGATTTCAATAAGTCATAATAGAATTTTTTGTGGATGGAAAATCATCTAATAACTTCCCCCGCTCTTGGCGGAACGGAGGGGGGAGTGTCAGACTTTTATTGACTAAAAGCTACACATGTTCCTTCTTTCGAACAATCCGCAACCCCGGCAGCTTGTAGTCCTGGCATGCCACTCTGCTAGCCGACATCTCCTTGAAGCGCGCGTGGTACACGAACGCGCCATCGACACGGACTGCCGTCTTTAGACGGACGAACGCCGCACGGTGACCTATGCATTGCTCACACATTACAGTTACGGAACTGTGAAATAGTAAATAGTTGATTCAATTTCGACTAAATCGCAGGAAAAACACAAGACCGATCTAATTTTCAAATCATGGCGCACTAATAATTAAAAGTACTTACGAGTTTTCTTTTTTTATTTATTTCTGAATCGAAACAATTCTTTCAACCTCTGGTCTCGAAAGTCGAGAGTTTTTCTTTCAACAAAGTTTTAGAACTTACGCCTCAGTTGTTACTTAGTACTTTCACAATATTGTCGAGTTTTCTCGGAAGTAAAACAGCCGTGGTAAGGATACCGAATTAGATCTTGGGCAAACTTGGTTGGCGTAATGCCCTATTTCTTTTAATATGAAGTAAGCTCATTACTATTTCCCTAGCCTTTTCCCAACAATGATGAAGTCAGTTTCCAGTCTTACCGGCAGCATATTACGTAGAGTGACTGACTATCTGCACTCTGGTTAACCGATGAAACATGTCCCTTGGAAAGACTGGTTGTCTGCCTTTTGGACCTCTGCCATAAAGCCCTTGATAAAAAAAAAATTAAGATTGGATAAGGTCATTCCGCAATTCTCTCCACTTTTCAATGTGTCTTAAAAAACTGTAAACGTGCAGTGATTCATTACGCATCTTGTATCATTTACTTTGTATCTCATCTTAAGAAAGTCTTAAATATACAATAAGACAGGTACAATGTTTGCCTATAAAATCAATAGCTTCAAAGTTGTCAACTTGCAACTTCCCAAGTTTGTACCAAATGTTGGTTGAAGTAGTGCAGCGATGAAAATCGTGATTTTCTGCACGTCGGGGTACTTAAAGTTTCAGTTGGTACCAGTTTAACAAAAAAAGAGTTTAACTGGCTAGCATGGAGTTTTCAAAATTGAATAAGCAATATTGACGTTCGTTTTGTAAGCAGAGTAGTTGGATAGTAGTTGTCACGTTTTACATTTGTTGTTATCAATAATTCATAACCACGTATCCATTAACAATGAGTTAATTTGCATGCATTCTCAAATAAAAGGGACGCTTTTAACTTTATGTACCTAATTACGTTGATAAAAAAGGTTTTCAGAACACGGGCTATTTAATATGCAAAACTGGTTCTAAAACGATTCAACTGTTTGTGCGTGATCGAATAGCGAAGCTGAAAAACCAATTAATACCGTGCGAGTATTATCCATAACTCAGAAATCGCAGTCCCATGCTCAAAATTCGCGCTTGCGACCACTACATCAATAAGGGTGACTGACTACCAAATTTTTAGCACCAACATTGTCCAGATTTTTTTTTAAACGTTGCTCAACCCTAGAAATGAAATTTCTCCTGGGTCGTGGGTGCGATTACAAACATTTTAAATTCACATACACAAACAGCCAGACCCGAAAAAACTATCTGTAGTTCTTTTTTTTGCGGATGGGAAATCATCAATAAACTTTCCCCGCTCTGATCGGAGCGGGAGGGGCTGTCAGACTTATACTGACTAAAACCAACCCATGTTCTTTCTGTTGCCACTTATGTTCCGAGGTCGCAGTACCTCTTTACCCGCAATCCCGGCAGCCGGTGGCCCTGGCAGGCCCCTCTGCTTACCTGTAGTTCTTACAAATATCTGTTACTTGAGGGGTTCGGTTCCACTCGGCGCAGCAGTCGATCGCTAAGCCAATCACACACGTCACATACGCCAACCATACCGTCAACTATTTAAAATTTTCAAAGATTATAGATAAGTTTTTTATTTGGCTCTAGCCAAACACAACTTTAAAAAAAACTGTAATGTAAACATTACAAAAAAAAACTTTAATCTCAAAACGACAAAGAAAAAAAAACTAATAAAAAACAAAGCTAATATTGTGTCTCACGGCTGCGCCAAATAGGTCCAGTTCAGCAACACTAACACCTAATTCTCAAACAAACTTTTATTAACGTTTAGCCCTAGTGTGAAATGTATCGTATTCCGGACGCGTCCGCCTCGGGTGTTTGTAGCAAATAATATTATTTATGGCACGCCTTCCGATATCCGATAGATTGCCTAGAACATTGCTGCTATGGCTTACTCGTTGCTTTTTCTGAGGAATCAAGGATTTTATTATAGTTAAGATATTTTGATTAGGTTTGCATCCTATAAATCGTTCCTTTTTAGGGTTCCGTAATCAACTAGGAACCCTTATAGTTTCGCCATGTCTGTCTGTCCGTCCGTCCTCGCTTAATCTCTGTGACCGTTAGCACTAGAATGCTGAAATTTGGTACCAATATGTATATCAATCACGCCGACAAAGTGATAAAATAAAAATTGGAAAAAAATGTTTTATTAGGGTAGCCACCCTATATGTAAAGTGGGAAGTGTTTTTTTTTAAATTTCATTCCTAACGTGTGATGTATTGTTGGAAAGGTATTTGAAAATGAATAGGGGTTTACAAAAATCATTTTTTGATAATTTCAATAATTTCGGAAATAATCGCTCCAAAAGTAAAAAACAATGTGCCCCCCCCCTCCTCTAACTTTTGAACCAAAAGTTTAGAAAATATGACAAAAATCTGAAAGTAGAACTTTATAAGGACTTTCTAGGAAAATTATTTTGAACTTGATGTCAATCACTTAATAGTTTTTGTACAAAAAAGACAAAAATTGTACACAATAATTTCTGGACTAAGTTTGTAGTATAATCGTATATGCAAACATTTTTTTTAACTGCGTATACATATTTTATTATAATGAACGTATCTTTTTTCAAACAAAAAAAGAATTATTGAAATCGGTTCTCGCAATCCAAAATTACCACCGAAAACTTCTTGCACGTCTTTGTATGAATTAGTAACCCAATTCCCCGAGAGATGGCGCTGTAGGTACTTATTACATTGTCAAATCAAATCAAATCAAAATATTTTTATTTCACATAGGCCTACATGGGCACTTATAAAACGTCGAGAAAAGATGCACGGTTCGGGTTGGTCGTTTTCTATGGAGAAGAACCGGCAAGAAACTCCATAGTTACTCTTTTAAAATCATTTGGTTTTACAATGTTGTTGTTACAGCGTTAGCACTTAAGTATGGGAGGACAGCGTAGACCCGACAATAAGTCATTGCTTACTTTACAAAAAGTAAAATAAAATAATACGTTAACATAAGTTAACAAGCGTCCAAGAATCTACAAGGCCAACCATGTCCACTCATTCACAACTAATTGGTAGAAAAGAATCTATACAAAAGTAAGAGAAAAAAATATATGCAAAAACAAAATAATAACTAAGAGACGAGTCGCGCAGATGTTGCTATCAGAAGGGCTACTATGACATCTTATAGCAATTCTTATTCCACTGAGTGAAAGAGATGGTGCTAGACACCCCGTATAGCTCTGTCTCTTTCCCTCAGCGGAATAAGAATTGCTTTAAGAGGTCATAGTAGGGTAGCAGTACTGTAACTATTCAGAACAAGGGTGATATACATATGTGATTTGACAACTATTGCAAAAAAAAATTATTAAAGAGGTCACAAAAAAAAAACAAGACTGAGAATAGTTAGAGACATCCACAAATTTGTGCTGAATATAGCTACCAGGGAAGCCGCATGCGCAGAAGGATTTAATCGGGTAACCCAATTCCCCGAGAGATGGCGCTGTAGGTACTTATTACATTGGATCGGGTATTACCGAATTGTTCGGTTGGTCTCTCCTTGGCATTGGCAGTATCTTATAACTACATAAAACTTCTATTAAGAACCCGCTAAGGCAATTTAGAGAAAACTCTTAAGTGGGAACACTTATTGTGACGGACGGGAAACTACGGAACCCTACACAGAACGTGGCCCGGCACATTCTTGGCCAGTTTTTTTTTTAATTCTTTAAAAAGAAACTGATTTGAATGTTTGGTATGAATGTGGACCAGAATGCGAGTTAATTTATTTATATCTGCAGTTTATTTTCATGGGATAATTATCCGACCTCTGGGTGCGGGCGAATCAAACTCAAAGCATTTATTTCAGAGTCTTTTATTAAAAAAAATACTACAGGCCTAGTCCCAAGACCTAATAACTTAAGAAAGTCCTGTAGTTGTCCATTCCAAAGCGTAGAATACTATAGACAGATTTACAAAATCGTAGTAAAATCATTAATGTTGAGAATAATAATTATTATTTGAGAACGATGTAGAAAAACGTGCACGTTGGGGGCGTCCAGATAAAAGAAAAATATAAAAAGCTTTTAAAAATCATTAGTATAATTAAAATAAACCGTGGCAGCTAAGACATGACCAGTCATAATTAGTTTATCCGTGGTTTTACCAAATTCAAACATTTGTTGCTGTAACAATTTACCTACGAAGTCAGAATTCAATAACTCTTTGGGTTGACATTGTCGGCTAAACCGCGAGGAACTGAAGATTGGTAGAAAAAAACGGAAAGCCTATACGCAATAGTAGGTGAGTCTGGGCTAAAATAATGAGTTATCCAACGATTAGAAAACTGGTTTTATTTATCTAGGCAACAGACCATAAACTGAATTTGTAACTTATCAGTAACTACTAGTTATAACAATAACTTGCTGCAAAGTTTGAGTTAAAGAAAATTGCTAACAATTTAGTTCCAGTCTAGACGTATAATAATAATAGTTTC
Source organism: Ochropleura leucogaster (assembly GCA_958449745.1). Lineage (NCBI taxonomy): Eukaryota > Metazoa > Arthropoda > Insecta > Lepidoptera > Noctuidae > Ochropleura > Ochropleura leucogaster. Next base: position 13,209,590 of record OY288220.1, on the reverse strand, counting down.
TTTTAGATAACTTATTTTAATCAACTTTTCAAGAAAAAAATAAGATAAATTGTTTCGGTATTTTGAAGTGGAAAAATCTATCAGACACAAGAAAGATTGAAGGAAAAATTCTGTACAAATAATAAATAACTAGCTTCTGTCCGCGGCTTCACCCGTGTGGGGATTGGAATTAGTTTATGTTACCAACCACGCTTTGTTTGATTTTGCACAATCATACACAAATATCATAATCTCCAAAGGATTAGGAATAAAATAAGAATATAATACAGTTCCTACACCTTCACTTGGCCACTTATATTTTTCATCATATGAGGGGTAGGATAGGAATACAGCTCGGGTCGATCTTGAGGTTAAGCCACGCTTGCCTGCTCATCACCTGCTTGGTTGATACGTAGATGGGTGACCATCCGATACATATCGAGTTTTCTCGGAAAGCAGGTTAAGCGGTTAGTCGTGACCAACGGCCAGGACTCTTATTTGTAGATCTTTGATAGTTGTTTCGACAGGAGAACATCCTAATGTGTTAAAAATGAATTTGGGATAGATTTAGAAATGAAAGATTAAACGATAAAAAAAGGGATTAATGGGACCACAAAGTTGTAGTAGTAGTATAATAGCTGTACTTACTGATTTAAATTTAACATCCGAGTGCTTGTCACTTCGTTCCACCATGCATAGATTAAAACCTCCTCTCTGGTACTTTCTTTCAAGCCAAAGTAATAAAGTACACCACAAAGACTGGCCAATGTATTTACTTTTAAAACTACTTTATCCAAGTACGGTTTTATCTTGGGCCAAACAAACCGCTTGGCAAAAGGGATGAATGATGATGAAAAGGTTGCAGAGAAAGAATACAAGATTGCGTAGTGGTTTATGGTTGAATTAGTTTTCGTATATACCAACATAAGAATAAGTTGCGAAAGGTTGGGTGATTTTATAGTGAGTAAGAAAATATACCGTATTAAGTGTTGTTTAAAAGAACGTAGTATTTTTTCAGTTTGTGCCGTGTTTGCTATATTTTTAATAATTGTAGGACGATTTTTTTTCCGTGTCGGTCTTTTCTCTTTTCCAAAACTTACCCATATTCCTTCTTTTGCCCTTTATGTTCCGGGCCGCGGGATCTTTTTCGAACAACCTGCAACCCCGGCAACTGGCCCCTCTGCTTTGCTGACATCTTTTTGAGGCGCGCGTGGAACACTATCGCGCCGTTGACACGGCTTGTCACCATGGCGTTACTAGACGAACAAACGGTGAGCTACCCATTGCTCATTTGCTCATCGTGCACAGGCTCGCGTCTACGGTGGCTGGGAGTTGTCTCCCGACACCCGGAGCGTCTTGCGCGATGGCTGGGTTGATTTAAGGTTCTCACCTCTTTCGCTAGCATAACTATTAATAAGGACGAATTTACGACAGCAAAATAATCCATAGTACAAAAGTTTTAGTCTCATAATGGTCGCTGGATAAATAGCGGATAAGGTGTTTTTTAAGATCAGCTAACAACTACTTAGTTAGGATACAGATTGCAATCACTGATCGTGTTTTATCTTGTCATCATTCAAGTGCGTGTAGCCGCTCTGATTAGCGCTCAAAGCTGCTTTGTCAAAGAAACTCATTAGACTTTAATACGACAGAAAATTACTCCTGTTTTTCCGTGAAATGTTACTAAGAACTAAATGGAAACTACATGCTAAAGCTTACACTGTACCGTGCCATTCGATGGCCGTACTAGACTGATTCGGTGTAGTGGGCATACTTGTACCCTACTGCTATCAAATGACTACAAATCCAGACTCCAGGCTACTACAGATACTAAACTGACGGAAATACCTAACAATACTTACTCTGACCTATTAACCAAATCCAGAATTCACAACAACAGCAATCATGAAATAACTTCTCCCGCTCTGGGCGGAGTGGAATGGAGTGACAGACTTTTACTGACTAAAACCCATTAATTCAAACAACCCACAACCCCGGCAGGAGTAATGGCATCTGCGACAACTAACTCAACAAGACCGTAATTTGGAAGAATTGCTTTTCATTTGTACTACTTTTTCATCTTTCATCCATACCAATAAATAATCAAATTCTAGATAATTAAAGTAAGATTTTGATCAGACAACATGAAAGAAAATATACTGTATTTATATTTTTCAACGTGATAGTTTTATAATTCTCGGCAGAAATTTTGAATTTCACGCAGCCATTTTGCCATTGGTCTGCGGTATGGGATGACTACATTTTGGCGGTATATTTTGTGATGTTGGCACGGACTGTGATGCTGTGGTAAAAATATTGGCTGGACGGCAAGGTTGAATGAGAGGTTGACCGCTATAGATGTCAATGTGCATGGCCGTTTGTAGTAACCACTTTATACATAATTGATTGTTGGTCTTTAGGGTTTCGATCCAACAAAATGAAAAAAAAAATGGAACCCTTATTTTGGATTGTGTTACCGACATAAATAATAAATAAATATCTTGGGACAACTCACACACGGCTATCTGAACCCAAGCTTAGCAGAGCTTGTGTTATGGTAACCAGACAACTGATATACATACTTATATAATTTATAAATACATACATATTATAGATAAATCAGACACAGAACAAACAATCATGCTCATCACACAAAGTTTGTCCTGGGTGGGAATCGAACCCACGACCTCCGGCTCAGCAGTTAGGGCCACTAACCACTAGGCCAACATGCCCGTCAATAAACATGTTACAACTTGGTACGGAACTCTAGGTGCGCGAGTCTGACTCGTTCCTGGCCGGTTACTTTTGTTCTTTGGATACCCACATACCTTAAGTTTCCTCGATAGAACTTAAGACATTTGAAATGATATGTGTAAAGGAACGTTGCCCTCTTAGAGTTATTTTACACTAGCTCGCGCCCGGGGAAATATCGAAAAAAAAAAGATTTTGTTATTCCAGTGTTTATGTGTTAAAAAATTCTATTATGTGTTATTCCAGACTATAATCTACCTCTGTACCAAATTTATAAAGATCCGTTCAGCCGTTTTGACGTGAAAGATTAACAAACATCCATACATCCTCACAAACATTCGCATTTATAATATTATTATACCAAGTAGGATTGAATGTATCTGTTAGCAAACGTGTCAGTGGCAGAAAGAGCAGCCTTTCCATCAAAATGAAATCTATTATATGCCCGTATCAAATACGTACATATGCTCATCTGTTCTTATTATTAAAGACTACTAAGTTGAACCGAATGCTGATTTTGAATTTTGCTCAATAATAGTTAAACACGGTAGGGGCGTAAAAGAAGGTTGACTGTAGGCATTTTTGCATAGTGCCTGTAATATTATCGTATGTATATACAGCTTTCTTATTATAGAACAGTCATATTTTGTAGCACATTGAAACAAAGTTCAAACATTTTCCTTTGAAATATCATTTATTTCAAAGCCATTGTATTTTATTACAAAGAAATTACAAAAATAAATACTTTCCTTTGTGTTCTTGGAAAATGCAATAAAAAGCTATAAGCTGCTTAACTTCCTACGCTCCTTGTAAAGGTCAAATTTGTAGATCTATTATGTTCTGAGCTAAGAATTGCTCGGCGTTGATCAAAACGGATAAAAATAATGAGTACCTAAGACGAAGTCTGATAGTGGTGCAGTTGAATGAAAAGTTGTGTGTAATTGGTCATCGTGGTCTGGACACGTAATGCGAAGGAATGAGGGATTTTTTTTCTTTTTTATTTACTATTAGCTTTTTTTTAAAGAATGTTGATGGCGTGCTATAAGAGTTGAGAAATACCAAAAGAAGCATAGATGGAGTATGTTCTGGATGGTATAGCTAGAAAGGTGGTGATGGTGCTGAGATGACGAGTTATTCCTGCGCCGACCCTAAACGTTGGGGAAATTTATAAACACATAGCATTCGTTGAATATTAATTTTACTTATTTCTTAAAAATCTTTATGTACTCGTCAAAATTTTAATCATATAATTATTTTCTCATAACTCCACAAAATTAACGTTACAAACTCAGGAAGTTTAATTACTGTCCCTCAAATTCTAATTAACACTCTCCCACCCACAGTCCAAGCTCGGCATTGCACTCACTTCACGATTTATATTTTTTCATCGTCGTATAAAACATGCTTGTTATATCAGTAAACAAAATATGTGTTGTAAAAGTATTGCCATTTATACCGGAAAGATGTTAGAGGAAATCTATTATATAAAAATCCCTGTGGGGAGTAGGGGATATAGGCCTTCTTGTTTTTTTTTCAATAGGATAGGAAATCTTCAAGTAACTTCCCCCAAACACGAACGCACCATCTATACGGCCTGTCGTTACTAGACAGACGAACGGTGAGCTACCTATTGCTCACCATCCATATACCCATCTTTCTTTTTACCATATATTTCTTATCTTTTGTAGGCCTTATGCTACATAATAGTAATATGTCAGATCCATAAATATTCAGTACATTTTAAGATATTTTCGTTCAGAAATACCAGATTTGAGTGGGCACACGAGCACACGTTCCTATTTTGAATACGTCCATACGAATTAGATGGAGCTCTAGGCGCGGGTGAAATGAGTTACTTCAACATTGCGAATAGCTTTTAATTTATTCTCTGGTTGCTTACTAAAATGTTGAGTAAAAGCTGATGAAAAGAATAACTACAATATTTTTAGCTGAAAGTTACTTACTTTAATGCTCAGAATGCTTGGTTGATGGTATCGTGAAGAGTCCGGTTACTTCTTGAATTATTTAAAATATGAAAACTCTTTTACCTGGGTGACGGTGTACCTACTCTGTGAAATGATTTTACTTTCGTCAAGTAAATGGAGCTGCGCCGTGAGTAGATCTCAAGCCGTCTGCATGTACAGTCAGCAAAAGAGATAAGTAACCAGGTTCGATAGATATCGTTTATTTTTTCTTAAAACCGAAGGACGTTTTGAACTCAAAATTAATTAGTTTATTGAACTATGTTTGTTTTTTTTTATCAAATAAATTTAACATAAAAAACGTTAATAGATTTTTAAGAAAATGGCGGTTGCATCTGTGATCCTGGTTACTTATGTCTTTTACTGACTGTACTTCTCTAGAATATACACACGACGTACACTATGTATGAAGCACGTTGGTATGAGATTTTACTAGGACCTAGATATTAGAAACGTGCTTCAAGCTGTACTAGTAGAACTTTATGTTTTTATTCAGTCACTGCGTTTACGGGAGAACGTGATATAATATATTTTTTCTTCGGCGTACCTACTTGTGTACAAATTGTCATACGTTTACGTAGTTTCATCCGCACTGAAGTCAAAAATTATCACAAGGGAATGTAGCACCGGAATAAAACATATTCTATGTGGTATAATACAACTATGAGTCTTACGAATTTCTTCCAAATCTTTTTTGCGTGAAAGAGTAACGTACATCCATAACTAAATCCTTACAAACGTTAGCATTTTAATATTAGAATAGAAATTATAAGTAAATAAGATCAGCATGTATTAAACTACACTACGAATTCCTTTTGTTTATATTTTTATGCCATAAATCCATCTCGTTTTTTGTCGACGTAAAATTGTTTGGCAAAAATATTTAGATCTTTTGTTGAGCCCATTAACGAACTACTTTCTAAACAAAAACAGATAAAACAACAAAAAATAATAAAGAGGAACAGCCAAGCTATTGTTTTTGTTTTAATGACCCTTGATTCGAACCTCGACCTACTTCTGGGGTGAAAGCGATCCCTCCTGAGCTCTCAGTGTAAGCTTCTTAAATACATAAATGAATATTGAAAAACCTGAAGGATTTCACTTCATCGTACCTTGCTTTAGTGATGTAAATTAGTGTTGTTACCTTATTATCGATGGTTATATGACTTATTTGTATAATTGGAACTACAATTATAAGTATTTGAAATTGTTAATCTATATTTGAAATGTATACGTGATTTATGAGTGAAAAAAAAATCATATAAAAATAAAAATAAATAAAATACCTTTTCCAGTGGTGTTGCCACACAACGTGGCAACTCTCTCACTCTGACAGCCTCTTGGGCACAATAAAGGTTGACAGCGTTGAGGAGGAGTTTTTTGGTTACTATAATGTACATAGTAAGTTAATTTAGTAAATATGTTGATTCCAAAACCATTCCAAGATTTTACATTTATTATTGTCATAGAGCTACCGTAAAACTATTAGCAAAATGGGCTGCAAAAACTTCAGGAGTGTTTATTTATAATAAAAAATTGTGCAAACCGTCCGTTTATTGTAAGAAAAGCTGATTCAGTAACGACATTTATAATGTTCGTTATGTAAAGGATAATTTAATTTACATCACAAACTCGACACACTTATTTCCCATGCAAAATATCAAATCATCGATATACTTTCAACATCGCCATAAGTAACATCTCTAGCAGGCGCCAACTAGTCGACAGGAGCCTCAGACGCTCCACGATCCCGACTCAACAGGGAAGACGGTATCGATCCTAACGTGTCCCGTCATTACTTAAATGTGTTTTGTTTTGGTAGCGATACATTGGGATTGAGGATAACAGTGAGCTGAAGAATAATAACCATATTTTAAGCTAACTATTACCTATTGAACACTGTAAGGGAAGTACATTAGTAAAAAGATGCAGGATCGTCACATCGTTAATGTTTTCTCAATTATTTGTCTTTTTATTTTTGTACTAGCTTTTGCCCGCGGGTTCGCTCGCGTTTAATTCGGGGTAACACAGTTCCCCCTTTCCTGATTTGCAGGTACCTGCTACTTGTCGTTTTTGCCCTAGCGCCTTATTTATTGTTATAGCAAAGCTAAGTTTTCCCTTTTCTTCCCTCTGTCTCCCTGATTTCTCACTTTTAAAAGAAAATAGCTTATGTCCGTCTCCAGGGTCCCAACTATCTCTGTACCAAAATTCATCAAAATCGGTCTTGCAATATAGGCGTGAAGACGTAACAAACAAACAAACTCACTTTCGCTTTTATAATATTATATAGTAAGGATATCTGTGTACCTACATTTTGATATATATTTGTAGTATTTTATTTTAAGTTGATAGTACTTTATATACCTGTGTAGTACAAATTGATAGTTGATTTTCTGTTTTAGACTTACCATTATAATATGTCTCTGCGTCACCCAAAGGTTGACTGGTAGAAAATGCCTATGGCAGTAAATCCGCCTCTGCTTGAAATGTCAATTAAATAAATAAGGTAGTAGTTTTAGTGAATCAAAAAACAAAACATGAAATCACGACTGTAACCTCCGAAAGGTGAGGCAGAGGTGTATCTAATATCAACCGGGAATAAATCCAAAATAAGAGATAAACCCAATAGCACCTTGCCCGGCTAAGGAATCGAAAGCAGAACCGCAAGCTTAATAGTCGCACTAGTGACCACTTGACCAAAGAAGTCACGAAATATGACTAGCATGCCAATTCTATAGAAAAAAAAATGCCAATGGTGTTGGCAACACCTTACCAGGCGCCGAGAAGTCTTGACGGGTGCGATCCCAAATCAACAGTGACGTGAAGTTATTGATCTTGCTAACGTTGACTTGGGCCCTTCCCTATGTTGTGTTTGTGTTTTTACCTTTAAATGAAAAAAAAAAGACAAAAGCAGGATTATCCGCTGTATCTTATTTTTGTAAAGAAAATAAGTAATATTCATAACTTCACGCCTGTTATTCCAGAAGAGTAAGGTTATGCAGTTGTACTTAATAGTTCTCCCACATTATGTTAATGGCCAGTTATGTTAATGTCCCATGTTATAGGGAACCAGCCTATTGCCAGCAGCCGTCCATGGATCTCGGGTTTCTGTTGTGTGCTACTGAGAAATTCTGACCCTGGAGTCGCACTCAGCAGCTCACCTCTTGTCTTTGGAAGGTAGTGTCAGATTTGTACTGATTAAAACCCATCCATGTTCCTTCTTTTCCCCTTTGTATTCCGGGGCCGCGGTATCTCTTTCAAACGACCCTCAACTCTGCAATGCAGTGGCTCTGTGATCTGACAAAGGAGTCACTGATGAAACAAATATTATTATTCACAAATATCTGTGTATTTTTGAATATTAAATAAACTTTGAACAGACTTTAACAGTAACAAAGAACTATGATAGTAACAACCACAAACACATTTTTTTAACGGATTTTCCGCCCATTGTCTATGTGGTTAAGCAGCGATACTGAACTCCCGGGCTCAAATGCGCACACGGCGTTTATCAAGCAGCCCATATGGCATTAGAGCCACAGATAGTTCTACTTACGATGATTTTGTAAAGTGTATTTTTTAGACGCTTGGCAGCACTACCAAGGAACGCGCGTCGAGGTGCGCACGCGGCGCTCAAGATGGCCGATAACGACAGTGCATATGACATCAGTGAATACGACATCAGTGGAAACGATACCAGTAAATACAATGCAAGTGAAGAATCTATACCAACTTTTGATCTAACAACATTTAAATACGTAATGTTTGTGTGGGTGAGTGTGTTCGTGCTGGTTCTAGCTGCAATCATCTACGGAGTCACATCATGGTGCCTCATCAAGAAGTTCCGCCATTTCACAAACTATGTTCTTCTTAATGCGAACATAGCTAACGCTGGACGTTTGTTGTTGCATATTGTTATAATAATAGTGTCATTTAATTACGAGGAAGAATTATCAGAGAATGCAGATATGTGGTTTTTACTTATGTCAACAACGTTGTACTTTTACTTATCGTGTCATTGTTGGTTATTAGTGATGTGCTACATTTTTTATGTAAATTTTGTGAAAGTTTTATACTTTGATATTCGAAAAAGGTATCTAAAGAGTAGCTTAGTTTCTTGGGGCTTACCTCTTATACCATCGACTGTATACTTAGTTGCTAAACTGTTTTTGTATACTCATGATTGGGTAGAAACAATAACATATCCTTTTGTGGTTTGCTCTTTATTAACACCTGTAGTAATTGGTTTCATACTGTACATTTCAGTTTTATGTTCTCTATTCCGTAGTCAGACAGCTGGTGCGAGTACATCCATTAATAAAAGGAGTCGCTTTTACATAGCTACACTGATTTTTATATTAGGAAAAGTTTTATTTCTGATCAATTTAATAGAAGTATTTAAAATACACATAAAGTATTTCGAAATAATAGAAATGGTAGTCGAAATACTGAATGCTTTAGCTTTGGCTGTATATTTCATCATAGTGAAGAGTAATCGAGTATTATGGCAAGAATTTAGATTAAAAACATCAAATGGTTTAGTTGTTAGAAATGAATATTTAAATATTCAGTAGTGAGTACTGAATATTAAAATATTTGTGAGCCTTTTGGGCACTTGTCCTATTGACAGCGATATAGATAAATTTTTTGACGCCCAAAAATTGATATTTTCTGTTTGGGTCTAGCGCATATTTTAGTTAGTTATTTACTCTAAATTATTATAGATTAGATAGATATTTGCTTAACAAATAGTTCACTTGTGAGGCCTTATTTAATAGATAATGATAATTAAGTAATGGTTCAAATACAGATAGTAAAGAATCACAAAAGTTCCTGTACAACAAATCCTTACTGTGCACCATAATGTAGAGTATAAGAAAGAAAATAAAACAAAATTACTAACAAGTTGTCTATGAACTATGTCATTTCAACGTATCTAGTCTAGAAACCCTTACTTAATATTATAAAAGCGAAAGTGACTTTGTTGTGTACGTCTTCACGCCTAAATGGCTAAACCAATTTTAATGTATTTTGGTACAAAGATAGTTGGGACCCTGGAGACGGACATAGGCTATTTAAAAAAAAGATTGAGTTATGAGGGAAAAAGAGGGAAGAAAGGGGAAAATTTGCATTTTTGCAAGGGGCAAGGGCAAAAACTACAGGTAGCAGGTACCTGTAAATCAGGAAATCTGTGTTACCCCGAATGTAACGCGAGCGAAGCCGCGGGTAAAAGCCAGTAGATAAATAAACAGTACACACTAATGGTATCTTAGAATTTTTGTGTAATAAACATACGTAGTTGTCTTTTTTAAATATAATACTGTTGTTGCTTTATATAATTACTAGCTTTCGCCCGCGGCTTCGCCCGCGTTAAATTTGGGGTAACACAGTTCCCCTTGCGCCTTATTGATTTGTAATAGCAACGCTAAGTTTTCCCTTCTCTTCCCTCTTTCTCCCTCACATCCCACTTTTTTCAAAAAAATATTAGCCTATGTCCGTCTCCTAGTTCCCAGCTATCTCTGTACCAAAATTCATCCAAATCGGTTCAGCCATTAAAGCGTGAAGAGGTAACAAACAAACAAACAAACAAACAAACAAACAAACAAACAAACTCACTTTTGCTTTTATAATATTAGTAAGGATATTTTAAGTACTCGGAAAATTGTTTTTGCATCATAATTGGCAATACAACATAAAAATAAATTGTAATGTTGTGCTTCTCAAATATCACGTTTTTCAGAATGTTCAAGCGATAGTAAATAATACTCAAATCGAAAGTATTTTCAACGAAACAGAAAGTTAATATGTTTTATGTGGTGAATCGAACTGTTGAATTGTTTGAAATAAAGAAATTGACTGTTGATGTTATGTCCAATTATCACATCTTCTAAGCTCTTCATGCTGTGCTGGTCCTATCGCTGCGACTGCGGAGATCCTCAAGCGGCGAAAAATCCTTTGCGGAAATTATATGTAGTTGGGTACATTTCCAGTTGATAGCGTTAAAGAAGTTTTTTTTTCCGAATGGCATCTCGCAGTTCAACTTAAGAGGTTGTCGTCTGCATAACCGGGTAATTCCTGTGGATGTATTAAAATGAAGGCCTCCAGCTAGGGAAAACATACAAAACTAAGCAACTATACGCCAAGGGCACCCCTTGTGGGGTACGAGCCTCGTATATATAAAAATATATTCATATCTAAGTACTTTGTTTTATTTTTTATTTTAGTTTTTGTGTAGTTTGTTTCTATTTGCGATCTACCTGGCTGTTCTAACTCTAGAATACAATTAAGGAAAACCTATTTAAATATAAATAATAAATTATTATGCTTACGATCAAGGAAAAAATAACTAACTATTGTTTTGAACAATGCACTATGACATTTATTTAATTATAAAATACCTGTTGTATTATGGTTGACTGACCAAAGTTTTTGACCGTTTGCCCAGTAGTGAGACTGCTATAAGCTGGTATAAACCGCCTGTTCGCCACTGTTGATATAATCTGGCCAAATGGGCCAAAATCCCAAAGGCCAAATCGACCTAATCCCAAACACAGTGCCAGTGTGGTGACTCTTTCAGGATATGCCCCACCTTCTTTTCTGCCCATTCTGCTGAACCATTTGCACCTATCTGGATTTAAACGAAGCTTCTGCTAGAGGTGTGCAGGACTAAACTGGGCTGACACAATATAAGTTTCATCGACACGAAAAGAAGAAGAAGTGGTGTTATTGCATCCTCTATTAACAAAGACATTTAAAAGACTTATGGAGCGGACTTTGGCATCTTTTCATTCAAAAATGATGATCTCAAAAATTTTAAATTTTTACACACGAATGTTCCCCGACGAGTGGGCTTGTGAAAATAGACAAACATGTATAGTAACAAGTATTGGATTACGATTTTCTTCATCTAGTCCCATCTATCATACATATATTTTGGAATGTCTTTAGTTATAACCATTGAGTATTAATGTAGATGACTATTGAAGGCTAGAAAGAAAGTCACCCATGACAATACGATCAATAGAAATGTGTGGAAGAAGAATTGCTGCGTTGAATGGTGACGAAAACAAATAATTTTCCAAGTCAGAAAAAAGCAATTTGCAATTAAAAACATTAACTACATTTGCAATTGTAATTTGACGACCCGTTTGGTTCAGTGGCTGAGCGACTGACTGCTGCACTGCGTGTCGCAGGTTCGATTCCCGCACGGAACAAATATTTGTATGACCTGCAGATAGTTGTTTCGGGTCTGGTTGTTTGTGTATGTAAGTTCAAATGTTTGTAAAGGCACCCACGATACAGGAGAAATTCCTGGTGTAGGGCAAAGTTTTTTTTATATTACTTATAATTGTTTCCCCAATGATGACAGATTCATTTAATTAATTAAATCATAAGTGGACAAATACCGCTTAAGATTTAAGCCAAGTGGAATGGGTAACTGGAATGTGAAGTATTTGACAACACAAATTCCAGCGAAGCCTGAACTGAGTATCTATAGATACTCAACTAAATGTCTCTTTTAGCTATTTATAAATAGTGTTAGTCCTGTTTTTGGCTATCTAGATTAATTACAATATAATATCTAATATGTAGATTTGTTTTTACAAACACTATTTAAGTCAATAAACATTTAAGAACATGACGCGACTGCGACTTAAAAATAAGAGGGATTCTATGTTCCGGGATTGCAGGTTGTTCCAGGGTTGCGGCTTTTTAGAAAGAGAAACCGCGTCCCCGGAACACAAAGGGCAAACGAAGGAATATAGGTCGATTTTAGTAAGTAAAAGTCTGACACTCCCCCCTTCCCTCCACCCAGAGCAAGCGGGGCAAGGATTTTGATGATTTTCCATAACTACGCAAAAAAAAAGTTTTCAACTTTTGTGTGATGTTTTGTATGTATATTTAACTATTATGATCAAATATTTTGAGCAGTTTCAAAATTATTCCTAAGTACCCACTTCTAGGTTTTATCAAAGCAGTGAATTTCACTTGTTCAACAAAATAAGGACCAAAATTGTTAAGGCTTGTAGTGTACTTGTCTGTGAGAACCTGACATATTGCCTATAAAGATTGTCCTAAGTTATTACTAAGTAGTTATTTATGGCCGTTTAGATAGCCAGCTAAGAATAGGTCATATAACAGAGAGAATATTTTATAAGTAGGATCTAGATCTAGGTGTTTTTTGGCACCGAAACACAGTTTCACACTTAAAGTGGCAATGATTTTTTTGAGACTTGAGACTTAGCTTTAATCAGCACTAACGCTTTTTCTTTTTGGTTGGGAAATTGCCAAAAGACTCTAACCAGAAAGAGATATAAGACTAGTACGGACTAAACTAATCCATATCCATTCTTCCGAATAACCTGCAACCCCGGCAGGCCTTGGCAGGCCCCTCTGCTTTGCTGCTTGCTGACATCTTTCTCTTTGAGGCGCACGTAGAACACGATCGCGCCGTTGATACGGCAGGTTATATAGACTTAACACTTACAAAATACAAAGTAAAGGGATAATGTGTTTTTCTAATGTATGCTCAAAGAAACATTTGGTTATTCCCACATTTACAAAAAGGATAGTAAATCAAATGGCTTTTATTTCACGGGCATAAGGTTTAATTTTGAATAACAGTTTTATACGTATTTAACCCACAGCGTTTTCAGCACATTAAATGTTATAGAATTTATTATGAAGATCTCGGATTTTTCGAGGTGTTTTCCTTAACCTTTGTAGTTAAGGAAGACAACCTTAATAATAAATTATTAACTTATGGGCCCTTAAGGGGTGGTCCAGGTGTTTCTGCTAATTTACTTTCAAGATTTTTGTCGACCTCTTTTTGCGTACGAATAAGATTTATAAGCAACTTCTCGAAGGTTTTTAAGATTGATTTATCATCGTGATCTATCATCGTTATATATAACTAGTGACGCCCCCCGGATTTGCACTTTTGCAATGTAGATACTAATATTATACAAAACCTTACGCATGAATCAAATTATCTATTGCTGAAACTGCATTAAATTCCGTTGAACAGTTTTAAAAGATCTAAAGCAAGCAGACAGCGGAAGCGACTTCATTTTATACTATTAATAAATAATATAACTTCCACACGTCCCACCATAATCCGTGCCGATACTGTGGGTGATAGTTAGATACTTGCTGGCACATTATAAGAAACGCATATAATGGCAGCTTTGGTTTTCCTTAAATTATAATTCCTAACAAAGAATTATATAAATTGGTCCACAGTTAGCGGAGTAATCGGTGAACAGACATTGAAAAAAACATAAATTTCAAAGTCAAAAATAGAACCTCCCGCTTTTTTTAAGTCGATAGTAAAATAAGATGTCACCCAATTTCAAACATAGTTTTAAGCAATCACCAAAAAATTTAAAACAATACTTTTGCTACATTACAACAACTTTTTGCTACGTTTACAAGATATTTCCCAACGATCTCATTATAAGATTACGTACTCATTAATTATCGCCAGCGCAAGACTTAGTACACAATTAACATCAGACACAAGACTTTAGCTCTTAATTAAATTCTGTATTAATTTATTTCCGCGATAAACATTTAACGGTCTTATAATTTTGGTCATTAAATTTCGCAGAGTTGTCAAAGGCAATGACACTGAAGCGTCAAGGTTAAGTAGCGCCGGGAGATGGGTCATTTCACGCTTAGCTTGATAGTTACAAAACCATCTTGTTTATATCTAAGAGAAAGATTGTCAAGCAGCCGAAGAATCACCTTACTATGAACCATGATTATGATGCTTTTGTAAATTTTCACTATTTACACCAACGTAATTACTTTTTTTTTAAACACTGCCCCACACTACAAATTTCTCCTGTATCGTGGGTGCATTAACAAACATTTAAACTCATATACACAAACAGCCAGACCCAGAACAAGTATCTGTAGGTCAAACAAATATTTGTTCCGTGTGGGTTCGAACCCGCGACACGCAACACAGCAGCCAATCGCTCAGCCACTGCACCAACTGTGCCGTTAAAGTATACACAAGGTCAGACAAAATTAAAAAGGCTAGAGTACCATTTTTCAAACAAACCTAACAATCTTCTATCAACAAACGTGATGAGAGAAAACGTAGAAGTCTAGTAACCAAGTAGAAATAAAATAGAATCTCCGAGCGCAGACGAAATGTATATTTCGGGCAATCACTTTATCACACAATCGATAGATACAGAAGTTCTTCTCCAGTCAATGTGGAGAAACAGGCACATACAAACACGAATACATGACCCTGGGTGACGAACTCAAACCATGCCACGATTCACCGTAACACGAATTGTGATGCGACTACAAGCATTATCAAGCCACGCGGAACAAACCGAAAATGCATTCGCGTGTAGCATGTTGCGGCGACCACAAAAGTACGTTGACCGCACGGATCAACATGCAATTTCTGACACACCTTTGAAGCCTGTCTATAAAAATAACTAAGCACTATGACGTAATAAATTCAAGACGCTGGACGCTTACTTTCACTGTTCGTCAATCGTGCCTGTGTCTCGTACAAAGAACTACATTTTGGTTCTTCGTACAAGACGACCTTCTGCAGCCTATCTATTTTATGGGTCTACTGAGAAATGCTGAGAGAAATGAGGGAACAAAATAAAGTAGATTGAGCCAGCTCGAGTATACGGCTGATTGTAAAGCATTGGGTAACATGCTGCAAATGTTTGCTTACAAACTAGATTGGCTGACGAGATTTTGTTAATCGTGCTAAGATTTTAGTTCTGTGTGTTTCCAAGGTAATTAAAAAAAATAGTTTACGTTCGAATACATAAACCGGCCAAATACGAATCGGACTCGCGTATAGAGGGCTCGTATAAACTTGCCATATAAATTGCTATATCTTTTGACTGCGTCGACTTACAACTTCAAGAGAACACAGATTTGAGTATATGGTTTTAATTTCAACTCGATACCTGTATGAGTTCCCGAGATAAACTCTTGACAGACAGACTAACAGGCAGACGGACAACAAAATGATCCGAAAAGGGTTCTGTTAATTTCCTACGATACCCTAAAAACTGATACATTTAATTTGCCAAAAAGTGCGAGCAACCAAAAGCGAAAACGTATAGATTCACGGGATTTTTCAATTTTTACCGAAATTCATTTACCACGCTCTCATTCTTCAATTCAACAGAACTCTGGCATTAAATTCGGCGATTAGCTGTAATTGAGCTCCCCGGTATTAGGGTTAAGTGAGACCCTAACACCAGTCATTATGCCAATGACTCCGGGGGGGAGGACGATGGGAATAAAACTTTTTATTACTTGGGATTTCAGTTCAAAATATAATAAAAGGCCCCGTTTCATGATGGCCAATCGTTGACCCCGCTACTTCGGTTTATAGCTGACAAGGGATTATGTCAGCATGATTGACAATAAAATTGGAATTGAAAATGTCGGTTTTAAGGAATGTAAATTAAAAAAGCTTAAGTGTTACGATCGATCCTACAAACGGCTAAATCAAGCTTTAGGTTTGTTTTTTTCAAGAACATATATAATATGATAATCACTAGCATATATAATAAAAAAAACAATTATCTCGCGGCGTAACCAGAGCGATCGCTAATCTTTAATTTGTCACACATTATTAGGAAAATCAGTCTGTGTGACAATGCGTTAAAAAAAGGGCTACTATGACATCTTATAGCAATTCTTATTTTACAGAGTGAAAGAGATGGTGCTAGACACCCTGTATAGCTCTGTCCCTTTCCCTCAGTGGAATAAGAATTGCTTTAAGAGGTCATAGTAGGGTAGCATGTTTGAGAAACAAAATGAACATGAAGATCACGTGTTTAAACTAAGTTTGTTTCGGTTAGGACGCGGTATGTGATATTTTTAAGTGTGTTTTTGTCTAAAACATTGTTTCTTTTGTTACAGATGGGAACATGGGCCAATTCAAAACATCGGTTGTGTGTAGAGATTCATAACAAACTAATATATTCCATTTACAATAGAACGTGCAAATGAATATGTTATAATAATATTAGTAACAAAACAAGTGCTATAGATATATAAAAAAAAAATATATAATTATGTTATTAGAAAACTACAATTTAATATCGACATTAATCAGAAAGTGGTTAAGTTTAAAATTGTTTGTTTGAAACGTGAATAATGAAGTTGAGTGTGAGCGCATACCGTGCCCAGGCGTCGGCGCACAAGAAGATCCTGACTTACCAGCAACACTATGGAAGCACCGCGGTGCCACCTATCTGCAACCCCCTGCAACCATCCAATTTTACACCACAGGTTAGTGGGTAGTACATCTTACAGATTTTTAAATGAATGTTTATAATTTTATTGAGGAAAGCTTTAAAAATATAGTACTTATCAATATTTCACTCACAAGAAAAACACCTTTTACCAACTCAAAAAACATTTATTTTTTGTTTATAATCAAAAACAAAAAAGCTACTGCTTTTCGTAATGACTTTTTTTTCAAGAAATTATTCAGCAACATTTATTAACAAGCATCATTTTTCTAACACTACTAAAAAAACAGTGACATTTTATAAATCAGAAATCGTCTACTATTTAGCATAGCGGAGCAGAAGGCTTCCATTTGAATATTTAATTTAAACCGTCACTAGAATTTCCGCGGAAATGCGACATTTTTCTACTCTAATTTCCCATTCCGCCTGCAGCATGCGAATGACACTACAACTTATGACGAAAGTAATGAAGTGACCGAAATACTTAAATGTTTTCGAATAAGTTTATAGTTCTATTTTTAATTAGTTTTCGTGTCGCTGGCACGATATTTACAAAACATATTTTTATTTTTAGGGTTCCGTACCTTAAATAGAAAAAAGCGGAACCTTTATTGGATTACTTTGTTGTCAGTCTGTCTGTCAAAACCCTTTATCACGGGAACGCGTTGAGTTATCGAGTTGAAGTGAAATATACTCCACGCTGTAGTCTCTTTATGCTGTGAAAAATTAACCTTCTAAATCTACGCAGCCAAAAGATATGGCCGTTTCTCGCAAGTTGGTGCGCAAGTTTGTCAATTTAACGCGAACTTAACCGCGGGAAAAAGCTAGTAAATAAATAAACATAGTCTGGAATAGCATACATAGGATACTTTTTATTCCGATATCACGTGGGTGAAACCGCGGGTGCCTGCTTGTTAATTATAAATTGACCCATACATATAAGTCAAGCAGGTATTGAAGTTTTGCACTGCTGTTTAGTTTGGGAAAGATAGAGGAACAAAAAATATTACATAAACATAAGTCTAATAACTATCGCAAAATCGACTAAGTATTGCGCTGACTTCAAAAGTCACCGATAGCACTCAATTGCTAACTTCACCCTACAACACTGATATTCACAAAATCCTACAGCACTTCAAAACTATCAACTGCTCCACTATTTCATATTCTACTTTGTCAATATCGATTGACAAAAACTTATCAGTTTCGCAGTAAAGTTTCTAAGTGTTCCGACTAGTAACTTGTGACATCGGCTTCAGTTTTGCCTCTCTTGTCCTCTACTGAACTACATCCGTGCAATATTAGATTTCCTTACATATTGTGTAACACATATTGATCTACTATTTGTACTCGACAGTTATATAGGTGATGTTTATGTGAATTGGACACGTGAAACTTATTCACAATATACCAAGAGTTGCAATATAGTCTTTTTATAATACTATATTTATGTAACTTCACCCAGGTTTACCGTTTATAAGGAGCGCTTACAAACTCACGAAACACATTGGTCCGTTTGGGTTCGCTAAATAAAATGAACGCATTGATAGAATTTTCATGTGCTTTTTTAACCTACCAACCTTATAATGTATAAAATAGCTAATAATTACAATGAGTTAACGACAAACCAATAGTAATTGAAGGGAATTAAATCCAGTTACCCTCGATACCCGTGCTCATGCTGAAACTCAGAAGAGAATGTTTGAATGAAAAAGCGAAAAATATCTCACCCTATTGAATAGTAGGCTTTCAGCTTCCAAGCCTCTTTCAGCGATCCTTCAGCGGAGCACTTAGGCGCAAGAGTTTGATAGATCGGTGACTCAAATTTCCTGTGAAACACTTAGCTTGCCCTTTATAAGAGTAACTTAATAATGTTTGTAATTATACTATTTTTTTTTGTGTGTTCCTTGTGTTTGTGTTTCGTCTGAAGTTGGCAAGGCGTTGATGAATGTGTGTTTTTTGTGGGTGTTTGGTGTATTTTATTCAACTATAAAAATAGTGTTTGAGATATTGTGTGCTGCAATATGATTGTGTGTCTATTCAAATAAGATACAGTTGGTTTTTCCAGTAATACTGGTTCTAAAGTGCAGTTATTTTGAAAAATTAAGTGATATATTAGTGTTATTAAGAAGTTCTCGTAAACAAAAATACCTAAAACTGTATTTACTAAATATATTTTTTATTAAAATACGAATGGCCGTTTCAGAAGCACTCAAAAACAAAAGTGCAATAAATATAGGCATTCAGTTTACAGTTGCCAAATTCGTGAAAATGGGCACTAAAATTCATAGAACTCACATATAAAAGAAAGAAGAAAACAGTACTTCAGTATGTAATCTGTTTCCAAGAGAAAACGAATACCACACCAATGTATCGTTTCGTACCGTTTTTTACTACGATCATGATATCAGCGGTGATAAATCTTACGTAAGTGGAAAGATAAATTGTTCCATACATCACTTTGTAAACAAAACCACTTTCAGATTATATCCCAGGTGACGTTGAAAACAAAGTTAGTATGATACGTAAAAAAGGTTTATTTTTACGTTAAGGACATGACAATAGTATCCAGTATTCTTACGGTTTATTTTTATAATTTTTGAGTCAGTGTAAGGTTGTCAGTTGAAGAGAATATGACACACGTTCGTAGCAAATATGTTTTAAAAAGACACATGTGACTGTTCCTAAATTACCCTAGGCCAAACAAATAAAATATTTTTTCCTAAATAATTTAGGGTTAGTTTCCCTTTATAATCAACAGTGTTGTCAATAGCTTAGAATTCGCAAACAGTAAGGATTGTTTCAAATAGTAATTATTGATTAAAATGATTATATTTCAGTAAATACATTTTTTTTATGGCCTCAAATGCTTTTCAAAAATATAAAAAAAATTGTTTCTATTTTTCAATATGGGTATTGTACAGGATTAAAACGTGCTGCAAATAATAATCTTATGAAGAAACGTAAATGAGCGTGGCGCTACGTCACAGCTACGCCGTAGCACCATGCTACGCCTGCTACGCGATCGTAGCAAAATCGAATTATTTCATGTTACGCGTCAACTCTGTGAAGCTACTTTTCTTCCTTATTTTATATGCATACGTTGTAGTGACCTAATATGTAACTATGTACCTTAAAGCACAGCTGAAATGTACCTTTTACCTAAAACGTAATAACTAACTGGTGACAAAAACCTATTAGACAAACTAAAATCATTTAACCAGTAAAATATAAATACCAACATAATATTTAGTTTATAATTTAAATTGATCACTAAAATATGAAATTGTAAGTTTTTCTTGTAATGTCACCAGTTAGTTATTTGTCTTTTGGTTGTTATGTGTCATTTGTTGTCTAATAAATCCTTACTAATATTATAAAAGCGAAAGTGAGTTTGTTTGTTACATCTTCACGCTTTAATGGCTAAACCGATTTTGATGAATTTTGGTACAGAGATAGTTGGGAACCAGGAGACGGACATAGGCTTATTTTTATTTAAAAAAAAGGTATGTGAGAGAGAAAGAGGGTAGAATAGGGAACACTTAGCGTTGCTATTACAAATCAATAAGGCGCAAGGGGAACTGTGTTACTCCAAATGTAATGCGGGCGAAAGCTAGTTAATAATATATCATACGCCCTTTTTCAATCATGGATGAACTAGATACAGCAGTACATGGTTCGACTGTTCAGCCTATCTCCGTAAACCAGTAAAACTGACGATTGGGATTTTGATATTGTGTGATTTTCTGTAACGACCTTCAAAGATTGACAAATGACAGGTTGAGCTAGTTAAGATTAACATCCTAACATGGTTTCCAAAACACTGGGTGTAGAATGGAAGGTCACCCATTTACATCCCAACCTCAGTACGAAGCAGAATTTTCAATGGATTTGCACCGGTAATATTTTAGCATGAGCTCCTCACTCACAGTTTAGCGGAAAAAAATTATAATAAATAACAGAAGACCTGGGTATATGCTAGTCTAGGAACGAAATGATCGGTCGAAACAAAGCAACCTGAAGGATTTTCGAAGGAAAACGAGTGCATTTGATGAAATGACGCTGAATTGCTCCAATTTTGTGTGGGGCCAAAGCGAAGAGTCAGCTTCAGCCGCTAACTGTGAACTTAAGTCTTTTTCCGGCACATCGGTTCGTTTGATTTGAAAACTGATGTTTTCACAAAATATCAGGAGCATGGATTTTAACTTCTTATGAATATTATCTGAGTTTACTGTTTGGTCCATTAAAATCTTTCTAGTTCAAATCGGTAAAACATATGTAGCGAGAGAAAATAAATTGTCACGTGATAAAGTTTACTTTTAAGAATTAAATTTTATAATAAACGTAATTATTTCTTTCTTAAACATTACATTAATTAACAGTTCTTTTAATAATAGTTCTCTACTGAACAAAATGGATAGTAAGGCTCAACGGTTTACGTCAGATATTTAATTTATTTATACTAACAGTAAACATCACACATACAAGTTATCGGTTGTACATAAAACATGAAATTAATAAAATTAAATACAGTCACAATTAGAATTAGCAAAAATAATAATTAAAACATAATAGTTAAATACTGAAATGATTTGAAAATCACTTAACTATGAATGATACAAAAGCTGGAAATCGATGAAATCACAAAATAGTCTATTTTCCACACAAATAATTCCCAGTGTATTTATTTTGAACTAAACTACAGCAATTATATTAAAAAAAAAAATCAAAAAGAAGGCTGGCTAAGTTGTCAAGATTTCAATAGGTAAGCAAAAATTCAGAAATTAAAAAAAAAACCTGATATGTCGACAAAATAATATCCTTTTAACTGTGATCAATACGTTGGCCAGAAATTATAAATTAGGGTAAAACCGAGTACGTACGAATTAGGTCGTGATACATAACACAATTACTGAAAACATTTTACATTGCGTAGATAAGACGCAATAATATAAAAGTTAACTTAAGAATGTTATTGTAGGGTGTCAAATAAAAAATGAAAGACGCCGTGCGTACGGGACCCTAAAAAGAAAATGCAAAGTTATTCTATTCATCGAACTTTATTCTATTCCCTTTGTAAGGCTGCTTTTAGTGACAAAGCACAACTTTATAACTTTATTTAGTAGTTAAAAAGTTTATAAAATGCACTACATGATGGTTAAAAGACTTTAAACCAACTTGCTACAACAATTATTTTAACGACATTTTTGAAATTTTTTAAATATTCGTACAATTAAGTCGCTTAGAAATAGATAAGTTCAGTTGTGTTTCTACTTTTCATATGTGTTTACAGTGATCTCAAAGCAACCAAGGAATAAACTGGTAGGGCACGCAAAACATCGATTTTAAACCGGTTGGTTTTATAAATTATCAGCTGGCGTTCACGTCCAGACCATACCATCTGTACCGTGACTGTTATGGAAGTATTGTTTAGGCTGATTATGTTAAAGTCCTAAGCAGTTTCAATCACCGAGAAAGAAATGATGTGTATATATGACCTACATCTACAATCGAGCTCCGTTCATATGATAATTATTCCAATTTTATTTAACAAAAATATAAAGGCTTTCTATACCAATCTTAAAAGACGTCAAACAGCTTCGAAAAAATTAAACAGGTTTTTAAATTGCTGTTCCCCAAGGAGACACTTTGTCAGTGACTGATAGCTTTGTCTGAGTTTTAGGATAAACGTTCAATTCAGGGAATACAATAGATGTTCAACGAAGCTTTGAAACTAATTTAGGAATTTTTAGCTCTTAAAATGTCTTAAGTCGGCATGTTTTTCAGGTATTTAATTTATGTTAACTATCGAGCTTTTTCCGAAGCTTGTTGAGTTCGGCTTTCGGTATAACCTGATGCAGCAGGATACCAGTATTTCTGTCATTTAGTTTGTGTAACATTAAAAAAAAAACAAAAAAGAATTTATTCATTACTAACCGACTAAAAAAGGAGCAGTATCTATGTTCGACCGTTTTTTTGTGTATTTTCACCGATTGCTGCGCCAACTGTATATCGATTTTCATTCTGAAGTGGTATAATACACATTACATTTTCTTCTGTGTCTACACAATGAAAAATATTTGAGACTAGCTTTTGCCCGCGGCTTCGCTCACGTTAAATTCGATGTAAAACAGTTCCTCTTTGCTGATTTGCAGGTACCTGCTACCAGTAGTTTTTACCCTTGCGCGTTATTTATTGTAATAGCAAAGCTAAGTTTTCCCTTTTTTACCCTCATTCTCCCTCATTTCTCACTTTTTTTTTAAAACAAAAGCCTGTGTTCGTCTCCAGGGTCCCAACTATCTCGGTACCAAAATTCATCGAAATCGGTTTAGCCATTTACGCGTGAAGACGTAACAAACAAACAACTCACTTTCGCTTTTATAATATTAGTAAGGATATCATCATACCAGAAATAAAAATGCTTATATTATCTTCATGGTCCAAAAGAGTGCGTACAAAGAGTACCTGCAAGATAGTGTTGTGTTTACTGCTCAGTTATCGATAGTTTTAATTTCACAATAGTGCAGCTATTTAGTTTTCTCATTCGAAGCCCTTTCAGTTAAGTGCAAAACATTACTATGTAGATAGCATTTACATAATTATATTGGAGGCGGCACAGTTGGTGCAATTGGCTGACCTGCTGCGCCGTGTGTCGATCCCCGCACGGAACAATTATTTGTATAGCCCATTTCGGATCTGGCTGATGTTTGTAACGTTTTTTTTTAATTTACCTTTTTTCATTAAATCGGTTTGCCACCCTAACAGCAATTATATTAGTTTTGTAACTAGAACTTGATTAATCGGAAAGTAGTTCAGATGTGACAATATCCGTATCAAGGTGTTAATAATGAACTTCAAACCAACATAGCTGGCACGCGAGACGCCGGGCATCGGGTACTGCGAGACGACTCCTGGCCACCGTAGACGCGGATCTGTCAACGGTTAGCAATCGGTAGATCACCGTCCGTTCGTCAAGTTACGCCAGGCGGCCGTCGCACAGATGACAGCGCCTTCGTGTTGCAAGTACGCCTCACAGGAATGTCAGCAAAGCAGAAGGGCGTGCCAGGCCACTGCCTGCCATGGTTGTGGGTTGTTTGAAGAGATACAAAAGACCTGGAACATAAAAGGCAAAAGAAGGAACTTTGGATAGGTTTTAGTCAGTAGAAGTCTGACATTGGGGTCGGCGTATTGTAGTCGTATCGAATGATATTAAAATCGCTAATCCCCAAGCACTAGCATAAAGAGTACTTACAAAATGCATGAGTGCGGTAACAAGTCACTCGTCCACCGTCTATGTTTGCTAGGTCCGCATGCCAGCGGGGCCATTAGCATAGCGATTGGATTGGCAGCGGGCTCATTGGGTGAAGCTTGAATGCTGAGCACGTTTTTAAATAGGTCAAGGTAACGCGTAGCCGATTATTAAGCGTTTCGGTCGGCATATTGATGTTTTTGAATTAAAGGAAAATGAAAGCTTAGTCAAGGTTATTTGGAATATTTTTAAATACAAAGCTACCAGCATCTTCTCAAAGAATTAGGCAGATATTGCACAGATTATTTACTACGATCCTTACAAATATTTTTCATGACAATTGGTTTTCAGACGAAAGCCTTAACCACTTTAATGAAAGACTGCACTTAGTGGAAACTCAAAAAAAAATAAAAATATTGACATCACCTGACTTACCTAAATTGGGAAAGCCCAACTAAGTTGCGGTCTGCTTTCAGTCTATTTTACATGGAACGACTGCCTATCTGACAACCCATTTAGTATCAGGTAATACTATTCTCTATGGATAGACAAAACTAATCCCAAATACGTTGGGAAAAGGCTAGGTAGATAATCTTTTTTGTTGTGTGGTTAGTGCATATGCTAGTGTCAGAGATTTTATGCGGCCCAAGAGCCTGTGACTTGGCTTAACATGCCGTCTAGAAACATCTCTCAGGAATGCTGGTTTCTTCACAATGAGTGAGTAGTAGAACTATACAATACGTACGTAGATCTGAAAAATCAGGGATACGTGTCTTGGGTTCCAAAGCGAAACCTATGAATTGGCAGTGCGACGGTAATACCACTAGACTATCACTACTTTTATACATATTCTGTACGTGTAGAAACCACTTTATATTGCAACAATCTCGTAATCACACAAGGCACACAACAAAACAAATCCTACTATATTATTATAATATTAAAAATGCCTATGTTTTTGAGGATGGGTGTATGGATGTTTGTTACTCTTTCACGTCAAAACGGCTGAATGGAGTTTGATGAAATATGGCACAGAGGTAGATTACAGTCTGGAATAATACATAGGATCCTTTATTTCGTTCATCACATGGGCGCCAGCTAGTCCATATTAAAGCAATACAGTGTGGGCATTAAGTTTCACACACAAATGCAACGTATAGGAAGCACTTACAATTGCAGGCCCTTTTCAGAGACGTTTTGTTTCATCCTTCAATTTTTGTGCGCGGATTCCGGGAAAACCTTTGATGGCCACTAGTACTGGCTGTTAGAATGACTAAAAAACAAAAACTGCTACAGTTCAAAAGCACAGGAATCATTTAATCATCATATTATAATGTTTTCCACGGCGAGACACAGATTTCCACTCTAAAAACGGGAGGATAATCCATCAGCCGGGTCCGGTGTTATATAGGTTTAATTGAATGTAATTAGATCACATCACAGTAACGCCCCCTGGTGTCAATGCTATTTGGTGTCTGAAGCTTAGCCATCGGATAGGCTGTCCGTGACAACGCATAATGAACTTAGTTCACTAACTTAGTAATTAGTGAAATGTTTAATTACTAACTTAATTTGGCAGCCTGGACTGGCGTGTATTGGTTCTTTTTTGGTGACCGGGGTTATTAATGGAGTGTACTTTTGCATTTCATTGTAATAGATTTAAATTAACTTACGTGGAGAGGACGCCTGTGTTTCAAAATTGGACAGAATACATCTGGGTCCTGATTGCCTTATTTATTTATTTTTCGCCCGCTTTGGGCGGAGTGTGGAGGGGGCATGTCAGACTTTTACTGACTAAACCCATCCATGTTCCTTCTTTTGCCCTTTGTGTTCCACTCACATGAGTGATCCACAACCCATAATCTTGGCAGGCAGTGACAGGCAACTCTACTTTGCTGTCATCACTTTGAGCGCGCGTATAACACGAAAGCGCCACCGACACGGCCTGCCGTCAGCTACCTATTGCTCACCGCCCACAAACCAGAGTTAATGGTAGCTGTAAGTCGTCTCGCAGCGCCCGGACCGTTTCTCCCGGCGGTGTCCGTGTTCGTGTCTCACTGTCCTGATGCCTAGACGAGAGTGAGCAATCGTTTTCAAACCCTACCGTATTAAAACTTTGAAAAAGACATAACTAACGTACCTGTGAACTTCATTTAAGGATCAAATCTCGACTACGCCACAAGTTAAGTCTAGCTAAATCGCTAAATATCTCCACTAAATTCAACACAGACGTACAAGCCACTTAGCAGTACATACAAGTGTGTCCCAAAGAGGAATTACTAGAGATAGTCAAACACGTTGGGACAAAGCCTCTTAGCTGCGGCACAAACATAAGCGGGTGATATATTGGCACTACAGATCCACTCAGACGAGGTTCTTCAACTAAAGAAGTATCTATGCTTCAATAAAAAAAGGGTTTAGGAAGGCTTTTGGAAGATAAAACATTTTTTTTTATTAAAGTACATTTTTTTTAAACATTTTGCACGTATAAGAATACTATACTAAGGCGGACTTAATGCTGTGGACATTTTGTACCAGTCGACCTAAAGGTGATGCAGAGGCAAAATATAATTGGTGCAATTACAATATAACAGCAAATTTCCAGAATAAAATGAAAAATATATGACCCTAAAAAACACACAATCTACATGATATATGCTCATATATATACACAAAATAAATTACAGAGTAATACGAGATAAACATAGGTGGAGAAAAACCCACTTTCTATTATTTACACTATATTTACTACTAGCTTTTGCCCGCGGCTTCGCTCGCGTAAAATTCGGGGTAACAGTTCCCCTTGCGCCTTATTGATTTGTAATAGCAACTCTAACTTTTCCCTTTTCTTCCCTCTTTCTCCCTCATATCCCACTTTTTTCAAAAGAAACCGAATTCGAAATCGGTTTAGCCATTAAAGCTTGAAGAGGTAACACACAAACAAACAAACTCACTTTCGCTTTTATAATATTGGTAAGGATTTTAATGATGTCATTCGTTTCAGCGGTTTCCTTATAGTTGAGTATCAGTTAGATAATTTGTCTAACTAATACTCAACTATAAGGAAACCCGTTGTTGGCCAGTGGTCTGTGTTATTTTTGTTGAAAATAATTTTATCACCATAAGTCTCAAAACTTTTCGTGAGGTGACCAGGATATCCGAGATCCAAATTCGAAGATATCTGATTTTCACCAACCCGCACTGGGGCTGCACTGAGGCCGTGTAATTGATAAAGGCCCACCCTAGCAGTGACAACATAAAACACAAACTTTAAATCATTTATTTCAATTAGACCATTACAGGCACTTTTGAATGTCAAGTAAAAAAATTAAGCTTCAGTCCCGGTCACAAGGCATAATAACTAGTGCAAGTAGTGTAGTTGCCCATTCCAAAGCGTTGATCTCTATGGAGAAGAAACTCCATGGACACTCTTTTAAATTATAATATTATTACAAAAATTAAAGGAAAGTTCAAGGAAAATGCCAAATTCTAGTCGAAAACCAAAGAAGGGCGACTTTTTCATTTCAACATCAAAAAATTTTTAATTGTATTCAAATGGTTACATTGTTAAGGATGTACATATTTACATTATTTGTAACAATTGCTACATTGTTTTAGCTTTTCTCTGTAGTAAAACAAGCAAGGGTTTAAAGTCATGACCTTGACCTCGTAAGTTCAACGCCTCTCGCTGTGTAACTTTCATCGGTTAAATTATTCCACTCAGTACAACAATATAAACTAGCCATTGTAACTTTCCTTTACTCATTCGCGCAAAAGACACTTTTGTTCTAGATTCTCTTCTACCAAATATTCCCTTGTCAACTGTCGTTCAAACAGCGATCAGGGTCAAGATGCACGGCTCATGCATTTTTATTTTGTCTGCTTCTATATCTGTACTAATAATATGAGTAGTACTAAGGACTCAGGGCTTTACGCTCAGTAATACCGCGAGACCAAAGGATCTCTAGTATATGTCCTTTAAAAATAATACCAAAGGAGACTGATTAATAAAAAAACGGTAACACCTAATTAATTATTTCAAGAAGGAGAAAAAAACTTGAAAGCAGCCCTCTTTTCTTTAAACTTCTTTTTTTTGTAACATATAAACTTACGCCTCTTTCCTATGCACTATTCTTTGTTTTCCGCATTTTCTTCCGTTTTCCTTGATTTTTTTCTTTTAACTAGTCAGCAAAACAGATTTAATACTAGGTAGGTCATTCAAAAATACTAAACAGAACGTCTAAATTGATGTGTTTGCGTGTGTGAGTGTGTGAGCAATATAAATGACTGGAACGGGAGAGGTTCGGTTTACGGATATTACGTACTTTTGTTTACACTCTACTGTTGAGTACGGACGGTGACGACGCGACGGGGCTACACTGAACACTGCACATGTTTGTGTGGTATATATTGAAACTGTCCAATAAAATCTGAATAATGCGAGATTTAAAATAGTACAGTACTTCCTACTATAATAATATAACATAACTAGCTGTGCCCAGCGGTTTCACCCGCTGCTCACTTAGGGGTATGAAAAATAGATGTTGGCCGATTCTCAGACCTACCCGATATGTACACAAAATTTCGTTTAAATCAGTCCAGTCATTTCGGAGGAGTATGGGAACGAAAACGGTGACACGAGAATTTTATATATTAGATACTACTATAATAATAAATGGAAATGTTTGTGAGGATGGATGAATATACGGATATTTGTTACTCTTTCACGTCAAAACGGCTGATCACAGGTACATGCACACACGAACACACATCAAGCTATTCGGACAGCACGATTGGCGCAGTGGCTGAACGATCGACTGCTGCGCTGCGTATCACGTGTTCGATTCCCGCATAAAACAATATAATTGTATGACCTACAGGAAGTTGTTCCGGGTCTGACTGTTTATTTATGTGATTTTAAATGTTTGTAAACGCACCCATGATACAGGAGAAATTTCTACTTATATATTGCCCCACACTATTTTCATTTTTTTTTTAAAGTATAAGCAACTGTAAGTTATTTTTTTTCTCAATAAGGTTTTTTTTTACTTTTACACTAAGTCACAAGGAATAGCTGACCCAGTAAATACTCGTATGTTGTTAAATGTCTGTAGGAAAAGGCAATTTTTTTCAGCAGAATAATTACATAAAATGTAGCTCCAATTAACGTTATAAAAATATATCAACATGAAACTCACAGACAAAAGCATCAACAATTTTAAACTGCCGTATAAATGAACCGGTGTAATCCAGCCCTTACATAACATTAATGTCAGCGAAATGCCTCATTGTGTCCGCAATTAAAACTCAGACTACAGAGCTTCACGCACCGCTCGTCTGCTCCCGACTTTATGAACTATTCTGCGAGATTGAATTTATTTTGGGATTTAACGATTCTGGTATTACTTTATTAAAAGTTTCAAGTAATAGCTACGATTTTGGTTTGTCGAGGCTCATCCGAACTTCGCGATTAGCTTGCCTTAATAAAAGTAAATCAGATGAATTCACGTCGGCATTCCCTCAAACTTGTAGGTAGAAGTGTTGCTTCGCAGCACATTTCGGCAGTTATTTTTCGGTTTGAAGAATTTATTACAGTGGGTTCGATTCCCACCCAGGACAAACTTTGTGTGATGAGCATGATTGTTTGTTCTGTGTCTGGGTGTGATTTATCTATAATATGTATGTATTTATAAATTATATAAGTATGTATATCAGTTGTCTGGTTACCATAAGACAAGCTCTGCTTAGCTTGGAATCAGATAGCCGTGTGTGAGTTGTCCCAAGATATTTATTTATTACCTAAACATAACTATAGCGAACAAAACACTTTCAAAACTGTTTTTTATTCCATTAATTGGCCACTAATATTTCCAGGCCGTACTGAGAATTTTCTACAAGTGTCAGCCATTCGCACAGCTATCAAATTATATCAGATTTAGAATTAAACCCATAAGATGCTTGATCTTATACATTTTTAGACGGTAGAAAATAGAAGTCGATAGTCTGGAAACACTTTTAAGTTTAACTTGTAAACTTGTTTGATAGCTCTAAAGCTTCCTTGTCTATCAAGTTAGGCTTTAATAATATATTACGAAATAAACTGAACTACAACATAATGTGTGAAGTCACTTAGTATATTGCTTGTTTTTGTATCAAGGCACTATGGTAATTGCCGTCATCTTCGGCCCCAGTGGAGATAAAAAATTATGTCAAACAAACTAATAATCTTTTGAATTTAATCTTACCGTAGTAAGGTTGTATTTTATTTAGCTTATGCTAATATTTACTTATTTACGAAGGAGGAAGAACCTCAGACATGATTTTTTCTAAAACAATCCCTCTCAGAGAGAAACGAAATTTAAAACAATTGACTAACATGAAAATAAAAATAGAGAACACAAAAAAGAACGCGATTTAGTATGCACCTCATAATCCCTTAAGAGAAAAATAATTTACATTAAATGTACTACGTGATATTTTGTGTCTCATAATTTCAGTTTTTCAGTGCGAAAAGAACGCCGGCTTGGCTTTGTTACGTAAACTTTTTCGTACATAATAGCGTTGAGTACCACCTTGTGTAAGAAGAGTAAGTTACAAAATATTTAAAGGGCCATCCACTTCATGTGTACAATGCTACAAGGATCTTTTGGCAGTTGAATAACGTTGACAGAAAGCGCTGTCGGTTAATATTTGTCAAAATAATGTTTTGAAAAACAAGATGGCCTTGCTAGTTTCGATTTTGACCACTCGCACGTCTTATTAGGACTTCCTATTGTATGTTACGGAAACCACCCGAAATTATATATTTTTTTTTTTAATATTAAAATAGCCATTAAGCTACCAAGTTTGAATTTTTCTCTTTATGAAAAATTCAAACAGTGACAAAAAACTTAAAGACATCATGAGACCTAATCTCAACCAAAACCCATTGGTATAAAAAAGTCCAGTACAAATTTTGGTAAAATCACCAGTGCTCTCACTGGTGATTTTATCAAAATTTGTACTGGAAATTTGGCACCGTCTCTCTGTGTTTTGTATGATCTGAATCCAAACTAAAAGATCCCTTCTAAGCCAATAGGTTCAACACCAATCAGCTTCAAGTTTTAGAACAATCTAATTCGACAAATTTCGTTTTGTTACAATATTGTACTAAAAGTTAGTAAGCACTATAGGTGCTTAACAAAATCAAGACAAAATAAATGACTTTAGACAGGCTTTCAAATACAATTATTGTGTTCAACTTTCGATCACCAATATAATTCATTAGTGTTACGCGGGACCATAGAAAAGAACGTGATACAAAGTACAAATGGAATTGATCCGACCAAAGAGGTATGCACACACAATGGCAATACGTTTCATTGCAACAATTCATTGTCTTAATTACTTCGTTGAGCAGACGAATGTATCAAACCAGAGAGGCAATAGATGCATACATAAATTCACGTCCGCCTCTCATAGGGTTAGGCAGAAACTATAGAACACAACCTGGTACAATCCTAACCTTAATCCGTAATAATCATAAATTAAATTCACTTATTTCGGACAAGGGAGATCTATATTTTTTTAGTATAACAAGTGGCTTGTACTCTAGAGTTAGTAGCAGTAAAAAATAATAAAATATTAATACAAAAGATGACAAAATAAAAAAAAACAAAATATTTTTATTTTACACTAGCTGTTCCCCACGGTTTCACCCGCGCTGCTCAGCACCTGTTGGTCGTAGCGTGATGTTATATAGCCTATAGCCTTCCTCAAGAAATGGACTATCCAACACTAAAAGAATGTTCCAATTCCAACCAGTAGTCCCTGAGATTAGCGCGTTCAAACAAACAAACTCTTCAGCTTTATAATATTAGTATAGATAGGCCTACATGGGCACTTATAAAACGTCGAGAAAAGATGCACGGTTCGGGTAAGTCATTTCCAATGGAGAAGAACCGGCAAGAAACTCTATGGTTACTCTTTTAAAATCATTTAGTTTTACAATGTTGTTGTTACAGCGTTAGCACTTAAAAAAAAAAAGCAGGAACAATGTCATACTTAATCAACCTCCGAACAAAATGCCCAATATTTGGAGTATAGCTCTCCGCGACAGCTCTCATAAATGCCAACGAAGTTTTCTTTCACAAAATACCAAGGTATAAATCAATCCATATTATTTTTAGCTTCCGTAAATAATAAGATTATCATATCTCTATAAAGCACACAAAAACATCTATGCGCAACAAATACCATGAAAATAAAACCTGACTCTGAAAGGGTTAAACACTCGCTGTATTGAATGTATGGAGAATTAACACCCCTATCGCTGTCGGTCCAGTTAGCTTAATCCTTGGGGGTCTTATTGACCCCCTGGCTCCCAAAGTTATTGAGTTTTGTACCTCACTGGTATGGCCGGGGGATAAACACCGCTTTGAATGAATTTTATCTGATGGCTCGTAGACATTTTGTTAGTTAAATTGTTGCCTTTGATTGAAGTAAGCCCTTCTTTTGCTTAGTTTAACGGGATTATTATCCTTGCTTCCTTACTAATATTATAAAAGCGAAAGTGAGTTTGTTTGTTTGTTACCTCTTCACGCTTTAATGGCTGAACCGATTTGGATGAATTTTGGTACAGAGATAGTTGGGAACCAGGAGACGGACATAGGCTAATATTTTGAAAAAAGTGGGATGTGAGGGAGAAAGAGGAAAGAGAAGGTAAAACTTAGCGTTGCTATTACAAATCAATAAGGCGCAAGGGGAACTGTGTTACCCCAAATTTAACGCGGGCGAAGCCGCGGGCGAAAGCTAGTTAATATTAAAAATAAGAATCATTTATTTGCTTCAAATTTAGGTTTTGCCAGATGTTGAAATAGCTGGTT
Organism: Ochropleura leucogaster; assembly: GCA_958449745.1. Taxonomy (NCBI): domain Eukaryota; kingdom Metazoa; phylum Arthropoda; class Insecta; order Lepidoptera; family Noctuidae; genus Ochropleura; species Ochropleura leucogaster. The sequence continues at coordinate 13,176,511 of OY288220.1, read as the reverse complement.
TAGGCACAACTTATTTTTTGCCTTTTTAGGTAGCCATAATGCTATATATTAAAAAAAAAACCTCAAGCTATTTAATGTAAAAATAATAAACTGGCAATATAATTGTATTTAAAATATACATAATACCTTAAAATTATATTTTTTTTTTGTAGCATTGCATGGCTTATAGTTTGCATTTTAGAGGTTAAACTGTAAATTTTGGTTGGTCTGAAAAAACTGTTTTTTTTAAATAACCTCTTATATGCCCTTTGAGTACATGTTATGATGAGGTACGCTGATTGTTGTTTTATTAAAAAAACTGCATCAACAGCATGAATAGTTAGTACTAAAACTTTTTAAATACTGGCATATAGTTGACATTTATTCAAGTAGAAATAAAATTAATTAGGAAACGGGTAAGTTTTGAAAGTGGAATAAATGAACTTCTGTTATTTTTTGGTGTCTGCTTATCAAATTCCGGCTTATGTAACGGAATCTGGCTGAAACAAAGAAGCTTATAATATTTAAATATGCACAATGAGGTTTCTCTAAAGCTGCATTATCCTTTAAGACTTAAACTCATTTCAAAATAGATTAAATCTTCCTTTTTAAACATATTGTAAAATAGAAGAAATTCAATGTATGTTAACATCGATTACTTTAAAATTAACCGCAAACTTGTTGGAATTTAATAATTATTACTAACACACAGATCATTAATGATTAAAATGTTATCAACTCACGTACGTCACGAGATGTGCTGAGGAATTAATGTATTGTTATAACATGAAATAAGTGAAACGGAATTATACTGAATTATGAATACAGTGATTACGATTTTAAAATGAATACCTATAACACAATTTAATATTACCTGCAATCTCCAGAATAAAATTGTATTTTTTTATTTGCTTAAACTGTAGGTACATACAAATATGATGCTTAAAACGTATTGGAGATCCTCGTATAGTTAGTTCCTTAGCTAAGCATGAATGATTGTCAAGTAAATATAATCTTAATTAATGAAAATTTATAAACTAGTCTTTGTGATAAATTAAATATCTTAAATACCTTTAACCTTAAATGTTTTTACATTTTGACTCAAGTAACACATTGATGATTGAGAAGGTTTTTAAATACATTATTTTACAGTTTTTTAATAAACAATTAACACTTTTATTTCTTCCTTCTATAAATCATATCCTCAATATGATCTTCTCTGTTTATTTTGGAAAAACATAATTATTTTCGGCGCCTGACTTAGGTCTTATAGAGGCTTGTAACATCCGAAGGGTTAAGTAGAGGTGAAGAAGAGCACTTGGGGCCCAAACATAACTAGCAAAATTGTATCATTGGTGCACCAATATCTAAACATAAACATTCATATTTTCCACATATTTCTCACTAATCAATTACAATACTAGCAATTATGCCCTCAACACGATCTCTAAGAAATTACCAAAAGAAATCTTGGCTACAACTCAATAATCGAATCCTAGGAATCGAATAAGATGGAAACGTATTCGATACAAATAAACATCGATGTTATCGGTACACCTCTTGAAATCGCATTTATATTTGGAACGCGTAGAAGAGCCCCTTCGCATTAATATTGGTTAGTACTGCGTAGTTGGTGGCACCATGGTGTTTTGCGAAAATTCTGAATTGTTTAGACTCTTATTATTATTACTCGCATTTGAGGAATTTTACGTGAGGGCTTATTAATTAAAACTACGTGCCATAAAATTGCGGGTAGATTATTAGAAAAATAAATTGAAAGAATTCGGAATTTTTTTTTTTAGTTACCGTGCAAGAACATTAACAGAAAAAAAATTGAAATCGTGATATGACTGTGACTGTGTCATTATAACTGTGATAATCATGTCGTGTAATTATTGAATCGAATCTGTTTACGCCACTTGCTAAAATACATACAATTCCAAAAAGTAAAATTCCAAAACCATTTTTAACAATAAAACAGAGTTGATCACTAATTAAGTTTACTGTTAAAACATGCAACAACAAAATAACTACTGGCGTCGCACTACAAAAAGTTTTTAACAATATTACTTACATCAGCAGCTTTAAAAGGCAGCTTAAATTCCCGAATTTCAAAATAAACTCGTCGGCAAACAAAGGGTTAATGAATCAAGTAATTGTATAATTACGGTCCACTCGGCTAGTTATGTACTGTATAAATTAAAACATTATTTTTGTTTCAAAGGTGGATTGCAGACAATCAGACAACATTTTGCTTGAAAAGCAAGTGTTTTATGTTAATAAAAATAACCATTGAAGACTTTTCATAGAAAATAATTAATTACATTATTAGTTTTCGAAAACAGTCAAAGACTAATCAGTAAATGTCAGAGATGTTTGTAAAAATGATTATAAATATCGTTACAGCTGTTAAACTAAAACTGAAAAATCTTTTTAAACTAAAACTGTTTGCAAAACAGACAAGTGAAAATAACGCTGATTGTTAATCCAAGTTTTGGCCAACTTTAACCCATTATAAGCTCTGCAGAGCAGGCTATCTCTCAATGACATGAAGTCAGTGCACCCTTCATAAAATTGTCCAATAAAATTAAGCAGATAATGTATAAATTACTAATTTAATACCTCAATAACGAAGATCACCAACAAAATCAATAACCGATAATCGGCGATACAAAATCATTACCGTCTGTACCGACCCTAACATCGGAAGGCAGTCCATTTATTTTGTTGGCTGGTATTAAGGAGACCGTTCAAAGGGTTAATAATACGGTATTTGAGCATTGTAATCACTGTTCCCAAATTGTTCGGTTTACAGACGTCGGAACGAAATCTTGAGGGTTTTTGATGAATAAGTTTGTAATGGAAAATGTTTTGAGACAGGGTTTTTAAGTGGATTGTTTATTTTGTATCTTTGGTTTCCGTATTCGTATTAATTACAGAATACATTTTTGTAGGGTTCGCAATCATTAAAGATAATTGTTTTCTTAGATAATTATCGTGATAAGTGCCACTTCCAAATTAATTTTGAACCTGTAACTTTATGACGTAAGTAGTACGCAGGTAGTCAATAAACAAAATACAGAAAAAAGCTTTTTCTCATTAAACAAAAGCTCATCTCTCTCAATGTCGAAAATATAGGTAAATTACCCCCGAATACTGAAACGTCACTCAAAATTTAAGTACCACTACACTTGTTAACAGATACTCAAAAGTGACGTTTAACAATACAAAATCTAAAGTTTAAGAGCTACTCAAATGTTAAGAAGCCCTTAAATTTTGAGTGACGTTTTAGTATTCGGGGGTTAGATTTTTTTCTAGCGACTTGGAACTGAGTATGTATTGACAGGAACTGTTAGCGTCAATTAAAATCGCCATCAAATCGCTAAGTAAAAGGAGAAGGTCATAAAGGTCGTTATCACTCGTTGAACTGGAACAAAATAATATCTATTTCCACTTTTGGTATTCTAAAGTAGCACAACTAAATGATATTGAATAAAATCGCTTCGAGTGAGCAGTTTGTTGTTATCAGGTGGTGCGGACGGAGCTAATTCCTAACTCGGTATCTTGTGCCATAATCTAGTGGCTGGCCGAATCCTTCCGCTGAACAGACGCCTTCTCTACATATGTAAATGACACAGTATAAAAAATTTACAGTAGATTAAATAGTTAGCTACTGCAAAAATAAACAGAAGTGATTAATGGATTGGGTTTTCGGTCTGCGAGTGTTTCTTTTACGTTTTAAAAATTTGCTTTTTAGTTAGTTTAAAGTCACCTGAATTTTCGTTTAAATAAAATAACTCTGTTTAATTCCACGTCTTATGGTTAAGTATTCAAATTACTCAGCTTTAAAATTAAACAAAAAAGTGCTCCTAGTACACAAACAGTTTTTGAAACTTCATTTTGGAATAATGGATCTACCAAGCGGTTCAAGCTTGTTAATTATTACATAAAACGGGCGTGCCGTAAACTGCCCTTATCACACCATAAACTCAGCAGTTTCCCGTAACAAATCTATTTACTAAATTGTTTCACCTTAATATTCTCGAGCCAGCCTCTAAAATAGAGTTCATTAGTCCATCTCCCAATTTAGTGGCCAGCGAGATGTTTCCGTTCGTAGACACCAGCGCGATCTATCTGTATACGTCATAGTGTATGCTTGTTGAGTAGGTTCATTTAAATTTATAATGTCAGTACTCAAGAGACGAAATTGAAGTAGGCTGTGGTAAGATTAAGGTTTTTGGGTTGAGTTGAAATTATGATTATATTTCTACCGTTAGGATTAAGATGTTATTGTTTTGTGTAAGTAAATAAGTACTTACAATTTAATACTTAACTTTACGTTATTGTACTTAATTTAGAGTTTATTTTTGTGAGTTAGTAATCATCAAATAACTTCCCCCGCTCTGGGCGGAGCGGGGGGGGGAGTATCAGATTCATTTCTGCTTTTGCCCTTTTTGTTCCGGGGCCGCAGTATCTCGGTGAGCTACCCATTGCTCACCGGGAGTCGTCTCGCGGCGCCCGACGCCCGGATCGTAACCCGAGGTGGCTGGGTTGATTTGAGGACTAAATCTAGAGCTGCAAATACAATAGTGAAAAGAAACATCCTTTATTTCAATTGTTTTCCTAAATTCATTGAGTCAATGAAAGACAATGCATAAACTAAACTGCTGGGTCAAAAACCACAAAAATGAAATTTTGATGTCACCTAATTTTCTTATTCATCTCCTAAACGGCTTTTAAAAAGCGAGATGTAGATAGTACAAAACGAAATTAATTGTAATGCAGGCCTCTAGTTGAGGATGGGTTAGGTAACTTGTTTTGCAATAAAAATTGCCACAATCACCAACTTTTTTCATCGTTCAGATCAACTTTTCCAATTTCATTTTCACGGGCCGAACAAAGTTGTACTACTGTTACAAATACTCTGTGACTCCGGATGAGAGGCGTCGGCGGAAACGTGCATTGGCAACCGCTCGCAGTTAGTTGCTGCTACGTTTAACGTGCTGGAAACTATTGCTGGCTGATGGCTTCTGCTTTATCTTATTTATTTTATGTGATATGTCTGTATGTGTAGATATAATATGATCGGAGCGAATTTATGAATGTTTGAATTATGATTAATTTTTAGACAATTGTGTACTATGAGGGGTTCGAAAGGCATTCAGAAATACAAAACAAATACGACACAATTTATAGCTTGGTATAAAGTGGCATAGTACTAGTTTTTAGGGAAGAAGACCATAGTATTTTCATAGTACAGTACGTTTATTCCGTGAGCATAATTTTTCTGATAGTACTGATAACAATGACACATTATTATTATTACTAACTTTCGCAGAAAAAGTGGCTACTAAAAAATTAAAACAAAGAGTTTTATTATTAGTTGGTACGTCAAATATATCAAACCGTGTGAAATGGGAAAAGCCACCTAGTTCATTTAAATAAAACTTTAACTTAAACTTTCACAAGACAATAGACACCAAGGAACCCATGCAATTTGCAGGTGAGTGTAGATAAACTCTTTATTTAAACAACTATGCTTTACAAGAACGTGTATTTACTGTTTTCTTTGAACTGTAGCATCCAATATAAGATACTAGCTTTCGACCGCGGCTTCGCCGGCGTTAAATTTGGGGTAACACAGTTCCTCTTGCGCCTTATTGATTTGTAATAGCAACGCTAAGTTTTCCCCTTTCTTCCCTCTTTCTCCCCCACATCCCACTTTTTTTTAATAAAAATTAGCCTATGTCCGTCTCCTGGTTCCCAACTATCTATGTACCAAAATTCATCACAATCGGTTTAGCCATTAAAGCGTGAAGAGGTAACAAACAAATAAACAAACAAACTCACTTTCGCTTTTATAATATTAGTAAGGATAACTAGTGTTCAGGGTGTCAGTAAAACTAGCCGATAACCGACATTAAGATAATGGTGAACTGGAAATACATCACCTACAGAAATATAGTTCAAAAGTTGTCAATGTTAATTGACAACTTTTGAACTATTTACGTACTTACATACATAATTATTCAACTTGCGAAATCATATGATAAATCCTTCAAAAATTTACACATAATACTTTCAGCATACATTTTAGTTAGAAAGTGGAATGTTCTTTCAGTAAACTTTGTAAATATCCGCATACCTGACCCACGGTAGATACTTCGAGAAGTTTGCAAGATATTCGATAACTACGTAAGTGAACTCGAGACGGACTGGAAAAGGTTATATAATTCAATGCACAGTATTTTTTTTTTAAAACGTTGTTCCACACTAGAAATTCCTTTATCGTGGGTGCGTTTACAAACATTCCACCAACAACAACTACCTGTATCAATAAAAGTTCTGCTAGAATCGCGTAAGACTTTGAAAGCAGATCGACATCTGCCTAGCCTTTTCCTAATTCCTGTCTAACTGAATACGGTAGAATATAATCTGAGTTTTACATGGGGGGACTGCCTATCTGACCTCTACAGCCAGTTAGTACTACAGTACGGCCAACGAGAAGCGATACCAAATGTAAAGAAAACCCGTGCTAAAACCCCATCTAAAATGGCCGCCCGAATGTTGGCGAACCCGTCTTAACGTTGTCATGTTTTTGCCGGGAGAACGAGACATTACGACAAAGGCACAAGATGGAAAGAGCTAAATATTAGATTGTCAACGCCACAGTTGTTCTTTAGGTTAATGACCTTTCGTATCGCTTCTCGTTGGCCGTACTGCGATACGCCTTGGTAAGACCGGTTGTCAGACTTTCAGGCCACTGACTATCGGTAACGACTGTCAAACATCTACAAATGACAGCCGAAACCAACTGCTTGACGTTTGTTGCTTGTCCAACAGTGGTTGATAGCGTCACAAATTAAAAAAATATATATTTTGGATCGAGATACAACCTTTTAAACCTTTCACTCTGTTAGGTACCACTGGGAACAGTGACACAATTTTAAAACATGTTTTTTCTCTTTGTCCACCAATGACGGACAGTAAAAAAAACAAATTAACACGAGTCCTAGTACCCCTTTTAAGTATTTTAGGCAGACCATCATCATCTGCCCTTATCTCAAATTATTTGGTGTCGGCAGAGCATGTCATCTTCTTCTACACTCCTCTATTACTCATTATTTTATCAGACATCTCTTTTCTTGCCATATCATCTTCACACAATCATCCATCGTTTCTTTGGCCTTACTCTATTCTTTACCCTGTTTTGCATACCTGTCTATGTTTAAGTTTACCTGTACTACTTAGTATAAAATTTCATGTATAACTGTTTATTTTCCCAAATAAATAAAATAAAATATACTCATCCACAATCATACTCAATACTTTTCTCAAGACGTTTTTAACATTCCCTCGCGTCATGATGATGTCATCTTACAATTTAAAATTGCTCTTCAATCCTGAAGTGAGGACAAATCAGAGAACAATATAATGTTCCTCAGTAACTTACATCTGCTTCTCCGGCTCCAGTGAGTCTGCGTGAAATTAAACGTTCCGTGTCGTGAGACGAGGCGCGTCGACTCTGCTTCATAACTGGGACGAATGAATATTGCTTTTGGCAGCTATTATTATCTGTAGGTACGAATATGTACATTCGTACGTTTGATTCTCCTGAAAAAGAAAATTGGGTTGTTTTTATATAGAATGACTGTTAATTAGGTACAGATACTCAAACACGTGATTGTACTCATAAATTACAAAAAACTTTTAGTGTGAGGTAAACTCTTAAATGACGTTAAAAACAACTGTTCAGTACATTTGTGTTCACGTACAAGACAAAATATGTCTATGAGCAAAACTACAACTTAAAGTATTTCTCTATACAGGGTGCTTATAGACACCTAAAATGATCATTGGGCCTACACTATGTTTTTTACTGTTTCTTTATGACAGTGACTATTGGACAAACACTAAAAACTAACAGCACAACCTGTTTGAGAATATCGGTATATAATTTATTCAATCAATAAAGAATTTTCAAGACGGATGTCATATTAAAATTTATAATAAGACGTTTGATGTTTTAAGTAATAACATAAATACGGTATTCGTCAAAACAAATAGGCCAAATAAAATAAAACCTTACACATAACATTCCATATTCAATATGTCCCTCTCCAATCTCAACACAATGACATTCGAAACTTAATTTAAATTCATCCAATTATAAAGAGTCTAGCGGAGTCGAGACGGAAGTGACAAATTGCAGGAAACGCCAGTACTTCGCCACCATTGTGTGCGCCTGTGATGAAAGATGCGAGTCTGTGAATATGTCGGCTGAATATGCGTCTTGAATTTTAGTTGATTAAAAATGTGTCATTTTCTGTGATTTGCAGTTTTGAGAAACAATTTTATGAATGTGTTTTAGTGTTCTAAAGGATGAATTTGTAAAACAAAACAAATGTTATACACATTTTTTGTCAATTTGAACAGTGCAATGTTAGCTAGAAAATGAAGACGTAATATCATCATCGACCTACAGCTGTCCATTGCTGGTTATAGGCCTCCCCAACCGCACGTCATTTAACTTGATTTTCGTCAACTTTCATACAGTTGCTACCAGCCAACTTGCGAAGATGGTCGCTACACCGAGTGTAAGGGTGTCAGACCTCCGGGGTTGCTCGAAAGAGATACCGCGGGCCCGGAACATAAAGGGCAAAAGAAGGAAATTATTTGAAGATTTACTATACGCAAATAAGTAGTTAAAGTGTCGTCTTCAATCTATGTAGTCGATGTCATTGTTAACTAGTTGCAACCTTAGTGTAACTTCGATTTACAGAGAATGTTGATAGTTTGTCGTATAAAAACTGCTCTATTCCTGCCCCTACTTGAAAAATATTTCATCTGAACCGAAAACCGATTACAAAACCCTTTTTTCTAATTAACACACTACAATGGATGTTCATTATAAGATAAACAGCGAACCCCACTGCTACAATAGCGATCCAATTAACAAACCTAATAAAATTAGATATAATATTTTCTCTCCACACAATTTAAACACATAAATAATTCTAAATTTAATTTTCTAGTGAATGTACAAAGTTATTCCCAGAACGTTTTGAATTCAACGCAGATAGACTAATTAAAGTCGGCCAAAAAACGGTGGTGGGTAATAATTTAGCTGTGGGTACGTTTGGCTAACTGAAATATTTATGCTGTGGCCTGTGGGACATTTAGCCTTTTGGTTGTCCCAGAAGAGATGGAGATTGTTTTGATTTTGTAATGTTATAGTCAAGTTGATTAAAATATGCTGTGTTATTAGTAGTGTTATAAATTTTTTAAGCCCCGAACATTTTAACCACTTGCTGTTTTATCGTAACTGCATAGTTGGTAGGATCCCCCAGATTTTTTCTTGCACATTTAGTTGAAGTGCAAATTTGAAAAATATGTCTTTTTGCTTCAAGGTGTTACTGTGTTATGACATTTAAACACGCTTTTATCCGAAATGGTGGACCATCAAAGATGGCGGCCTAGTTATTTTTATGCATTTACATGATATAGATTTTAAATGATCGCTAAGAATTAAACAAGAAAGGTTTTTTAGGTATAATATTATTCTATTGCTTACGGTATCTTAAATTTAGTAGCGCAATTGAACTTCTAACTTTGATATTGTAGAGTTTTATTTCCTCAACTAATAATACAACTAAAAATCTGCATTTAATTCAAAAAGCAAGTGGATTTACTATTTAGTGTGTATATGAGCACTGTAGGCTTAGTGCCGCCACTAATGCATGTTGTTTGTTCCGTTCGTCTGAGGGAAACCACTAAACGGATTGTGATGGATATTGTGCTCAGTATTCATTCGTAACCAAAATAGATTTTAGGCTACACTGTTTTAGAAATAGGTTTATGAACTTATTCTAAGTCGTAAAGTTGTTTAGTGCAATATTTGTGACTAATAACAAAACATTAATGATGCCTGTAATGTGTACACACGAAGACATATCAATCTATACAAAACCAGTTTATACTGATCTCATAACAACGGATCGTACACCGCGGATTTCTCGTACGATGAGAGATCCGCATAAACTGGTTTTGTATAGGTTGATGTGTCGTCGTGTGTACCTCTGCGTAACTTCGGGGATTAATATAGTTTATAAACTACATTTATTTTGGTGGTGAAAAATACATTATAGTAATATTGAAAGTAAAATCGTTTTAAAGCTACTAAGTATAGTTTTAACGTACATGAATTTCTAATCAAAATGTATGAGAATCTAAAATTCAGTGTTTTGTAAATGATTCTAGGTTTGATTTACAGATAAGGCAATCTAGCATTGTGTATACATAATGTTTTGGATTATTGAAATAATATATATTATAATCTTAATGAAAGTTAAACAGAAATACATTTTGTTACAATTGTAGGTATACATATTTAATAAAAAAAAACGCATTTCTTTTAAATTTTGTCAGACAAGTTTTTTGGAATACGAAAGTAATATAATTTCGCCTTTCGGTGCAAAAACAACAGTACGTTCCAAACAAAAGAACATCATTTTGCACTCCGCATTGATTGCATTGCCGAAAGCTCTCAGCTATAATGCATTAAAGCTGAATTAATTTAATATAGGTACACTGGAAACCTCTGTACTGACAAAATGTGCTGTCGAAATGATGAAACTAAATTTCAGAAATATTTTAGCAAGTGTTATTTTATGACATGACCAATCATGTTGAGACAAAATGGGTTAATACAGGGGCAATAGTCTTTGGTCCTATCCTTCCATTTAATCATCATTTTCGCCGTTTTTTTGCGGGTGGGAAATCATCAAATAACTTCCCCCGCTTTGGGCGTAGCGTGGAGGAGTCTGTTCTAAAATGCACCATAACAATCTGTCTTCTGCTTTCTGTATCTTGTCTTGTCTTGTTCATAACCTGCTGAGGCTGACGACCCATCTACCTCGGGTGACACACTCTACTCCTATATCGACACGTGATCTCCTCTGCAAGATTTGTTCACTATACTGGCTATTGGCTCTGTCAATAGATATGGCCAGGATACTGCTATTTTAGTTAAGAACTCTGCAAATGATATTAATACAATTTTCCACTGACTGTGCCGTTGCGTTGTAATGTCACTTTTCAGTGTACCTTCACGAAAATAACCTCCAAAGTTTTAATCGAAGTCTGATAAATTAAATGCATAAAGGACAAAATAAATATACAACGTCGTTTTTTATATACAAGGAGATTAGCATACTCCATAGCAAATGTCTTCTCCATTCTTCGAAATATTGTACCCCAATTGCTCAATCATGACTTTACACGAAAAGCCACCCCTACCATAAAAACCGCTTGAAAAATTTCGGTGCTATTAACATAATAATGATAAAAAGAAACATATTTCTATGACCTCCTTCCCTTCAAAAAGGGAAACGGGAAAAGACGGCAATTTTCCCTGTCATCGTCATTTCATTCACATCGTCTCCTCTGATTAATATTTCCATACATGTCGTTAAGAGCTGAGGGTTTTGTTAAATAATTGTATCGTTGCCTTCTTCGTGTTTCTTTGAGAACGTTTTCTCAGAATTAATGCATTTTTATCCGGTTCTTCGAACTGGAATTTGTTTTTACTGAAACGAGACTTTGAAGTGTTGAAGAGTGTTTTCATCAACTTTCAAGCGTTTTCGTGGGAGATATTGATGAGCTTCGTGTTTGTATCCTGTAAAGATGCAGTTGCTTAGTATATTATTAATGATACATTTTATATTAAAGCCATAGATGGTCTTGAGAGAGAGGTCTAAAAAGAACTAGCTTTTAAACTTTTCCCGGATCCAAACTAAGTTACACTGTCACTTATCACTCATTTTATAAGTGTAAGGGGAAGTTCTGTTTTACTGCCTTGAGGTTAAATATTAGAACCAGTGCCTTTTTTAATCGTGTAAGTTTATTTGTGTTACTAACAATAGTTTCTAAGTCTGTATTTATACTAACAATGTGGGATCAAGATATTCGTAAATAAAAAAATGAATTGAATTGACTTATCACTACTCATTATTTCTTTCATGATTTTCCATTTTTATGAGCTCGAAGATATTCTCAAAGTGACAGAGTAAATTATTTAGATTTTAAATATTATGCGGGTCTGTGGACGCCGAGCACTGGGTAGCTCACCGTCTGTCCGTATTGTGTGTCGACGAAGCTTTAGTGTACAACGCCTGCAAGATATGTCAGCAAAGCACCCCTCTGCTTTGCTGACATATCTTGGAGCTGCACCTGCTAGGGCACCCTGATAGTTGTTCGAAAGAGATACCGCGGTCCCAGAACAAAAAAGCCATAAGAAGGATGATGGGTGGGTTTTAGTCAGTAAAACTCTGACACTCCTCGCGCTCCGCCTAGAGCGGGGGAAGTCGATTAAGTTAAAATTAAAAAAGCATAATATTATATTATATTCAACAGTATCAACAAAAGCTTTTTGATACAAATGTCATTGAAAACAACATTAACTTTCCACGTTATGGCTGATAGGTGGTATGATTTATCTACGTCTATTACAATTCTAAAACTTTTAGGAACACTGATTCTTCTTCAGAAACCATCCATCTATCTGGGGTCTAATTCAACCCCAGATGTAGAGACAGCAAAATTGGTTGGTGATTGATTACTATTGATTTTCCACATTACACGTCACCTGGACAAGCCAAGTATACCAGATTACAATCAGTTACTAAAGTTAGGGCTAAACGATATTGCGTCACAGTACGTGAACCCCGTACCTTGAGACAATTACTCATTGTGATAAATGTTCCGATCACCTCACATCTACTGAGCGTGGAGATTTTTCCTCCTTGCTTAACGTTTACGAAGCGTTTCCTATAATGTATATACGATGTAATGCATCGTGACACAACTTTTTACCAAGGAGTCAGTCGTGCTGTTCTATAAGAATACAGCGTCGTGCTTAGCGCTGCTGCAGCGTCTGGGGCAATCCTAGGATGAAGGCTGTATTCTTAAATATTGTTTTCTACAGTAATTTTAAAATTCGAAGGTTTGGTACTTTTCTGTGAAACAGTTGTTTCTTTTTCATTTAAGACAGTTGCTTCTTTTAAAAAAATAAATACTTCCAAACCTTTATTTCCCGAAAGAGTAACCAAATTTAAAACACAGTATCGAAGCTTTTCGCAAGTTATGCTTATCGCGCGTTATAAGGGACATGCTTATTTCCATCAACGTACCATGAATCTAGGCTCCAAAGTGCGGTGGACATATTATTATTATTAATTGTTTATTTCAGGTATTAATTTACCCATATAATTTTCGCAATGTATTGTTGAATTAAATTATTACAATATAAGATAAACATAAAGTATTAAAATTAGATTAGAATTAACAACATTGGACGTCTATATATGTATATCGAAAAATTCCATGCACAAACTAAATAATCAGTCTAGATAATTCAGTGACATTAACTATGTCATAGTCCAAAATGTATCAGTTTGACTAGCTTCCGAAATGTTGGTTATGTTTAAACAATAATTTAAAGTCGCCATAGAAATGAGAAACACTTTGACCTTTGAACAATGAGGGTCGCCGAGTCGAGTCGGTTAAATATTCAAACTTTTATAAGTCTACAAACTAAGTCATTTTAAAAACTGGTAGCCATTCCAACCAAGAAATGAATGAGAAGCTCGTTTCCGAACGATTAAATGAACTAAGTCAATTACGATCCGGAATGTTAAAGAGGGTAAATGTTTGCAGAAACGTTGATTTTTATTTCAGAACTGAATGGTTTAACTTTGTAGAGTATTTTAAATATTCAAATCAATTTCAATCATATTAGAGTCCAATTTAAAAACAATTATTTGTGAACTGTATTACGCGCCATTATTTTATAAATTGGCAATCTAAACTGGTAGGGTAATGTGAAAAGAACGTTTTTTGTGCTTACTAAATCGACCATCCACATATTCCAGTTATCTAAAATCAGGTTTTCTAAAGCTCTATATAGTCTTTATCCCAGCATTGATAACGTGGAAACTGGCGGTAATTAAATACAAATCAGGACTATATTCATAGAGATCTAAATCTAAAATTGAAACTAAACTCGAAATTACACAAATTCAACAATCACATGAAACTGCACTTTCAGAACAACCACAAATAATTGCAAATGCTATTTCTATGTCACGTCACTTGAAGAAATAAAAAGAGATTGTACAGGAGTGATAACCCAGAATCTTAAGCTTAACGTTGATTAGCGAATTATGCGGAAAACGCCCTTAAAATGGGGCAAAACGGGGTGAAGAGGGGGTGTTATTGGGCCATTTCTTCTGGGACTTACATGAGGCCGTATATCGAGGATTTTGTCAGTATAAGACACCCACTTGTTTCAGAATGGGGTGTTTTGCCCGAGATTTATGGATAAGGCAAGGAGTTTATGTTGTAAAAAGTTATCAAGCTTATCCTCTGTGCGAGAGAAGAGGGTTAAGTATTAAATAAGCCCTTGTAGGTTTTTGATGAATAAATAAGCTTTTTCTTGACAGAGGTATTCCTCATTTTCTTATTATTAGATGTTACGTAAACCAAATATCGGACTTAGCTTTGCCCATTAGTTATAAAAAAAATATATTTTCAAGCACATATTTAAAAATAAACCTTGTGAAAATTTGGATCTTTGAAAGCTCCCCAGGTATGGCTCAGAAAAACCCGCTTCATCTTCATTAGGGGTCTTATCGCACTCATTATGAGTATAGTGCAATATTCGTTCAATTTGAAAGGGCTATATCTTAAAATGAGCCACGTAGATCAATATTAAAATTAATACAGAAAGAAGGCTACCCAAGGGAGGAGTTTTACCTGGCCAGTTTCTTGGGCACATTATCAGCTGACAGTGTTGAAGACCTTTTTGATACCTTTTTATAGACTAACTGAGCTTTCCCCCGCGGCTTCGCCCGCGTTGAATTTGGGTAACACAGTTCCTCTTGCGCCTTATTGGTTTGTAATAGCAACGCTAAGTTTTCCCTTTTCTTCCCTCTTTCTCCCTCACATCCCACTTCATCCCACTTTTTTTAAATAAACATTAGCCTATGTCCGTCTCTTGGTTCCCAACTATCTCTGTACCAAAATTCATCAAAATCGGTTAAGCCATTAAAGCGTGAAGAGGTAACAAACAAACAAACAAACTCACTTTCGCTTTTATAATATTAGTAAGGATTATTTTGTTTTCTTTGATTGTTCAAATCTAATTTTTTAGAGTGAGGTTTGGAAGGAGAGCTGGGAACGGCCTTTTCCCAGCAGTGGGCAATTGAGTGGCTAGCTGGCTATAGGCTAGTCTTGTTTAAATTGTTGTTGTGCAATAAAGTATATTCTATTCTACTTTATTTTAGAAAAAAATGTTTAATGAACATTAAATTAAATAGTTGCCTCCTTCGTTCAGTCTCTTCAAAAGCTATAACTTATAATTACCGACGATTGCCCACTTTCCCATTCGATCCTTTTATAACCAGGCAATCATAAAATAGATAAGTTCATATTTGCAGCCAAAATGTAATGAGTAAGTGAAGCTCTCAGCCATATATTAATAAAGCTACGTTGGCGCCGTGCCACTTGACTACGATTTGATATAAGATTATTCTAATGACCATGTCTCATTTTTATATTGCCTGTAATTCATGTTATCTTAGTACTTTATCGCCTTACCTTGTGCTTCAACTCTTAACTTCATGCTTGCATTTGTGAAAGTACTTTAAATAGATCAACACTCGAATAGCTTTTTTCTCAAGAATAATTATTGTAGTTTGACATCTTTTAAATAAAAAATCTTTGTCAATTATATTTCTGTTAAGACGGTAATTGATTTATACTTAAAATAAAATACTACCTGTTTTACATATTTTTTTAAACTTGGTTAGTTTTTAACTGATAAACTAAGCATTCCTAGACCGTTGTTGTGTCTTAATCTTAGCATGCGTTTTGTACCTAACTGTATGAGTTGGCCATGAAAACCCTACGCCAAGATAATAGAGCAGAGGATTCCGGAGCAGTGGTGCTCTGCTCCTCAGGCCATGCAGGCGAAGGAATATGTGCATCCCACCGTGTACTCTCTCGCCTCCATGACCTGAGGAACTGAGCAGATTCATCTGAAGAGCCGACCGGCGAAGAAGATGATGGTAAGAGTTTCTTGTTAATTATAGAGGTAAAGAAAGTTACGATATGTATTTTCTTTATTTATATTTATATGTGTGAATCTTTTAAGTGCTTCTTACTTTAAGACATAATTAGTCCAGCTGTGGGAGAATTGAGAGATTACCAAAAAATATTAGTAAGAACATTGTACTAACTATACTTCAACGCATATTTTCTTAATTACTTTAAGATGCATCGCTTTAATTTAAATCTTAATAATCTTACCGTTAATAATGTTAATTTGAGTTCAAAGTAAACTTTACGTTGACTTCAATTTTGACTTGGGTTACGACATTAAACTTTAAATTGAGTAACTGGATCGTTCGGCAACTTTGTTAAAATTATGTGGTTACAGAGTTTCCCAAATATTTGGTATTTGTCGGTCCATTATTTATTTTATGTTTGAACAACCATTTACTTTAAGTCTATCAAACGAATTGACTGATTTATTGCTAAAGTAAAATGTTTTGCAACAAAAAAATCTTCAATACTATGTATAATAATATAAGGAGTTAAGGTTTGTGAGATTGTAGGCGGTAATCTGTAGATATGAACCGAATAAAATGCCACGTTATTTTAGAGAATAGGAATACGCCACTCTATGCCACTTAGGAGCTGAGCAGCGGGCATAGCCGCTGGGCACAGCTAGTTATTTAAATGCTTATAAATTCTACATTTTAACTTGGGACTTCCAACTACCAGTATTGGACAAAAGAAAACAAGATTTTGAACTATAGTTTGTAGCTTTATTATATTGAAACAAAGATAGTATGGACAAGGATAACCCAAACATTACCAACCATCATTTACTCTGGTGCCGTACCAACTAGAAACTTTAATGTCCGTCTGTCAAGACCCGTTATCTCGGGAACCGGTTTGGTATTAAAGCCAAATTATACTAAAGTTGGTGGTCCCTTGGAGCTGAAAAAAAAAACAGACAAAAATGGGCTTAATACCACAAGGACCTCTCTACCAGACACACCTTACATACACCTTATCGTGTTATTAAGAAATTACAGTTGCCTTAATCTACTTATTTGTTAACTGCTTGGGATTTGGCTTCCAGTCTAACCGGATGCAGCAGAATACTAGTATTTCACATGAATCAATTTACCTACCTGATATTCACAGTTCAGTTAGTACTGAGTTATATGATACACTTTTTATCGACTATCAGTATAATAATAATGTTTTTTTTTTTATGATATTTAAAAAAAATATTTAAAAAGACGTGTGTGCAAATAAATTAAATACTATAATGCAATGATCCACGGGTTAGTTACAAACGCTCAATATCGAACCGAGCGGCTGTTAAAATTAAACTTTTCACAAACAACGGAACAGTTTGTTTACAGTTACGACTATTGTATTTTGGAACACACCGTTTCTTTACAACCATATTATCATCATCAGTAGTTCGTTTACAATGTTACTTATATATCTAATAAGTAATGTGGACAGGATTTCCCTCTGAAGATAAAAGCGCAGTTACTGAGTAACCGAATGGAGTTTATTACACCTATCTCGGAGCTAGTTCATGTGTGCTGACTCAGACCTGCATTACATTGAACATGGTACTGTTAAGATATGGTGAGAAGGTTCATTTTATAAAAGTTCCTTGATTATTTTGTCGAACGGTTTTTATTAAACTAATGCCGTATTGGTGCCGATTCTAATAAACCACCGGATTAGACTGATATTAAAATGACATCTAATAATATTTAATGTTATTTCATACCATTTTAGTCGTGATTATAGATTATCCAATTTAGATTGACAACCACTATTTTGTGCCATTGCCAATTTCTCTAAATTGAGTAACATAACTATTAATAACGCTGTCAAACTATAATATGTTTGAATTCTGTCACTCAAGTTCAGAAGAGGAAACGTCCTTTGACAGGATTCAACTAAATTTTTGAATTTTTTTTGAGAAGTTTTAGTTTAGTTTGTAACAACAGAATTGACACCATTATATCAGTATTGCCAACGCAACTAACACGGTAATACAACTACACAGTACTCTCACAAGTTATTATGTCTTGTGACTGAGACTGTAACTTCATTATTTTATTTCTTGACATTCAAAAATGCCTGTAATAGGCTAATGAAAATAAATGGTTTGAGTTTGAATGCTCCCAGCCATCTGTAGGCCTACTATGACATCTTAAAGCAGAACTTATTCCACTAAGTGAAAGAGATGGTGCTAGACACCCTGTATAGCTCTGTCCCTTTCCCTCAGCGGAATAAGTTCGGCTTTAACACGTCATGGTAGGGTAGCTGGGCACTTTTCCTATTGACACCAATGTAGACGAACTTTGTAATGTTATGCTATGTTTACTAAATAGCGCTGTCCTGCCAGTATCAATCAATAACCGTGCAGCAATAAAATCTGATAAGATCTAACCACAAGTAACAGATATTTGTATGGCATACAGATTTGTTTCGGCTTCTTATATGAGAGTTTAAATGTTTGTTAAACGCACCCCGACACTAGAGAAATTGTCAGTTTGAGAAAAAGCTTTAAAAATCTAGCGAAATTAGCAGGGGCTCTAGAAAAGTGACTATCGCGATCAAATCGTTTAACATAATTATATTTGTCTACCATTTTTGGCTATTTTTGATTTAATACTAAGTCTTGTTTGATGGACTATAAATGTTAGACTTTGATAGGCCAATTTAAGGTAAAACGAGGGCGTTCTAATATATAAAGCTTTAAGATAGTTGATAATGATAAACAGCTCTCAGTTTTGTACCCCGTATGGATTAAGTCTTCGATTCAAACTTCGTGCATGGCGCACTAAAGTTCACATATTCGTTGCCGCAAGGATACCGCTCGTAAAAATAGTCGGTGTGTGCGACTATCGTAAAAACGTCCTTATGAGACAAGTTATATGCGGAAGCGGTTTTATGTTTAAGGTACATAAGTTTTGGGTGTAAAATTTTATTAAAAGTTGTAAAGTGACAGTTTACTTCATAAAGCTGTAATGAAAGCTCCACAAATTGGCTTTATTCTGTACAAGCATTTGCCTGTGACTGCATCCGCTTGAAGGTAGAACATTATCGCACGCAAACATACTACCACCTACACTAGATATTTTATCTTAATCACTTCAGCCGTTGAGGCATGGAAAGGTAGCAGGATTGTTGAAAAGAGCATTGCAATGTCCGATTGTGATCAATGCCATTAATAGTGGTTTAACATTAATCAAACTCGTAATTCTTGTGACATAGACCTGAGTTCAGTATCCAGAGGGTGCCATTTTATGTCAATCCTCACGTGACGAAATTGTTTTTCTTATTTTGAATCTCATATACGAATTTAATACAGCTATAAAATATGTTTTCCTACTAAAAAAACAATGGTATTTATAACAAAATTCTAGCGCGGTGATCATGTTTTAAAATATTCGGCAGCTTATAATCTCACGAGGTTATTGGAAACTCACTTTATGGCCAGTGGATAGCTCACTGTCCATCTGTCGATTGACGACAGGCCGCGTTAGTGTTCCACGCGCGCTTCAAAGAGATGTCAGCAAAGCAGAGAACCCCCCCGGTACATAAAGGGCATAAAAAGGAACATATTTTAGACAGACTTTTACTGACTAAAACCCTCAAACAGGCGCGCGAGCACTATCGCCTCCAGATCCCACGGTGGCAATCCGGCAAGGAGGCTCGCTGCCTCGCCGGAGATCGTGCGGTAGCCCCGGATCAGCCTAATGGCTACCACCTCTTGTGGCGCGTTCAGGCGGCGCGCCGCTCTAAAGAACGCATCCATACCGGGGAACCGTAAAGAGCCATGGACCGCACGACTTCTATGTAGCCTTAAGTCGCGAATAACCCAATGTAAGTATTTGATGTGAGATCTTCGTTTCTTTCATAGATAGCGCTGTAGCACTTTTAAGTCCCAGGCATACAAGTTTCGTTTACCTTTACTCCTACTGCATTTTTGTTCCCAAAATAAAGTCTTTTTGCCATGTGATTTTACAAGTTGTTCAAATATTTTAGAGTTCGATAAATTCGACGATTCCCCGTTTTACACTGAAATAAAAATGATGTCAATCCACGTATGTAGCAGATTATACGTGATGTATTGAAATCGTATCGATACAATTCAGTTATATGCCTTTCATTTTATTGCATGGCCACTTTGTTTACTATTATCGCCCATCATATTACGCACACACACACACACACTTTTTAAAAATAACTGTTTGACTGATCAAGCAGTGAATAATTAAGAAAAAGATTTATAATTATTGAATTGAAGGTTGAAATAATTTCACCCTAGATTTATTATAACACGATTGGATTAATTGTATAATAACAAGCTCATATGACAATAGTTTGTTTGAACTTGCCAACAATGAAGTGGTCAGCATTCCAAACAAACTTTAACTAAAGTACCAGTGAAGGATAGTAACGCAATCCCACGACATCTTGTTTGAAAATCGAACCTTCCGAATAGTTTCACTTTACCACAAGAAGTTGGCAGTTCGTAGATCAGTGCAACTGTGTGTTCTAATTTAGCAATTTCCTCTACTACCCCGAAACTAATTTATTTAGCTGGAAACACTCAGCAAACCACTATAGTGCATTTTGTATGAATCAATTTGTCTTAATTATTATTCAACGTGTTTATAGAGTATCTACATTGAACATAGTAACATATTCATGGATTTACAGCTCTAGTGAGTTAATCAGAAAAGCTGAGCAAAAGCTAGTAGGTTATAAAACTGACGACTTATTCTCATACAAAACACTGTCATACACCCTTATAGCCACGCTTTTAGTTTCGTAAGGGTTAGGCAGAAGTACGACTACGATCATATTTTGCATGTTAAGTATAGGTGGCGAGTGTTGTAGCTCGCTAGAGGACGCCCTCTAGATCTGAAAAAAAAACAAACATAAAGGTATCAATTGTGTAAAAACGCACAAAGTAAGGAAAAACAAACGCGACCGGATTCGGTGAGTTTTGTGTCGAGAGCAACATCCAGTTGAGTGTCGAGAACAAAATCGAGTTGTGAGTGACGGTGACAGTGGTACCTGCACTTCAATTCATCCGTGAGCATGTTTGCATCATCGGCGAAATATCGGAAACTCAGAATAAATAACAAACATGGTAAATATCCCGTTTTAAGTGTTAATAATAGTTAGTGATCATGTCAGTTTATATAAAGCTCTGTACTTTCTCCCACCTACCTACCCCGAGGTTATGTAGATGCAACATGATTACACATACATAAATTGACTCACGAACAAAGCCAAGTTCCCGCAAAGATAATATTTTCCGAAGAGCTGCAAATTGGTTGATACTGCATAAACAATCTGTATTTCGTGGAAATAATTTCAGTTTCGGTACCGTTATGTAAGGCATTTGCATTTATAGAGCGTCAGGTTGACGGGACCAAGTTACCGAGAATTCTGTGGGCAATTTTAATAAATTATGCTTAGTAGCCCTTAATTTTTCGTGGATATACATACGCCTTGATTCATTGAATTAAAGTATAATTTTTTGTCTCACTTCAAAAAAGCTGGAAGTTCTATGTTTGATCGTTTTTAGGGTTCCGTAGTCAACTAGGAACCCTTATAGTTTCGCCATGTCTGTCTGTCCGTCCGTCCGTCCGTCCTCGCTTAATCTCTGTGACCGTCAGCACTAGAAAGCTGAAATTTGGTACCAATATGTATTTCAATCACGCCGACAAAGTGGTAAAATAAAAATTGGAAAAAAATGTTTTATTAGGGTAGCCACCCTATATGTAAAGTGGGAAGTGATTTTTTTTTTAATTTCAACCCTAACGTGTGATATATTGTTGGAAAGGTATTTAAAAATGAATAGGGGTTTACTAAAATCATTTTTTGATATTGTCAATAATTTCGGAAATAATCGCTCCAAAAGTAAAAAACAATGTGTCCCCCCCCCTCTAACTTTTGAACCATAAGTTTAGAAAATATGAAAAAAATCTGAAAAGTAGAACTTTATAAAGACTTTCTATGAAAATTATTTTGAACTTGATTGACACAACAGTTTTTGTACAAAAAAGACAAAAAGTTTTACAAAATAATTTCTGGACTAAGTTTGTAGTATAATCGTATATGCAAGCATTTTTTTTAACTTCGTTTACATATTTTATTATCCTGAACGTATCTTTTTTCAAACAAAAAAAAGAATTATTGAAATCGGTTCTCGCAATTCAAAATTATTAAAAAAAGTATTAATTAGGAAATATAATTCTCTAGTGTTCAACGTCAAACAAATATTAAACTCATAAGTGGGAACACTTACGACTTGTGACGGACGGGAAACTACGGAACCCTACACTGAGCGTGGCCCGACACGCTCTTGGCCGGTTTTTTTTAATGTATTTTCACTGATTAATTTGTCAATTGTGGACCGATTTTTATTTCTTTGATCAAAAGCAGTAAATATACTCCTGAGGTGGGCCCATATTTGTCAATTATAAGTATTTTATTCACATAACATATTCATCAGGAAATTAAATATACTACGTAACTTATAAATAAATTAAAAATTGCATCAAAAAATTCGTCATCAACGCCGTCAGTTAGCTATGTCCCTAAGAGACTGGCCGCGTTGCCACGTTGTATGGCAACGCTAAGTCTCTGGCCAAAGTAAAAGCCAGCCCTTGGGCCACGGGAAGTGTCAACCAAACGTTTTAAAATTTCCTTAAAAAGGCTGTGAGCACAAGGACCCCACGGTCCCAGAGTTTCAACCCCAAACGGCTCGAAAATATAGTTAAAAGAATAGGTGTAAAATGACTGATGTTTTTTTGTTTGTTTCGTTGAAAAAGTTTTTATTAGATGCCTATTCTCTTAGAAAAACATTAATGAAATATTCGCTCGTTGACTTTAAAGATTACATCTTGTTATTGTTTTTTTAGTATGATTTCGATTGCTTATTACGGTTTTTCGTTCCTTCTGGATGTATCAAGTCATAATAGTATTGAATATACTGGTGTGTGTTTCAAATATGTGTAGTTAATTATCGATTTTTAAGTTCTGAATTATAAATATTCTTGGCTCACTTTTAGTAACTTGAGTTCTTCACAAAAGATATATAGTCTATCTTGTCATTCTTCCGACCAAAAACCTCTAGAAAAATATAAGATTTTTTTCTCTTAACGCTTATGTATCTAAAGAGCTGCAAAAAGCTGCAGGCACACTAAACTTTGTGCCCCGGCAAATATCTGATTATTAAAAAAACAGCCTCTGGATCGGCGCCAAACGAAAAATTACACAGTTGCAGCTGCTCTTTTCTGTCTGTGCATATTAATATCATATTTATGTAACAAGCTGAAATAAATTGCTTTGAAGACGTTTCCAATTTTCTTTTTCTAAGATTTATCATTTAATACGAAGATAGAGTTAGCTTCTGTCGTGTTATAACTTTATGACCGCCATCTCGTTAGAGTAAGTAAATTATATCGTTTATTTCGTAGGGTCGTTTTTTTAAGTTCTATCAAATTCATATTTTTTTTCTTCCGGGGTTAATAGTTACCCGGCGATGTGGTGTGATATTGTGAAGAAATTTAAACGTCATAACCGAAAAAGGATGTCTATATTTCATTGGACTAGCTGTTCCACGCGGTTTCACCCGCGCTGCTCAGCACCTGTTGGTCGTAGCGTGATGTTATATAGCCTATAGCCTTCCTCAAGAAATGGACTATCCAACACTAAAAGAATTTTCCAATTCCTACCAGCAGTCCCTGAGATTAGCGCGTTCAAACGAACAAACAAAAAAACAAACTCTTCAGCTTTATAATATTAGTACAGATTATAGTGGCAGCATAAAATTATTACTTCATTCGACGCTTTATAATTAAGACAATTTTTTTTGGAACAAAACAAAAACTTAAATTAAATAAAACATTAAATAATTAAAACTCCACAAGTATATATATAATACGCTAGTGTGTCGCACAGAGGAAAACTTAACTACTTTTTTTGGGTAATTATCAAATGACTTTCCCGGAGTGTCAGACTTGTACTGACTAAAACCCACCCATGTTCCTTCTAGTGCCCTTTACGTTCGGGGGCCGCGGTATATTTTTCAAACAACCCGCAACAAGCGTAACTCCTTCACATAGATTTTAGTACTTATTTTTCATACCGTGCGCCATACAAATAAAATGAATATGACACTATTAAACTACGAAAACTAACTACATTTTTTATGAAAGTACAAGTCTGTATTAAACTTTCAACAGTCTATTTTTACAGACCGAACACAATAAATTTCAAAATTCATTTCAGATATTAAAAGCAATTGCCCTTAAACATTTCGTCGCGAACGATTTAATTTCTCAACGGTCCGGTGAGGTTATGTGACCCTGCATATTGATGAGACCTCCACGATACTCCTGGGCGCCTAGTCTCCTAAGTCTTACTTAATTGACACTCAGCCATTCTGCCTCTTAAGTTAATGACTTGACTAATTTGTCTTGGCAAGTTATGGTTTAATAGTTTTATATGTAGTAGTATGTTAGTTAAATTATTTAATTAGGAACATTTGATTTATCTTGTGAGGGCAATAGATTTTCCCCTATTATATTGGATTTGAATAGTCCTGGTAAAATGTGGGCTTTTTGTTCACCACTGCCTCGCCCCTTAAGGACTACATGCGTGATGCTATGTTCTTATTTGATACATTTTATTTTACTTTTCAAGAAAGCTTTAGAACAAAATTACTTGTAAAATAATTAGCAAACAGCTCTCATTGACTGATAGGAATATGAACATTATTTATGATAAATAATAAGGCCTAAATCCCTATTTAGGCCCTTTAATATTATAAAATTCATATAATATCAACCTTATTGTAGGTGATAATTTCTAGATCTGCGGAACCGATATTCATTTTTGTTCCAATAGAAAGCCAGGTTATTTATGAGTGTCACAGGCTATCACGCGCAAGCTACGCGAGCTGAACAGTAGGGTAAGTGACTACAATAACGCGGGTGAAACCGTGCGGGGAATAGCTAGTTCAAAGCAAAGTCTGGTTACAGCAAGTAAGTGAATTTTGCCTTTGGCATGTTACTCCTGATTAAACTCTCATATAGAGTCCGCGCAAGTTCTTGCAAACCTAGCTGTTCTCACTAATTGCGTTTTCATAATAAGTAGGTAAATAGTTTCTAACATCGTCTAGCAAAGAGACTGTACATGTTAGTCTGAAGTAAATATTTAAAAATGATTTTCTGAAACGAAAAGGTTGTATACATGCATAGTGACAGGTGCTCCTGCCTACCCTTATGGGAAATAGATGTACGTTTATTTATTTATGTATTTTGTCAAAGGAAAACGGTTATTCTATTTAACAATTACTATCGCTAAATCGTGTGTCTCAAACATTTCAATTTTTCAGAACGAAATACCCCTCTTTGCGGATGGGAAATAATCAAATAACTTGGAAAAATAAGTGTCAGACTTTTACTGACTAAAACCCACCCATGTTTCTTCTTTTGTCCTTTATGTTCCGGAACCGCGGTATATTTTCGAACAACCCGCAACCCCGGCAAAATGATATCCCCTTAAGTTATTGTTTTCGTCAATATTTTTACTTCTTTCCCAACGAATCCACTAAAAGCTATTAAACGAGTTGACGGTGATATAATGGCATTTTCGAGGTATCTTTGATATCCCCGGTGTCGAGAGGACTTTGCGAAGAATGCCGTAAAAGCGTAACTTGATAATCTTCTAACTTTTGGTGACATGCCGCTGAAAATGTTCTTGGGTCTAGTTTTCGAGCGAATAGCGACTTTAAACTGTTGAAAAAAATACTTTACTAGCTTTCACTCGCGGCTTCGTTCGCGTTGAATTCGGGGTAGTACAGATTCTCCTTTCTAATTTGCAGGTACCAGGTATCTGTAGTTTTTGCCCTTGCGCCTTTTTATTAATAGCAAAACTAAGTTTTCCCTTTTCTTTACTCTTTCTAAAAAAAAATGTACGTCTTCAGGGTCCCTACTATCTCTGTACCAAAATTCATCAAAATCGGTTTATCCATTTTGGCGTGAAGACCTATTATAATATTAGTAAGGATGTTGATGCATTATATGCCTAATGATGCAACAAGTTGCGCTATTTATTTGATGCTACATATCTTTACCCACCCAATTAATTTTTAGCAAAAATTACAGTTTTGTTGGCTTGGGTTAAGAGACTGCGGCTGAAGACTGTCATACTAGCCGAGCGTCGTAACGTTTATTGAGCGAATGCTATCAGAAAATAAATCATGAACATAACCCCGTCACACGAAGTTTTGCTACTAAGGCGCTTCATTACTAGAAGTATTGCGAAAATGCACCAGTGAGAATTACTCTGATCAACTTGTATCTGGAATGAGATCACGTTTTGTTTCGGTACAAAATTGAATTTTGGATTGCTATAAAATAGGCATATCACTGTTTCTTTTTCATGAGAAAAAAAATAAAGTCTGACACTTCCCCCCACTCCGCCCAGTGCCGGGGGAGTTATATGATGTTTTCTCATCCGCAAAACAGCAGTAACTTACAGCTGGGTATATTATTCGGTATCCAATTTCGTTCTGGGTGCTAAAATAGGTCTCAAGGTAACGGTAACGACTTCATTTGCTTCTTTTTAGGATAATTATGCTATGCTACGCTATATAATTGCTATATATGTATCTACGTTGGCGAACTGATTGGTCTGGAAAATTTGAGAAAATTTCTTTCTCAAAAAATATACCCGCTGTCGCTTATGACTTGAATAAACTCAATAAAACTTGGTTTTATTGTCACATTCACATTTTTGGGTTTACGACGCTATCATTGAACGGCAACTACGATATCTATAATATTAGTAGTGAAATATTATATTTTTGGGCATTTGTCATTCCTGGGTTGTATGTTTAAACGTATTGCAAGACTAACATTAGAGCAAAGGAAGGTATCATAGAATTAGAAATAAGTCTCTGAGTTTATCATCCATAGTTATCTTTTTGTAACTGCGATGATTATCAGTAGTGATTCCAACCACACCATAAACCACGGAATATAGTGCCTAGAGACCTGCCTGAAGTAGACATAAACACTGCCCCCCTATTGATCTCAAGTAATCTGCTATGTAAAGCAGAGGAGCCTGCCAGGGCCACAACCTGCCAGGATTGCGGGTTGTTTGAAAGATATGCCTCGGCCCCGGAACATAAAGGGGAATAGAGGAAACCTGGGTTTTAGCCAGTACGAGTCTGACAGTCCCTTCCGCTCCACTCAGAGCGGGGAAAATTATTTCCCATCGGCAAAAAAAAATAATCTGTTATGTCGTACTGTCAATAGGAAAGAAAAAAAGTAAGAACAATAATAAATAGTTAAATCAAACCATATTTTAGTAACACTTTATTTTAGATGACGTGACATTTAAACCCCAATTTGTTTTTCTTTTTCGTTAAGAGTAGTTAAGCACCTACATTGTTAAATAATTAATAAAACTGTTCCTGGCGTTACATAACGATTGGGCCTCCAAATGTGCGCTCAGTCCGGTTTGCTTCACGCCATTAGATGCGATGAGTCCGCAACCAGTTCAGAGCAAAACTACAGCCGAGGAGAACAGCGGATTGCTAAAGAGCAGTAGAATAATAAATCAATAGTGTCCCAAAACGTGGAATGTATATAATGTTGGATTGAAAATATTAATACGAAACATTGTTTTGAACCGTCATAGGGGATTAAAATCAATACTCATAGTTTTGGATAACATTTAAAATGATGAACGAAGTGTCCAAAAAAATGAATTATCCTGAAAATTAATTTTACACAGTCCTTTCAGATTTTTCAGTTCTGCTAAGTATGTATTTTATGTGTAGTCTGTGGTAAAAGTTATCTAGAGATAAAGAACTAAAGATACATGAAGTATTGATTCTAGGGCTCTTTATGAATAAAACTGAGAATTTCCACTGAATTGTTATATTATAATTAATAAACGCTTGCACAGTAAGAACACAGGAAATCGAACCATAGACGGAGTAGCCATCATCAAAAAACAAAAAACTTATATTTATGGGTAGCGATACCTTGGCTATTTAGCCTAGAACAAAATTTTCACATTACTTAACACTCCCACTAAAATTTTACATCATAAAATATATCCTATACTTAAATTAAACACATCACATTGTTACAGCTTATTCATTATTTGTTCTCTTAGAAAAACAAAAGATTGGGTGGGCAATGGCTTTGTTAATATATCAGCAAGCTGATTCTTACTTTGGACATATGATATATTTATCAAACCATTCTCCACTTTTTCACGAATAAAATTGTACTTTACATCTATATGCTTGGTTCGTTTATGAAAAACAGGGTTATTGATTAACTTAATAGCACTCTGATTGTCAACATATAGCTTAGCACAATCAAATTTTTCACCTAAGTCCAACAACAGTTGCTGTAACCATAGTATTTCTTTTGCAGACTCACAGGCTGCCACAAACTCTGCTTCAGTGGTAGAGAGAGCAATGGTCTTTTGCTTTTGGCTTAACCATGTTACAGGCCCACCATTCATTAAGAATATATATCCAGTAGTGGATTTTCGGGTGTCCACATCACCTGCAAAATCAGCATCAGAATATCCAATGAGATCATTACTTTCTCCATACCTAATACAAACATTTCTTGTATTCATTAAATATCTAATTACCCGCTTCACTGCATTAACGTGTTGTTGATTAGGATTATTAATATACCGACTCAACATATTAACTGCATATGAAATATCCGGTCTGGATACTGAGCAAAGAAATAACAGTGAACCAATAGCTTCCCTATATGGGAATTTCACAACAGTTTCTTCAAGATTTTTACATATAATAACATTTGGATCAGCAGGAGTTGATGCAGGATTACATTCAATCATATTAAAAGTTTTAACAATTTGATCTATGTACTCTCCCTGATGTAAACATATGCAATTATCAGACTTTAACACTTCTATGCCTACAAAATATGACAAATTCAATTCTTTAATTTTAAATGCCTCTTTCAAGAAACTAATTATATCTTTAATTATCTTTTTACTTGAAGATATTATGAGAGCATCATCGACATAAATTATTAGTATAACCTTGATACTTTCAACATTCCTTATATATACACAGCAGTCAGCTTGTGACTGAACAAAACCATATGATTTTAAAAATTCAGTAAACTTTTTGTTCCAACACCTTGATGCCTGTTTTAACCCATACAGTGACCTATTCAATTTTAAAACATTACTTTTATCAACAAGCACACCATCAGGAATTTCTAAATAAATTTCTTCTTCTAAGTCCCCATTTAAAAAGGCTGTTTTTACATCAAATTGTTGGATTTCCCAGTTATACTTAGCTGCAATGCTAAAAATAATTCTAATTGAATCATACCTTGTGGTAGGGGAAAATATTTGATGGTAATCGATACCAGCGATTTGATTAAACCCTCGTGCACATAATCGAGCCTTGTAACGGTTTACTTTTCCATTGTCACCCCTTTTAATAGAAAATACCCACTTGGCTGTGAGTGTTCTCTGTCCAGCTCGCTTCACTGGGGTCCAAGTCTGGTTCTCATCATGAGCTTTTAGTTCTTCTTTAATGGCTTGCAACCATTCATTTTTCTGCAAACTTTTCATTGCCTCATCAAATGATGATGGTAATATAAATTCCACTAAATTGGCTTCTAAATTCAAATTTCTCCTTGGCCTAAGATTTATTTGTTTATGTGGAGAATCATCGAGGATCTGTGATGGTTCATAATCAGGATCATCATTGTTGCAACTGAGCATGCTTTCCTCATTCTCATTTAGTGAGTTTTCATTTGAGGAGTTATCACTCAATGCAGCATCCTCTTCGAGTACATCTTCAGAGTCATCCTGTTGGGCATCTTCATCCCTTTCTTCTATGAATATCTTCGCTATATTCTGTCTCTGTTCAGGAAATTTATTTTCATCAAAAACAACATTTCTTGATATTTTAATTTGCTTTGTCTTCATATTAAACATTCTGTAATTGGTATTATCGTACCCAACCAATATCATCTTTTCACTTTTTTTATCTAATTTGGCCCGCAACTGATCAGGAATATGTACATACCCTTCACTACCAAATACTCTTACATGCTCTAAAATTGGTTTGACACCATTCCACAACTCTGATGGAGTTTTGTCTGATTTTCGGCTAGATGAGGTTCTATTGAGCAAATAAACTGCACAATTTATTGCTTCTGCCCATAAATCCAAAGAGACGTCACGTGCATACAGCATGGATCGAGCACTTTCTACAATTGTTCTGATATCCCTTTCTGCACACCCATTTTGTTCTGGAGTATATGGAGCGGTAAATTCATGAACAATTCCTGATTTATTTAAGTATTCTTTAAATGCATTACTTATGTATTCACCTCCATTATCTGTATGCAAGACTTTTACACTATGCAAGTATTTGTTTTTAATAATTGCATTATACTTCTTGAAATAATCAAGAGTATCACTTTTATTCCTCATGAAGTACACATGTCTATAGCTTGTTGCAGCATCCTTAAATAATAGAAAATATCTCATACCTTGAATTGATGCATGGCTCATTGGACCACAGATGTCACTATATACTAGGTCACCAGGTTGTAGTTCTGCCCGAATTGATTTCTGAAATGGGAACCGAGATTGTTTCCCATAAGCACATGCTTCACACACTAAGTCAGTTTCACTACCTTTTTCAATATTTAAACCTTGAACTATATTGTTTACACTCATTTTCTTTATTTCTTTGAAGTTTAAATGTCCCAATCTCTCATGCCACTTTTTAATATCACTTTTGTTTTTCTGCACTAAGTTGCATGTGTCAGGAATAACTGTTTCAATGTCCAGTTCATATAAATTATTCAACTTCATTTTTGCACACATCACTACTTCATTGCCATTGTAAATTAGAGCACTATTGTCCTTCTTTACTATGGAATAACCTTTTCTTGTTATGATGCCTTCAGAAAATAAATTTCTTCTTAAGTTAGGCACATGTAGTACTCCATGTAACATGCTTAACTCCCACTGTCCATTGACATATCTTTTTATAAAAATTTTTCCTATTCCACATACTTCAATGGATTCTTTGTTTCCTAATGTCAATGATTTCTGAGTACAAGCTGTATATTCTTCAAAAAATTCTTTTCTATATGTCATGTGGGCCGAAGCACCACTATCCAAAATCCAGGTGTCTTCTTCTATTCCACTGCATACATTTGACTCATCGGCTACATTAAAAGCTAGCATGGTATTCTTATCTTGATCTGGTTTCTTATATACTTTCTTTGGTGCACGGCATTCTCTAGCAAAATGTCCTCTTTTTCCGCAGTTGTAACATTCAAAACGATGCTTTGCAGGTTTCTCTTTGCTCATGCTACTTGAGTTAGCTTCATTTTTGGTAGAATCTTTCTTTAGTTTAGTCTTAGCAACCAACAATGCCATTTCATGTTCTTCTTCACAGATACTATTGGCTTCCTCATCAAGTAGCCTTGCCGTTAAGTTATTCAAGTTTTGCTTTTCAGGATCCAGCGACATCCATGCCTGCCTGAGTGATCTATATTTAGGAGGCAGAGTTCCCAATATTTTCGTGATTATTGCAGTGTCACTGATGTTTTCACCGCTTTCCTTGAGTTGTTTGGCGAGATTCTCAACCTTTGCAATATGTTGTGCCACACTATCACTTGGTGACATTTTATACTGGTAAAACCGTTCATGAATCAACATTTTATTTAGTTCACTCTTTTGTTCGTATATGGATTCCAATTTTAACATAATCTCCGAAGCGGTTTCACAGTTTTCTATTAAGGTTATTTGATTTAAATCCATCGACGACGTGATAATGTACATAGCCATGCCGTCATCTTTTAGCCATTTAATCGCGTTTTCTCTCGTTTTTTCGATCGATATATCGATGCCTTTCGCTTTCAGGGCACATTTTATCTGGAACTTCCATTGTCTGAAGTTTTTTCCGTCGAATTTATCCACACTCAAGGTGCGCTCCATTTTGAGGTTATACGGCGTGGTTTATTGGAAAATACAAAGTATGACTTCTTTACTGTTTTCTATATTCTTCAGTTTACAGAGCTTCCTGGGCCCATAACCTATTGATTCTAGGGCTCTTTATGAATAAAACTGAGAATTTCCACTGAATTGTTATATTATAATTAATAAACGCTTGCACAGTAAGAACCAGTGTTACCAACTCTCAAAAATGTTTATCCCTAAAGTTTGTGTCAAAAAACCCTAAAATTGCCTTATTTATTGAGTTGTCCCCTAAAAATTTTATAATTTTAAATTCATAATGATTTAGAAATAATATGCTATAATATGTATCAAAGGTCTTTTTATTAGAAGTTATTTAATATATAAAATATACAGTTTGATCGCGACGATAGGTCGTATAGGAGTAGAAGGAAGATAAAATGCAGTGGACTGTATTCTTTCTGAAAATTCTGAAATCATACATGTTATCCCACACATATAAGTCACTAGGTCAGGAAATAAATAATAATATTATCAATTTGAAAATATTAAAGAGTCAAAAATATCCCTGAAAATACCCCTAAAAATTTCAGACCCCTAAAAAAATCCCATCACACTTATTTACCCCCTAAATCTGGGGGGAAAACCCCTAAGTTGGGAACCCTGGTAAGAACACAGGAAATCGAACCATAGACGGAGTAGCCATCATCAAAAAACAAAAAACTTATATTTATGGGTAGCGATACCTTGGCTATTTAGCCTAGAACAAAATTTTCACATTACTTAACATGAAGCCCTATGTAAAGAGAATAGCCACGTTAAAAAAAAAACATTGTTTTTCCTCCGTGGTTTTCGCAGCCCTCCTCAGTCCGCGTCATCGCTCATCAATTTAATGAGTGACGGCTGCCAGCGGTGGCCATTAATCTCGCGGAAAAGGGCGCTGCACATTGTCATGGTAATTACCGGCTTTTGCTTCTACTATCTGGGTTTGAAGTTCAACCGAAACCATTTAACGTTTGAGGATTGAGAAAAATCTAGAAACATATTTATTGTTTTATGAGAGTTGCTTTATATAGTCAAATAATATAATATAATTTATTTATATATAAAAATTAAGTAATTATTTCATATATATATTATCACATCTATTTGAATTCATTTTTACTACTTATTTGTTAGATTTTAATTTCTGGATCTGCTGATGACCGGAATAAATGATTTTTATTTAATTTTATTTACTTTTAGACATTTTTGTGCATCACGCTGGTTTTTGTGCAATTATTGTGTTTCCATGCTAAAATATATTTTTAAAGCTGCTATTCTCCAAAATCAAAATTTTAAACACTTGATAAGGAAATTGTTCATTGACATTTTTCACAACTATTCATATGAGTACTGATATAAAATTTTGATGAAAATGAGTATACGGATAGCCCCGGTGTGGGTGTTGTGGTAGTACCCGGTGTTAGGATATATTACTTTAGATACTTTTATCCTAATATCACGTTTCTGTGAAGCTGTGGACAAAACTAATCAGACAGTATTTTCCTCACAAATCCTATCATGATGCCAAAACGCTACAGTTTGATAGACAGCCACTTTGAACAACAAAAGGAATCAATATCGATTAAACTTGTTTTCATCCATCGAATCGCCGACGGAACGGATACAGAATGGCAGAGCCTGTCTAAAATTCATTAGGCTGGCTAGAGGAACTGCCCGTGTTTGTTGGTGAGGGAGGTAATTTAATTACACTGTTAAAAAAGAAGGTTTTCACTTCGTTTGTCTTTTGTTTTCTACTGTACTTTAAAGAGAAGAGTGTTTTAATTTTGAATGGTTTATATGCAGATAGAGTGGTTTGTGCTATCGTTTTGGAGGAATGATTATGGGTGTAGTTATTTATATATTATCTGATTCACATAATCATGCACAATAATACAGAAAACTTGTGCCTTATAATAACGGTTGCGTAGAAAACAATAATTGTAAGCCGTCATTTGGAATCGTGAGTAACCGTGATTTGACTGGAAAGAGTTCCATTTTCATGATATATTAAGATAAGAAAACAACTGCCTCGTAATCTCTTAATATGTTGACCCTTAGAGACCATGAAAGTTACCTAATTTTTATCATTACAAAAAAACGTTGCCCCACACTCACACACCCAAACAGCCACACACAAAACAGCTATCTATAGGCCATACAAATATTTGATCCGTGCGGGGATCAAACCCGTGACATGTAGCGTGACTGTCGATCGCTCAGCCACTGCGCCAACCGTGACATCACCCATAGATATGTGTTGAAGTGAATACATCTCTACAGATGGGGTTCATTGGGGTTCACATACAATGCACCTGCGCACTTGATAATCTAATGGTTGCATCAGCGAGCGGACTACGCATAACTGCTAGCAGTCATGGTAGGCCTACTGAATTTTGGTCAAAAATATCTAATATTTCGTGTTTGTCATCGACACGCTAAAAAGATGAAAAAGATTGAATACAAACAATACAATAAATATTTCACTGACAATCATGACTACAGAACAGGTCTGTATTTTTAACGATTCCCGAGAGTGTTGTTGGACCGGGAACTCAGTTGAATTCCTCATTCTGTAATTTAAGTAACCGCTACGTATCCAGGTTTTAATCGCTTATGTTATTACATTACATTTGTCATAGACATATGGAAAAAACAACAAGGGAAGGAAAAGTTGGTCGTCAACAGAGTTTCTTTGGGTAGTAATAATATGTGATATAAAAAATTCATGTTTTTAAGCCGCACTTATTTTAATAGCCCGCATTCATTAATTGGCGGAAAACGTCTTCGCATACTCTCCCGAGTAAACTAAATAAACAATTACAATACTAAAGTCATGTGAAATTACAAGACAAACACTGAAAGTTTGGGGTTGCGGGTTGTTTGGAAAAGTTACCGCGGCCTCGGAACTCAAAGGGCAAAATACAGAACATGGGTGGGATTTAGTCAGTAAATGTCTTATGCTCCCTACCGCCCCGCTCTGCGGGGGACGTTATTTGATGATTTCCAATCCCAAAAAAACAAACTTTAGGTAATTCAACATTCTTTCTCCTCAAATTAGAAATTCCACGCAATCTTCTCAGAAAAGACAGCCCTTGATGAGGCACATTAAGAAGCCTATAACACACTTTTGTAGTCTGTAAACAAACACAGAGAACATTTCCTTCAGAAGGTTAGCTCCAAGAAAAAGCGGAGGCAGCAGCACGCACACTAAGCTACGAGATATAATATACGTACGTCAACCTCAAGTCTAGTTCTAGTCACAGTCACAGTTATTATAAATAATATCGTCATGTAAAACGTCTGATCGCTCAGAGGTTCAAGGTATACATTTAATTCGTTTCTCCACTGCTTTCTGGGCCAGCCTTTGCGGCGCTTTTCATCTCTTGGCACCCATAGTGTGGAGATTTTTGTCAAACAGCATCGTGAATACGGCGTATGTGAGCCGCTTAATCTCATTTCAGCCTAGCAGCTTTCTTGACAACATCCACTATGCCTGATTTGGAACGCAGCATGGTATTACAAACTGTAGCCCTCAGATTAGATATCTACACCGATAGCTAGTCGTAAGGGTGCTTGCTCATCTTATTTTAACTTTTGTAAAGAAAGCAATGATTTATTGTCGGGCCTACGCTGCCCTGTCATACTTAAGTACTAACGCTATAACACCAACATTGTAAAACTAAATGATTTTAAAAGAGAAACCTTGGAGTATTCTGCCGGTTCTTCTCCATAGGAAACGACCAACCCGAACTGTGCACCTTTTCCCAAAATATTATAAGTACCCGTCCCTATATGAATTAACTATTTTGATTTTTATTAACCTGAAGCTTTTCTATACGTGTAAACCTTCTGTATCAACTGTTCTATAAACATGCGAGTACCTGTGCTCAAGCCAAGAGTTGTGAAGACAATGGGACGCGTTCGCTCGCTGAAGCGTTTGGAGCGAATTCAAAGGTCACACTGTGTCGTGGCAAGTTAGCACCTATTTGTGTGTCTTATGTATGTTAAAGGTACAATTTTGCTGTGCAATGTAAGGTTTGACTATCATTAAAGAATTTAGGTTATAAACAAACATTCTGAGTGGAAACGGTGATAAGTAATTTTGTAAATATGAAAACACTTTGGGTGGGAATAAAACCACCCTTACGACGCCTTACCAGTCAATACAATAAGATCTTTGTGGACATCGACTTCTTTTCCATCACTGCTCAAAAATTTAGATGTGTTATTCGTAATGAAAAGCTGGATTCTAACACCTAGTTAGCTTAATAGTTTATTACTTCTCTTTTTTCTGTCTCTTGCATGCCTGTCTATGTTTAAGTTTACTTGTACTACTTTTGTTTTAACAGCTTAGAACAGCGCATTTATCAATTCTAATATATGTTGTGGAAAATGTCGTAGGTTATACATTTATTATCATTGTATATTTATAACTTCGTGTAAGATTCATGTATAACTGTTAATTTTCTCAAATAAATAAAATAAAAAATTAAATAAAGCCATTTGTTTAAGCGCTCTTGATGCGTGAGTTACTGCAAAGTAAGATAAGGTACAACAAAGTAGCAGTTGTGAATGGCCTCAAAAGAAGTAGAAATAAGCATTTTGTTAATATTTGTAAGTTTTTTGTCACTTTTTACTCAAAGAAATAATCTCAAAAACGTATTTTTTAGGTGCTACCTGAACTAAATATTCATGCCTAAAAATAGAAATTCAAACAAGGCCACGTTTCACTAGGATCAAATAAATACGAAAACATTTCATACAACTATAGTGAGGTTACATTTCGAATTCCGTTCATCTATGATCCCGAAATCCGGAGATACAAAGTCGCGTCCCTAATATGCAAACAAGTCTGATCCCATTGCAAACACTTAGACAGACGTATTTACGTTGAAATATTAAATAGTTTAAGTACATAGTTAATATTAGATGTAAAATAGACCTTGTAAGAGCCGGTAAAGCAACTTTTGAGTAATTGGGCAGTGGTGAACTAACATATACGACGGGAGTGGTTAAATACACGGGCAGGCAATAAATATTGTGTTACTTTTTTCACGTCAACCTGCTCTTACAACATTGAAGGAATCCCTATACACAAAAATATTTTCCTGCCGCAAAGGCTGAAAAGCAGAAACAGTTTCCTCGCAGTCACTGTGTCCTAGCTCACTAGCGAACGGTCTGAGTAAATTCTCAAGGTCAGAAAGGCAATAAAAAAGGAAAACAAATAAAGTGTTTCCCTACCAAATCCATTTTCGCCACTAATATTTTTTGACAACACGGTTGGCGCAGTGGCTGAGCGATCGACTACGTGCTGCGTGTCGCGCGTTCGTTCCCGCACGGAACAAATATTTGTGTGGCCTACAGATATTTGTTCCGGGTCTGGCTGTTTGTGTATGTGATTTTAAATATAAACATTTAAAACAGGAGAAATTCCGAGGGTGGGGCAAAGTTTTTTAATAAAACAATAAATTGACCTGACTTTACTTTCAGATACTTGCCACGTTAACGCTAACTATTTAATTGGGTCACTACAACACACTAAGAACCTCATGACTCTATAAAAAGGCATTAAATAATACAGACTTTCCGCTTACCTTTTGTCTTTTCATACATAACCTAAACAACGGTAGCAACAGTAAAACCAATAAAACAGCAGTTTTCCCGTTCATATCGCCATTTTGATGACGTTTCATAGCAGCTGACAATAAAGATTAGTGCCCACTTGTGCTTTTAATTACTCGACGATAGCGCCATCTGACGGCCGCGTTAGGAACTTATGGCTGGTAAAAATGTGCCAGCACAACTGGTTTATGTGTTAACAAGTAATTTCGGATCTTTTTGAGTTGGTTATTCCGATGTCTTTTGTTTTTCTTATTTGATTGACAAAGGTATTCTTCCAAATGAGTATTTAGCCTTTGAGGAATACGGGTGATTTTAAGTTATGTATTTCTCCTATATAGTTGGTGCGTTTACAAACATTTAAACGCACATATACAAACAGCCAGACCCGGAACAACTATTTATTTGTATACACTGAATACAGAAAGTAAAAGACAGGAACAGAAAATAGGTACAAAGGTAATGCTTTTTTTTAAAAGAAATCTCTTCCAGCATACCTGCGAAAGACACAGATGTAGACAAAGTGCGTAAAAATATGAAAGAAAAGGAATACATAAAAACATAAGCAAATAATGACTAAATACAACATAAGAATGTACTAACACACATACAAGTAAAAATACAAATATATAACATAAATATAATATAAAATATAATAATAAATACCTATCGAACTATAACCTATCGAAATAGAAATAGTAAGATAATGTTGAAACTATATGTAGGTTATACAAATATATATTCCATGCGGGGATCAGACTCGCGACACGCGCTATAGCAACCACTGCGCCAACATTAATTACCGTCAGTTGGGACACCTT
Source organism: Ochropleura leucogaster (assembly GCA_958449745.1). NCBI lineage: Eukaryota > Metazoa > Arthropoda > Insecta > Lepidoptera > Noctuidae > Ochropleura > Ochropleura leucogaster. The sequence continues at coordinate 13,137,899 of OY288220.1, read as the reverse complement.
TATTTGGGGTGGCACCATTGACTTCACTTTCGTTTAGTTAACTCTTAAATGTATAGTTAAAATACATATACAAGTAACTTAAGTGATTGTGCCATTTTCAAAATCAAAACCTATAAAATATCATCTCAAATTAATCATAAAACAAGAGAAGTGCACAAACAATGCGCTCCAATTATTTTCTAAGAACTTCGTTTGCTTTACTTACACAACAAATATTATTACTTAATGAACAAAAGCAAATGTTTTCAAAAGGTTTAAGAGATACGTCGAAGGTTCTAGTAGAGTTCTCAGTAATTGCTTTTCTTCAATAAACGCAGAGCGAGAGATTCAGTGCATCGCCTTGTTTGACTAGGCTCTCAGAATCGCAAGGAGTTCGTGACGCAACCTTATTTTGATGAAAAATAATATTTCCTAGATTGAATACTTTTATAATTTTTGAGCTCCTGGTATTAAGGGTTTGTTATTTAATTAGCTACTTATTTTATAATTAAGAAACTAATGAACTCTTAAGTTGTTAAGTTAATTGAACAAGAAAGAAAATGAAGGAATTGTTATGTTTTTTATTGTTGGACTATTTCGATAATTTTAAAAGTTGTGTTTGACTCACGACAAGATACGATTTCGACAAAATTTGGATAACATTTACAAAGTGATTCGAGCTAAATAATTTTCCAGGCAGACATAAATAATTGATTAGATACAATTATAATAGTGTAATTCTCGAGAGTCATGTTGTTTTAGTACGCCTACTTAATAATAACTAGCCGCACCAGCTGTTTCGCCCACGTATTAAATATTGTATTTTACCTGTAAAAAATTACCAGTCAATGATATTCATGCAAATTGGAAAATTAATGTCAGATGTAAATGGCATGCAAAAAACTAAACTAACGAAGTAGAAGAACAAAGAAAGAAAATGTATTTTCTTGGCACATGTCACAATTACACGCAATATGAAAACAGAAAAAAATAAGGATCTAAAAAGAGTCAGCTGTTTTTGATCAAAATAACTCGTAACTGTGAAAACCTCATGAAAACACAGACAACAATAATAAACAAAGTATTTAGGTATTCATTTATTCTAGGGTCGATCCCAACTACACTGAACAAGCAAGCTTTGGGCCTAATGTTGGTAATAACTCAATATTAATAGCTTGTTCACGTTAACAATTTGTATAACCGCGTTATTGTTTACAAGAACTATTTATTTACCTAAAAATAACAATAGTTTTCCTACCCTTCAAAGGTATAATTTTATAGTAAATCATGTTTTATAGCGGGAAGAGCCAACCCTTAGTTAAAACCTTTTCCGGGAACTAACTTTGATAAGTACTCCCCTTTTTTGAGGGCAAGCCTGGTTAATTATTTCCGAAGCACTGCAACTCTTGAAAGCCAGAACCAACATTGACGACCACTAGAAAAGCGATAACAAAGCTTTATGAAGTCCCAGGGCAACAATTTAGATGTCTTTTTTTTGCGGATGGAAAATCATCAAATAACTGGAGCGGGGGGAGGGTCAGACATGTACTGACTAAAACCCACTCATGTTCCTTCTATTGCCCTTTATGTTCTGGGGCCGCGGTATCTCTTTCGAACAACCCGCCACCCCGGACAATTTAACTGTCAAGACAGCTTAATTGTGTAATTGTTAAACAAAAGAAGAGAAAAAACATAATGTCCACTTTTTTGTTGTATACCAATAATTGTATTGGATACGGCAGTAGTGTGCAAATACAGATATACCCACATATTGTCAGCGCTGTTAAATTGTCATGTATTCGCAATAAATTTTAATCGTTGGCATTAATCGGCACTTACCCATGTTCACATGTTCACACAAGGATTTTTTCCTGTATTATGGGTGCATTTACAAACACTTAAACTCACATACACAAACAGCTAGATCCGAAACAACTACCTGTAAGCCATGCAAGTATTTGTTCCGTGCTGAGATCAAACAGCTCAGCAATTGATCGCTTAGTAGTTCAACTTACAACACAATATATTAGCCCAATATCTGACATAGTCAATAAAACTTGTGGCTTAGTATAAACAACAATCGGAGTTTACATAAATCTTAAACAGGTTTATTGAAACTTCTTGACTTGTGGAAACAGATCCCTCCCTTTACTTAACCAACCCCGGGTAATCGAAGATTAGTAAACAAGCAAGTAATCCTACAAATTTATCATTATTGGGTGATTACTAGAAAGTTTAGAGCGTTAGGGTTGTCAAGTTTCAGTTACAGCGAAACCGTTTCTATTTGAGGTAACCAAAAAGTTTTGTTGGTACGAGTTCTGTTTGAAGTAGTACTACTTGCTGAAATAATTCATTTAACGAAAACGCAGTGATATGAGGTTATTTAAAGTTGCGTTTTAAGTACTTAAGTTTTACATTTTTAAATACTTGTTAAAAAACGTATCTAATGTATGTAAAAAAATGTAAATGGATAAAAAAGGTTTCAGCCGGAAATATGTAAGTATTTTAGTTCTTTATTGTTAATACCTATATTTTAATAATGTACAAAATAATAAAAAAACAATCTAACTACGTTGCGTTGGTCACTGCTATTGGCAAAGGTGCTCTCAAAATTCTTTATACTGTTTTTATTTAATTATTATTTTTCAAAAAAAATCCTATGTTACTTTGACTTCCAGGTATTATTTGTTTAACTCAGCTAGCCAAAAATAAACTGCGTCGTTTCCATAGAATTAAAAACATTTACAATAACAGAGAAGTAAATTACGAAGTATGTGAACGAAGAACGGCATGCCACCTTTTCATAATTAAATAAACGCCCTCTGCAGTAAGTAACCTTTCAAATGAAAAAGGACGACGGAACCTTGCTTATATGAAACTTGCAAATAAACAAATATGTACTACAATATTCTTATAAACTTTCTCTGTACTTTATAATGAGAAAGCTTTCTTCTTGGTATGGTGTTGTGATAGTTGATTAGATCTAATTTTCATTTTTTCAATTAAAAATAATAAATTTGTACACATTGCCTGTTTCGTACGTGTTTTCTGACTGTTATTAAAACGTGTTTATACTAATGTTTTGATATATTAGAAACTGTAAATTCTGTTTCTATTGACCACAGTACGATACGGAACGAACAAGGTCGTGCACACATAAAATGGTAGTCCTAAACAAACAACTCCCGGAGTCAAACTTAGAGTAAACATATTTAACTTGTAATCGCTTACTGAACCCACCCCTAAAGTCACCTTTTTATTGAATTACGTAGAAAAGATGTAACAGCTTTACAAGTATTTGTAGCAAAGTGCTACGAGTTTGCTACGGCGTAGACAAAACTGCTACGGCGCCGCTAGCTACAGTGGGTTTAACCAGTTAATAATATTGATTTTGAAAATATTTCTTCTCTATTTATTTAAATATATTGAAGGAACCCACTTCAATATATTTAAATAAACAGGGCTGTTTAACAGTGTGTTTCACTTTCTTACATCCTCCTTTCATCATATATGTCTTTGAAAATCGTTAGAAATATAATTAGAAATCTTAGACAATCAAAGTTCTGCCTTTTGCAGCAGAATTTTGGTATTTTTTTTTTATTATATCAGACACACACAGACATACACGCTTATTTGACCTTTTCGTAAAATTGTGTTTTTAAATTCAACATTATTATCTAAATTATTCTTGCTGCTCGCTTCGCTTGTTTGTTAAGAACCTTATTATGTTCTATTTTAAGAAAATAACTGACGATATAAATAAAACTGTAGAAATATTTCCGTCCATTCTGGAACACTGCCAAAAATATGAGAGAATTGATAGCCATCATGTCTCGTTCTTTATTTGTGAGGATATTTTCATTTTCGAATAGAACCTTGTATATATTACTCAAGTGTGGTTACAATTGGCATTGGTTGGTTATTTCGGCGGAAAATAGTACTGACCTACATTTTTTTTTAAATCAATCGGATCTTCCATAAGGCCTTGGCAGAGGTGCTTTAGAGGTACTTTACTTATGATTACAGTATTATTGAGAAGCTCATAGCTTAATAGTAGCAGCCCCTCAGGTACATCTTTAGGTTAAGCTGCGCTTGCATAGGTTGGTCTGTGGATGAGTGACCACCTATAACATACGAAGTTTCTACCGTGCGTCCGAAAGCACGGTAGAAATCCGACTATTATTTGTAAAACTTTCACAGTCGTTACAGATAGTCAGTATCTTGAAAGTCTGATAACCAGTCTTACCAAGGGGTCTCGTATTACTCAGTGCTGGCTGGGATTTGGAGGTTAGATAGGCAGTCGCTCCATGTATACTACAACCGGTTAGACTGGAAGCTGACCCGAACACAGTTGGGAAATGGCTAGGCAGAGGATTACAGTATTATGTTTTCCTTAACCGTAAATAGACATAGTTGTTGCTGTGTGTTTATTTTCTTAATACATTTATTTTCTTAACTACCTCCTTAGTAGGGTAGTTTCAAAAATTAATATTTTTTTTTACTAAACAACTACTCAGTAACATATGAAAAAATCGTATTAAAACTTTTAATGAAAGCAAAACATTGCAAACTTTTTCAATTTTAACAAGGTTTGAACTCTTTGCAACCAGCATAATTCACGTTACCTTGCCGCGCTATGTCCATTTCATTAAAAGTAACATCATACATGACGCGCCTCCTATTGAAAAGTTACCGATACAAACGCTAACTACAAACCTAGACCAGTGAGCCTTAAGAGTTCAGGGAAAAATGTATAGATGGCGCTGGTTCAAATCACATGTCTGGTCGAAACAAGTCTTGTTATAGAAAGGATCTTCTATTTCACTATATTGTTTTCGAAATTAGAAGATATGTTCAAAGTTTTTACTTTTTTGGGTATTATAAAAATGGCTTTAATGTCACGTTTTTATGAATGCGTATAACAGAATGAGAAGAAACTAATATACAAATTGACTTCGGCTAACTTCATTGCAATAAAAGTCAAGACAAAGTTACGCCTCTGTTTCCGTGTATTTTCCAACCAAAGGTACTATTAGCAATAAATGCGCTTTATTGCTCCCAAAATTAAATTGAACATGATATCTCAGACAATCATCGTAGTAGCCATAAAATTTAAGCAGCAAAAACTTTACGCATAAAACAAACGGAACATTTGTTACGTAATCATTTAAATACTTCCGGACTACAATAATAATAAATCATCTGACACACAGTGACCGAATGTAAACATCATTGGCGTAAACTTTACGACCATAACGATCCAAAATACGAACGCCTCCACCGCATAACTTTATAGCACTCTCATACATAATTATAATTAATTGTATATGGACTGAATAAACTCGCAAACAGCGTAGTAAAATAACGTTAATTGTCACAATGAATTGTAAAGTAAAGTAAATATTTTTATATTCTTCATTTTGATTAAACAGTGCCTCAAACATGTGTGTGTACCTACAGAAACGTAACACTTGTATAGAAGTTTCTAGAAATAAACCTAGAATTTACATAAATATCTTTGTTCGGCCGAATCCGTAACCTAGAAAGGATGACGATAATCTTCCTTCTTTGACGTGAAATTAAAGTTTGAGAAGTCAGGGCAGGCACTTAAATAAATGTAATAAGTGTTAATGGGTTTTCCAAATAGAAAATTCTCAGTTGCATTGGTAAATTTGTGTCAGATGAGATGAGATGGTGATAGGCCTTTTTTTGGATGGGTTATCTTCACACAACTTCTCCCACTCTGAGCAGAGTGAAAGGCAGTGTCAGACTTTTACTGACTAAAGTCTTTCCATGTTCCGTTTTCCTTTTGTGTTCCGAAGCCGCGGCTCCTCTTTCGAAAACCCGCACCCGGTAGGCAGTGGCCCCGGCGGGCTCCTCTGCTTTGCAGACAAATCTATAAGATGCGCGTGGTACACGATCGCGCCGACATAAGTTCTATGAGACTTATGTCAAAATACAGCTATCCGTAAGCAAAACGAGTCGTTTTTGTTTATTGGAACGAGGCATTGGTCTGTCGTCACTAGACGGATGGTGATAGGCTTGGATTGGCATAACTGAGTAACTTTGGATTAAATATAGCTACATCTCTACTTCATTGTTCGGGGATTACAGATTTGTTTTAATGTGCATTATAAAGAACTGATTTAATTCATTATGTCATTATCTTTCGCTCACTTAAGTTATACCTTTGTTTTATTATGCGACTTATTTTGACTGAATAATAAACAATCTGCCCATAGTGCCCATTTTAATTTACGACGTGACAAATTATTACCGCTTGGCAATGTGTCAATTAAGTTTTTAACTCATTGAATTATCATATCAAAAAGCAAATTAATTTACTTAAATGAGTATTCATTCATTAATAACGGATGTTTTGACGTCCATGCATATTTTTATATATAATATAAAAAATAGCCTTACCCATATATTACATTTGTAGTGAGCCTAAATACTATTTAAATACCTTCCTAATTCAACTATTATTGTGATTATCCATGTAGATATGATTGTGTAAATGCCTCGAGTGTTTTATTTTCTTGTTTAACCGACTTTAAAAAGAAGGAGGTTCTATGTTAAACCGTATTTTTTTTATTTGTGTTCAAGGATTACTCCGCCAACTATGGACCAGCTTTCATACTTCGTATTTTTGTTCGAAAGTACTAATCGAAATATTAAATCGAAAATATTTGGGGTGGTTTCATATCAACTTTATTATATATTATAGACGATTACTTATAAATTATTATGAGTAAAATAAGTTAAGTGTACTCAACTACTATACATTTAAAATATATATATTTTAAATAAAATCATTCCCTACAAAAGTGAAACTCAATAGGTTTATAACATTTGTCGAACTGCAATTCTGAAGCGGAGCTTTTACGCACGATGGACATATCCGATCGGAGCCGGTGCGATCCAGTTCAGCACGACATGGTCCGGATGATCGCATTAAGGGATTAACACTTTTGGGACACGAAGTGAAATATTATTTGTAGGACGTGCTATGTAGGATAAAATGTCATCGTGTGTCGAGATGCAATACAAATTGAAGCGATTTTCTTTATTTACTTTTATAAATGTGACTAATTTAGTCTTTGGATATTTGGTTGAAAAATTACTGTGGAAGCGGCACGTCCGTACTTGGCGGAGTTCAGGCAACAACAGAGTGCCTGCCTAACTCCTGGAGAATAAGTGGGGCGATAAGCTCGCTTGGGGCTACGTAAACCCCAGAGAGAAATCATTATGCTTTCTGCATGGAGCATGGCTGCTTGTCTGCTGCAAGCATGAAGCAAACCTCCTTGTTTGCATGCTTCTTTCTTACACCACTTAAAATCGTTTTTGTTTATAATCAACTGTTATATTATATGCAAAAACAGCGGTATAATGAATGTTCGGAAACATAATAGTTCAAACAAATGTTATTTCGGCTAAGTGTAGATAACTAGTGTAAAAAGATTTTCGACGAAATGAAATGTCGGAGTAACGAAATAATTGAATTTATAATAGGTCAACTGAAACAGCGCGCAAAGGCAGACGTGACGATGAAGTTAAAGAAAACGGAACGATAATTATTGGAAGGTTTCAGGTGAAATGAAATTCAGTTCAATATTTTTCGCACTTATGAAAGGTAATCTAACGGGTTTTGTTATTTCATCGAGCTCATTTCCGCGTCATGGAAAAAAATGGGTTAAGTTAAATAACATAAACCTTTTAATTACAACTCTTCGCACTAAGAATCATCACCACTTTACCCAAAACTAATTAGGTACACTTAACCCCTAATTTAATTTCCGTAGTCACTAACTAACAATAACAACATAACGCAAGTTTAATTACATCACCTCAGCACTTTACATGAAGTGCTTAACGTAAACGCGCGCGTTAACGTAAAGAGTGATTAATGACGTGGTTGCCGTGTTGACTTTCAGCAACTTACAAGTATTTCAGTAATTAAATTATATTGAGGTGTTTAAATTGTTTTAGAATAAAGTTTGAAATTAGTTTAATAAGTTGGTTAACATTTTAAAATTGGTAAACATTTATATATAAAGTTTAAATTATATTAATTAACATTATGATTCATTTTATATTACATCATACTATTCTTATAATGTATATCACGTGTATCAAGTATCACAATAATTTTAATTAATTAAGTACTTAGTTATTAACCCTAGAAAGATAATCTACGTCTTTGAGACGCACGGCCAACACAAATATTGCTATCTCTTTTTTATTTCGCATCGTAGCGCTCTGTCCTTCTAAGTTATCCCATGGGCCGGGCAGACCTTACGCGAGACGGCAGTGTCGCCCTGGTAAGTACAATAATTAAATAGATACAGGGATGGCGTACGTTCGAGAGACGTATGATTATCCTTTGTGTAACTTTTGAACCTCATTCCCTATAGCAATAGTTCGTTTTATTTATCGTTTTTTTTTTTATATTTTAGGTGATTTTGGTAATCTATTGCAATGGCTGGACGCGGAGCCCTTGATTATAACCAAATTGAAAAAATATTGGAGAACAGTGAAGATGAGATTCCTTCACAGAGTGACAGTGAAGTGGAGGATGACTTGAATCAAGATGACGTGCATAGTGACACCGATCGTTTGTGAATTCTTATGTCATATACTGTCATAATGTGATAGCTAACAATGATAAGCCTCTAAGTCGCAGAAATCACATGAAAAAGCTGAACACAGAACTTATATCACCTGGGATGGAGAAAAGGTTAGAAGCTCCTACTCTTGACAGACATGTCCGTGTAAATATCCAAGAGTTGCTACCAAAAACTAATACTTTAGATAATAATGAAGAACCAGTAATCAAAAAGAAGAGCTATTGTGCGTATTGTCCGTCAAAAATAAGAAGGATGTCGAAAATGACATGTTATAAATGCAATAAAAGCATTTGTGGTGAACACAAAACTGATATATGTAAAGGCTGTGTCTAAATGTGATTTAAACTTAAAACTTGTTGATATTTTATATGAAGCTATTAATTAGTCCTTTTTCTATAATATTAAGTAAAAAAAAATGTGATTTTAATTTTAAGATTAACATAATTACTCAACAAAGGAAGACTTACTTTTTTTTTAGTTACTTTGTAAGAGGTTTACAAAATTTCGTTATGTTTTTAAATTATATTCATTTTCTAATTGTAATTATGTTTTTATTTGTCGTACAAAACCCTAAACTAATGATTCAATAACTTTTTAAAAGATTATTTATAGAAACTTGTCCCATAGGCACTTATAAATGCGAATACGTCTCAAAGACGTATGATTATCTTTACCGCAGGTCAAAATAAGATTATCTTTCTAGGGTTAAGTCATTTTTAAACCGGAGATCTTATGCGACCGCTAACAAATATGAAATAATAATAAAATCATTATTACGGTTAAAGCAACACTTAGAAATCTAAGAAAAGCTTTACCTTTTTAATCGATTTCGGATGCTAAAAAACGTAAAATAAATTGTGTATTTAATAATATTAATTGATTTTTTAATAAGAAAAGAAGTCCATTACAGATCTTTTATCACCAAAAGGAACGGGAAAGATATTAAGAGGTGTGAATAAAAATGATGGACCCAAATCTCATTTACATTTATTTCATTTGGAAATAAATTCGAATAACTTTTTACCTTTACCTTTTGAAAGGCGAAATATTGAATTGAGCATCGTTAAGGGGCATATTGAGGGCTATTCAAACACCTTTATTTGATATTGTGTTTTTGTATTGTGATTTTCGAGGTTTATGTCACTTGATTTGCAAGTTAGGGAGCGTTTGCATGTACTATTGCTCCCTCCATTGTCCTTATACATATATAAATGCAAATGTTTATGTGGAGGTATGGTTGTATGAATGTTTGTTACTCTTTTAGGGCAAAACGGCTGAACGGATCTTGATGTAATTTGGTACACATCACTGCTTAGCCTTTTTTTAAAACTATTTTGGGTTCGGCATTCAGTCCAAACGGATGAAGCTGATGCAAGAATGTATGGCGCTGTAACCTTAATTGCAAACATAAATTGAATTTTAATAAATCTTTCGCAGAGTTCAGATACTACAGATTACTTTGTTTTGTCTTCACTAATATACGCGAACCCGTTGTGAAAATTTAACTTTGAATAAAAAGTCATTAAAATCGGTCGATTGATCCCAAGATAAATGTATAATTTTTATTACATTGAAGGCATCTGCAAGTCATAAAAATTACATTATTATTTTAATTATTTAAGTGATGTATATTCAGAAATTATATAGGTCCACCTTTATAGGCAGCTTAAGCAGTAAAAAACTCTCATCATTTGGTGGTACAAATTACTCAGTAATGTGTAGGGATTAAAACTGTTACAGTACATATTGTTAATAATAAATGGTGTAACGGACATTTATGTATAAACGTCTTTTAGTAAAGCTTAGCTCAAATGCCTTAATGAATAAGATTCTTTCCTAATTTTTAAGATACTAAGATTAATTGAACCAGACCAACAGAACCCGCAACTTTCACAGACCATTAATTACTTGCATTAACTCTGGGCCGCGATAACAGATGGCACTGTCCGCAATTTTAATTGCTGCTCAAAGTTTACCCATAAAACAGTTTGAGTTCGCGAGACATCACTCACAATGAGGTCAGGCATTGTTTTAGATGAAACTAAGTAATTAGACTTCAGAATGAGGTTAGAACTTTGGTGATGGTTATACTGTTTCTCGTTTTCAAGTTTTGATTTGTATTGAATACACTTGAGATATCAATCTAGCCTTAAACTTGCTTGTTTGTTTGATAAGTATGGCCTGGCAATGTGTACTTTAAACTTCTTATTCTTTTGTAAGATCGTTAAACGTTGTGCAGCAACCACCTAATAGCATCTTGTGGTTTATTTTTTTCCGGATGCGTAGTTAAGAGTTACAGTTGTATGTTTAATGATTATTTATAATTTTTTACTATACTACTGTCATTGCTATTGAATGACCAAAATGAAGGTTATAAATCTACAATCTAGTATATGCAGTTAAAGAACACCCCCCTAACAAGAAAATTTAAAGGTTAGTTACCCTAAACGTCACCATCAAATTTGTTAATATAATATGTAGATAAACTATTTCGTTTAAATAAAGACACTATTACCGTCCTACTGCTGGGCAAAATCCTCTCCCCATGACTTCCCATTGCTTCGATCTGGGGCTAATGTGGACCACTGATCTGTATGGTTCACGTACAGGCGAAGTGCTAACGGTTTTTTTTTCGGGTGGGAAATCATCCAATGACTTCCCCCGCTCTGGGTGGAGCGGGGGGGCATGTCAGACGTGTACTGACTACCCATGTTTCTACTATTGCCCTTTACGTTCCGGGGCCGCGGTATCTCTTTCGAAAAACCCGCAACCCCGGCAGTGCTAACGCTGCGACCTACTTTTCGCTACGCGTTTTAGTTATTTTATATTCATAATTATTTAGTTGACCAATAGCTGCCGTAGTGCTATAACTATAAACGCAGATTAACATCCAACGAAACCTTCAGTAACCTGTACGCATTAAACTAAAATATCGTGAAGTCTGTGGTTTTTCGTCAACTCACATCCAACAACTCAACTAACTAACCGGCTACCTCTGAACTATACATGATCAAACAGTGCTTGTAAAAAATCTACTTTAACTTTTGTATCGGGAACATGTTCCTGTGGCGTAACACTAGACTACAACGACTTTGTCGATATATTAAATTGTTGTTCAAAATTAACCAAAAACGTTAAAGTTCAATTTTATACAATCAGTTTCACAAAAAATAGTTTTCAACTTTAACAATTCAAACGTAAATTAAAACTTCAACATTGGCTCCGTTGGCAGTGTGTTGGGAGTTTGTGACAAATTAACTTCATCTAGTCATTGTTAGAAACTGTTACGAGTGGCGACTGGTTAACAGTTAGTATATATGTTTGAGTGGTTTTAGTTTTTTTTGATTTTGGAAGGTAATTGGAGAGTTGACTGACTCTGGATAAAATTACAATCGCATTTTATTAGAGGGTATAAGATTAAGAATTAGACTGTTTTAAGCTGTCACAATGTCGCTTATCTAAGTAAAAAATCCCGAATGCCATGACTGTTAGGCCCGTCGCTCACACGACCAAGAGTCGAAGCGCAGTCGCGGCGCAGGCGCGGTAGGCGTGTCGCCCACACGACATTTGTAAAGAAAATCTCATATCAGAGTCAAATGTCGTGTGTGCGACGCGCCTAATGCGCCCACGCCCCGTCTGCGCCTCGACTCTTGGTCGTGTGGGCGACGCGCCTATGTTTATTAACACCACATTATTCTAATATTTAAGAATATTGGAACAATTTATATTCGATATACGAATTTCAACCAATGTAATTGAAAAGAAATTGCAGTTTTTGTAATAAGTACTTCACTATATCGTAACGTCATAGAAAACCTTGAATAAATTAAAAAAATGTAAAACATCTACTTAGTAAAATTTCATTTGAAAACATCCAACAGTTTCTAAAAAAAAAACAACTGTTTCTTACCAACCTGTATTTATTTAGTTTGTTGACTGTATGTAAATCTCTCAATCTTACATTACAGATACTAGGTCTAGCTTGGTACACAGTCTAGTCAGTTGTTAACATGACCGCAACTGAATACATCAGTCCGGTCGAAACCAGGGGCCTTAGTCTGCTATTACAATAGTGCCAGAATGGTCGATCACTGATCGCATAATGGTTGATTTTGACAAGTTTAGCATGTAGTAGATTACCAAACTTGTCTAAATTAACCATTATGCGATCAGTGATCGACCATTCTGACACTATTGTAATAGCAGACTAAGGCCCCTGTCGAGAGTTCAAAATTGTAAAATAGCTCAGTGTTCTGAACATTGTGGGCCAGGCTTTGGTTGCCCTTTAGCTTGAAATGTTAATGGTTTTTATTAACGATTGGGAAAAAACGTGTGTGTCACTTACAATGCCGTTTAGGTCCCGACCCTTACTACCAAGATGTAAACTCAACGAGAAACAATCCGATTTCTCCAAGCGACCAAACTTTTCTACTAATTAAACAAAACTGCGACTAATAGTAGAAAATACAAGAGAAACACTAACAACATTTTCAGAGATAACGTTATGATATCGCTTCGGAACTAAAATCATAAATTCCCGAATAAGTGTTATTGAGATAGAAACTATAGGGACGTTCTTTGCCGTTTTAGGGTTAGTATTGACAGAGTATTAATTTCCTCGAACCCTTTTTTTCTGCTAAGTTTTGAATAAGCGGTAGTTAATGGTAGTTTCAGTTACACTTAAGCTACAGGAAATCTCTTACTCGTTATATTGAACTCAGATTTATTGTACTGACATTTTACCTACTTTATTTACATCCTTTATTCACATAGCTTATTTACATTATTCTTACCTAAATTCCTTAAAGGTATTTTAACTTTGTCGACCACAGTTTTCAATGCTATTAACCGGGAACAAATCTTCTATGTGGTCCTACTGAGACGTTCCTGGAAACCCAAAAACACTTTGACCGACCAGGAAATCGAACCTACAACATCACATTCAGTAGTAGCAGTTGCGCCTCTTACAGTATTTAATAATCAGTTTATGTAGAAATGAAAAACGCCTTCAACATTGTGCTTCTGTCTGCACTAGCCCTTAGGGTAATGACCTTTGTCTCTGTTCGTATTGGTGCGAACTTGATATATTTGTTTATTTTGTTAGAGTCAATAATAGGGTACGTTCAACTTCGTATGTTAAGATTGTTATAAAGATTGCAGCTGTTGGTTCCTTGCGAGTGAGTGGGGTTTGTTCCTGATCCTTGCTTACTACACTGGTCTTGTGTGATATTATTTGGCAGCATTATTGTTAACTACGAATAATACAAAGTGACAATCATTTGCTGTACACGTTTTTGAAAAAGGTTGATCAATAAAAACAAGGAAAACAGAATATTTACGTTTTATTAATTAATCTTTTTTATTTATCGGCGCTGTTGCAAAATCCACGATCACGGATAAACTGAAACTATGTCGGGTTGATGTAAATAGGCAGTTAAAACAGTGTATCTTGCGTTTACGTATTTTTTTGCTTCGCACCGCTACCACTATCACTCATAACACTAAATAACCAACGTCAAATATTAATAATAATGTTAGCCGGTAGCTTGGACCCTGTTCCCAATACCGGTGGGCTACTATTTTTAATTTTTAAATGTTTTTAAAAAATATTTAAAAATGTAATTATTTGTTAATAAAACAATGAAAAAAATAATGTTAGTTATTACTAACATTATTTTTTAAACATGTGAGGTTAAAAAGTTTCAGTGATTAATCATTTTCATGATCACCCTAGTATTTTTCTAACTATGATGAGATCGGTTTTCAACCTAATTGGATACCGTTGAGATAAAGTTTTTTTAGTTGCAACGACTGTTTATCGCCACACCCCAATTGCTGGGTAATATGATTTAACCAAATTTAGCCCAAAAAAAAAACAGGGTAATAGATTACCAAGGGAATTAGCTTATTAATACTTAATAATTTAATTAATAAGTACTTAATCTTTATATCTGCCAATGCTGCCTTTTCCCCATTTAGCCAATGTTAGCAGTTATTATTCTTATTCATTTCTATATTTTTATTCAGTTCTATTTTCTTTTTCACTTACATATTTTTATTCACTTCTATATTTCCACTTTTAGAAGAATCACGACAGGTGTGTCTTAGGTTTTTATAACATACTAAAGATGTTCGGATTTGGTCTAAGCCGGACCTAGACTAAGACTAGACACACCGTCTAGACAGGTTTCAGACAAGCTAACTGATGGATAGCTCAAATCTAACATGATTAGTTTTCTCATAATTTATTTCAATATTTTCTCGAATCAATCCGTGTTTACCAAACTATGCGGTTTATATTAGCTAAGGTATGTACTTATGTTGAAATAAATAAGTTTTTATGCATTAATAAAGACCACCAACACTTCACTTCTGTATACAAAAATAATATTTCTTTTACATAGAATTATCAAAAACAGGTTATTTATAATTTTTCAGTAATCTTGATTTCCAGGAGTTGTATAATATAATATAATATATTGCACTGACTGAACAGGTCCGCTCAAATATATGTACTTTTGAAATAAAGTCTCAGACATTGCACCCTCATGTAAGTTAATCAAGATATTTGATGCTCTCTGAGTTTCTTTTCAGTAGTCGGGTTCAAAACACAGGCCTTAACTAGTATTTTTTTAATGTAGTGTAAATAGTTTTTAACAGAGCCATTTGCGAAATAAACATTTTTTTTAAAGCACGTCTTTCTTTATAAGTGTATGCAATGGTTAAAATAGGAACCATTAAACATTATTTTGAAAATGTTATCCATACATGTAACTTTTTGCATTAATTATGCGTGATTTGGGAAATAAACTTCTTCCAAAGTCTAAAATTAGACTTCCGAACACACGAACATTCACGCCATCTGTGTCACAGATTCAGAAACTTTGTCTAATCAAATCCTCAAATTAGAGTTTATATTTGTTCAGAATATAAACCTATAGCAATTACTAAGATACTATTAGTTTGATATTCCTTACACTAAAACTGGGAACAAGTTGGTAAATAATTGATGTCTATGACAATATTGGCTTAAAATAGTAACTGAAGTCTAAATGTTAGTTTTGAAATTGTAAAGGGTTGCAGAACAATATTATGAACTCGTGACTCTGTAATATGTTTATGTTAAATCTGAGTGGAATATTATATCTATATCTGAAAGAACTGGAGGAAATCTATACTTTTGAAAATCTAAACGACCAATGGGCACGGACAAAAGGCAACTTTTATTTAAAGTAATAATCATTTGTGTGTGAATTCATATTTTGTTTCTTTTTATTGTATCAAACACTCATAGAAAACCACACAAAAATGAAGACCAACCCAAAATAAATACGACTCCATATAAAACATTTCCATAAACAATGAACAAGTGTCCCATTGTTCAGCCATCATTATGACCGCCATTTTATTATAGTCCCATTAGCAAAATTAGAAATTAATAAGATAGGAATGTAATGGGAGTGGCTCTTCCTGTTGCTTTTTAGGGTTCCGTTGCCAAGTACGAAAAACGGAACACTTCTAGATTTGTCCTGTCCATCTGTCTGTCCCTCCGTACATCACAGTCATCTTACTCCGAAACTATTGGCACCATATTGTTGAAATTTTGAGAGTAGGTGTCTAATATTAACCTTCACAAAAATACTACATTTTTTTTAATAAATAAAGATTGTAAAATAAAACATCTTCGTATATAACTGTTTGGCATATTGTTTGCGTATCGATAGGTCTAAAAAATAATATCAAGGTTTCTGAAATCCTTTTTATTTCAAGTAAATGCTTGATTAGATATAAACCCGTTAAATTTGGTTCTAATTACTCCAATTTCTAAAGTAATAGGAGAAAGGAAATTGGATTGTAGTAGTTATGAAAAAAGAAAACGATTAAAAATTGAAAATTGTTTTAAATAAGATATTTAGTTTTTGAGATATAGGACTTTTTCATCAAACTGTAGCCATAACTTTGGTTTGCATTAGGATACTATGAAAAACAAATTTAGTTTGGTGGTTGCGTGTAAATTGTCATTTAATTCGAATGAGCGTTAAAAATAATATTTGGTGCTACCGCACCTTGTGTGTGCTAGCCCGACTAGCACTTGGCAGTTGTTTTTATTTATGTTTTGTGGGAAAGTTTGCGAGGTAAAGACATCAGATATCAGAGACATAAATATCTATAGGAAAAAAAAAACATGAATTTTGTACATGTACCTGTGTGCCTGTTATTAAGGTATGTGGTGAATAGAAAATGTAGTCTGAGTTTGAAACCCATTTGATGTAGTTAAAGTAACCTTAAAGTTGCACCGAACTAGCTTCAGGTAAACTAGGTGACCAAAATGAGAAACAAATTCAATTATTTAATACAAATTGAACTTGCTAAATTCTCTCTAGGCCCTGTTTATACGATGACTTTTTTTTCAGAACACATGGAAGTATTTATATGAAAGTTCAAGTCCCTTAACACTTTTTTTGTGATTTAAGTTTATAAATTTATTATTATTTTATTATTACTTATTATATACTCGTTAATGAAACATGGAAAAATCTCAACAAAATTCTTTGTTTATCTAGTTGGGCAGAGCATTGCGGACACACAGAAGGACATAATAAGTAAATTTAATTATAATGTCTACGTATGTATAAAAGATATGAAAGATTTCACTGAGTGCGGAGAAGTATCTAAGTGCCAACATTCAGCAGCTACAACAAAGACTTCAAATAAACTCTACAACAAAGAACCTTTTTTTACAATAATGAACGAATAAATTGTCCAATTGTGTCATATTTATTCGTCTTGCTGTTAGAATGTAGTTGCCTGACCTCGAGCCAAACTGCAGCCATTCTATTATGAAAGGATTCTAAAGGAACTCTTTTTTCTGTTTTTAGTGTAAATAATTTATGCATTTAAGTGCTCAAAAGTAATTTACTTATTTTGTAGACATTTTTTTTTAATTTTCTGCCCCATATACAAATCAACTTACCCTGCTACATAACAAACTTGGTTCTTAGATGTAAATGGCTTAATGTGGTCAATGGTTATTCCATAAGTCACCTCTGTCGAGCTACGTACTAAAAAAAAATCAGAATAAATATAACAATACAGAACGAATTATAAGACTGACATCTAACGCCTTTTTAGCGCACAAAAACGTTTTACCAAAAAAAAAACAGTGATTTGAAAGAGGAATATTTTACTTTAATAGCGCCCGGTCTTGGCGTGTTTATGGCCAGCGGCAATTGATGTTTACGATAAATTAATTAAATAGGAGGTTGCGAAAATATTCGGGTTATGTTTTTCAAACGAAGATTAGATTATTTCTGTTAAATATTACACATAATTATGTGAAGTGTTTACATTATGTAAGTATGTAGGGTTCCTGCCAATGCATAATATTTTTTCGTCACATACCTACCTTCAACATGTAATTTAACTT
Source organism: Ochropleura leucogaster (assembly GCA_958449745.1). Classification (NCBI taxonomy): domain Eukaryota; kingdom Metazoa; phylum Arthropoda; class Insecta; order Lepidoptera; family Noctuidae; genus Ochropleura; species Ochropleura leucogaster. The sequence goes on along the minus strand of OY288220.1, from coordinate 13,119,863 downwards.
ACAATCTAGGAAACTACACCAATCTCATTTCTCAGTATTGCCACAAATCAAATCACTTCACCCTTTCTCATTACGTCAACATATAGCCTTCATTCTATAAAACGCTCGGTACCTTCCGGCTCACAACTGGCGACCTTTGCCTCTCCCGAAATAGAAATGTAACCCCGTTCCACGGTCCCAACCATTCGGATTTCGAACGACATCGTACTTTATACGAATATATTCTGGATGGATTGATACTTCGAGCTCGATTACTACTTAGAATGTATGCTCTCCTGGTACCGATAGCATGGATGCGGGGTTATTGGTGATTTTCTATTGTTGTCATTTGATGACTGTGGAACGCTTTATTTATCTTGTGAGGTTCTCTTTGTTTTGTGCATACAAAGAGCTATCAAATATTAACGATTCATAAAACTGGAAAATTAAACCAGTAATTTCATAACCTGGTTCTTTATTGTATGCTACTTGTATATAAAGGCTGAAGGTAAGGAAGATCACCATAGTTGCTGATGGTGTTGTAGCAGTACTGAAATGGTGATAGCTATTTCCTCTGAAACTCGCCAACACCCATTTTAATATTGGATTTTTAATTCCCCGCTTTAACTTAGCGTGTAATCAAATCAAATCAATCAGTGTGCTTTTGTTGAGATATTCAAAAACGGGCTGAATGCGAATCAGACTTGCGCACTGTTCCGTAAAAATTTGCTACATAAACGGCCATATCTTTTGACTGCGTAGATTTAGACGGTTAATTTTTACACGCTTCTAAGGGACTACAGATTTTAATATATAGTTCTAACTAGCTTTTGCCCGCGGCTTCGCTCGCCTTAAATTTGGGGTAACACAGTTCCCCTTGCGCTTTATTGATTTGTAATAGCAACGCTAAGTTTTCCCTTTTCATCCCTCTTTCTCCCTCACATCCCATTTTTTTCAAAAAAATATTAGCCTATGTGCGTCTCCTGGTTCCCAACTATCTCCAAAATTCATCAAAATCGGTTCTATAATCGTACCGTTTTTTCTTTTGAGATACGGAACCCAACAAAATATTGTGGTGTTAATATACGCATTGTTTAATTGTTATCATCTAGTAGTACAGCTTTTAAAGTTCACATTAATTCTGGTGATACTTTGAACCTTCATTGACATAAAATCAAGCCTAAACAACAAAAAAACGGACTTCACTTGTTCTCATTCTCGCTCAGCAATTTGAATACTGCCATAAATTACACGGTTTCAAATAATCTGCATCTGTACCTCTTGTACTTGACCAACTATCTATACTAATTTATACTTAATATTATAAAGCTGAAGAGTTTGTTTGTTTGTTTGAACGCGCTAATGTCAGGGACTACTGGTTGGAATTGGAAAATTCTTTTAGTGTTGGATAGTCCATTTTTTCAGGAAGGCTATAGGCTATATAACATCACGCTACGACCAACAGGTGCTGAGCAGCGTGGGTGAAACCGCGTGGAACAGCTAGTCTAATATAAGAAAACAATTCAACCGCAAAGGTCTTCTGAAAAAGATTCAATCAAATTAGATTAGCAACTTAATCCCTCGTCGAAGATAGCTTAATGACTCCAACTGTCAATTAACGAAAAAGAGCCCATTTGGTGTAAAAAATGTGCTCAGTAAGCAATTTATTGGTTTTCAATATAGTGGGTTTAGGAGTAATGGCTGTTGGGAGCTAGGGACTCATTTGATATAATTACAGATATATAATTAAAACCTGAAAGTAGTAGCAAATAAAATTTAAAACTTTAAGTACACATAGCATATAGAGACGAAACTGTACTGTGGAAGGTGCGAAGTTAAAAATTTGAAATACATAATGATTTAATATTTAAAAAATTACGAAACATAAACTACACGACATAAAATATACATTTAATAATATTATATACCTACACTACAAATACATAAGACAAAAAAAACTAAGGTTGCCAGCCTGATTTTCGTTGGAGAGCTCTTTCCATAGAGTGATTACGTCACTATGTGCACCTCGTGAAACCGTCACTGGTCTAGCGATCTCAAACACTGTGCATGAAACCAAGTTCAATGTTCAGGTCGCGCAAGGGGTTACTTGACTGTTCCATTAAGAATACCACACAAAAATCCTTTAAATTACAATACGTTTAATAAGACAAAACACTACCATAACCTAGACTAAATTTAATAGAAAAAATACCCAGATAATCCCTGAGGATATCAAATCATCGTTTACTGTACGCTTTGTGAGGAAAGAAGTAATTTTGAAAGCACCCACATAATCTCCTCTCAATGTGAAGACGGAGACACCAAAAAAGGCAGCCCGGGTTTTAAGTTAACGATCGTCGAACATACGGCCAGTCAGGTCGGGCAACAACCGTATAAAATAATGTTTCGTGCGTACTGTATGAGCAGAGCACCGTTGACAATAAAATATCTACATACTTAAAATACTTCGTACAATGATTGCATGTCAAATTATAATTGACATTTGCATATAAATCTTATATTTAGAAGGGTTTAACGAATGAAAAAAAGCTGTCAAAAAATGAGTTTATCCGTTTTCGTAGTGAGACCACTGGGGTACAAATAAAATTACAAAACAAAAATTATGACAAACCGTGAACAAATCCTTTTACCTATACAGACATTATTTATAGAATATATGGTTGATTATATTATTTACCCTAAACATCTGATTTCAATCCAATCCTGTATAGAAAGAGAAATCAAGCGTGGCCTGAAAAACATGTGAAATAAATACTGAAACATACATTTGATTTTTTTCATTTAATCAAAAGCCCCCATACCCATTAAACTTAAAAACAATGCGATGAATATATGTCTAACACCGGTTCTAACTTACGCATGGCTTCAAAAAGGTCCTTCTTGAGTAAAATAATAAGCTATCAACGAGGAATAGAACTGAGTTATATAAACATTAAACTGTGTGGCGTTTTCCTCGGTTGTTGAGCAATGGGTAGCTCACTGTCTGTTGGTCTAGTGATGACAGGCCGTGTTGACAGCGCGTTCGTGTTCCACGCGCGCCTCAAAGAGATGTTAGTAAAGCAGAGTGTCCTGTCAGAGTTTCGGGTGATTCGAAAAAAAGGTTAGTAAAAGTTATGAATAATGCCAGTCTAGACATTGCCCATCCGCTCAATCCGTGTGTCCCAAAGATCCTGCAAAAAAGACACCATCTATACATCCGTAGCCATACCGTACGCATAACGGATCTGTACCCTGTACTTTATAGTACCATTAATTTCAAGGCGGCTGACACATTACAGAGATCAAGGAACCTTTATTGACATCTTTATGTGTACCTATTAGGCCTTCAGGAACTAAAGTTGGTACTCGTATGAATTAAAGTATCTGGTACGGTCTGGCGACTTGGTGCTTATTATAACAGTATTTGGAAAGGGTTCTAAGGATAGTAATGATGATTTGAGTGCCTCTCATATTGATTTTTAGGGTTCCGTACCCAAAGTGTAAAACGGGACCCCATTACTAGGACTCCACTGTCTTATCGTATCTCATAAACAATGAAAGACATTTGAAAATTTCAAATTTGATGTATTTCTTTTAAAACAAAATAAAATAATTATTTAAGGGCAAATAAAACATGTTTTTTTGATATTTTTATAAAATACTAGCTTTTGCCCGCGGCTTCGCTCGCGTTAAATTCGGGGTAACACAGTTCCCCTTGCGCCTTATTGATTTGTAATAGCAACGCTAAGTTTTCCCTTTTCTTCCCTCTTTCTACCTTACATCCCACTTTAAAAAAAATAGCCTATGTCCGTCTCCTGGTTCCCAACTATCTCTGTACCAAAATTCATCAAAATCGGTTTGGCCATTAAAGCCTGAAGAGGTAACAAACAAACAAACTCACTTTCGCTTTTATAATATTATTATATAATATAATATATATATATATAAGTTAGGATTTAAAAAACGGGTACGGAAACCGTCGTGCCCTAGTCGGACTAGCACTTGGCCGGTTTTTATCATCACAGGTTTTTTAAACACGATAGGCAGAAAATGTTGTAACAGAGGTGTACAGTAGCCTAAAAATATAATACTACGTTCGACCCGCAAGTTGTGAATTCAAGATCTGACAATCGCATTTTCATTTGTGTTATATTTCGTTAAAATTTACCCTTATTTCAATTTAAACACTTCAGACTAAAGAAAAAAAAAACTAAATAAATATAATGTTCATTACGGCTGCTAGGTAATCTCGGTTTCTCGCAATTACTTCCAATTACCAATAATGCCTTGGCTTTAGGAGAACAAAACCGAATTCTAGCCTAAAAGAAAATACTAATAGACCTAATTTATCACTTACAGACCATTTACTGCGTCTTTGCAGACACTGTGTCCATTTGCGACGAGTAGAACTATTTTATGTTCATTTATTTGTATAAAGTATCTTGACCCAGAACTTTTAGTGCCCATCGGAAAATTCTGGGGCTCTGTCCCAACAGAGCCCCAGAACGTTTAAATCATGCACTACGTCAGAAGCAGTTTTTAAAATAATGAAAATAATAGACGTTAACACGTATTTCGTTATGTTAACACCATTAGTCGCACTAGGGGGGCCTCAGGAACCTTCTGCATCTACGCTTTATGTGAATAACCAACCATCAGGAAATTATTCAAATCTGAATTACAATCTATTATGAAAAACAAAAAAAAGAGTGTCCATTTTAAAATCGACCTATTTACTTTACGTTAACACTGCGCGCTCCAATACATCGGTCTTGTCTCACTCGCGTGTTTGCTCTAAGTGTTCTAAGTTAGTGCTCTCAGCGCCATCTGTGAGTTCTCCCAGACAATCACAACAGAGCTAAGCGCTCAATTATGTAGGACGTGAAGAACCTTGCCGTGTAAGAGTTTCCAATTGAGACAGCTCGTAAATTTTCTATGTCCCCGCCTACTGCTATTGGGTTAGCAGTGATTTAGGTAACGTGGCATTTGTCATCGTGTTATTTATGAGTTTCATATTTTATGTGGCAGAGTGGCTAAGAATATAATGATTATTTTGATATGTTCGCGCACGAGTTCTACAGATAGTTCTAGAAATGCTAAAACACAACCAGCTTCACGCTTGTTATCTCTGAAGGATTAAGCAGTGGTGGACCATTGTTCACCTACATTTTATTTATTAAAAAATAATAGGTTTAAGTTAACATTGCAACTAAAACAATTATATTCTAAATCAAATCAAATCAATCAAATCAAATCATTTATTTCAATTAGACCATTACAGGCACTTTTGAAAGTCAAGAAACAAAATGAATCTACAGTCCCGGTCACAAGGCATAATAACTTGTGAAAGTACTGTAGTTGCCCATTCCAAAGCGTTGATCTCTATGGAGAAGAATGGGCAAGAAACTCCATGGACACTCTTTTAAATTATAATATTTTTACAAAATCGTGTTTACATCATTCATGTTGAGATTATACAAATATGTGAGAACGATGTAAAAAGGCGTGCACAGTAAGAGCGTCCAGAGTAAATAAAAAGCAAAATTTAATTTTAAATCTAAATAAGTTTAAAAATGAACCGTGGTAGCTAAAAAATGACCAGTCCCAACTGACAGCGCCCGTTCACGAACATGACGTATGGATCAGCCCCATTCAGCTCGACCATTTTGAAGGGAGCTAAATGACCCGACACACCCGCCACCATCAGTGAGACATTTAAGTGAGCATGACACTATCAACCACCAGGGCTTCGTCAAGTCAATGATAATACATAGCACTCACATATGGGCTTAATAATTATACAATACTAGAGAATTGATTCTATACATTGCAAAGATAGTCTTACAATCTTCTGCAGCTTCCACTATAGCTTCGGATACTAACCAATGAGTTTATCCCTATGCTTGTGGAGCAGGACTAGCATTAAGCCAAGCATTTTTATCATCAATATAATCCCCCAACTTATAATATGCTTGCCTGCATAGTGTGCGTTTAATACAAGATTTAAATTTCGTTTCATTCAGTTGAAGAAAATAAAATAAAATCTTGACACTAATATTTTTGGCCATTTTGGTTAAGTCTTTTGCAAAAGACTGTGTCAGTCTATTGCCATTAACCGGGTACAAATCATGACTCTGTCTAAAAACACCAAATACCAGCCTGGTTATGAACGCAAGACTTTGAGGTCAGTACAGTGTTTGGATCATTAGACCAAAAAGGCGGCCAAATAAATAATTCAATGAAAATGAAAAGAATATGTGCATAATAAGCGCTTTAGCAGTGCCTAGAGAATCAGTCATTACGTAGGTATAATAATAAATTATAATTTACTGATATAGCTCATTTTTCTGTATGTTGCATCTGTTCACTGCTTACAATCTTGTTAGATTGTCTTGTCTTATCTTGTTAGTCTGTATTTTAAGGTTAGGTTGTTACCTAACCTTGAAATACAGACTTTATTTGATGAAACAGAAGACAGCCTCGTAGTCGCAAAAAATCCAAAAAAGACACATAACACCCTTGATCTTCGCGTGACCTCATTTTATTGAAAAGAATAATATCTTTACTATTTCCTCAACACAATATAATATTTAGGAGGAAAAATCCTGTGTTATCGAGTTACTCTCCCTTTATAGAAATTTTCTTTCTAAAGCATAACGAGCGATACGCATTGATAAAATAATGTTGTGTGCAAGATTTATGGAAGCACACAAACTCTTTTTTTTTAAAGCAGTTGTATGTTAATTATACTATAGCATTGTTGTCTAGTGGATTTAAGTGCAACTCCAGAGCTTAAAAATCTGGGTCTCGTTTCTTTTCCAGTTTTGACGAAGTGCTATAGCGTATTGTTTTTATTATTTTTTATAAAACACATGTAAAATTAATATATCATAGGTATTTATTTAACTCGATTTTATTTTTTTGTGCAGAAACGAAATTACCCGCCGAAATGCGGTTGTACTAATAGGTACACCTCTATCAAACCTTTGGGGCTAACAATTGTGATATTATAATCAATCTCTAAAAAGACGAACGAAGATGATCGTTATATAATATATAGTTCCTATACATAAATAAGACTAATGCTCGAGTAATCCACAAATGAATGCTGGTCCTTCACTTTAATAAACTTTTTATATGAAGTCTAGACACAAATCGAGCACCAAAATAGTCGACTTAATTAATCAAAAACTCTGGTCTTACCAAAACATAATTTGATCAAGTACTTATAAATGTTCTACAATCAGAAATACACACTACTTACAAATAAATCAGAATACCTAAATATAATTGTCGAGCTCGTCACTAATTCATGCCAACATTCGTAGGCAGGCGACAAACGAAATGCCAAGGTTCCGGTGAATATTTGATTTTAGTTACTAGTTTGTTCTGCTTGGTTCTGGTCTATAATTAACTGCTTTGCCACGACCTAGACGATCAAGCGACACCTGGGTTGACAGAGCAGCTGCTAAGATAAAAAAACCGGCCAAGAGCGAGTCAGACTCGCGTAGCGAAGGTTCTGTACAAAGTTGCGACATAAACAGCCATATTTTTTGACTGCGTAGACTTAGAGGGTGGTCTTTTCACAGCACAAACTGACAACTGACCACACAGTTAAGTATATGGTAATTTCAACTCGATACCTCCACGCGTTCCCGAGATAAAGCGTCTTGACAAACAGAGGGACAGACGGACCACAAAATAATCCAATAAGGGTACCGTTTTTTTTTTCTTTTAAGGTACGGAACCCTAAAAAGTAAAAAAAATGTTTTAAGTTAGCCAGGTGTCACTATCAGGAAAGTACTCACACGAAGAAAACAAATATAAGTCGCGGCTTATATTTGTTTCCTTCGTGGGAGTACCGTGCGTATATTTTGACACAAAATAAGTCGCACGTTGCATCACCTAAAGTCGTTAACGGGGCGTTAGACACTGCAGTAAGGGACGGTATTATGAGAGCATTGTTGCTGTAAATTATGTAGTTGGTACGGAATACTTCAAAACATTAGTAGCAAAATCTACTGAGTCAATTAAATTTCTTGTTGACAAAGTTTTTTCATACAATTCTTAGTACTGGGTCGTGTTGATAAAGTTCGTAAGTTATTTATTTAATAAAATCGGAAATGTGTCACAATATCAAACTTTCTTTATTTTTTATAAAAATTTTAGAATAACCCTACTTATTGTACTCTTCATCGTGGGATTTTTATAAAGCTGTCGAAAGGATAAAGACTAAGATTATTCCGTCTTGCGGTGACAGCCAATCTGTCTAAGAAGTAGATCCCATAAATTACAAGAATAGCTCGTTCCCGCGTCTTCGTTTTGTTCACTGATTCTTTAATTTATCAGTTTTTAATAGAATAGAATATACTTTATTGAACACCAAAATTAAAACAACTGTTTTACAGAATTGCTAATTTTATGGTTACAGTGGTGTCTTATAGCTGATATCTTGAAAATGTCCAAAAACGGGGCAAAGTTTAAAAAAAAAAAACAATAATTCTTACTAATATTATAAAAGCGAAAGTGAGTTTGTTTGATTGATTGTTTGTTTTGACGTCTTCGTGCCTTACTGGCTATACCGATTTTGATGAATTTTAGTACAGAGAGTTTTTTTTTAAAGTGACGTGTGAGGGCGAAAGAGAGAAGAAAAGGAGAAAACTTAGCTTTGCTGTTACAATTAATAAGGCGCAAGGGCAAAAACTACAGGTAGCAGTTACCTGGAAATCAGGAAAGGGGAACTGTGTTACCCCGAATAAAACGCGAGCGAAGCCGCGGGCAAAAGAAAGTTTTATGTTTTAATAAATAGCTACCCTGTTTATTCTTTTTCAGATTCTAGGCTACTTATCCGTTTTCATAGCTGTTCTATCGATTCCCAGACAGACTTGCTTTTGCATGTGATTATACTTGACAGCTTTTTTGATCGTACGAAAATATTCACAACTATTTTTTCAACAACCCAAAAATCTAATGGAAATCACATCTAAGAAAACACGTCTCACTCACATTAGCTGGAGACGCCCATCATTAAGTTATACAAGCAATATCCTGTATAGTGCATAGTCTACACGGCTCCGGCTGTGAAGGTAATGACGACCGCGCTCCCGTCGCGAGCTGAACGGTGGGTGTGTACTACTCCTTACTATTACGACTGGGATGTAACAACAGCGGGGATAAGACATTGACAAACAACAGCTTTTTGTTTTGAATATTTGAAAATATCGTGTAATATTTTTTTATCAAGAAGTGTCGACACGAATACGATGGGTATTAGTGTTATATGCCTTTTACTAGCTGTTCCACGCGGTTTCACCCACGCTGCTCAGCACCTGTTGGTCGTAGCGTGATGTTATATAGCCTTATAGCCTTCCTCAAGAAATGGACTATCCAACACTAAAAGAATTTTCCAATTCCAACCAGTAGTCCCTGAGATTAGCGCGTTCAAACAAACAAACAAACAAACTCTTCAGCTTTATAATATTAGTATAGATTAGCATTTTTTTTTATTTTCATTCATTTTATCAGTAAAGACTCTATCTTTTGAGAGTCAGGGTTATTAAATTTGTATGGTAGCAGAATAGAAATAATGATTATACTAATCATTATTTAATAAGATAAGATCACATAATCATATTAATAAAATAAATTACTTAAAAACTTGGTATCGATTTACCACCTATTATACCTCTATTTTCCAATATCAACAACAAAATAAAACAATTACAACAGGTGATTTAATAAAAACCTGTTTTATTCCAGTTGAAATGTCGTTATCGCTGCCTTCATGGCCTTACTTCGTGCAGTCTGAGCGTCTGCTGATAATTATCTCCAGGGAGCCACACAGACAATAAAGTGCACTTGTTTTGTTACAAACATGTGACTGACTTGGTAAGGCGCTCCGTCACAGAAACGTTCGTGTGTAATGTCATTACTTTACACGCGAACGCTTCTGTGTATGATCCAATTCAAGATTCGATTTTCAGCATTACAGTACAAATGGACGCTCGGCCCTTTACCGGGTGCATTCACCTGTCGTTTCATCGCAATTTTATACAAAAACAAACCGTGGTTACAAATTGTATCATTACATATACACTGTAATGCTCTGTTTTCCTCGTTCACTGATGTAATGTTGGAATATGAACTGTTATGTTGCCTAACTTTTTTCTTAACCAAGAGGTATCTCTCTGTCTCTCCCGAGACTTCTCGCGGTTAACCGGCAAGGGGGGTCTACCGTATACAGTCAGGCATCCGTAGTGCTTCGGACTGTTTCTATGAGAGAGTTCAGACACTTTTACATTACAGGCGAACGCTCCCTGTGCGTGAATACCTTTATGTAGTATGTTGTGTGGTTGTATGTTTTGTAATGTCTTGCTTGTTTCAAGAAGGCTATTAGTCTGTGTTCGACATTGGTAAAGATGGAGACAGTTAGTTGTGTTTAGAATTGTTAAAATTTTTGTTTGCTTGTAATTTATGGATGGATGATAAAGGGGTTTTTGCTGTAAGGTTAACTAATAGTACGTTATTATTAACACTTGAAACCGGATCCTTAGCAAGTTTATTATTTATTTTGAGTTCCTGATATTACGGAATTGTTGCGAACGCCATGACTACGGATAAATAACACACGAAACTCACTGTGTCCGCTCGCGACCAAATTAATAAGTAAGTTCCTTTATTAGTAAATGTCAATTGCTCCTCTAACTATTCTAGATATTTCATTATATACATTATATTATTAAATGGTAAGTACGTTGGTGTCTCGAGGAGTGTTAAGATATTAGCGTTAACGTAAGGCTGGTCTGAAACCCTGTGGATAACACGATTGAATTCATTTTTGAATAATTACTGTTACGGTTTATTGTGGTAAACATGACCCACGCTACAAGAAACGGCCAAGAACGTGTCGGGCTAATACAATAAGCATTTCGACCCAAACCACAAGTACATTGAATTCTCAATAGATCCGTCGCTGGTGTTCCGTAATTACTGAATCGATTGTAACTATTACTAAGCGCTCTACTTATGCATTTTACAAAAACGATTATTCGCATGTTTTATTTTACTATTTAATTGATTAAAGTGCTCTACGATCCTGCTAACATTTACGGGAAAAGATTTCTATGCATTTTCTCCTCTTATCTAAACGGAATTTTAATTGAAAATCCATTTTAAACATAACAAAACATAAAACTCAAATCACTGTTCGTTATTTAATTCCATAAACGGATTTATGAAGTATTAAAATTTATTCGATTACAATTACGACTCGAGTACTAAACAAATCCAATAATCGGTATTTTGTTTATATTTTAGTGTGATGAGTATTATGTCGTAAAAATTGAATCGCTCAACGGAATGTTTGTCGTAAATAATTTTATAACTTCCTAAGTGTTGTATAGATCGGTTATGCCGAGATGCTGAGCTCCTAAATCGAGAACAAGATAAAATTGAAAGGTAAACATTTTGAAATAAAATAAAATAAGATCCAACGTGTCCCATTTAATGTTGTTTTTAAATTATAAGATTTGTATCTACCTTCCGTCTTACCCAGTAACTGTCTATGTTGAAGTAGTCACGTCATATAAAATATGTAACTAGAAGCCGAATTTAACACAGTCCAGAAAGAGGTCAACAAATGCTCTGCAAATAGTCGTTGTCTGTACCATAGTTATTAAGGTGCATGTAAACTCTGAAAGGCAGGCTCTTGAAAAAAACTGAACATTATTTTAACACGAATTAACATGGCTATTTGACTAATCATGGAAGCCACTAAACGCAGCTTCACTAAATATATATTTTTTAATTCGATCATGCTTTGTTCAAATCTAATAAAAAAGGCTTCTTTATCGTGGTAATTCTTAAAACCACGCGAAGAATATGGTATTAAAGTGGTATTTAAGTATTTCAGAGGGCTTGGAGACAATTTATTGTTGTAATTTAAGGCACTTCGTAATTCTAAAATGTTTTTGACAGGTTTTACCTGTTGGTAGATCATATTGGATACGTGGATTTTGTCTAGGGTACTTACCGTAAGAAGGCGAAAAAAATATAATTTCCACAGCTGGGTTAAATCCATTCTGAGTAAGCGATTTTAAACTTTTTCACCGGTTTCTTCACAATATTTTCTTTAACCGATGGCAGTGATAAAAAAAATTAAAAAGGCACATCGGTACTTGGATTTTTAAACCACAACCTCGTGCATGAAAGGCGAGACCTTAAGCTCTGAGCCATCATGACTTGTACTCCCTGATAAAAACCATACTCACCTAAAATATATCTACACAATAAATTCGGCAGTCAAAAGAATGCAATAGGGCTCCTTAGCACAGCCATGTTCGTCCTCATACGAGAACATGTCGTACGTGAACAGAATGGGACATGTCCCTGTGCGTAGGTACCAGGCTTGCAGATTTACGACGGAGATAAAGTGGATGATATGGTTGTAATTAGGACTGGGATGTTAGTTGTCTTAATTTATAATGCAGGCGATATTTATAATCTTACATGTTTTAAAATTCTTTAGTTTGTTTTTATTATGACTTGTTTTAACCATGTTTTAGCCACGGTTATTTTAGCTTTAGTAAATTAAAATTAAAGGGACCACGTTGTTGCAAATGGATCTTGTAGCCGGACCTGGCCCCCCTAGACCGAATGATTTTGGATTCGTTTCTGAATTGGGTGAAGGTTATTTATTTTTTACTATGCTTTATTAAACAAATATACAATCTATAATAATTTAGTGTAACTTACTAGCTAAAATATATTATGTACAAGTCCGAAAAAGGTGAAGTTGGTGTTTTTTCCTTCAGGAATTGATCAATACCAGCATTAAGCACACCTCCGCTGAATACATTGTCTTTGAATCAATACAAAAAGATTGTAAAAAACATCTAGGAATAATAAATTGCGCGCAATTTAGTACAGGAAACAACAGCTGTCAAGACTATTACCCACATCGCATTTCGCTTGCGGGTTGTTCGATAGTGGCAGACGTCACTATGGTGTACATTATAAATTATCAGTTTCTTTGTTGCAAATTTATTTAATGTTTTTATAAATGATTTGCAAGATTTCTTCGGCTTCACTTTTGGTATTATTATCTGGTGGCGATTATTGTACTTTTGGTGGCAGATATTTTGCAAACATGACGCCTTTTGTCTCATATAATACTTTTGTATAGAAATACATATTTTTAAGGATGGCTGTTATTTTGAAAAAAAAAAGAAAATAGCGGAAGTCTACAGGTGATTTTCCACATAAACAAACATAAACATTCAAAGCCCTATAAGGAGAGAAAAAGACTATTGAAAAACCAAATATTGTTACTGAACAAAGGCTGCTGTGCAAATACACCTTAGAAACAATTCAGCTGCGAACATACTCTCACCTTTTTAAATATGAACCTTCTATGTTCTTGAACCTTAATAAAAGAAAACTAGATCTTATTTTACTGAAGTAAAAAGTACGGACCCTCGTAAAACCTAGAACCTAGGTAAGTTTTCTTTATTGAAATGAAGTCGCCATGATGGAATCCTTTTATTCAAATTGGAACCTATTTTTGTATACTCTTCAAAGTTTTTGTTCCTATCTTATTTTTGTTCTAAATAAACACGTTGAAAGTGTCTGGTATTTATTGAGTACAAACTTTTTAGGTGTTATGAAAAATAAAAAAGAAAAGAAAGGAATGCTGTCTTTGATTGATAAATATTTAGTTCGATTTTTTTGCTGTAGCGCGGGTACCAGTTATGGACGGCCCATAAAAGATGGCGGGGAACATCGCTGATAAGACTCCTCCAAATTAGGTAAGGTAGAGAAGAAGCTTATACTGCAGTGGACGATGGAAAATGCTGCCCATGATGATCATGATGATGATGACGTATGAGAAGGTTGTATGTATAACCTGTCAGATGTACTAACCTTCACAACACACCATTAACATCTGGCTATGCAGGAAACTCTATCTAAACTTCTTTTAAAAAAGGCACTTAATAAGTTTAATTGAACCCCAAAATAACTCAAGCGAACTGTTAAATACACTTACCGATTGTCCAACCCTGACCTAACTCTGTTAAAAGTGAACAAAAAAGGGTTTAAAACAGAGATTTATCAAGCCCGGCTTGCCGTTATGCATAAAATTAACTCTCTGGCCGTTCGGCACCCTTTCAAGGGGTCATTAAGTAATTCAAGTAATAGCTTGATTAGGTAACTTCTATTCAAGGGGTGTTGTAATGATGTTTGAGAATCTCGGCATGAAAAACAGGGGTTTGGACATTTGTAATTAAGTATTTGTGTATGAGTTCAAACTACTTATATTATTATGTAAAAGAGAAAAATAAGAAATCAGTTGAAACTGTTTAATAGCTGTGTTTAATTATTATTGTTTGCTTTTACCGTGTGACTGGCTACGGAATCAAGATTTTTAAAGAACCAATGTGACTTTGTCAATGTGTTTTTGTTCAATCATACTTGAGCCCGCTTTTTTGGGCACAAGTACGACTGACACTTGAAAAAAATCTCGTCAAGTTTAAAGTGGCGCAGACCTGGGTTAAACTTAAAGTTCAAGCAACACTTAAAGAAAAAAAGTACATTCACACATTTAAACCAACTCAAATACACTCACACAAAGTTTCTAAAACTCATTTTAAGAAATTGAAAGAAGTGTATATTTTACGAATCGATTCAAAAGTTTTGATAGGTTCGTTTTTAAACTTAGGTAATAATACCCAGTAAATTAGCATTGAGCTATTACAATTTATCATTAATAACTTTTTGTAGTTTTTCCTTAAAATTCTTAGCAAATATCTCAAGACTAATTAAAATTTTCGTTTATGTAAGGAGATTATACTTGTAATATAAACTTAAGCAATTTATACCCTAATTTCCATTTTCAATTACAAACCGATTAACTGATCAATTGATCGTAACTTAAAGTTATGCGTAACGGTCCTTTGAGGAAAATAATGTTGCAATTTTAAGCTGTTTTCATTGTAGTTATCATTTTGCGTCATAAACTGGCATTCAATATATGCCACACAATTAACGATATGAAACAAAATAACCTGGTTATCAAAATATGTATTACAAATATGTATTATTAGTAACACAAAAACATACTCTACTTAGTTTCCTAATGTTATGTTTATAGTATGTTAAATTAGGTATTGTGTATTAAAATTAGCATCATATTCATTAATATCCCTCCCCTTATTTTTGCCATGTCTTGTAATAAATAGTTTTGACTTGCGCTGAACTACCTCTAAAATACAATTAATAACCATAATTAAAACAATTCATTCATAGCTAAGCCCAAATAGAAACTAAATCTCATTAATTAATTATTCTTTGGCGAACTAATTCGTTACAGAGGCAAAGTTGCCGATTGAGTGTTGGTAGCCAAACTATTCCGAAGCTATCGGGAACTTTGTCCGTTCGAAATACGACGGAAATCTAATAAATGTGGTTTGGTACAATAATATTAGTTGTAGGGCTATATTTACGGTACATAAT
The DNA here is from genome assembly GCA_958449745.1 of Ochropleura leucogaster. Classification (NCBI taxonomy): domain Eukaryota; kingdom Metazoa; phylum Arthropoda; class Insecta; order Lepidoptera; family Noctuidae; genus Ochropleura; species Ochropleura leucogaster. The sequence continues at coordinate 13,104,374 of OY288220.1, read as the reverse complement.
ATAACATCACGCCTGTAATCCCCGAAGGGTTACGCAGACGTATACATAAGGCGAGTCAGTCAAAAAAATCCTTATAGAGTAAATCCAATAAAACTCAGCTAGAATATTACACTATAACAGTTCTAAACTTTACGTATTTCCTAATTTGTTTAATACATCTATGTCCTTTATTTACAAACTACAAATAAATCTTAAAAATAAAATATCTTTTATTTTTAAGATTATTATTTACATTTTAAAATATTTCCTATCGGAAATATTTTAAAATGTAAATAATAAAGAATAAAATTATGTACAAGCATCAACATGGAAAATCATGTCTTTTTTGACAGTAGGGCGTCAAAAAATTGTCAATATCGCTGTCAGGGAAAAATATCCACAAAAGTACACAAAGAAAACTTACGGCAGTATTGCCGTCGGAAAATAATGCAGACTTCTTGGATAAAAAAAAAACTTAGTGAGATCCTGAAATACTAGGTGGAATAAAAAAGATTTGAAAACGATTACAACCATTACTTGATTCATAATACTATGATAAAAGTATAAAATAATAAGGAAGCTCAATTCAGAACTAATTCAATTTTGAACGAATGAAAGAAAACGGAAATTGCTTTTTTCAGAGGTATGTAAGAAACGCCTGAAGCGGAACACAGTCAATGAAAACGTAATGTGATTAGTGAAACAAAATATTCTGTGAAAACACTTGAGAGAAAATATTCCGCATGAACACAACAACATTTTCATTATTTCTTCATGTTTGTCAGCTGCTTACTCCATTTTTGGTATAGACGTCGGAAGTGCTACGTCACTGACGCATTTGAGGTCTAGGGATTCAAATCCCTACAGGCAACGTATTTTTTTTCGGCTAAGCTTAGCACTTACACATTCCATATCAGCAGGTATAGTATTATAATATTTTTTATCAGCAATGTCTCAGAAGCTACTGGGTCTGTATTCGTGTCATGTTGATGGCATCAAGAGCCACAAGGCTCTTTGCATTTGTTTTAGTTAGGTGAGGGAAGTAACAATACTTCCCTCACCCCTTATTAGATAAAACTAAAACAAATGTGAATGCAATAACTCCTCTGCCTTACCTTTTGAAAATAACAGGCATAATGGTATTTAAAAGAACATGGAACACAATTACTCTACTCGTAGCTCAATGTCTACGCTAGTGCTACGGCGTAGCAGAGCGTAGCTCCGTAGCACTTTAAGAAGTAATTAGTTTTGTGGTAGTAAACTTTTATACAAAAAGTTTAGTAAATAAGAATTGAGGTTAGTGAGGTGTTGAGACCTTTTTATAGCCTGTCTGTGGTCTAGTAATTTGTTTGTATATTTTTTGTTGTGGCGCCGTTTAAGGAGCTACGCATTTGTTCGGGCGACACTTTTTGTTCAGATTGGATCGACCCAAAATTTTTGCGCAATAATTTCGGGTAAGCTAGGAGTATTTGTACATTCAAATTTAAATGTATCCACCCGGTTTTGCTTCTACAATGTCATCTTCAATGCTGGAAAATATTATTCATTTTCATACGTTTTATTATTTCTGAGATTCCACAGGCATATTAATTGATTGCTGATTGACAGAGTGGACTCCGTAGTCCGTAAGTAGTTCACTGCTATAAGTTACATGATTGTGTCATCATTTTGATGTTGTTTACTAACACTCACTCTTAAGAAGTATGTTACAAATACTATATGTGCCGAAAGCTTCTCTAAGCTCGATATAAAGATTTTGAATTAATGCTTAATAAAATGGTGCAACATCTAAATTGCAACAGAAAGTTAATTCCAAGCTTATTTATTACTCATTTCATTAATTCTAGATTTGAACAATAATATTGAATTTAGAATAGCTGCACAGCTGGGCGATCAAATGAAAACTCAATTACGGAGAGTGGAGTCAAGAGCATATCAGGTACGAACCAATGAGTTTTTGAATAGAGTGTGCAGATTTGTGCTACAATTGACCGGTCTTTTTTTAATTATTTAGTTTCAAAATCGTGTAGTTGTTCAATGGAAGATCGAATATTCGATTACAAAAAAATCATTGATATGTTAGAGGAAGCTGTGTCAAAGGTAATTTGTTTGGTGTACGCAGAAAAGAATATTCCATTCTATTCTATTTTTTATTGGCAAAAACGACAAAATTCCATAACTTGGCACCCTTTTTAGAGCCTGAAGAAGCGGATACTTAATGAAATACTGCTCTTAAGTTTAGGATTCGATTTCAAAAATGTTATTTTCTGATCCTTATTTTCCTTAAGGATCGTTAACGTCAAGCTTCTAAATATAGTAGTTTTGGCTGTAGTATCTGTCAGTGTGTGTAAAGATTTTTCACGTTGACAAGTCAAGTCAAGCATTTCATCACATTATTCATTGTGCCTTAGAGACTGATATTGTTTGCATTAGACACAAAGGCTATACAGCCTACCACCATCAACCATGATTGATGAAGACGCATCAGCCTTCTATGTCTTTGTACAAGCTTACTTGAATGTATGGACAAGTGCGGTACCAAAACATTACGTCGTGAGCTTTTTCTTTCTTAACTTTTTTGTACTTTTAAATTCAAATTCAAATCCATTTATTTTTTGTCACAGGTAAAACATTATCTAGTTCTTATTATTATTTAAAATTAGATCGCTATAACATACCTTGAAGGTGTACAATATTTAATGCGCCTTTCAATATTCTTAACATTAAAATCATTATATCAGTCGAAGTCAACGTCCATCATTCACCGACATCATGCACATTAGGTGCCAATTCACAGATATTTTTACAAATTAAATACGTTGAAAAACTTATTCATTGACAATCATCATATCTGATAGATTAAAATATTTATTCAAATTATCTTATTCGTTGATGTCATACAAATTAAATTACTCATTAGATCAGTAGCATAGTTTATCTAATGGTGAAGTTACAAATATTTTTGCATAAAAAAGTTATTGATTGAATAGTACGATTTACTTATAAAGAAGTCCTTTAACTTATTTTTAAAACTATCTGAAGTTTCATTGTTTTTGTATACTATCAGGAAGTTTGTTATAATTTTTTACACCTGTACCAAATATACTTGTTTTAAACTTAATGGTCCTGTCCTAAAGCGCTGTCTTTCACACTTAAGTAATGGTGTACCTTTTTTATACTCAAATATAGAATTCTAAATATGCGGATCAGTTATGAAATCATTGACTTAAACTAAATGGTTAATATAAAACTTGATGGAAAAGACTAAAAAGAGGGGTAGGGGGAACATGATATCAAAACGTAATTTGTCTAAAATCGTTTATAGTTAATAATGTATGATAATATTACATAATTTACAGACCACCTGAGTGTTTTTTTATAAGTATTTTTTTTTAATATAAAGCTTGTACGTTATTAGTTTTTTAAATCTTACTTACATAGTTTCACCTACTAACGTACTATGGACTAGGAATATTACTATGCTCAGGGTCTGAAATAAATATTTTCAAATTCAATTTCAATAAGTGAAACTGGGTTCTGAATAAAAGCTCATTTTGATTTGCTTTTGGTTCTACCTAATTACATTTCGGAGAATATTCATTATAAATATATAAAGCTTAATTATACTCAGTGTACCTGAATTTCTAGTGAAATTAATACCGATGTATGTAGGAAAGTTATACAATAATAATAACTAGCTAAAAACATTTCCACTAACGACATCACAACACTAATTTTAAACTTATTCCAATTAGAGTTTTGAGGTAACGTATAGTATAGCAAACATGTTGAATATTGTTAGATATTAATAAGGGTAATCTCATATACCGTAATACTATGAAAAATCTTTAAATGCATTCCGTCAATATAGAAAAGGCTAGGCCACATTGACTCCATGATCGATGTTTATTTTTATTTTATGCCAATAAATACACGTAAAGGTGCAAACCATGACAAATTCCATGACACAGAATTTACGAGCAGACCGTGTTCCTCAAACGCAGTTTACGGCTTACCTGATAAGATAAGAAGTGACGCTACGTAGGAAATGTACGTATAGGAATGATAATATACGAGTCAATATATATATGTACTCTTTATCAATGTATATAGTACGCGAGACGTATAGATGGTTGGATTTGTTACTTATTCACGCAAGTTATGTCTGATTGTAATGTATATTGAACGGAAATTTGACAAAATGTCACAAACAGTACTACAGCCCCAGTGTAACCCAAATGAATAACTTACACCAAATTCCATTTTTTTAAGATTGATATTAATGTCATCCGCGACTTAAGACCATATCGAAAACAACAACAGTTGTGCAGCAGACACAGCAAACGTACCATCTGACCAAGATGAACCAAATGGTAAACTAACATTTATTACTCTTGTGCTACTGACAATTTTCTGTTGGAAAATACCCACAACATTGTACCGACCTGAGAATTGAACCGAGGGCCTTAAACTCAGCAGTAGCACTAGAGACAGTCAACACATGTATAGCAACGATACCTTCTCTTATATATATAAAAGTAGCTTCCACCCGCGACTTCGTCCGCATGGCATAGTTACTTTGGGCTAAAGCTAACTTTAACCGACGTGATGTTAAAAAAAAAAATATCTTTCTCTCCCATTTTCTTCCCTCTTTCTCCCCCTTTTCTCAATTTTTTAGCCTATGCCCATCTCCAGAGTCCCAACTATCTCTGTACCAAAACTCATCAAAATCAGTTTGGCCGTTTAGGCGTGAAGGCGTAACAAACAAACTCGCTTTTATAATATTAGTAAGGGTTGACATATTTCTCCAAAACGACTTGACCGATTTTTATGATTTTTTTTATGTATATTCGGTAGATCTGGGAATCCGGAGTAATCTATTTTTCGTCAGGGGACTAAGTGATGAAGGTATCCCTCTTTAGAAGGGGATCTGAGCAACCGGCAAAACCTTTGGGCGCAGCTAGTACATTTATAAGTATACGCTATAAATATACATATAGTATGGCAAAGGGAAGTCGCGCCGATATTGCGGGCTTACGACACAAGGGACGAGAGAAAGTGTCTTTAATAAACCCGAAAATCGAGTAGGCTCTTGAGATTTTTCAGGATTTTGTGCGAGCTTTCTTTTTGTAACGGAGCCTTGAAAACAAAGCCATTGAAAAACAGGCGAGTGTTAAGGGGTCTGGTTTAATTGGAAAGCTCTGACGCATACAAATGTTTCGAAAAATTTGATGCAGTCCTTTTTTTGTTTAGTGTTTGTTTTTTTTTTCTGTGAATATATTTCTTTTAGTTGTACAAAGTCGGGAGTTACGACGCCATCTTGCGTTTTTTTTTTCAAATCAGTTTTACGAGACTTTCTCTCAAATATTTACTAGTAACTATTTTTTTCAATTTAATTCAAGCGCCATAAGGTGGAATGCAATTTTTCTACTCCTAATTTTTAAAGAAACAATTAATCCACTAATTAAAATTCTTGCAGAACCTGATACACACCAAATTATCTTTTCCTACCCAAATAACAAAAGTCAATTTACCAAGTCATAAATAAACTCTGATACATCACCCTTTGGTAAGCGACACATGAAGTCAATCAGCAATTTGATCAGGCCAATTAATTTTGTTAACGAGTGTACCTTATACCTTTCATTGTCAATTTGCAGTACAGGTGAGTGGAAAAGTTTGACAGTTGAAAAATTGAGTTTTTACTAACGATTGTGTATTGTTTTTGTAGAGGTAGGTAACAAGCACAGTTTGTATTCACACTAGGGCTGTACGCAGAAAGTTTGGTAGTTAAAATTCGTTTTTTCTACCTATGTCCTTACCTACAAGCTTAGTTACAGTTAGTGCATGGACTTTAGTAGTCTCTTACAAATTGGTGCCATCAAATATAGTAGGGTAATACCTACTTTACACATAAATTAAATACCACCTGGCTTCGCCCCCGTGATGAACGAAAAAAAAGTATCATATGTGTTATTCCAGACTATAATCTAACTCTGTGCCAAATTTCATCAAGATCCGTTCAGCCGGTTTGACGCGAAAGAGTAACAAACTTTCGCATTTATAATTAGGTAGAAGAAGACGTGGTAGACAATAAGGCCGGTGAAAAATCACATTAGCTTCATATTGGTAGGATCTTGGCAATACAATTGGTCCTTACAACATGGGACTTATAACATAACTAATGAAATGTAGCTGTACCCAGTAGGCCTCTAGCAAACCCTTTGATGATTACTGATGGATGTGATAGGAAATTAGAATTTGAAATCCTTTTACAACAAAATAATGATTTTATTCCAGCGGTGATTGAACTCAATACCGTTATGGCAAAATATCAAGTAGGTACCTAGCTCCTCAGTCAATCTATTGATATTATTATTTGAACCATAAATTCACCACCACTCTTCTTTTTATTTTTCTTTGAATGTCCTGAAGAGGCCATAGTATTCATAAATCTTAGGCTACACACAGAAAACGATAAAATCTCTTTGTTACAAGTAACGACCAAACTATTACATGACTGGAAATTCCAATTACAGGTTATAAATTGAGAATTTATCACAATGACATAGGTGGGTATTGTGTCTAATTTTCAACAATATCGAAACTGAAATCTGGGGACAATACCAAGGGACATAAATTCCAGTAATTGTAATGTAGAAGATTTATTTTTAATAATTTTAACATTTATCCATTTAATTACCTCTGCTGTTTTATAAATCCCGCTTTTACCCGCGTGGTGCTCGGAAACTATCCCACGGGAACATCACAAATATTTACAAACACTGCGGAATAGTGGAGTTTTCCATTTGTGAAAGCATTTTCGTAATCTAATCAGTACTTCCGGAGAGTAGATTTATTGACATCAACCGAACACAAATCCACACTCATTGGCTGTAAAGTTCCTGATGGAAAAACCTACTTACACATTTGACGACCTGGAAATCAAACCCAAGACTTCTTCTTTGCAAGTCGTGATTTTATTGAGCTTCTTTTGGCTTAGCTCGTTCCATCGTCGACCTCATCTCAGTTTTATGAAAATAAATTAAATATAATATTTATTTTAAAAAGTGTAATTGACCTCAGTCGTCAAAGCCCGTTTGATATTTTGAAAAAAGAGTTCTTAAGAATAGTAGAAAAATATAGCAGCCACAACACGCACACAAACAGAATATTGCTAATTATTAACAAACTAGGTTATTTAATAATAAATAAACAAATAAACCTGAGCTAGAAACGTTAAGCCGTAGGCGTTTTATGAATTACGGTCACCGCCCAAGAGGCATCTAGATAGATATTATTTATTTACGAATGGAGTTGTGTCAATAATATTAAGTTATAATCAAAAGGCAATCGGGATTCAGAAATTGTTTATCGGAAAGATATCTTACCTTATATTTAAAAAAAGTATTTGGTTTTGTTATGTATAGCTTTTTGTTCTTGACTCGAAACTTGCGTATATGATTCATTATTTAAAAATTTTACGTTTACGTTCCACACTAGAACTATTTGCTCCGTGCGGAAATCGTACCCGCTATATGCAGCTCAGCGGTCAATAACTCAGCCACTTTGCCTACAGCATTGTCATACCAATATAAATTGTTCATTTTAAAATGATTATGTATTTGTTCGTCGTTAGTCGTTTTGTCCGAGCTTTTCCAAACTGACTTTAATGATTTTATTGACAGGATTACCATAATGATTATAAGCCTGATGAATCCCACTGCAAGGTACAAGCCTCCGTTCCCTCTTTTTCTTGCTTTGTCTATTTCAGCCCAAGCCATTTTGGTACGAGTCCAGCTCATCACGTCATCTCCTTTTGGGCTTACGGCGTCACCTGGTTCTGTTGTTCGGAATTCAATATGTTGTCATATTGGCCCAATTTTGTTGCATCATGCGGCAAATGTAGCTGGCCAGTTCCAGTTTTATTTGGTAGATTAACATTATTTTACCAGAATTGTCGTCTATACTAACTAATTACCTACTAAAATTATATGCAATCGATTCTGTAAAAAAATGGCGATATCTTCAAAGATCTCCTGCAAAAACTTAACCCTTCCAATAACGCTATAATGCTGACATAGTTACCACGTAATAATCTAAGGTTGTTGGTACAACACACAAGAGGATGTCCCGGCCATTCCATTGCCTTTTATGGTGCGCACGGGAAATAAAACGGGTGGTCTATTGATTGCTGGCACTTTTTTTTTTGCTATTTTGTCTTGTTTTAGGGTTGGCGAAAAAACACCTACTTTTAAAGAAAGAGTCATTTAAATAAATGTAAATTTACTTAAGCGAAACCCATAATATTAATGTGGGTTGTGGGCTCAAACATTTTGGGTTAGTTTATGTTATGAATTAAATATTTAAATCACAATTCCTCTTGTAAAAGAAAAGGTCGAGAGAGGAAACCGACTATGTTCTAAAACCAAAAAATCGAAAATATATAACATCTATCAATACACACTAGGCCAGCGTGGTTGGTTGGGAGCTCATAGCGAAAATGCCTGTGGCTCTGGGAAAATTATATTTACATAGGCTGATTACAACATTCTAATTAGTACTATTACAAATTTCAAATAGCTGGTAGAATTCACATTTAATAACTAAGAATTCCCACATTCAATTTCTCTCTGGCACCTTATTAAGTGTCACTATGACCTTGGAGAAAACCTCCTACATATCTTTATCAATAGTCATAACACCAAGGGTCGTCGGAACTTCGTCTGATTTCGGAACTTTTCGGGACAATTCGGATTAACATTAGGGAGGCAACATCTTCATATATTATTGTCGATTACATTCCATGGAGACCGCTTTTATGTGTGGACAAAGAATGAACCCGACCACAAAAAGCCTAAAACTTCACTTATTGGATGAAAGGAGTATTACCTATATTCAATATTAAAGCATTAAGTATACGAATACATTATTACTAATATGTATACGCCACAGACTTGAATACAATGGGAGCGAAAAGGTCGTCTTTACGTAAAGCTGTTGACTTAGAAATGGTTATGATTGTTACATATAAAAGTTACTATCGTTTTCTTTTGCGATTCTATTCGCTATTTCTGCACCACAACCCACCCGTCGCGTCGTTTTCGCACAAAAGTTGGAAGTAATGTTACTTGCATAAAATTGGGTTTTCTTTATAGATTTTTTTGTGATTGTACGCAGTTTACGTATTTTTTTACTTTCATCTTTAAGGTACTTTCAGAAATCTCCGTAAAGGTATTTATTAATTTTACGGAGATTTCTTTGAGTACCTAGAGTACCAATTGAACATAAAGCTAAAAAGTTCAAATACCTACATCCGATGCTTGACAAACCTCAGTTGCTAATTAAAACATCAAAAGATAAATCACTTCAGCGCTCGTCTGTACAGTTTATAGGTGGTCCCAACTCAGTCTAACGTCGGCGACGACACGGGCGGTTGTTCCGTCACGACCGCGCACGCTCCCACAAAAACAACACGAAAACAACGCGAACGACACAAAAACTCCAACAAACAAAACAATTACAGCCAAAAACAAATAAGTGCCAACCCTAGTGTCAACATAAAAAAAAATGATTTAAAAAAATTCAAACACAACGCGCGTGTTTTTTTTTTATTATGTGACAGTGATACCTATTAATTTCCAATTATAAAAATAAATGCTGCCTTGATGGCAACTAAAAAAAATAATGTAGTACGTTTGCCGTCTGTGGTAAGATTTTGAGATTTTAATGCGATGCACAGGATGCAATGAAAGTGTATACATAGTGGCATGTTTACAGGTTTTTACATAATTCCGAAGTAGCTAGCTTGGCTTGTTTTGTTGTTTATATAATTTAGCTCGATCTCTTTTATGTAGCGTTTTATCTACGAAGTTATTTGGTTCAGTGAAACGAAAGTAACGGTCTTGGTTTATTGAAAAAGTTATTGTTGCAGTGTTATTAGTATAAAATATTTACCAAAACATGTAGACATAGAATTTTCTTTTGGAATAACGTGATATAACATTTATATGGAAAGTGCAGTAAGTACAAGTCTAGATATTTTTTTTTCAATTTTTCTTCACACGAAAATTTTTATCTATTATCTCATTTTTTTTTACCTAAACTTATATTTTGCCATCGACATCTTGCCCAAAATCCAAGCAATATACGCAGGGAATACTGAAATTCCATCGTCGTTCTCTGGTTTTCAATTTACGTATCTACTTAATAAAAAGAAGCGTTTGTAACCCAAAAAGGTATGGTAAAAAATGTCTATTAGTGATCAAGGCTATTGGCCGTTCAGGTTAATCGCATTAACCTTTCAGGAACACGTTATCTAAATGGTTTCGTGGACGGGTTTAGCACGACCACGTAGAATTGCGAACATGTGCGACAAATTGTATGAAATAACCTCAACCTTTTTGGTAAAGTTTTTGGAACTGTTTTTTTTGAATTTGGAATTGTTCTGTAAAATGAACCTTACTTATTTGAATGATTTTGAACTAATATGTTTGAATAAAGAATTTTACTTGGTTTTATCAAACTTCCAAAGCATAAGTTAAATTGGGCACCCTGGGGCATAAAACGGATTTGGGTTTTTGGTGTACTACTATGTTTTGGTGTTCCACTTACTCTAGGTTCGTGAACTTGCGAAGGACCTAAAACAAAAACAGGCTCTTGTCAATATCATAAAAAGGAGTTTGTAGACTATCATAACTATTACTGCAAAATTGATAGTTTCTTCACAAAATGTAGGTAACGAAACACATTGAATAGCTATTCCATGGTCTAAATAGCTATTCTTTCCAACCTTAAGTATTCAATTATTCTAAGTGTACATTCAATACACTTTTTCCCGAAGCGTTACATGTGAGAGGGGAGAAGAAAACGACTTGTGAATACTAATTGTATTCTTAACAACATGAGCAGGTCGACCTACAAAGTACAATAGTATGTTACCCGGGGGTAGGGGGAGGGGGGGGTAAAGAACCGATATAGATATGTAAGTCTTGTATAGATTTTCCCTCGTGTTAATTCGTAAAGTATTGGACAAATATATCTAAACGCTAAAACCCGACTGTCAAAGACTGGATTTGTTTTTTCTTTTAATATTTTAAGCAGTCGCCATTGTTTTTAAATTTTTAAAGTACCTTATGTCACTCCCACAACTGAGACGAATTCAAAGGCATCTTTCTTATTTGTCGAATTTCTGTTGAACGGCTTAGGTTCTGGAGTGTACCATGAATTAGGCATACATACATACGCTCGAAAAATATAAACCTCCTCCTAGCGCCAGTCGGGTAAAAGCGTTGTAACTTAATGTGTAGGATAGTTTCAAAGACTCAAATAATGATCTTATGATGCTATCTAGCATATTTTGAGCACAGCAACTGCATTCGATGGCTTTCTAGAGTGGGTATCGAGAGCCTTGGTGTGGGGCTCTAGTATATAATATATCTATGGTATGCTCTCAAGGGGCTAGCTTATTCAACTTTCGTCTGAAAACTTCGAACACAAAACGAATATGTCAGAATACCAATGACGACTTTGTAGGATATAGCTGTAGATGGTCCAGGTTTAGGGTCATCACGGTTAAAATCAATTTGTGAATTTCTTCTTTCTTCAAAGGCGTAAGTTTGTCTATGTCTAGTACGTCTCCATTCGGGTCGATTTTGCGCCTGCTTTCCCTAAACTAAGGAGTCAATTTAACATCTTATGAAACGTCTTTTCTGACCATTTTTGAAAAGTAAAAACTGACCACCAAGTTTCCGCTCCGTTTCTGGAGTTCAGGAAAAATATGCGCTTGGCTAGTCTCTTTTCGCACATGTAGAATGTGCGAAAAGAGACTAGCCAAACGCGTCAGACTATCGGCACCACCTTATCAGATGTCTCATCAAAGCCTTTCTTTGCGGATGGGAAATCATCAAATAACTTTCAGCGCTCTGGGTGGAGCGGGGGAAGTGTCAAACTTTTACAGAATAAATCCATGTTCCCGCTTTTGCCCTTTATGTTATGGGTCGCGGTGTGTCTTTTGAACAACCCGCAACCCCGTTCATTAATTTAGCTTGCCCTAACATGCTCGTATTTCTGAATCGGTCCTACCATCTATTCATCAATACGATCGAAAAACAACATCGTAATATTTGCATGTAGTTGAATTGTTTATATAGATAACTAAGATCTAAAGATCTCAATGGTATTCTTTATTTACCTTTAAAGGACTTTTACCTTTAAAAGACTTTTATATTTGCATAGCAACACTTTTAATTATTAATGTCATAGAAATTGAAATTTATTAACATTTCCTGGAATCCACACAAATGGCTCTGAAATGCGAACCCTTATCATTCTTAATAACGGATTAAAATATATTATATATAATATGAAATTCAGCACAATTGTTCCATTGTTAACAATGGAAACCACATTATTGGGAAATTTCTATAGATCTCGATAAATTATTTCCTATAACTCTTCAAAAGAGACATCCTGTACATGAGATATATGAACAGGTTGATGTTTTATATTTTAAATATGAATTTGGATTTTGTCTACTAATTGGGTTTTGTGACTAAAGCCAGGATTCTGCAATCACGTAGATATTAAAATTGTAATTTATTCATGCCGCGAAAGGGTAGCTTAGATTTAATAATATAATGTGTGCTCTGACAGGTATGATTTGGGCGAACGTTTAAATAGATCATGTTATGTGTTTATAGGTAAAAGTAATAACTCGCATTAATATATATAAATGGAGTTAAAATTCGCAGGTAGCGAATCAAATAAAACATTAAAATCATGCTTTCATGCGGAAATAATAAGTAAAGTCACAACTTCAATACATTATTGATGGTATTCTAAATAATGTTTTGTACAGCAATAATAATTCCACAAACATGTCTTATTTATTGGAAATATTATAATACACAAAAACAGCAAATAACCGAATATTTTGTTTTGTTTATTTCGCATGATGTCATTGAGCAAAGGAAACCGATGAAAATGTTAGTCAAACATCGAAATGTGCCTTATATTTTCCTTCTGAAAATATTCTACTAAAAAAGAAATTGTAGGCATGAGAGTAAACAAATATATATTTACCATGATTATTTTTATGTTACTAAATAATAACAATTAAACAGGCTAATCTTTGAGGTCAAATCGCGCTTGCTAATGCCAGTCTGTGGATGGGTGACCATTATATTACGGATCGCAATCCTTTTGTGCTTCGGAAAGTACGTTAAGCCGTTGGTCCTGGCTGTCCTTTGAAGATCTTTATCATCCATTCAAGGTAGTCAGTGGCCCGAAAGTCTGACAACCTGTAAGACAGGTTGGGACACCGAATAACCCAGTACTGGCATTCAATTAAGTATTGTTATTATCACTTACCTACATAAAGAGCTACCTACGCGAGCTACTTAGTATAATTTTTAAATTAAGTATTTTCTTATTTACTCTAAATTTACAAAATAAACAACCCACTTGTCTTCAGTAAAACATTGTAAGTAATAATGAAAAGTCTTCAGTGCTAATAAATCAGGAGGTCGGCAAATTGTTGCGTCTACGAATAACAATTACGAGTTTCAATTTTCTTAGTCGAGAACGTTAGATAAGCATTAAATAACTCAAATGTTGGCACAAATTTTGTTTCCTGTCCATGTGTTTTTTATTGGTAAATGAGTTTAAAACCACATATCCTAATCTATAACCTTTAATCTAATCTTTAATCATTGGATTAACAAATTAATGATCTTATAATAACTTAAACTTGAAGTTACCGTTAGTCATATAGTTATTTATTTCTTCAAAGAAATAAACTTCTATTACTTGTTACACACGTACATATCACAAGCTAAGGTCTAATAGTAGTACATCCAAATGACACCATTATGTTTAAATTCCATGAAATAGGCGGCGAGCTTCTTCTTCTCCTTTTTGTGTCGATGAAATTCATATTGTGTTAGACCAGTTTGTTGCCACATACACGGCTCTATTGGCGGCGACTATAATGTGATGAGTTCAGTCTCCGTACTTGTTAGTGAGATATTTCTCAAATGAAGGCCTAAAATTTTTTTTTCTTTTAAAAAATGTTGCCCCACTCTAAAAATGCTCCTGTATTGTGAGGGCGTTTACAAACATTTAAACTCACATTCACAAACAGCCAGACCCGGAACAAGGAGTTGACCTGTGTGTCATACAACTATTCGTTACATGCGGGGATTAAACCCACGACACGCAGAGCAGTAGTCAATCGCACAGCCACTGTCAACTAATTTATCATCATAAAGTTTTCTGACTACAAACGGTGCAATGACAGCTAACAATTCTTTTGATCACTCTAATCTCCGACCAACACAGTACATCCATTTCGCTGACCGGTCGTGGTGCTACAGAATACACACACCTCCTTACACATCCCTCGGACATCGTAAGCTCGATATCCGTCAGGCTTACAACTTCGCAGGAACCATGGAGTAAAGAGTAAATGGAAAGCTAATTTTCAGTTGTGTGGCGTTCCAACAAGACACCAAACCCTTTTTTTAATGTGACTAAAAATGTGAATAAAATGAAACTAAAACTTGTGATGAAATTTGATTTTTTGGTGTCGGAATTAATAACAGTATTGAAAAAAAAATATAGGTACCTTCAGAATATACATTTTTTTTTATTACTTCACAATGTTCATTATATATGGTAGAAGTAATAGAGATAGTATGGACGAAGTAGACATGCGCTGACCTGTAATACACTGGGGTAAGGTCAAGAGAATAATGATTATGATGTTCGAATTTGGAATAATTCATTTAATTGCGAAATATTTTTCAGACGTGTTTACTATTCACGAACGCGTTCTAAAAATTTGTTTCGCGTCTCATTTTCCAATCAGATCACTTATGTGTCGTTTACTCTGTGATCGCCCCATACACCTCTCCTTTTCAGTAAAACCACTTTCCTTGCTACACAAGTGCATTATCTATGAGAACCTTTTACGGTTATTTTTCAGAAGTGGCTACCTCCATAATGGTACCTTGTTCTGCGAAGTGTAGTTTTTTATTATAAAGCATTTTTCTTCAGAAAATAAAAGGGTCTCTTTTTGATATAATAAAGGTAACAGCAGTACTTTATTAAATAACTCTCTTGACCCTGTGCGTTTAACGTGTGTTTATTTTAGTTTTACGTGTTGTGATATTTCAGGCTTACCGTTCATGGTGTACCAAACACACACAGCACTATATGTAAACGATATACTATAATGTTTTAGCTTGTTATACAAAGTCGAGAGAATATTTCATCAATATACATCAAGTTTAAAATTATGATTATATATGTAGATGTACACTCGGGCTAGAAATGTAAAATGATCAATTAGTAGATCACGCATTCCACAACACCAGAAACCTCACGAGCGCTCAGTGTAAACGTCATGTAAATACGACAATTTTAATTCTAAAATACAAATTATTCTATGTAACATTTTAATAAATATCTTGGGACAACTCACACACGGCTATCTGATCCCAAGCTAAGCAGAGCTTGGGTTATGGTAACCAGACAACTGATATACATACCTATATGATTTATAAATACATACATATTATAGATAAATCACACCCAGACACAGAACAAACAATCATGCTCATCACACAAAGTTTGTCCTGGGTGGGAATCCAACCCACGACCTCCGGCTCAGCAGTCAGGGCCACTAAACACTAGACCAACAGGCCCGTTCAGAATTTTAGTTGAATCGTTTGCAACAAGCACATCCTTGCGTATGGATATTTTAAAATCATGAGTATGTGAAAAGAGTATTTAATTTGTTTTAATTCGACGTTTCGTTTACACCGTTTACTCGTGCTAGGGCCTCAGTTCATGTTTACAGTGACTTACATAATATTCACGCTTGGTCCCCCCAACTGACTAAGGAAAACTTCTAACTGCATATACGTTTAACTAAACATGGCATTTAGTTAGCTTGTCACGTTCGCAGTATTTCTGCCGCTAAGCAACGTCGCTGTGTTCTCATTTCAAGGGTTCGGGCGCTGGTAAAATTACAGGCACGTGGGACATTACAACTTTGTCTCCGAGAATGGCAACAGTCTTAGCACGCTTATATTGTAGGTTAATAGAGGCAACAACAGTGACTGCTTACCAACAAATCGGTTCCAACATCCTGGCTACCCCTTGCATGTAATGATGATATTAAAAAATGAATTCAACATGGTGTGTCTCCTGTTTTTGTTTATGGGATACACCTAAAACAAGTTTTATTAACCTGTTCAGAAACTAGTCGAAACTTCAAGAACAAATTTTTTTTTTAAACAAGTCTCATTCATGATATTGAAATATAATAATTTGTTATAATCATGTTATTAAAACTTTAACTACTACTAACACTAAGTAGTGTTCATAATCTGTAACTTGTTCCGTAGCGCTCGTCGCACTCTTTCTGTGCCCTGGCCTTTTAAATGTTTTGCAAGGCAGCAAGTGTAGCGTCTGTAATAAATGTCGTTTTCCCTGTTTTTGGCGGGAATGTTTTCTTTTCCGCGCATCGTCGCCTCTCGGGTAACTAATAGGGTCATCAAAAACTGTCGTGGTTTGCAAAAATACAGTTTATTCATTGGAAAGAAAACAAAAATTGTTTAATTTTTGATGCACAGCAAAGATAAGCGAACGTATGATAACTTATTGGATTTTAACTGTAGTGTAACAGTCGCTTTAAAAAGTATTATTTTTATGAAAATCGATAAAACTTACATTACTTATTGTTATTGGGTACTGCTATATTTCAAGTTTTAACATTTTAGACTTCGTTGTCGTTTTGAGAATATCGCTTTGACTACGCACTCGGAAAATAAGGAATCATTCACCTTTCGCTATTAAATTCAGACTATCAAAACCTTTTGCATATAATTCCTTGCATGAAATTTATTGTGAGAAACTCAAGCGTGTGCTCGCAGCTGTTGTCGACCGTTCGCTTTGTCATATCAGATATAAATGTTTCCGTAGATGTCTCCTACACACTCCTATGTTCCTGGTACTTGGGAGTTAATGGGCTTGAAGTGTCTCTTCAGTTTAATTAATTTGTTTTTAAACCGGGGTGTGTCGACAGCACAAATTGTATTCTCTTTTTATTTATCGTGCGGTTAGTGTTTAATCTGGTGTCAGAGATTATAATTATGAGCTTACGACTTGCCTAAAAACGCCGTCGAGAAATATCTCTCAGGCATGGTGGTTTCCTCACGAAGTTTACGTTCACCGAAAAAAAAAATACATACAACACGCACGAATCCGAAAAAACAAAGTTTTCAATCATTTAAGAATAAGTCCTTTAAATTATGGTCCAAAACAAAGAGATCACAAAAACGACTTTATTGTAGAGAAAATTCGTTTTTCACAAAAGTCCAATTACATTTTCTCCATTTTGACAGCCCTACGTCCCCTTGCCAGTAACGGTTGCTAATAAAAGTCCTGTTTGTTGCAGCTGATCAGGGGCGACTATCTTTATGAGGCGATATCTTCCAAAACTGTCTCCCCACCCTGTTCATAGTCCTTAGTTTAATATTGACTGCCCGGTACCACTCATAGAAGTTACTGAATGTTTTTCTGAAAAATGTTACTTTTTTTTCATCTTCAGTCAAACTATTTCAGACAATTTGCAGATACCGGACACTGACACCAGATACCAACAGATAATGTGTATAAGTGTCAGTTTATCTTGAATCTGGTGTGTAGACTCGCATCTGTAAGGGCTGTTTTTTCAATAGTCAGATAACTTTTAACTGAGGAATAAAAATAGCGGTTTGACATATTTTCTATAGATAAGTTGTCAAATCGCCATCTTTGTTCCTCAAATAAAAGTTATCTGACTATTGAAAAAACAGCCCTAACTTAAGAAGGTATGGATTTGATCAGTTTAACAAATAATGTAGCCAGAAATCTTTCAGGCAAGTACAGCATACCCTTCATTCAAGACTTGTTGCTAAAAAGTCTTGAATTGGACCCCAGCATAGTTGAATAAAGGCTAGGCAGACGATAATACAATATTAACTAGCAATGTAGAGCATATAAGTTTTGGAAATAGAAAGTTAACCTCACACGTGCTAACTAACGTAGTATTTAACTAATTATAGAAAGTGGTCCAAGGGAATATGTTTGATCGGATCGATCCGATATAAAATTAGTTCGTTCCAACTACCTCGACTTAGCCTAGACTTGCTCTATATTTGTTTCAAGTTTCTTGTTTATGCATTTTAAATTGACTTGTACGAACAATATGATTGTAAACCATGTTTAGGAGAGATGAAAACTTTACGTGTAAACTATAGGTACAATAAGCAAAAGCATGTAATAGTTTGTTTTAATTTTTAAACTTGCATTTGCCTTCGGCTTCGCCCGCGTAACACAGTTCCCCTTGCGCCTTATTGATTTGTAATAGCAACGCTAAGTTTTCCCGTTTCTTCCCTCTTACTCCCTTACATCCCACTTTAAAAAAATAGACTATTTATGTCTCCTGGTTCCCAACTATATCTGTACCAAAATTCATCAAAATCGGTTTAGCCATTAAAGCGTGAAGAGGTAACAAACAAACAAACTCACTTTCGCTTTTATAATATTAGTAAGGATAGTTGTTTCTGTCGTTTGCTGTTCTGGTCCAATCCTTTTCGTGGAAGTCCAGTTCGTCACACCTTCTACTTCTGGGCCTACTGCGTCGCTGGGTCCTGTTGTTCGGAACCTAATCGGTTGTTAGTTTGGCCAAATTTTCAAAAAATGGGAAAAAGGAAGGGAGGGCTTTGCGCTGCAGTGGGACACATCTGGCTCATAATAAAAAAATAATAAGTTGTTTCTATATTATGTAAATACTAGATTTTGCCCGCAGCTTCGCTCGCGTTAAATTCGGGGTAACACAATTCCCCTTGCGCCTAATTGATTTGTAATAGCAACGCTAAGTTTACCCTTTTCTTCCTTCTTTCTCCCTTACATCCGTCTTTTTTTAAGTAGCCTTTGTCCGTCTGCTGGTTCCCAACTATCTCTGTACCAAAATTCATCAAAATCGGTTTAGCCATTAAAGCGTGAAGAGGTAACAAACAAACAAACTCACTTTCGTTTTTATAATATTAGTAAGGATAGTAAGGTTTACAAAAAAATACCAGTTGCTTCAAGTATGGTTTAAAAACAGTTTAATGAAAACAAGCAAACGTCTTAACTATAGATGAAAAGTATTAGGTAAAATCACATTTGTCTGCCAATACCGAAATAGGTAAACCTTATTCAATACTAGCTGTTCCACGCGGTTTCACCCACGCTGCTCAGCACCTGTTGGTCGTAGCGTGATATTATATAGCCTATAGCCTTCCCCAAGAAATGGACTATCCAACACTAAAAGAATTTTTCAATTCCAACCAGTAGTCCCTGAGATTAGCGCGTTCAAACAAACAAACAATCAAACAAACAAACTCTTCTTCAGCTTTATAATATTAGTATAGATATCTTTAAGAAAGCTTTCTCTCTAATTAAAATCGAATACCATCAAACGCAAAATTTACTGTTTTCTGAAGTGAAATAATCCATCCCATAGTCAAAGTCAAGTCAAGTCAAATATGCAAGGGATTCCAAATTTCATAAAAACCGTTTCAGTTTCTGACAGATGGGAGTGACAGCTTGGCGTGATGCTCGAGGGACGGAGTGGTTCTAATTGCTTACCGCGGTCACCCATTTTAGATTTGACCTGAAAGATTGATTCGCTGGATAGGCATGTACATATATTTTTTAGATTTAAGAGATTGTTATGTATTGTTCTAACCGGGAGCTGTTTACTTTACGTGTAGCAAAATATAATGACACTAAACATTTAAGTAGATATATGTAATATATGGCCTAGAGTGTCATGAAGTCTTGGATTCAAGTCCTGGGTCGAGCAAAGTGTTATTGGGTTTTAAGGAATTCTCATTAGTAACTACGGAGTCTGGATTTTTGTTCGGTTAAACGCCATTGTCTCGCCTCTCATTACACTATACTTAGTCATAACTGGCGAAACGATCTATTAAGTAGATATCTGCCTAACCCTTTGAGGATTATAGGTTTTATATTGTCTTAAGATAAATCGGGTAACCTGACCTTCAAATAATGTCGTAAACAATTTTCTTTCTAAATTTGTCAATTTTCTCTTTGGTCAATAAACTGTAACGTTCTGGAAACTGACCCAATATGTACTGACCTTAAATGTTCATAATACCCTTTAAATTTTCTCCAAAGCATTGGGTATTTCACGAAGGACAAAACAGTAAAGTTTCATGGGGAGGGGTGTACTTCTGCACCACCCCACATCCATTTAGTTCGTCTTTATTATTGAACAATGAGCATTCTACGTACTTACATAGACATACCTAACGTTCGAAATGTTTAAATCTGCGGTATTCACTATGAAGAGATTTATTAATTAAGATGCTAAAATATTCATCATACCGTCATGTTTTCGTGCATTTCGGGGTTTTGATGATTTTCTAGACTGCAAATATTAACATTTGGGTTTTTGAACTTAATTGAAATGTTTTGGTTAGGTTAAATTGTGCCGAAGACTTCTTAAAACTTCACGATAAGGCATATGTTTAAACAGTAAACTTTGAACGTCAAGTTGGCAAGGGATATAAAAGGTCAGAGTTTGTTAAAAGCGGTCGAATTGAGAACCTCCCTCCTCTTTTTCTGAGGTCGATTAAAATAAAAACAGCCCTCTGTTCACGCGAAGTGTCTATTAATCGGCGAGAACTTTTCTCGAAGAAGAGGAACGCACTTGGACCCCATGACTCGAACGGTTCGACCCCAAACGGCACCAAACTGTAACTACCAATAATGTTACAGTATTAATGTTTCTCTTTTTAAGGTTTTTTTAGGTTTAAGGCAATTTCTAATTTCGGAGCTTTTAGCAATGTTGACAGCGCGACAGACTCGGGATACACTGATGTTATAGAGTTTCTCAATTCAAAGAAACTACAATATCATTACAAAAGCACCATCTACTAAATAATATAGATAGCATTTTTTTTCGGATGGGAAATCATCAAACAACTTCCCCCGCCCTGAGCGGAGCGGAGGGGTGTATCAGACTTGTACTAACTACAACCCACCCTCTCATCTCTTATCTCTTTCGAATAACCCGCAACCCCGACAGGCGGTGGCCCTGGCAGGCCACTCTGCTTTGCTGACATTTCTTTGAGGCGCCCGTGGAACACTAACGCATTAAGCTTTTTCTAACAATAAGTGACTAATTAAATAAAATCGTCATCTGC
Organism: Ochropleura leucogaster; assembly: GCA_958449745.1. Taxonomy (NCBI): domain Eukaryota; kingdom Metazoa; phylum Arthropoda; class Insecta; order Lepidoptera; family Noctuidae; genus Ochropleura; species Ochropleura leucogaster. The sequence continues at coordinate 13,083,129 of OY288220.1, read as the reverse complement.
CTAGCATTATATTAGCACGCTAGTCTTAGTGCATATTATTCAATATTTTTCCAAATTTCACTCTCTGTTCCATATTAAGTTCACAACAGAGACTTGGTTGTACTAAACAAGCTTATCTTTTCATGTCGTCCTAGTACTTGATAAATTCTTGCTCTTGAACGTCCGCTCGTAAAACGGACTCGAAGGAGCAATAGTTTTCGATAGAAGCAAACATTCTTCTTAAAGTGCCTACTGAAGTTTTGTATTAAATAATCTTGTGTGTCAACTACTCTTAAGACGTCGGGAAAATCGATTTCATTAGTCTGGCTGGCTGGCTGACTGGCTCTGCGGCTGCTTAACACGTGCCCACATCCTGCCGGGGTTGTGGGTTGTTCGAAAAAGCTAGCGCGGCCATGGAAATTAAAGGGCAATAGAAATAAAACATAGGTGGGTTTCAGTCTTTTCAAGTTTGAAACTCCCCCTGTTTCGCCCAGAGCGGGGAAAAAAATAAAAAAGGTTGTACCCACACTAAGTTTACTAGATATACTTATTTTTATTGAAATACAATGAATAGGGAAGATTTGTGCTAGATCATATATAATACATTACTATTTCTGAAACTTAAATTAACTTACCCTATGTAGTCCTCTAAAAAGCAGAATATAATACCATCATTTAAAAATTAAACTATTTACTTAAGAGGTCCAAGTGCCCGACGTCGCATAAACAGAAGGTACAATAGATAATACATCCTACTACCACGTGGTGTCCTGGTACATTAACTTAATGAACAACCATTTAAGTGCCTTGTGATGCCCTGTAATTAGATCATTGTATTTGCTGGAGCACAATCTAATAACACATTTTACAATTATATGAGGGAATTTTTAATGTACGGAATCAATAATATTAAACATCAGTTCTTTGACGTAAAAAGCGTATATTTGTGCAACAATATGTAAATACCTCTGCCTCACACTTCGAAGATCACAGGTGATATGTTAATTTCTGAACATATGTAATAAACCTGATCATAAACGTTCTGTTAATTCGAATTGTATAAATGCCAATAATCACAGGATTTGGATAATATCAAACAAAGATCTATTTTGATGTAACATCAGACAAATTCGATACCTAATTTAAAGTGTATAAGGAATGTATCCAGCGATGCATACGGGTGTTACAAATAGGATCTGTGAAAATCACTTCGATTGCTTTTGTCAAACGAGAACATTAGATCAATATGCAGGATTCTTTTTCGGATTGGGAATTACTAATTACTTCTCCAGCTCTGGTAAGAGCGGAAGGAAGTGTCAGACTTTTACTGACTAAAACTCATACATGTTCCTTCTCTTGCTCCTTGTTTCAAGGGCCGCCGTGCCGTATCTTTAGACGGGCCTGTTGGTCTAGTGGTTAGTGGCCCTGACTGCTGAGCCGAAGGTCGTGGGTTCGATTCCCACCCAGGACAAACTTTGTGTGATGAGCATGATTGTTTGTTCTGTGTCTGGGCACACCCATAAATAACAATTTATCTATAATATGTATGTATTTATAAATTATATAAGTATGTATATCAGTTGTCTGGTTACCATAACACAAGCTCTGCTTAGCTTGGGAAGATAACCGTGTGTGAGTTGTCCCAAGATATTATTATTATATTATCTTTCGAACAAAACACAACCCCGGCAGGCAGTGGCCTTGGTGAGCCCTTTTTCATTGCTGACATCAATATGAGGCGCGGGTGGAACACATCGACACTGCTTGTCATCACTACCATTGCTACCCATTGCTCACCGTACACAGATCCACGTCTTCGGTGGCCCGGAGTCGTCTAGCGATCCACATGCAGGATACAATACTAATTTTCGTCTAGTCTTGTAGAAGACTGGTCAAAAACATATAGCACAAACGAAAATAAATTCATAGACACAACGTTTTGAATACAATTTTTTTATGCCGTGCTTTTAATGAGGGTTTAGAGTAGTATTACAGGCTTTAGTTTTCTCCGAAATGAGCTTTGTGCTACATGAGCTCACTTTTACACATATTTCACTAATATAAAAAGTACGTACATATATTTTTGATTTCGCTTTTATTGAAGTTCTATCTCAATTTACTGAAAATGAATACTTGAATGTTTACATATTTTTTCATATCCCTGCTTGTGAAATACGTTTCCTTTCACATTTTCGGTCTGTAGATTGCCTCTTTCAAGTCAATCGACACGCGTAGCAGATTTCGTTTTACCACAACATAAATGCATATTTTCGTGAAACCAATTTTTGTATTTGTAAAGAAACATTCACCATTATCAAGAAAAGGGTACAATTTTACTATCTGGGTTGTAGAGGTCAAAAAAGTAGTGACTTCGTTTAAAAAACTTGACAGTGGCATGAAGCTGGCAATAATCTTACCAAGGAAAACTGTGATGCCCAGTTTCTGGGTTGTAGAGGTCAGATACACATTGCTCCATGAAAAATAACTAGTATTTATCTGTTACCGGTTAGACTGGAAGGCAACACAACACACAACATGATTGGGAAAAGGCTGTGCAGATGATGTCAAAGATGTTTACCGTAAACCCGTAAGTTGTCTTTCTTTAAAATATATGTGTGTTGGAGTTTTTTAGCCAAAGTTAAGAGTATGCAAGCCACTGGAGAGCGCATAATAAAACCGCACATAAAAGCCCTCGACATCTACTTTAGAAAGCCATAGAATGCAGTCCCTGTGGCCAAAATCGGCTCGAAGTCTACGTACGTAGCCAGGGCTGTCCAAAATTGGGTTGCGTTGACGATGGTGCCAACGTCGCAGGAAACAGATGGATGAAGGACGCAAAAAAATAAGGAATTGCAGAAGAAAGGAGAACTCTATACCCAACAGTGGGTGATTCGGGCTGAAATGATGATGATGTTGAAGTGGTCGGGTAGTAGAGACATTAGGGAGTAATTACCCTGTTCATTTCAAGATAAAGATTTCAACTGTTTTTCAGCATTTTCCTAAAGTATACCAAAACATTTAGGTTAAAATGGTATGTACATAAAAACTCCTTTTTACTGCTCTCCCAGTCTCAAAACTATTCTTATTGGGCTCGTCCCTAGAGGTCGGTCAGTAAAAAGAGGCCGGCGCCAAGAAGTCCGATAAATAACAACTTTTAGGACATAAAGTGTTTTGAAAAGAAAGAAGTTATTATTAATAACGTTTTTTTTCTTAAATGGAGTTTCCTAAATCCATATAAAAAGCATGTACCATTTGGGGTTTACACAGTTATTATATTGTTTTAAAAATATTGCAATATATACATCATTAGGTAAGTTTTATCTTGAATAATATAGGAAAAACCTAGAAATCTCACTTAATATTATAAAAATGTGTGAAGAAGTAAAATACACCATTACTTCTTCATGCTCAAATGACTAAACCGATATGGGTGACACTTATCTTAACTACTTTTTAAGAATACGCCTTGCCCAGCCATTTCACCCGCTGGTATCATTTTGAAGAGAGCCACCTTTATCACTTATGGGTATAGATTGAGACCAGACCTATCGAAAATACATACAAAATTTTATAAAAATCGGTAAAGCCGTTTCGGAGGAGAATTAAAACTGTGTGTGACGAGAACACTATGTATAAGAAGAAAGATAAAAAATTGTCGAAACTAGTAATTCTTGAAGCCTTCACAGCTGAAACTAAAGTGATATCATTGTTATTTCATCGGCCGACGTCGGTGCTGGCAGGCTGGATAATGGCCGAATAACAATCGGATTAGAGCTCCAGAGGTTTATTGCTACGGTCAGAGGTGGGTGAGGTTAGAGTTATAGAGTGAAAAACGAAGGAGGAGTTTTGTGTTTCGATTGCGGTTGTATTTTAATTGTTTTCAATTTTCTGCTTTTCACTGTTTTTTTTTTAAGTCAATACCGAAACGATTGCACTCTGACTTTTACCCTCTGTTTTGCCTGTGTGGAGGTTGGAAATTATTCTACGGGAGCGTATACCGTTACAAAAGTAACCTATTATCTAAGTTTCCATGTAGGAGTAAAAAAAGCCACGGTCAGTGTTAATTTTCTTGGTGTCAAACATAGAAAAACTTTACAACCAAACGATTTTGAACTTTCTAAAGCACCAAAAGTTCATTATGTTTGTACATAACTTAACCTACTACCCGTGTATCTCACAAATAAATCGTTTGCCAGGAAATAAATCAGCCAACAGATGCCAAGCGGCGCCCGATTCGGCGACACTTGGCAACTTGGCCCTTCCGACGTTCAATTTGAAATGAAGTAAATATCTACAACCATTTTTACAATTTGAAACAGTGTATTGATTTTCGACTATGGAAAAAAATGTGATGTGCGCTTATCAAAATAAAAGTATCAAAATTTTCTCCTATACAAACCTGGTCCTGACAAAGAACACGACCAAGGAATGATCCATCATACATATCCTTACTAATATTATAAAAGCGAAAGTGAGTTTGGTTGTTTGTTTGTTACCTCTTCACGCTTTAATGGCTAAACCGATTGTGATGAATTTGGTACATAGTTAGTTGGAAACCAGGAGACGGAATAGGCTAATTTTTATTTTAAAAAAGTGGGATGTGAGGGAGAAAGAGGGAAGAAAAGGGAAAACTTAGCGTTGCTATTACAAATCAATAAGGCGCAAGTTGAACTGTGTTACCCCAAATTTAACGCGGGCGAAGCCGCAGGCGTTAGCTAGTATCAATATATTTTTATTTTAATGGATATATAGACCGATGAAAATGGAACACCACATACGTTTTACACGTAATTATTCCTTGTCTTACTAATTCCAGGCTGACGTAATGAAGATTTTAGTCCACCCATGAAGAGGGGGGGTCGAAGTATCTATCTTCGGTGTTTTAAAATCTGTGAATCTGATCACAAAACTATTGTATCTTTGTAGAAAATTCATAAGAGTCTGGAGTACAAAAATGAGAAGCAAACAGCAAAGTTGACCAAACCGGAAACAAAGTTTAATGAGGACAAAACTTTCTGTAATTGATTGACCGTACTGGCCGTGCATCTTATAAATTAATAGTAACTTGTTTTCTTAATGAGCAAAAGTTATTACGATCAGTAATTTTATTTATATATTTAAAAATAATTTAAGAAATTGGCAGTGGGAATAAAGAATCAATGCATTGATTCTTTATTGGTTTAGCTAGATCTTCGCGAAATAGGGTTAATCTATTTGACTTGTAACCACAGTGTATTTCGTTTCCAGAAAATGGCAAAAAGATCGGTCTTTCTCCACTTATCTTAGAAACCGCAAACGCAGGAAAATAAAAACATTCTAAAAATAAAGTCTTATCCAAAAAGAAACCACTCCAATCTAAACTTCAAAGATAAAATCAATCACATTGGTTAACAATCACAGAACTGGATCAAATCAAACCGACATTTTATTCTCGACCCACTGTTTCATCCGCTCTTCAATTGTGAAGAATACTTCCTCAACCCCTAACATACCGAGTCCGCATCATTTTCACCCTTTTTGATATTATTTTGTTTCTAGGATTTCTAGAATAACGTTAAATGGCTTATTTAAACAACCTCCAAAATTTGTTCATGTTCCAAAGATTAACCCGTTGAAAAAAACAAACTCTTCAGTTTATTACATGTTTAAATATCTATAAATTTCCTTCATTTGCGAAATAGTGTCAGTTTGGATCGATGCTCTATTTCAATGAAGCTTTCGTTCTATATAAATTGCATTCGGCGAAAAGCTTTGAGTTAATTAAAACCCTGATTTCGGTTGAGATTTCTCTGAGCTGTGCATTTGATTCACAATTGATGAGGAATTTGATTCAAACCGCTTGGGAATTACCTGTATGTAGGGCGAAGATAGTGCTTTCCAAATCTTACTAAAATATTTATGTACAGACTGAGAGAGAGGTTGGTCTGGTTACAGTAAGCAAGAGATTTCTTTGTTTGGCTCAAATGCTCTGGCAACGTGCGACTTATAGCCTTCTGCCGGCAAGACGGTGTCTAAAGGTTAGCGCAGTGCAGAAGGGGTTTCGCGATAATTCATTTTAAACATTAACTAACTGACAGGCGTGAAAACCTCGTATACACGGTATTTTATTCTGATGGGAGAACATCAAATGACTGTCAGAGTTGTACTGACTAAAACTCATTTATGTTTATTCTTTTACGTTTTGTGTTTCGGGGCCGCGGTATCTGTTTCGAACCACTCGCAGCAGACACACGCTATGCCTGTATCTTCGTTATAAAGCGATCCGCTTGAGGATTGGCAACCTCAATAAAGAACACAATACATTGTATCTATCTAATATATAAAATTCTCGTGTCACAGTTTTCGTTCCCATACTCCTCCGAAATGGCTGGACCGATTTAAACGAAATTTTATGTACATATCGGGTAGGTCTGAGAATCGGCCAACATCTATTTTTCATACCCCTAAGTGAGCAGCGGGTGAAACCGCTGGGCACAGTTAGTATTATATATATTTCAAATAAAATAATATATGATGCTTTAAAACAAATAAAGAAGATATAACAACACAATAAAAAGCACATCTTAATTATTCAAATATTTTTCGCGATACGATGCAGGCAGGAACAGAAAAATGTGTATAAAACGTGTTGATCATCCAACATTGTCTTGAAACCTTAAGAAGCGTACAATTGGATTAGTCCAGTCCGCCTCAGTCGTACATGACATCACATTCGTACTTACACTCGTACAAATGTATAGTTTTAGTTACTGTTTTTATATTCTGTTGACATACTAAAACATGCTATAAAAAGTAGTGTATTAATATAAAGATGTTATGTAACAATCAATGACATAATTTTCGGCTCATGCAAAGTTTTATTGGGTTTTTCACCAGGGACTTTTCAGTACTAGCTCGCTAGATGTTCATGATAGCATCCTATTTCATGAGTCCTAAACATAACTGATATCATCATCTTCCTGGCCTTATCCCATTTTATTTTTGGTCGGCGCAACGCGTTTTCTTCTTCCATTCTCCCCTATTAGACTACACGGTATCATTTACTCCTTTCTCCTTCATTTCATTCCTTCCACAATCCATCCGTATTTTCTTTGACTGTCCTCTCGCTCTCCGTCCTTCAACATGTGACTAAAAGAGCGATCCATCACTCTTTTAGTCATCAGTCATGTGCTTCTTCCCAAACATAACTGGTATAATGCAGGTAAAATCTCCGCTTAAACGTTCGTGGTGAATAGATACAAGAAGTTATTTTATCAAGGAATTCCATGTGTCATTTCCATTCGTCCACACACATACATCATAATTACTAAATCAATGCAAAACACCTCGCAGGCATTCAATTATGTCGCAGCAACGGCAGAGTGCCTTATAAATATAGCTTGGACTATCCTTCGTATTGATTATGATACGGCCCTCACGGCCAAGTGGATAAATGTCCAATGTGGCTGGAGAAGTTAAAATAGGCCGCTCTGATATGTCACGGTGAGATGGTTCTAATTATTTATTTGTGGAATACTTTTGTAGCGAATTTTAATGATGCTAAATGATAAGTAGATATAATATATTATGAGGAAGAGACGGAGAGAGAATAAGTGTTTAAATTATTATTTTAAGTTTTTATTATAATATTTTAAAAGCGAAAGTTTGTATGGATGTATAGATGTTTGTTACTCACTTCACGCAAAAACTACTGAATGGATTTGAATGAAACTATACAATAATATAGCTTACATATCAAAATAACAGATAGATTACAATTCATAAAGATATATTGTATATTCTTTCACCACGCAAGTGAAAACGCGGGGTGCAGCTAGTTTTTTGATAAAAATAAATCTGAAGTAAATTATCTATTATTCGAGGATGTACGGTCTAGTTAACCTCACTATACTAGTCGTAGCAGTAAGAGTGGTGTTCTAAGAACAACAGAAATAAATGAGAAATAAAGTACATAAACTACTTTTGATTTCCCTATATAAAACCTTCTGTCCGACGACGACGTACGACGGAGTTCTGCTCGGGTGCAAATGAGAAAATTTATTTACTTACAGGCGAGACCTAACTAGATCGTTTTTTTCATCCCCTTCAGCCATCGAGGAGATCGGAAATAATTTCGATAATTACTCATTTTTCAGTATAAGTACTTAACTCTGCCATCGCTTTTACTTGAGCGATCGAACAAATTATGAATCAATTGTATTCTTAATTGTGTTTGAAGAAATATAGTGTCGGTAACTAAAGAATATTTTTTATTAAGTTTGTTTTAGTATGATTGATGAAACTCATTATATTACATTACATTCGCAAAACTCACCAGTGAGCAATGCCGGACTGAAATGACAATTCTAATTTGCATAACATCCTGTAAATATTTTGACTATAACACAACTAGTAGAAGTTCATAAAACTTATACCAAACTTATATTAGTGCAAGTGATTGATATGATATCAAAAAAGAGCAAACTTCGGAAGTCTTCGTAACCTGCCAAATACAATATGGTTGTAATAAATAACATACCCTCGCGTCGTGATCATTTTCAATATTACGGTAGTGAAAAACTCTGAGATTTAAAATGACGTAACACAGCCTGCTTTGACTGTGAGTTAGGACCTTTTAGATTTCTGTGTGAGACGAAGGAACCTTTTTGCCGAGTCTCCGGATGGAAAGGATAGTCATTTTAAGAATGATGTCTGACATCATAGGCATCGTGGCGGTGTAAAGGATATTGGGGAGAAGGGGCGTTTTGCTTTTCAAAACTCTTTCGTTTCTCTTTAAGACAAGTATGCAAAATACAATGTATTTATGACAAATAATGGCAATTCTGACGGCAAATAATTATGTGATAAAGATGGTTACCTTAAATTTATTCATCTTGTTCAACTTTGCAAATCTTATATCCACTTTAAACTGGATTGACGTAAGCTTTTTACTGCAACATCTGTGCAGATGGGAATACACAGTTCTGTGTAATGTGTGCATACATGCACCAAGTCTGTTAAAATTGATGCATTTTATCTTAACAAGCATTTAAAGTGGGCATACTTAGTGGGAATAGGTCGTATGGTGTGGGCACGATATGTGCTATGGTAATCTAATACACTTCGACTTTTCCATCATCGTTATCTCTGATAAAGTGCCACTTTTTTGGTATCTTAGACTAGGTATATAAAGAAAACCTAAATATAACGCATCATTTCCCTATTGCGGTCTATTATGTGCTGCGGCCATGCGTGTATGTCTTCTTATTGTATACTTCCCTTTTCAGTCACACGCTATTCACACATTGTAGATTTATTTGAGACTAGGTTTTGCCCGCGGCTTCATTCGCGTTAAATTCGGGATTCTCAGATTCACAGTTCCCCTTACGACTTATTGATTTTTAATAGCCACGCTAAGTTTTCCCTTTTCTTCCCTCTTTGTCCCCCACATCCCACTTTTTTTTTACATAACTTATGTCCGTCACCTGGTTCCCAACTATCTCTGTACCAACATTCATCAAAATCGATTTAGGCATTAAAGCGTGAAGAGGTAACAAACAAACAAACTCACTTTCGCTTTTATAATATTAGTAAGGATAGTAAGCATTTACAATTAGTGAATGGTAAATTGCCTAAAGAAATCCCTCTACAAAATACAAATTAGCCCAACAATACCCTTTTGATAAAACTTCTAAAACGGTCAATTGGCAGCGCCACTAGAATTCAATCGAACAAGCTACGCTAAAATGACTGACGTTGAGCGTGACCACATTGTCAGCGACGCGTTTATAGTGAGTGGTTGTTGCGGTGACGGCCGGCGGCGACGGCAGCGGCGGCGTGGGGAAGCCATGTTGACTGAGTGCTGGCTTATATGTGTATATGTGGAGCGATATCAAACATATTCGGTTATGAAGGGAAATACTTGAACCTTCTAGAAAAAAAATAAAATAATCAAATATTGTATTCAAAAATATATGTACTTGTGATTTAGTTTCTTTAAAACATAAACATAAATGGGATTTAGAAATCATCATATGCGACTGGAATAAATATTTCTAATGATAACTTGAATAAATATATATTTGGATTGGGCTGTGTTCTTTGCAAACATTTAAATGTAGGCAATAAAACAGCTCGAACAAATACTTTCAGTAATAACTTTATTTATGCTTACGATAATTTAAATAATGAACCATAAATACGATATTCTCAATAGGTTAATAAAATTAATAAAAAAGATAATTATGACCCCTTGAAAGATATTCAGCCATTGCCTTAATTTGTTAGTCACGGCGACGGTAGGACAGTAGAGATATTTTTTTTTCAACATTCTTTTTACTTTACAACATTCTTTTACTGATACAAAGAAAAGTTTGTTTATGTCATGGAGGCGAGTTGTTTTTCTTTGCAAGTTATACCACAAAATATAGTACATTACTTCAGAAGGAGCATTTCGACTGAAAACAGTAAATCAAAATAAATAAAAATACGTGTGGCACTCGGGTAAAGCTATTGCATTGGATTTTTTATCCACTTATGAAATAAATAAAAAAAAAACAAAATCTATTACTTTAAAAGTAACTTTTAATAAAAAAAAAGTCGCAAAAAGAAAAACAAGACCTTGGTTTTGATCCAGCTTACTCTCAATTCATAAACCGATTCTCTACCAAACACGCTGATTGGAATCTTAAATTGAAATAACTGAGCTTATTCGTAATGAAAGTGTTAGGTTCTTTTCGTTACGAATTTTCGGTCATCGCGCTCATAACCCGCGATAAAAGCTAATAAAGATGCAATAGCTTAAAAAGAACATTTAAAAAGATAAGTTGGAGTGCTACTTAGGAAATTATGGTCGCTTTTTATCTTGCAAACAACTTTTGCATGAACTTAAAGGAAAGGAAATCGATAGATCAGCTACTCTGCTATAACTTCTTAAAACAGTACTTATTCCAGTGAGAGAAAGTGACAGTGCTATGCAGGCTGTCTTGCGCCATCTTTTTCTCACACTGGAACTTAATGATGTGATGATAACTGTACAGATAGTCTGTTATGAACACACCGAATATAGTGTCAATCTCTGTCTGCTTTAATCCCAATTACAAACAATATCTTGTTATATTCATAACACGTAAGTAGTTTCTTATTCTTTTCCATTAGTAATACTATTATCTAGGTAATAAGACACGTGACCTGGTATTGGATTAGGTCACTCGTCGAGTCGTCGCTCAGGGCTCAAACATGTGGTTCTCACCTGGATATTGTTACGTAATATTATTTCTAGAGAAGTAACTACATTATGAAAGGTATATTTAGATTTTTCTTTTTGCCTATTTAGTCGAGTTATACTGACACTATGACAATGTCTGATGACAGGAATCAGTACCGATATACAATAAAAACTTTACTTTAACACGATTCACGCGACTGCATATTCTTTTTCTGGCTAAACATGGTATCACTAATAATTCTGCGATTATACATCGCCGAATTATTAGTGCTCAAGCTTCTAAGCAGTAAAACATATGTACTGATTACTACAGACTCCTTGGGACATTTGAAGTGCCACACATTGGAAGCACAACGGGTTTTTCAGTGCGCTAAAAATCATTCTAACTGTGTCCTTTTGTCTTCTGAACGTTTTTATTATGTGGTGCTATTGAAGGCAAAACATTGTGAACGACTTCAGAAAATCTTTTTAAAAGACGTATTCAAAATTTTGTAGTTAAAGTCAAAATTCATGGTTATTTTTGTTTCGTCTGTTATTATTTCTTTGATGTAATGAAAGCAACAGGAAACAAGTTCTATTGTTTTAATGGCTGCCAGGAATGTTATAAAAGAACAATACTAGTGTTAAAAACATGTAATGAGAACATTCAAAGTTTCTACCAGTAAACAATTTTTCGCCTTTTCTCATCGAACGGTAAGCAGAGACCACAGACCACCACCTGTTAAAATTCTTAAATGCCCATACATCCGTTTTATCAGTTTTTTCTGCCCTATTACGTATCTCATTAAATACTTAAGCCTGCCATAAATGAGACCTTCGATTTGGATAACAATACTAAAGTGCCAATCATTGTAGTGAACACTCAATGCCCGATGGCCTAGTATCCAGACAACATTCTTCAATATACGGTCTATATTAAATAAATTGTATCTATTTTCACTCTCACTTTACCACTTTTCTTGTATCAATATTTTATTTGGCTCGATCCACTTATATCACTTTTGAAGAACTATTTTCTAATCATAATATTCTTTATGGACTTTACAGTTTTTATGAAGCGTTCTTATTAGTTCTTTACTTTAAAATCTACCGGGATTAAAAATATATTAAATAATTTATGAACATAATTTGGTTTAAAAAGGAAAGGTACTGTGGTATTCCCTTGCGTTATACTTATTTTTTTATTATAAATGATTTTATAATTTTATACTACTATGAAATAAACGTATTTCTCATTCGTCCGATTATTATTATATTTTTGATAAAGCTTCATTGAAAAAAAAAATGTATTTTATCAAAAAAAAAAACCAATCGATGTAGCGTTATTCTGTCAAACCCTCCAGTTAGAACGAAAACAATACAAAGTTTATAATTAGTTTAACTAAGCCGTTTATAAGTCTTTTAATACCTTACTTTACAAGGAAAAAGAAGGTATTTTAACCGTTCATTGGCAAAGGTAGTTTTATTCGAGGTCATTGCTCTGTTTAAGAAGCTATGATTATTAAGGTTTGAGGTGACGCAAATTCTGTACGTGCGATAAGAAAAAGTCTCGTCTATAAGTTAGGTACTAACCGTTTCCATAAACAACATATCTCTAGAATCTATGACGCGGAAACGAGTATCGATTGCTTAATGCGCGGAAGAACCCGGGCAAGTCAGTGCCTGCTTTAATATTATATAACCTTTGATCGGTGTCACTTTGTGATGTAAAAAAGAAATACGATATTCACCCCTTTAACAATGTTGTTGCTTCCTTGTGGCTGTTTTTTTTTTGGGAGTTAGTGAATATGGATTTGTTTATGAGAAAGAATGTTCTGCTTTAAAATATTTCTACATATTTAGTGTATCTGTTTGATCGATCAATATTTTACTGACAAATTGCGGATGCGGCTCCGGGCACGTGACTGACTGAATATGTCAAGAGCCCAGTATCTGCAGTTGCCCCACCAATAATACATAACGGATTAACCTAAGCTTGTGATCTACCAAAACCAACATACAGACAGTCGTAATCCTATTTAACCTCTAAGTAACATCAGCGTGAGAAAGGCCGAGTAAGCACTCTTAGCTAAAAGTACAAACCTAGTTCACAATTTATTTCTAAGCGACTTAAATTTTATCTGAGGCTCAAGAATAATCAAAGCCAAATACTGAACAATATTTCACTTACAAGTAATTATCTACCTACCTTTTTTTCCACCTATTTTAGGATACAGATATATTGTTATACTTACTAGCACATCTAGTTAACGACTACAACTTATCAGTATAATAATTTGCTATTTAGATATTGCCATAGCTTTGAAACTCCGGAATGCAAAAATCACGTTCAGCTTTAATAGTCATATGCGCCCTACATGACTTTATGGCATAAAAACTGTTACAATTTCACAAGTTTGATCAAGTGGGCTCAGTTTCAATGTTTTTTAATACATTATTTCCCACGTTCCGTGTTCTCGTACATCAATCAAACACTTGAGGGCTTTTTCTCTTTTTATTGAAGCATTTGACAGGATCTCTTTAATTAAAAGTTGAAAAGCGAGATTTTATTTGACTTCAGATTTTATTCTTATTTTGTCCTCGTTACGCAGAAAACTGGTTGTAATTTATCTGTTAGCGCCTTGTTTAAAACTTCCCTAGATTGTTGTTTATATATATTTTGTAATAGATTAACTTTATCTATATATATATATATCTATCATATATAATATATAAAAGTAAATAATAATAAGTGCAGTATACTGCACCTATTATTATTTAAGGAAAAGACTAGGTTGTTTTCCTTGTGTATTTGACAAGAAGAAAATTTAAAGCACCAACAACTCCATCTTCAACTTCTTGACACACTCTTTCAGTCAATCTTACCACCCACAGACAAACCCAACTTGCCCCATTTACTCCAAAAACTCGGCAATAAAGACCATCGCAATATCTTAAGTAAATATTGCCCCGATAAACATGAAAGTAACAGCCAATATAAAGTTAGTTACTGATGAAAACGAATTATTAAAAGGAAAAACAAATCATAAGATTAATAAGAAGGCGTTATTAGGGGCGGATGTTTCATTTTACGCTTGATTGGTTCTCGAAGATATTTATTTATAGTCTGGTAAGGTACGGCCGCCATTTGTATATCTTAGACTGCTGTAACGGTTGATCAGTTACCCGAGAGTCTGGCACCAGTAATTAGATTGTAGAAGAAACGTAAGCGAAATTATTAGTCCCCCTGTTTCCTGTTATATAACAAATCGTTTTGATTATCAGTGGTATATTTAAAAACGTATCCTGTTACCTCATGAGTTACAATTGCTTAAGCAACTATGTAAAGCTAGTCCTTTTAAGTCCTGTATAACTTTTATCATTAGATAACGATTAATAGTATGGCATTACTCTGCCTTCATTTTGCGGTGCAACTTTGATGCAATTATTTAGCCGTTCTCTAAAGGTAGCCTAACTTGGAATAATATATCTGCGCATCTAGGTATTTAACTTCGATTTTAATGTTCTGTAACTTTACTAATACATGCTGGAGTGTGAACAGTTTTTTTAATTATTTAACTTTTATGTGGGCTACTGTCTGCTATATTTGTCGAGTTTTACTACATGGTTTTAAGTCACGGATGACTTTACTTACGCGATTTAGAATGTTGGTATTAGTTTTTCATTTGTGTACCAGATGGCGCTATAGTACTTTGTACTATATTGCTGTAATACTTTTAAACTTGTATTTGTATCATTTACCAAACAGTGCAAAAAAAAAAGTTCAGATTCCTTATTTACGTTAAATTCATCGTTCTAAAAGAAGTTTTTCAAGACGACATACCGAAATATTTCACCACATTCTTCTTTACTCCTCTCGTAGGTACGTAGAGATACAATAAATTCCCTAATAAACTAAGTTTCTTTATAACACACTGGTACAAATGTTACTTTCATACGTCGTAAGGAACGTCGTCATGAAGGAATGGGTGCCCGTGCTATAATTTATAGCTACTACCAAATA
The DNA here is from genome assembly GCA_958449745.1 of Ochropleura leucogaster. Lineage (NCBI taxonomy): Eukaryota > Metazoa > Arthropoda > Insecta > Lepidoptera > Noctuidae > Ochropleura > Ochropleura leucogaster. The sequence goes on along the minus strand of OY288220.1, from coordinate 13,067,941 downwards.
TCGCTGATGTTCCAAGGGAGTTCGCTGGGAACGGGTCATACTGTAAGCGAGGATGTACGTTTTTTGGTAGGCAGTAGTCGTAAAGTTTCACAGTATTTTAAACAAATGTATATTATTTGTATTTTTAGGTAGTTTTTTAAAGAGTTTCCTTACAGTGGTTTTCAATTTTGAATCCATCTTATTGTTTCTCACAAACTAAAGATTCAGTTCAAAAAACATAATTGCGTTTCTGATTATTTCTTACAACGATATATTTTTTACTCTTTCTACACCTTTTCAGTACTTTTAAATTACATTCGATGAAAAATATTAAGATCTTTTAACTTAATTCTTTCAGACCTTACTCGTTCTGCTTCAGGTATGACCACCGCTTTACCGGCCACATGAATATGAGGTAACACCGTAGTAATACTTTGAAGTACACATAGGTCACCAGAGGTACGTGTTGGCTTTACAAGTGAATGTATGTACGTAATAATATGTACATACACATGTACATAGTATATCATGTAGGTACTAGGACTCCAGGAACGTGAGTACGTGTTAATTTATGAAAGGGCTTGTCTCGTAGAGCGTTGGGTCTAAAAAAGGTCTGAGTATCAAAATCGTTAAAAAAAATAACAATAGCCAGCGTGTTTACAGAATTACAAAGGACAAAAAACGTTGTTTCTTATTTAATTTATTTATAACTAACTAACACAAACGACTAAATATATACATTTTTGGTAAATAGTGTTTGGTTCAAACGAAACATGAAGCCTACATAAATTCCTAATAAATAAATTATAATTTAAAGGAAACTATATTAAATTCGTTCATTTCCCTTTAGAAGGTTTCAAATCTTAAGTATAAATAATGATTTAGGTAAAAAAGTATGTATTTTTTTAAGATAATACTCCATCGCTTCTTACTAACGATTTATCTCACACAATTTACGTTAATACAGACAAGATTCCGCTAACACGACAATTATTTCCTCTCACGAAAAGATTTAATTAACAGAAATTTAAATTAATAACGGCTTAATTAAACTGAAGTACCATCGTTACTGTGCCATCAAAACATCTGAAAATATTTAAATTAGAGTATGATAAAATTAAATCTACAAGTAAGTCTTAATTATTAATTAACTTACAAAATTAGTTTCCCTAATCACCCACAAAATTTTGTCTTTGCCGCAGAGAGTTTTAGGAAATCCATTGGAATAACAACGAAGTTCCTTTGCCGAGTTGTTGTACGTCATTAAGAAGCTTGTAAGAGACACAAATTGTTTCTGCCCTTCGACATTGTTTTGTAGCGATAAAGATTGGTTTAATTACTTCGTGTACTTTACAAGTTTATAGAAGTTATAATTTCCTTGTTAGTCAAAAATTGGTTACCATATTCTGCATACGTATTTGGATTCTGTTAGTCAAATTATGCCTGTTAAAAAAGTACATTGATGTTGGTGATCATGAATTTGGTATCAAAATGTTTTCTACATTGTTGTATTGTGTTTCCCGAAAACGATGTAAGTGGAATAACAATAAATAAATAAATTTCAGCATAACTGTGTAGGTTGTAAGCCTTTCTCCGTGTGAGGTCGGAAATGATCCCACGGGAACGACCTAAGGGAAGAAAAAGACCCTGAACGAACCCATGTCATGGTCTATCTGTTTCTCAATGAATAGGTAACAGACAGCTAGTCAGTTACTTTCGCATTTATAATGTACTAGCTTTTGCCCGTGGCTTCGCTCGCGTAAAATTCAAGGTAATACGGTTCCTAGTTTCTGATTTGCAGACATTTTTCGTTGGTAACAAAGAGTGTGTATACCGACTTTTGGCTTCCTATCTTGAAATCTGCGAAAAGTCCCATATAAAAACATTTCAGCCCCCCACCCCCCCTTTAAAGGGATTGGGGGCAGATTTCTGAAAAAAAAGCTGCACGACGTTTTTTTAGTGACAAATAGTCCGCATACTATTTTTTTTGCTTTCTACCTTGAAAATTCCGAAATGCTTCATACAAACTTGAAAACGAGACAAAAAGTAGCCTAAGTCCGTTTCCGGGGTCCCGACTATGTCTGTACCAAAATTCATTAAAATCGGTTTTTGCATTTAGGTGTGAAGACGTAACAAAGAAACAAACAAACTCACTTTCGCTTTTATAATATAAGTAAGGATTTACATAATATATAAAAGAGAAAATCGCAAATCACTGACTCACTTTACATGTTGATATCTCAAAAACGGTGAGTCTCAAATTCTGCATTAGGGGTTACCTAATAAATATTAAGACGTAGGTGCTCACTAAAACATGAAGCAGGGTGACAAAGTTAGTATCGAAGAACGCGATTGACTTGAAATTTTGCATATCACGACACTAAAGAACAGCGGATTAAACCGCTGAGCACAGCTTGTTTTTATAATAAAACTACTATTCATTAAAAGTTTTTTTTTTAATCTTCAGTTCAGAATAAAATTACCTAAGATAAATAATCATAAATTACTAGCATCTATTTTCTATTCACGAAAATACTACTTGCCATATAAAAGAACATACCGACTTTATCAATTGATAAAGGACGACATCTTAAGTAAACCGGCACGCTTATTGAATAGGTCCCCGCCCAGGGTACAAAATGGATGTATCTCAAGCAGCAAATAGTGACAAGGTATTAGCCCTCCACTTGTAACGTTATTAATCTTTCTGGGTGACGCGTCTAACTTGCTCGGATATGAAACAGGTGTTCTAACAGTGTTTTGTTGTTTCTGTCATATATTTCATTGTAGGGGTTAATGATCTTGATGGTTGGACTTATACTACCCTGGTAATATTCTAAAACATGACGTGTGCACAGATTTTAAATCGGAAAATAATATGAATGATGGCATGGAAAATAATATTCGGTAACGATTGTAAAAGTACCTAAACAACAGTAATAACGTATGGTTTCAATATTTTCATTTATGTTACTAAGCTGTTTAACAAAATCGCCAAGAAAGTTAAAAATAATGAAGGTTCATTAAACAGTAAGTAGATCTATATTCGTACTCAAGTATCGTCGTCTTCAACAGCCAAAGAGGGCATTAATTGCTCATTTCTCACATTTCTTCAGAGTAGAGAGAAAAATAAAGTAGAACCAACAATTTCAACAATGTAGACTCAATTATAAAGGCATTATGAAGTTTGTGGAAAAAGTCATGAAAGAAGGCCAAGTTTGACAACGTTCAGGCAACAGAGGCAGCAGCCGAAGGGCCGAATATAATTTCGAAGAAAAAAAGATGTAAGCCGAAATGCCTAAAATTTGGGGACATAAAATGTCATTTTGTCACTTTTTTAGGTCCTACAAAAGTACATAGGCAAAGGTCGCTATTTTTGATGGTTTAGTTTGACTTCAAAGTATGAAAACTCTTGGATATCGACAATCATGTGATTGTGCACCATTCTACCACTCTAAGTTATCTTAAAAAAGATGAAAACGGATTATTTAACCCCTTACACATCCAAAAATAAACAAGCAGACTATGAACCTTAAACAAAACTCAGCTTTATATTGTGTTCTTTCACAAAAACTCTTTTGAATTCTCTCACAAGTGTTTCTTGCCATGTAAAAGTCCTAAGCGAGCAAAACATGAATACTCAAGAAATATAAAAGTAAAATACAATCAAGAGGGCGGAGGTAGGCGTAAAGCCCTCTTTTGAACAGATACCCTAATCCCTTAACCACATACCTAAGCAGTTGTTTACAAAAATATAATAAGAAAAGGTTTTCGAATTCACTTACCCACTTATTATTTCTGTGTCTTAGTGGGCTGGGCGTTAAACCTACATAAAGTTCGATCTTTTTTGCCCAAATGACATTTAAGAACTACGTAGGTAGTATTTTTATCAGGCACTTTTAAGGTTATGTCAAACCGATGCGGACTTTCAGCCTTTAATGGATAATGTACTGAAGTACCTGTCAATGTCCACATCGGGTCTGCAACTAGTCGGTGTTATATGGTTTATACTATTTTAATATGTCCGTAAACGTTTATTTTTCCAAGGAGCCCAGCCGTCATAATAATCGCGGATTTCAAAGCCGTGTACTTCAAATTAAAATTAATACGAAATAACTCTTTTACGAGGGGCTTTAATTTATTGACTTACGGTTTCTACCTTTTTCTTTTTATTGTCAATATTTACTTTAATAAGCTTTAGAAAATGAAAATATTAAAAAAAAATGGCTGGCGACGGAATTGAGACATTTTCAACAGCGGCAGTTGCAGTTTAAATAGAAGTTTATTACCCTAAGCATCTACTATAATACCCGCGGCTTGGTTTACGGAAATATTATTTCATACAAATTATTTACCGAGACAAAATGTATTATAATATGTTCTAACCCAGATAATGCATAACCCGTAAATTAAATTTCATCGATAAAATAGACCAACTCACTTTCACATTTATATTATTTTCAATTAGAAATTGTGTATCATAACAGTATTCCCTTTAAATTAATCGGTACAGTAAAATGTATGCGTGTCAATGATTTTGGCGCCCAGCGTGAGCCTCTGAGTCCTAAGTTGGGCGCCAAAATTATATTTCTGTTTATCTCTAAAGTCTACTTGTAAAACATGCACCCAGTTTCTGATTTGAATATTTAAAAGAGAACTAGTAATACTCTGCATAAGATGGTTCAATTTTGATTAAGATTTCTTGTAAACAAAAATAAATATGTTTGTATTTTACCCAAAGGACCATGGGAAGAAACGTCCCCACCAACCAACAGATTAGAAACACGTGTCATTTGAAAGATCTACTCGAATGGAGAACTTTTTACCATGGCGACAAATGTCAAATACGTGGGGTTTAGGTTTTATGATATATTGTTTTTTTATATATTTATTTCTCTTTTACTAACACATTTCCTTAGTGTGCGATATATAGGGTTAAAACTTCGTGACAGATATATTTGCTATGAGGGTCGGGACGGTAGCGTTCGTCGCAAGAAGATTATGTGCGGAGTTCCGCAGGGATCTGTTTTAGGACTTCTCTTATGGAACCTCGCTTACGATGTGGTTCTGCGTATTGATCTCCCCGTTGGCGTTAATATTAATTGCTTCGCGGATGACACCCTGGGCTTATCTGGCGGGGACACTGCTGAAGAGACTATTCAGCTTGCAAACCTGGGACTAGAAAAGGTTGTGGCGTCGATCCGCGAAGTGGTAGACCCACTGGAGATAGCGCCACCTAAAACTGAGGCACTTTGGTTCCATAAGCTGCTTGGACCAGAGAGCCACCCAGCTTGTCAGTCAGAGTCGAAGAAGCATAAGTTCAGGAGGGACGAAATAAAGTTTTTAAGTTTATTAAGTCGTTTGGCCTGACTTTGGACGATCGGTGGGGATTTGAAGAGCACTTCGAGCGCCTAGTTACCCGATTTGGAAAGGTAGTAAACGCTTTGCACAGACTGGTTCCCAATGGGGGGCAACGAGAAAAAGTTTGTTTTTACGCGGGGGTTGTGCGATCGATGGTCCTTTATAGGGCGCCTGTTTGATTAAATAGTCTGTCAGACGTCCGACGCTCTAGGACTAAAATTAACAGTCTGCAATGGAAAAGAGCATTCCGCATGGCACGAAGATACCGTATTGTGTCCATTGAGGTAACAACTCTCCTGCCACCGCTGCGCGCTGGATAGATCTTGGCAGATATGGACGCGAGGATTTTCAGTTGAATTTGCGTCATCCGCCATAGTGGTGATAATGTGCAAGGATTCACAGGGAATCACGGTAGCTTCAGTGAGTACCTGAATAGGATAGGAAGAGAGGCCACGGCAAGCTGTCATCATTGTGGCGGCGGTTTGGACTCTGCGCAATATACGTTCGACTTGGAACGAAGGGTCTTGGACGCTAGAATCGGGCAAGATCTGTCTCTGCCAGTTGTAGTTGGGGCTATGCTGGCTAACTCTGACAACTGGAGAGGCGTAACCTCATTCGGCGAGACAGAGATAGTCTAGAAGGAGGCTGCCGATCGGGATCGTGAGAGGGCAGATCGCAGTAGGAGAAGAAGTCGAGGAGGCAACCGTCTCACCGCTTAACACGCCGAAACCCCACCTGCAACACTTAAAGCAGGTAGGACTTTGGGGTCACGGGCGTTCAGAGTGGGAACTCTGAGCGTTCAGTGAGAGACCTCACAGATGGCCGGCAGCACCGTGGTCACGTGCTGTCGTGCATACATGCACAGCGAGGCTCAGGGGTGACCTATGTGTAGTCGCTACATTGATGTGCCTTAACAGGCGTAGCACAGAGGAGGCTCTGGACCGGTCTATTAAGAGGAAACAGGGCCTCCTCTCATGTGCAGATGGTGATCACCGGGGTGGTTTTAGTGCGGTAAAACTCCTACACTCTCCGGTCTTGTCCCCAAAGACCGGTCGCCTTTTGAAAGTTTCCCCCCGACAGCAAAAAAAAGGGAGCTATCATATTAAGCTTATGATTATCCATCGCACATTATATCCATTGTATGGTATATGGGCTTAGGGCGACATAAATACTTCGCACCAGCACAAATGCATAATAGTATTTTAAATCTAAGGGGGCCAAAAGCCTCCTGCCGTAGGCTCTATGCCTGAGTCCTGCGGTCCATGGACCTTTACGAGGCCCCGGTATAGACGCGTTCTTTAGGGCGGCGTGCCGCCCACTACCTGAACGCGCCCCAAAAGGTGGTAACCATCAGGCTAATTCGACGCTGCTGCACGATTTCCAGCGAGGCGGCGAGCCTCCTTGACGTATTCACCGTGGGATTTGGAGTTGATAGTCCTTGCAAGCCTGTATAAGTGGCACTACACCGGGGATAGATCCCGGTGCGATCTCATGGTGGCATGGAGAGAGCGACTGTCGCAATCCCGTGCAGGGCACGCCACAATAGTGGCGGTAAGTCCCCTCTTTGAGGAGTGGCTGGAGAGGCGCAATGGCGTCCTCACCTACCGCCTGACGCCGGTCCTCACCAGACACGGAAGTTTCAGGAGGTTCCTGCACATAATCGGGCGGGAGAAACGCCCGGGTGTCACCATTGTGACGATCACCCGGAGGACACAGTGCCGGTCTGCCCAGTTTGGGCGGAGCGGTTCAGGCCATGGTCCAGAGCCAGAGGGAATGGGAAGCGGTCCTCCTTCTGCGAAGCAGTAATGCTAGTAAAGGAGGTGGCCGGGCGTTTGAGGGAGAGAACCTCAAACCAACCCAGCCACCGCGGGAGACGCCACGGACGTCGGGCGCCGCGACTCCTGGCCACCGTAGATACGGGCCTGTGGGCGGTGAGCAATGGGTAGCTCACTGTGCGTCCGTCTATTGACGACAAACCGTGTCGGCAGCGTATTAGCGTTCTACGTGCGCCTCAAAGAAATGTCAGCAAAACAAAGGGGCCTGCCAGATCCACCGCTCGCCGGGGTTGCGGGTTGTTCGAAAAAGATACCGCGGCCCCGGAACGGAAAACTAAAACCCACCCAAGTTCCTTTATTGCCCAGAAGGAACATGGGTGGGTTTTAGTCAGTACAAGTCTGACACTCCCCCCGCTCCGCCCAGAGCGGGGGGAGTTATTTGATGATTTCCCATCCACAAATAAAAAGTTAGAAGTGTATCGTTTGGCATGCTTTAGATGTATTTACTAATAAGTTAAAATGTATATTAATCAACTGAATACTGTTAATGTTTTTCAAAGATTTTCCGTTTGAGAACCAAGTTTTTTTTGTATAGAATCGTCATTTGTTTACGTGAAAATATGCTTTTTGTTTGTAGAAAATAATGATTTTTGTTTTAAAGTAAAATATTTTTTAAAAATAAACCCAATTGATTTTGAAACTAACACAGGTACTTTTGACTTTTCTGGGTCCCAGTGAACAAATCGAGACGCATCCCAAGTCTGTTGAAGGGTGGGGACGGGGTTCATACAAAATCCCCCATGGTCCTTTAAATAATTTTCTTAATTATGTGCTTACCAACACTTTTGGTTTATAAAAAAATCTTTAGGCTGATGATGATCAAGATTAAAACCTGTACCAAAAGACACACTTCAAAAATATCTTCCTCTCTTAAATAATTTGTTATTAGAAGCGTTAACTAAGTACCCTTTCAGAGACAAAACCAAATCCTCCTACAATAAGCTAGGTAACAAAGTATATATCATCGTAATTATTTCAATAGGTTTCATTATCCCAGCGTATTTCTCGTCTTCGGCGATAAGAGAGCTTTATTCGACTCTTAATGTGAGAGAAATGTTTCTGTTTTGTATCTCCGCGCTGAGATTTATAGTCACATTTACGGTTTAATGCGCCTTTTGTTTCCCTCACTCGCTTTGATTGTGAATAGATAGAAAGAGATTGTTCACGCAAAGGGTAGTTGGATGTCAGTCAGAAATTCAACTAGCCGTCAAATTAGTGATGGGTTTAGGAAGCGGTTCTAGAAGAAAGTACTATGAAAATATAAACCCTCTAAACACACTGGTATTATCAACCTGTACTCCTGAAGAATCTTGAGAATGTTGAGATGGATGTGTGGAGTGACAAGAATGGATAAAGTAAGGAATGAATATATTCGAGGAAGTTTGAAGGTTGCGCCTGTTACAGAAAAATTGAAAGGGAGTCGTTTGTCTTGGTATGGACATGTGATGAGGAGGGATGAAGGACATGTGACTAAAAGAGTGATGGATCTGAATGTTGATGGACGGAGAGCGAGAGGAAGGCCAAAGAAAAGATGGGTGGATTGTGTAAGGAGTGATATGAAGGAGAAAGGAGTAAATGATGCCATGACGTCTGATAGTCCCCTATTCCATGAATTCCATGTGTCATTTCCATTCGTCCACACACATACATGATGCCACAGTAAATGATGCCGTGACGTCTGATAGGGGAGAATGGAAGAAGAAAACGTGTTGCGCCGACCCCAAATAAAATGGGACAAGGGCAGGAAAATGATGATGACTCCTCCCTTGCAGGAAAAGGCAGAGGTGTACCTACAGTTTTTTACCTTTTGACAGTTTTATTTAAATACCGTGTAATATATATATGACAAACGTATTGCCCTCTACATGACTCATATCCAGGTTACGGGAAATGATAACAATACATGGCACCATTTTTGACATCTATCTTATAAATTTGATACTACGGCATAAACATGATTGGACTCCAACGACTTAATATATTTTATGTAAACGATGTTTAAACAAATAAAGGAATCTTAACTTATCTAACAAAAAAAAATATGACGAGCACCTCTGAAACAGACAATCTAATCATTACTTATTATGATCCTTAACACCTAAACAAAATTGGAATCCCATTTACCATCTAATTCTTCATCAAAACGGAATTTCCTCAGCAAAATATTTCATCCCAATACCTCGTATACATTCTTTTGTTCAACATTTATTCTGTTCACACTTCTACCAAGGCCCATTGTCCACACTCCATTCATTATTCAACTCTTCTCCCACACTTTGTGATTAGGGCGCAATTATCGAATTCCTGTAGATCGAAATAGCCTTTTAGTCATACAGCCACACTTATGGCTATTCGGCTAAAACGTTCTTGTAATTAGAACTGCATTAAGAGAAGGTGTTCTGTACGAGGTGAAATATTTAGCGCTGTTTTATGTGCACTTGGAAATCGAATGAGTTAGATAGAAGATTATTTTATGCTGTAAGTCGTAGTATAGCAACCAATTATGATAATGTATGAATGATACTGCTTTTACTCAAACGGTAACCTGTTAACAAAAAAGCGTCGTCTTTTTGGTAAACGTTGTTGCAACATATAATGTAAGTAAGTAAAATATAAGTCACTACATTCCATGTCATCTTTGTTAATATAGTGCAAAGATAAAAAAAAGATTGTCTGTCTATTGCAACTTCAAGTAAAAAAATGTACGTTAGAGTTGCAGCCAAGCCAATACCTAAAATCTTGGCACGTCGTGATAAAATGTATTTTTTCTTTCATGATTTTAATAAAAACCAAGCGAGGATTTCGTAGGCTATTTTCCTGTTTCCGAATTGTAACAGGTAATGAGGACAAAGCTATCTAATACAAATAGCAATTCATTTAAAAAGTACATTCTAAGCTAGTAGATTAATATTTAGTGTACCCACATAGAACAAAATTCTGTAAATTGTAATCTGAAGCCATCATAATCGGGCCTGTTGACGGTGAGCAAGGGGTAGCTATTGTCGACGGCGCCGGCGCGTTAGTGGTTCACGCGCGCCTCAAAGAGATGTCATGTCAGAGGGACCACCGCCTGCCGGTGTTGCAGGTTGTTCGAAAGAGATACCGCGGCCCCTAAACGTAAAGGGCAATTGAAGGCACATAGGTAGCCGGGGCGCCCTGCGGACTCTCCGTCCGCATTCCGGCCCATTGTGCTGCTCGACGAGGTGGGCAAGCTCTTTGAAAGAGTAATTGCAAACCGCCTCGTCGGGCACCTTGTGGGGACGGGGCCGGATCTTGCGGAGCACCAGTATGGTTTCCGCAAGGGGCGCTCGACGGTGGACGCCATCATGCGCGTGAGAGCCCTCACGACGGGGGCTGCAGTGTCCAGGGGTGGGGTTGTCGTGGCGGTGTCTCTCGACATCGCCAACGCGTTTAACACCATGCCTTGGAGCTGCATCAGGGAGGCACTCCAATACCACCGGATGCCGACCTATCTTCGTCGTGTGGTCGGGGCATATCTGACGGACAGGGCCGTCATATACCCCGGTCGCTCTGGAGAGTGGAACCGGCGAGAGATGTCGTGCGGTGTCCCGCAGGGATCGGTCTTGGGGCCGCTCCTGTGGGACATCGGTTACGACTGGGTGCTGCGCGCCGACCTCCCCAGCGGCGTCAGTGTAGTTTGCTACGCTGACGACACGCTCGTCCTGGCTCAGGGGGGGTCGCACCAGGCGGCGGCCGACAATATGACACGCGGGGTTGCGATAGTCGTAGAGAGGATCCGGCTACTGGGTCTCGAGGTGGCCTTGCACAAATCCGAGGCCATGGTTTTTCATGGCCGCGGAAACACGCCACCGTCGGGATCCCAGTTGACGGTAGGAGGGGTTCGCATCGGCGTCGGGTCGACGATGAAGTACCTGGGAATCGTCCTCGACAGCCGGTGGAACTTCGTCGAACACTTCCGACGTTTGGCTCCCAAGCTCGAGCGGACGGGGGCTGCTTTCAAGCGGCTCCTGCCCAACCTCAAGGGGCCAAACGCCTCCTGCCGTAGGCTCTATGCCGGAGTCGTGCGGTCCATGGCCCTTTACGGGGCCCCAGTATGGGCGCGTTCTTTAGGGCGGCGCGCCGCCCACTATCTGAACGCGCCCCAAAGGGTGGTGGCCATACGGCTTGTCCGGGGCTACCGCACGATCTCCGGCGAGGCAGCAAGCCTCCTTGCCGGACTGCCACCGTGGGATCTGGAGGCGATAGTCCTCGCGCGCCTGTTTGAGTGGCGCGCGGAGGCACTACACCGGGGGGAAAACCCACTGCCGCGGCAAGTTGCCGCTCGGCGGGCAGACCTCCGGTGCGATCTCATGGTGGCATGGAGAGAGCGACTGTCGCAACCCCGTGCAGGGCACGCTACAATAGTGGCGGTAAGTCCCCTCTTTGAGGAGTGGCTGGAGAGGCGTCATGGCGTCCTCACCTACCGCCTGACGCAGGTCCTCACCGGACACGGAAGTTTCGGGAGGTTCCTGCACATCATCGGGCGGGAGGAAGCGCCCGGGTGTCACCATTGTGACGATCGCCCGGAGGACACGGTGGAGCACACAGTGGCGATCTGCCCGGCTTGGGCGGAGCACCGCCGTGCCCTCGTAGAGGCGATCGGCGGCGGCGATCTCTCGCGTCCGGCCCTGGTTCAGGCCATGGTCCGGAGCGAGAGGGAATGGGAAGCGGTCACCACCTTCTGCGAAGCAGTAATGTTAGCGAAGGAGGTGGCCGGGCGTTTGAGGGAAAGAACATCTGCCCAACCCAGCCGCCGCGGGAGACGCCCATGGCGCCGGGCGCCGCGAGACGACTTCCGGCCACCGTAGATGCGGGCCTGTGGGCGGTGAGCAATGGGTAGTTCACCGTCCGTCCGTCGATTGACGACAGGCCGTGTCGACGGCGCGTTCGTGTTTCACGCGCGCCTCAAAGAGAGTCAGCAAAGCAGAGGGGCTTGCCAGAGCCTCTGCCTGCCGGGGTTGCGGGTTGTTCGAAAGAGATACCGCGGCCTCGGAACGTAAAGGGCAATAGAAGAAACATGGGTGGGTTTTAGTCAGTACAAGTCTGACATGCCCCCCCGCTCCACCCAGAGCGGGGGAAGTCATTGGATGATTTCCCACCCGAAAAAAAAAAAAAAAAAAAAAAAAGGCACATAGGTGAGGTCTAGTCAGTACAAGTCTGACACTCCCCACTGCTCCGCCCAGAGCGGGAGAAGTTATTTGATGATTTCCCATCCGCAAAAAAGCCATCATAATGAACCTTAAACCAACCCCGCCACCGCGGGAGATACTCCGAGCGTCGGGCGCCACGACACGACTCTTGGGCACCGTAGATGCGGTTCTGTTGACGATGATTAATGGGTAGCTCACTATCCGTCCGCCTTGTGACGACAGGTCGTGTCGACGGCACCTTCGTGTTCCACGTTCGCCTGAAAGATGTGAACAAAGCAGAGAGACGCCAGGGCGACCGCCAGCCGGGGTTTCGGGTTCTTCGAAATAGATACCACCGCCTCGGAACATAAAGGGCAACACAAGGAACTTTGGTGGGTTTTAGTCAGTAAAAGTCCGACTCTTTTTATATAATTTATTTAATGTTTTCCCATCCACAAAAAAGGCCATCATAATAGATCTTTGGACTAACAGTGAGGGCCTTGTTCATAGCCAGTACAGTTTCTTTATCTCAAGTCACTTGAACAAATCTATCAATATTCGTAATAAAGCCTAAGCCGCTTTGATAGCAATATTGAGATGAAGAAAGTTTAGATTGAAAATGAAAATGAAAATGAAAAATGTTTTATTCAATAACACATTTGGTTTAACAGTATTGAGGTTGACCTCTCCTTTTAAGTGTGAAAACACCTGTGCCAGGAGTGGCCGCTCTCCCTTAACTAGTTTGCATTTTTGTATGTTTCTTCTTAATAACTAATTAACTTATAATTAATTTATACCATTTATTGATACAACAGTGTGTAACATGAGCGCGCGCAGTGCGCGGACGTAAGTATACAAGCTTAAGTGCATATGTGTGTGTCTGTATGCGCGTGTGTGTATGTGTGTGTGTGAGTGAGTGTGTGTGTGTGTATGTGTGGGTCTGAATGTGAAATATATACGAGACAAATTTATATACGTAGTAATGTTTCATTTTGTTTTGTTTTTATATAAATTTATAGATACGTACATAAAGTGTATACACAATGACAGATTAAACATTATTATTTAGTAATATGGACAATTATATTCTCAGTGTCTTCATAGTTTAGAGTTTTCAACCACTCCGTCACCATCCGCTTACATTCTAAGTTAGTTTTTGTATATATTTTGAGAATTTTATTAATGCTATTATATAAATGCGAAGATTGATTAAGATATTGATGTCTAGCAAAGTAAGTTCTGCATGCGCGTGTTTTAATAACTGTATCATTCCGTCTTTTCTTTGATATAGTGGGATCAACTGAAAGCGTCTTATGTGTTTTTTGAATGGCATGTAGGATATACAATTTACGAATAGTTAACACGTTAGCTATTGAGTAAAGAGTAGCTGTTGGGAATCTAAGTTTTTTAAAAAGCATCACCTTCAAGAGTATCCTTTGAGCACGTTCCACCTCGAGGAATTTAGTTTTAGATGCGCCCCCCCATACTGGAATGCAATAGATCATGATCGACTGAGCCAAGGCAACATAAACCTTTTTAAGTAGTTCAACATTAGAGGAATGTCTAAGGATTTTAAATATCCAGATCAATTTTCTAATTCGACCACCTATTAGATCTATCAATGAAAGATAACCCCAATGAAAGTAATATGCCTGAAGAGCTACAGCGTTATTCTGTGAACTCTCTAGAAGTTTTTTGCCTATTAATACAGTTTAGCTTGCTGGTTCTAGGTATAGCAAAAATAGGAAACTATAAGTTTAGACGGGTTTTTGGTTATTTTATGACTAAAGAACCGCGCCTGCGTCGCGCAGGTTTTACTACTTGACAGTATATAAACCAAAAAAAAAACTCATAACTCGAATATTGGTCATCACATGAACGAAAAACAACTTAAATATTATAAATTAACATAGATTTAGCAATCTTGTAAAAGCGATGTGTTTAAATTTATTGGAATTTACATTCTCTTTTTATTAAATTATGTTTACCAGTAACATTACCGTGTACCATGTACCTTCTTACCCGACTAATTAAATTACCTTTCAAATTACCCATAATTTACACTCGATAGGACTAAGTTTATCCAATGACACAGTAATTAATCACACGTATAATTTCGGGCGTCGCCGCAGCAGATACTTAACACCTGTTAATAATCTCATCAGGGATATAAGATTATTTATATTTAGGAAGAACATGACACTCCTTTCTGGGTTAGTCATGTAAAAAGAAAGAATGGTTAAAAGACTGACGAAAACAGAAAGCCTTCCCGTTACTCGAAAAACCTCCGCCTTCACTTTGTAAATAAAAGTTATTTTTCAGTAATATTATTCATCACACGCTTTGTACACTTTCTGACTTTCTAAGAAATGCTCCTTCCTGATTATCCAAATGTTTGACATTCAGTAAACAACAAATTAAGGGAACTTGCTTCTGATTTCTGAAAGCCTGATAAAGTGTTATCTGTAAGTCCCGTAGCGACACGAGAACCACTGCTTTTGGTCGTTCGAAATGGTGACTGACTTGTCTTTGCCGAGACTTAGTCGACGATGCCGAACATATAGTGCACTCACTCTCATAATCCGATAGGACGGCAATCCGACACGACAGTTAAGAGATCAGGTGCAGGACCAACGGCTTAACGTGCAATCCAAAGTACGAAGGTGTCACACTGCCAACTTTCTTACTGAGAAATTCTTGCACATGGGATTTATCTTGAGAATCAGAGACTTGCTAAATCATCGGCCGTGTACTAGTCTGCTATATGTCGGGTTTACTAAAACCCAGTTAAACTTGGTCTGTCGTTCTAGTAAAGCTCCGTGTTATGCAAGACCACCTCAAAACTAGAGTGTTGCCACTGATATGTAGTCGAATGAACGTTGACTTACTATTGGAGAAAAGATTAAATAGTATGTTTCCACAAACCAATAAGTACGGTTATCGAAACCAACCAAAAATCCTTCATTATTAACGATTATCGGTTGTTTGTGGTTACTTGTGTGTTCAAGCCGGGTTGCGTACACAATCAGTGTTGTTGGCCACATAACAATAGCTACTGATTGATTACTAAATACATATTTCAGGCCTTTACCCGAACTGTATAGCCATTGACTTGTTTTGTATAGGAATTGTGAAGATTATTTATGAACTTAATTAAAACGATATATATACTTTTGATCGGGATTAATTGGAAAAAGTAACTTGACTAATGAATGAATACTAGTGGCAGTATGACTGTTTTTGACGTTATCACATTATATTGCAGCTCACAGCTATAATAATGTGTAACGTGATGTGAGTCAAAAAACTGTCTGGGACGGCTTGGTTTAGAGCAGTTCCATGTTCGCCATGTCTTACTTTAAACAGTGACTAATGACGTTCAACTTTTCTTGAACTTCAAGCTGTTTTAAATGAATACAAATGAGATATTTATTAATAACTCAATAGCGCGTTAACGGCCAAGCGAATTTTGATAAAATGGAGCAGACACCAAGAATATGACTTAGACTAAAATGTGGTGTCCTTTAGTAGTGATGGGTTCTTGTGGAATAATTTCAAACCGACAAGTGGAGGAAGTCAAGAGCAAAACCTAGTTTTAAGAAATAAAATTTAATTCTTCAGCAGCCATGAAAGCTTCTGGGTGTTATAACGAATTACCGTAAAGCAATTTAAAGTTGTTTCACGTGTTTATTTCCACTTCCAAGACAGGTTCTTACTTGAAGCCATAAACTTGAGACGGGTAACATAATTGTGAAGGATCCGACATCTTTAATTGCTACATTAAACTGTATTACTGTACTTCAAGAGGTAATTGCAAGATACACGTTTTTTATATGGGATACGCTTCGTCAATTACTAGGGGAATAACACTTTTCTATAAGCCTGGCAATACTTTGCAATCATCATTATCTACAGTCTTATTCCAACGCATGTTGTGTTTTCACCTTTTTATGATTCATTTTAGTTTAAAATTAAGGTCACGACTAGGCCTACAATAATTCAAAGTATATTAATTGTTTCATTTTATTTAACGTAGCTTTATGAACCAAATACAATGCGCATACGCAAAAGGTAACCGCTTTCAAAGTGTTTCATAAATCTACAACAGGATTTAGTGTCGATATTTTTTTTCGGAAGATTCCGTCATTTCAATAGTTTTGAAGCTTTTCGGTAGCTTACGTCATCCCAATACTTTTGTTACTTGTCCATCATATTATTCCTGGTTGAAGGCCGCTTTCTCGAGGCCGTCTACTGTTTATAGGTATATGCAACGTTGCCGTTCTCCCACCGGATTACCGTAAGCTTCCGTTGCACAAAGGTGTTTGCCAAAAACCACGGAATTGCTCATAGGATCGGTGCTAGCTCTACCTCTTCTATGTTTTGGTTCAGCAGTTTTCCCTTACGGTTTTTGATATTGAATTCTCATACATATTCCAATTGAAATTTAAAGTAAATTATGTCTATATTGAGCTGTTGGAGTCACAGGCTCACAGCCTAGTCATTGTCTTGTTTAAGTGACGATTTAAGACACTATTGTCATCCTTGTCTAACTTTATATCAACTCCACAACCCAAATAGTCTACAAAATTAAACCCCTCTAAACAAACTTTGGAAAAATCTAAAAGGTTTACGACGAAAAGACTTCAAAACGGTCGACAGGTTTAAACTATTAAATGATTTATTACTTCACACCCCAGTTTTCTCTAAACTTTCTTCGAGAAAGTTCTATCTTTAACGCGTCCTTCGAAGGAGTTCTAATTCTTGGATTTACCGAGAAATGTGGCGATGTGAAATCGATAACTTGGACTCAGTTAAGTATATTGATGTCGTTAATTAAATGGATTATTGCTTCTTCTACGTCTATGTGGAGGTTACGAATTATCCCACAGGAATTTACTGCTGCGAAAATAAGTAGGATACTTTGTCGGACCCAGGTCTTAGCTCCGTATGCCAAGTAAAATAAGCATGCAATTCAGTTTCTGTTCAGATGGAGATTTCTTTGATGATTCTAACCTCGTAAGTGTGGGGCGGTTTCATGAATGAGGAGGCACTTGATATCATGTCCCGCGAGTCCTTAATTATTAATTCCAGGAACTTGTGAACGCCATTGAAGGCACATACACCGACACACTAAAAAAGAGTACAAAAGTAAAAGTTTCTGACGATTGTAACCAGTAATATTTGCATAGCTATCGTTCCCCTATGCACTCTATGGTACATGTAGTCTAAGTTGAACTTTGCTTGACCAGTTATAACGGTCACATTGAGCTTGCAGTTAAAAATTTCTTTGAATGTAAAGGAGCTCTGGAAAGGATATTAGTTTTCGAATAAATGTTTGTTTGAAAACAATCGCTTTTGCAGCTGCGCAATATGAGAAGCAATCTAAAGTGATAATACAGGTCGATGTCCTTTACGACTGTTGTCCCTTGAACTGTTATAATAACGGTTGGGGACGAATTCGGGAATCAAAACAGACAAGGACCTTATGTTTTACTAGCTTTTGCCCGCGGCTTCGCTAGCGTTAAATTCGGGGTAACACAGTTCCCCTTGCGCTTAATTGATTTGTAATAGCAACGGTAAGTTTTCCCTTTTCTTCCCTCTTTCTCCCTCACATCCCACTTCTTTTAAAATAAATATAATAGCCTATGTCCGTCTCCTGGTTTCCAGCTATCTCTGTAACAAAATTCATGAAAATCGGTTAAGCCATTAAAGCGTGAAGAGGTTACAAACAAACAAACAAACTCACTTTCGATTTTATAATATTAAGTAAGGATAATGGTGTCATTGATACTAGTGTATATTATGATGATCTCTAGTGAAATCAATATCACTGAGCCCGAACAATTCATCAGTTGTGAAACGTCAGGATAGGGGGCTTATAATAAAATCTCCATAGCTATTATAATAACTTCAAAAGTAAACACTTCCTTATAAGAATTCTCTCATTTGAGAGCAATTTAGAAGAAAATCTATGTCTCAGTTTAAAAAAAAAGTAATCCCAATTTCAACTCAATACCAAAACTTCGGGGTTCCGCAAACAAATGGCTATTTGTTATGTCCTTATCGCAGTTGTAATGGACATATGAGTTCCGTAGTCATTAGCCATGCTATTGGCGTAGCATCCATGACAGCTAACGACTTAATAAATTAGGCACTGGTGTTATTGATCGTAGAAGAGAAAGGCCTCGTTTTGTAGGTACTTGGGGACTTTATTAACCAGTTTTACCTTAACATATATATCTGCCTCACTGCTGGGCGAAGGCCTCTTCCCTTACAGAAAAGGCACGAACATTGATCACCACGCTTACTCAACACGGGTTAGCGATTTCAGACTTATATTAATTATAAGTCTAGGTTTCCACACGATGTTTTCCTTCACCGATGTTTTAGATAAACTATAAGGAAGTACACATGAATTTGTAAAGTCACATTTCTACTAGCCCAGATTTGAACCCATAACCTCATGCATAAGAGGCAAGGCGCTTAACCTCTGGGCCATTACCCTGGGCCAACACTACATTAATGATGATCATCCTTAATTCCTTACTTAATATTATAAAAGCGAAAGTGAGATTGTTTGTTTATTACGTCTTCACGCCTAAATGGCTAAACCGATGTAGATGAATTTTGGTACAGAAATAATTGGGACCCTGGAGAAGGACACAGGCTAACACAGGCTTTTTTTTTAAAAAACCGGCCAAGAGCGTGTCGGGCCACGCTCAGTGTAGGGTTCCGTAGTTTCCCGTCCGTCACAATAAGTGTTCCCACTTATGAGTTTATTATTTGTTTGACGTTGAACACTAGGGAATTGTATTTTATTATTATCCAAGTATGGGAATAGTGCGTTAACGTAAACGTGGTGCGAATGACTTAAACTATTATATAAACTATCATAGACCCATAATATTCCATTGATGTAATGAATGCAAATCCAATGCCCCACAAACCCTACTTCTCCGCCATATATAATTTGTAAATGAGACTTGTTTTGAGGCACAGGCTCTATTAGTTCCGGGTAAAGAAAAAGAGACACTTCTCTAGGCCGAAACGATGTGTATTGGGAGGGCTAACAAAAAGGCGCGCACAGCGTCGTCCTCAACATGATTGATTATCACTGTTCAAAATATACGATTATACGAGAACATTTTAATACCAGACAAATCAAAATCAAACCTCGACGACTAATTAGATTATGCACTCATAAATAAAATTACGAATATAATATTTAAGATGCAACTTACTTTACTTACTTACTTTACTTACCACGGTAGGTCATGAAAGCACGGAAAATCATCATCGACTTTTAAAAACATTACGTCATAACACAACGCCATCTATCGAACCATTTGTGAACTGGTTTTTACCTTAACATTTTGATGGTGTTCAAAATGAATTTTAGTTTTGTTCTAACATGTTTTGCCTTAGCATGTTCTTAATAAAAGTTTTATGTAGTTATAAGATACCGCCAATGCCAAGGAGAGACCAACCGAACAATTCGGTAATACCCGATCTAATGTAATAAGTACCTACAGCGCCATCTCTCGGGGAATTGGGTTACTAATTAATAATTTTGGATTGCGAGAACCGATTT
Source organism: Ochropleura leucogaster (assembly GCA_958449745.1). NCBI lineage: Eukaryota > Metazoa > Arthropoda > Insecta > Lepidoptera > Noctuidae > Ochropleura > Ochropleura leucogaster. The sequence continues at coordinate 13,048,025 of OY288220.1, read as the reverse complement.
CAATAATTCTTTTTTTGTTTGAAATAAGATACGTTCAGGATAATAAAATATGTAAACGAAGTTAAAAAAATGTTTGCATAAACGATTATACTACAAACTTAGTCCAGAAATTATTTTGTACAACTTTTTTTTTTGTACAAAAACTGTTATGTGTATCAAGTTCAAAATAATTTTCATAGAAAGTCCTTATAAAGTTCTACTTTTCAGAATTTTTTCATATTTTCTAAACTTATGGTTCAAAAGTTAGAGGGGGGGGGACACATTGTTTTTTACTTTTGGAGCGATTATTTCCGAAATTATTGACATTATCAAAAAATGATCTTAGTAAACCCCTATTCATTTTTAAATACCTTTCCAACAATATATCACACGTTAGGGTTGAAATTAAAAAAAAAAACACTTCCCACTTTACATATAGGGTGGCTACCCTAATAAAACATTTTTTTCCAATTTTTATTTTACCACTTTGTCGGCGTGATTGATATACATATTGGTACCAAATTTCAGCTTTCTAGTGCAAACGGTCACAGAGATTAAGCGAGGACGGACGGACGGACGGACGGACGGACGGACAGACAGACATGGCGAAACTATAAGGGTTCCTAGTTGACTACGGAACCCTAAAAAAGATTGAGATATGAGGGAGAAAGAGCGAAGAAAGTGGAAAACTTAGCATTGCTATTACAATATATGCTTGATTGTAATAGCAATGCTAAGTTTTCCAGCTTCTAGCTTATGCCCGCGGCTTCGTTCGCGTTTATTAACGCGAACGAATCCGCGGGCAACAGCTAGTAACTTATAATTTTACCATGGGTGTAAGCAGAAAATGATGGATAATTAATGGCAAGAACTATCTCGGTTCGAATAATCTAACAACAAACAATGCTATTAAAATCAAAGTATTTGACCTGTCATACCCCTTTCAGCCGCTTGAAGCAAATTACTAAAGCAAATATTTTGCTGTCATCGTAACGTAAATACAACCCAAGCTTTGAAGTCACTTGCAGTTAATTTTAATAGAATTAAAGATGGCAGTAATTCAACAAGTGTCATTACAAGCAAAAAAATCTGGTATTGCCTTGGGCGGAGGATTTTTTGTTTTCCAAAATAAATTAATGTTAATGGGAATTTCATTTCCTTTGGGTTCGTAAACTTGTTTCTTACTTTCTTAGCTACAAAGTTAAATGAGAAATTCTTCATAATATTGTACCACATAGAGATATTAAAAATGCTCAAATAAGTTTTTTACCTTTATACGCATTTTCAAACGACCATAACTTGGGTTAAGACATAGACTTATCTATACTTATATATAAAGTAGAATGTTCTTAAAGAATAATTCACGAGACGCGGTCAAGTAAACTTTTTTTTTAATAATTAGTTCTTAATCTGGTTCTGGATATAACAAAAGCTTCCTTATTAAAAGGCTTTCAATGTCTGTATAATATCTATCCATCGATTTGTCACAAGAGTCTTACGTGTGACAGATTGTATACAGTAATGGCATGAATGTAGATAAAAAGCGAGGCACCCTTATAAATAGAATCAACAAAAACTACCTCAAAAAAGAAACAAAAAGCAACCGAAACAAATACGTTTAGGTTTGTATCGTAAACAATACAATCCGGATTCACTGACAACTCGATATACACGTAAAAGGTTTACGGACACGAGTCAATCCGAGCGCAGCCGAACGATCACGGAAATTGATATTCACCTGTAAAAAGACTTGTTTGTTTACATGGTGGAAATTCCTGATCGGTTGAAACGGGGAATATAGTCGTGGCTTTCCAGGCTTAAAAAATATCGAAATTAATTGTATTATCTTTTGGATTTTTATATATTTTTGATTAAAATAAATTATGAAAATAACTGGCATATTTCACTGCTTAATTGAATGAATCGTTGTTGAAATCAAATCTCCATTAATATTTCTGGCAAAAAGTATTATTTAGCTAACAGGACGCAATATTCTATTTTCATATTTTACCACAAATGATGTTGACGGACACTCGTTATCAGTGTCGTTACCGCTTTTCCATCGTTTTGTCAGCGAATACACATGACTGCTGTCAGTCAAACTATCACTTGAAGGGAGGAAGGTGGGGGTTCGTACGGAAAATCACATTATCACATACATTTTGTTTTATTAGTAAAACGGATAAAAATACCTTTGTCTTCTAACAAGCCTTTTTCTTATCCTGCGTTTATCTTAAGTTTACCGAGAAAGCACGAGCTTTCTAAAAAAAAGGCAGGTTAATTTGGTAATCAAATAGTCGTCTATTGAATTACCAATTTAACCTGCCTTGTTTTTGCGTATAGTAGAATGGCGTTTTCAGGCTGACCGACTTATTATGAGTCCAAGTTTACTAACGATGTTTTCTTTCACCAATGACGCTGTATTACGAAAAAAAATGCAAAGCATCGTATAATAGACTATTTAAAGAACCCTTAAGGTGTGTCCATGAATATTTTGCTACTGCCTTCCGAACACAATAAGGAAGAAAACACATCCGGAGCCGACGTAACACGCCCATCAGTATAGCTAATAAAGTGGTTTCTAAACAAACAAAGTTTTTGAAGCCAAACAAACTAAAACTAAACTACACATTGGTTATGTGCAATTTACTAACTAAACTAACGTTACTTTTAATTTTTTATCAAAGTGTGTTTATAGAATAAACGGTCTTCGAAATACAAAAGTTACAGAAACTTGATGACCCTGTCAATTTGGGTTTTTGACAAATAATTTAAATTACGAAAGAAATACTTTTCTGGTCAAACTTAATCTCCTCCAGGTGAAAGGTCTTAAAAAATTAGATCCCTAAATTGAAAAATTAAACAAGGAGAAGTAGGTAACTTTGTAATCAAAGTTACCTAAGTACTTCTTCTGAAAACTTATGCTGCTATTGTTACCTGATTGATTTCAATCCTTATTGAGCTGAGGTAGCGACAGCTTCAGAAACAAAATTAGTGAAACTCGTGTTCAGCAAAAACAATTACAGGGAAGCAAAAGAAAAGTTTTGAATGTGAATGTGGATAGCATAAAAAATAGGGCAAGGCCAAGATACTATAGATGGACTGTGTATAATGGTTTGGAAGAGAAATATATGCCGTACTGCACCTTCACCAAAAAAAAAAATGGAACTTATTCCATTTTTTTTTACCCTTAGGTAGGAGAACGAAGTTGGCAGCAAAAGTAACTCAAAAGTTTTTGGGGTTGTCTGGGAAAAATATACCTCTAACTATATTTTTAAAGGAGTAAATTCAGTGTCGTGACGGCCCCGAGGTTAAGACGTTGCCTCTCATGCATGAACTTATGGGTTCAAATCCAGGCAAATAGCAATGTGACTTTTTCAATTTATATGTGTTTTCTATTTAAATCCAGTCATGTCTAGGACGTTTCTCACGATGCTTTCATCGTGAGTAAACCTGGATTTATAATAATTAATATCAGTCCGAAATCGCAACCCCTGTTATGCAAGCGCAGTGATCAATGCTTGTGGCTTCTCCGTTTTAAAAGAGGATTTTGCCCAGCAGTGCGGCGATAATACGCTGGCTTTATCTATATTTGCGTATAATATAATATTATCTAGAGGAAAGACTTATTTGTTTATTTGTATCGAATAGACTCCAAAACGACTGGGCCGATTTTAACCATTTTTTCACTAATAGGAAACTACATTATCAGAAAGTAACATAGGCTATACAATATCACGCTACTATCCATAAGAGCGGGATAGCAACTAAAGACGCGGGTGAAGCCGCACAAGACTGCTAGTTATATATAAATTCAAACCATATTCCATATTCAGAAGTAGCAAAATAAATATACTTATTAAAATCTATATTGAAAAAACATAACTCCCTGATACAAAACTTATGTTGTTGAAAAACCAATTTAATTTATTGTGGCTTAAGCCGTGTTCGCGTGTGAGCGGGTTCTTTCGACACGTGTCGTTCAACTGCTGACAGGAATTATGAGCTCATTGATATCTGCCAACAGATTGATCCCTTGCGAGGCATCAATATTTGGGAGCTTTGTGTGGTATAGAATTTATTGACTGTCCAATATTTTTGATAAAAATAAATTATATTTGTCACTTTAAATGTTATACCACATTTCCATTTGCTACTAATATGTAACGTAGCCCGTTAAACAAACCTTACAATCTTTAAAAAAAGAACGGGATCCACCACACGGATCTGTGGATAGCGTTTTGCTGATTGACGATTGGATTGCGAGAACATAGAGTAGTGTTGATGTCGATTACGATTACGATTGGATTATTTGTGAAAAGCTATGTAGGTTTCCTGCTCACACTGGGCATACTACAAGTATAATGCCTGCGTTTCAGGAAAGGGAACATGATAAGCATTGCAGCCAACGAACTGAAAAGACGTCGGTTGCAATAAGTCGTGATCTTGTTTTCTACTACTGTAGTTATAGATTAGTTTGTATTAAAGGTTTGTAATACCATTAACTTTTTTTATGAGAATTAGGGCACATGATATGATACACACTAGATCATTGAATTTGGGTCACTTAAATAAACCTATAAAACTCGGAATCTAAGAATGGTAGCTAATTGAAATAAATTGTGTTATGATGATTTATAGGTTTCTTTAAGTGACCTGAATTCATTGCTCTCGAGTGTATTTTACGTAAAATAATCAGTAACCTATAAAACATTACGGCCTTGTATTTCACTCAAACTGTTTTGATTCCTGAATTCGTCCCCAACCGTTGAATAAACAATTACTCACATTACACATGCGTATAGGGGTGTGTACACAATCAGGGACGCGGGATTCGTGCTGATTGCGCATCTATTAAAAGCTAAACCAATCAGAACTGTTCTACGTCTAAGCAACACCATCTCGTTTGTATTAGAATTTGGTCGTAGGCAAGGAGAGGTTTCCCACCCGTCACTTGTTAGAGCCAGTTTGTTCAAAGCAGTCCCTAAAAAATATCACTCAGATCCAGTCTGTCCGTTTGCTGTCCTCCTCCAGCGACGCCCTAAACCGAGGCTCGTAAAAGTTCAGAGCCATTTTAACGTCAACAATTGTTAAATGATTGAGCACACATTACTCATAACTCAATGTTAAGCAAGGATACCTGTTTTACGTTAGTCACATCATGCATCTCAGGTCCAGTTGAAAAGCATCGTCGGGCAATAGCTGCTCGGCAGTTTACAGTCTAGGCTTAAGTTTCTTTTTTTGTTAAGTCTTGTTGTAGTACCTATATGAAAATTATATATGTTTTCTTGTCATTGCTCTGCCTAAACGGTGAGTGATACGGACAGTAAGGCTCTTGATTGAGTTAAGGGAAAAACTGTTTAAGTTAAGATCGTTTGGAATATTGAGATATAATAGTCCTAACGTCAAAAATACCTACCACCTTATCAATTAAAATTGAAGTTCGGCGGACAAACTCTGATTTGAAAGAAGTATTTAGTTCACCAATTGAGTTCTTTGTTATTCGTTTTAACCTGTGTTTTATTTCTCTCAGTGAGAGTTTTTAATGTTCTAGTAGTCCTGCGGTAACGTGAGATTATAAAAGTTCTCTGTATTTTAGAAACTTTAAAAACGTACGTCCGTGACCTTCATACTTCTATTATATTTGAATTTCCACGTGTTTGATCCGCCTACATCTGACATTTTGTTGAGCTGCCTTCCCAATCATGTGTAATTGGGATCTGTTCACTGACGGATACGGGTAGTCGCTCCAGACCTGACTAGGGAATGAATAAATTCGATAACGGATATGCCATGTCCCGGATGGAAATTTTATTAAAATACAAAAAAATATTTTAAATAACACTATTTTAATCATTTTAATAAAACGTTCTAAAATAGGGGATTTTTTTTTCTATGTGAGCTTAGACAATGCGATAGCATCGTAATATCCGAGATACAATAAATCAGTGGATTTCAAAGTTTCATACACAATATAATTTTTAAATAAATGTCATATAAATTATTTTGATAGAAAATGTCTCTGTTTTTGAGACCAAAACTTTGCTGCCAAACCTTTTGAGAATAAATACAACCATTTGCAAGACGTTAATGATAATTTAACTCACACTCCCATTAAGAACAGCAGCCAATAAAACAATAACAGACAGTCCTTTTGTAAATTCCAAATTCGAATCACCAATTCAATTCTACCCGCCACTACGGATGTGCGATTTGACACAAAAATATGTCGTATTTGCAGCTTGGGACAAACATTTTGTTCCAACATTGAAATTCGAACGTTTGAAATTTTTGAACACACATGAGGACACCTACTCATAATAACGGCAAAAAGACAAATGAAAAACCAATATTAGAATAGTTCAAACGGAAAGGAAACTGCCTCGGTGGCCTTCTAATGCCACTTCGATACCTACCGAGGTCGGGCAAACCCGTATGGTTTTACCATCAGTGTTTTTTTAGGCAGAAACAGTAGTCTGGATTTGTGCCTGATTGATGATTGATGGTAAGAGTCGCCTGTTGCCATCAAATGAAGAATCATGGGACGTAAACACAACTGTCAAAATGTGGGTGTACTATTAGGAGCACCGCTGCCTAACTCGAATATTACAGGCGCAATATTCGAAAAAGTTTTTGAAGTAAGAAAATGTTCATGTTTAATCAATTGAATAAATAACCGTGCTCACATAGCCACTAGTTGCGATTACCAATTCGTTGGCGAAGTGAGATGATAATTGTGGTGAAATTGCCTTTTTTGTTTAATAATACAATTTTGGAAGTGAACCTTTGTCACTTTTAGTGCTAACATTGATAAGATGTTGTTTTTAAAATGTCAACAAGCAATTTCAGAATTTGTTATTTTATGAGAGAATAATAATTCAATTTAATATATTTTTCAGTATTGTAAATGACACCTACCTAGACTCAAGAAGATAACTACGTTCTTATCAATGTCATAAAAATAATCAACGGAACTTTATAACACCTAAAACAACCAACAAACTCTCGTTGCATAAAGTAAAAACAAAAATACTACTAACGTCTAAATAACGATCTTGATAGCTATATGAACGATAAAATGAAGCCTCACTGAGGTTCAGATCTGGGTCATAATGAGCGGTGCTCGGCCTGTCAGCACTTGTCTATGAGTTGAGGACCAAGTTATCGCTCAAATACAGCAATACAGCTTGTTTATGGTTCATTCTTTTTTTGAACAGTTGTGCGGTTTGACGGTAGCCAGTTTTTAGGTTCTCCAATTGCGACGGAAATCGCATATTTAACTAATTTGACCCAAAAGGAGGCTTCATATTTAATGGTTTTGAAATATTATATTTATAATATTTGTTTTTATTATTTTGAAAAATATAAGGAATAATTTTAGGTTAAATACTTTCAGTTTACAATAAAATTCTGTGTATAGTATTTTTTTGATGATTCTTGATTAAATACATTTTAAATGCTATGTAAATCAGACTGGTAATCTCTCAATAAAATATCGATATTCAACAGGACTGGAACCTGTCACAAACATTTATGTAGTAAATAAAATATATAAACTCCCAAAGTAAACTTTATTTAAAACTATTTTATTTTTAAAATGATATGAAAACTTTACAAAACCTACATAAACTGAAACAAATCCCTATCGCTCGCTACCCGCCCGTGTCACCAAGTCATACAATATATCTATTGTATCTCGTCCTACGGTTTACACTTTCTATTCAGATGGTTTATTTTAACGAAGCGACTGGCGACCGTGCTTGTTAGCAGTCGACTGACAATTAGTTTACTTAAAGAATACTTCAAGCCAGGTGCTTGCCAAACAAGCCATTAAGTTTCAATGCTTTGGCGTTTTTCTGTTTTCTGAAAATTGGCAACGTAAATAAAACCAGCACATTACTGTCTCACAGCTAAGCAAATTCCTCTACTTATTCATAGAAGCCACGAGCATTCATCACCAACCTTTCTTAAGACTAGTCGGCGATTTGGGACCTATATATCTATGTTGCCTCACTATGTTTTTCTACCGATTTCGGTGATTTTCAAGATTATAAAGTACCTACCTTGTATGTACATTGAAATGTGACTTGAACGTCGAAAATGTCTGATAATTATTTATTTTGTGTCAGATTTTATCCAAATGCACAGTATTATCAAGTTAAGTTGTCTAGTATTATTCTTGTTACTTGTATGGTGTACATAAAAAAAGAATATTCTATCTATCTATCTATTGGTTGCACCACATAGCCTGCATCTGTGTGAACCTTGGCAAAGTACAGCTATAAAGTCACACATAAGCAAAAGCTACACTGGATTGGCATCACCTCACCTCATTTTACCTCGTTGCAAAACGGTATTTTACAAAAAGAATGGCTGAAACATTTCGAGTTGACGCGATGCAGATCCCTGCTACCCTACTATGACCTCTTAAAGCAATTCTTATTCCGCTGAGGGAAAGAGACAGAGCTATACAGGGTGTCTAGCACCATCTCTTTCCCTCAGTGGAATAAGAATTGCTATAAGATGTCATAGTAGCCTGTTCTTTCTTCAAAAATTCGGTTCAGTTTTCATACGGCTGAGTTTTTCCACAAACCCCACTTGAACAAACTAATTACAAGATGGTGTCACTGGCTGTCAAGAACTCGAAATAATGAAGGAGGCTTGAAAAGTGTCAGCAGATTAATAATGGCCGCCTTACACTTGGATACACAATAAAAAAAGGAAAAAAAATCAAGATATTTTTTTAATGAAACACTTGATGTTAAGTATGGTGAATTGCGGTTGTTCTTAAGATTTTGGCTGTGATTCTCAGGTCGGCGTAATTGTAATTGTTTTATTTCTTCAGAAATTTCTCAATAGCAGCAACGAGGCCTGGCTTTGTACCAGGTTGATGGCAATATCCTCGCCTCGTTTTACCTGGGACTTAAACAAACGAAATGTGATTGAACTAAACTAAACCTGTCCCTGACCTGTTCGGGGATAACAAGTATTATATGTATTTATGTTACGATAACAGCATCCAAATTGTGTAACATTCTTTAATCACTCTCATCACAATTATATTACACAGTGGAAGAAGAGGAGAGATTCGGATTTTTCGTTTTATTTTTGGAATTTCTCCTGTATCGTTGGTCCTTTACAAAAATTTAAACTTACTTACACAAACAGACAGACCCAAAACAACTATCTGCAGCTACAAGTATCATCATACAAATATTTGCTCCGTACGGAAATGGATCCCACGACTCGCAGCGCAGCAGTCGATCGCTCAGCCACTTCGCCAACCGTGCCATCAAATTGTGTTTATGTTGTACAATTTTATCATGCCACTGGCGTCGGTCCCGGTTTGAAATAGTTTTTTTTTAAGAATTTACTATTAACACTCATTCAATCAATCATTTACACGCTGAAAATCAAGTTTTATAGCAAAATGAAACATGTCAAAACTTCCATGTTTCCAATGTTTTTTTTCTTTTTTGACAACTGGACCGATGTCGATTTTTCTAGCAGCGTCTATATTTTAACGTGCTAAACGTTCAACGTACAATAGTATGAAATTCGAATTCGTCGGATTGCCAGTTTATGAAAAGTGCATTATTATCTAACCATGAGCTTCGTGAGTGAAAAAATAAATTTTATTATTTGTTGTGTACGTAATATTTTACATGGTAAATATCCGCTTTTAAATATTAATGATAATGTTAGTGACTATGTCAGTTTAAAAACATAGACAACAATAAGTTCAGACTGATACTGTTCGGATGGCAACACTGGTCGCAGCTGTCAACCGTCAGCGTCCCACTTCAAACAAATCTGATTGGATTACGTTTTTCATCGAGTTTCTTTCTGAACAAAACATTGACCGGACACTCTGTATTCGCGGATATTGCTGGATTTTGGACAAGGGATGGACAGATGATTTTCAAATTGGGTCAAGGGCCTTGTTACGATATAATAGATATGGGTTAGAAACGAGTTGTTGATTAGCTTTATTTTTTAAATGAACTTACGCCTCATTCTGAAAAAAAAAGCTCAATTTTAATTATCTCAAGGATTTATTTTGTTTATTTTTAAAGGCATGTGAAACAAGTCAAATATTTTTGAAGCTTTCTACTTAATCGTATTTTTATGTTTATTACAAATTTTACTATCGTAGTTAGTTTTATTTGTAGTTTATCTCTTCGCTTATATTCTTTGCACGTTCCAATTTATTAGCACTTTATTCTATTACATGTATTTAAATAATTATTATATTACTTCTGACTATTAAAAGTTTGCACTTCAATTTCATTTTGCACTGCATGTTATTAAGTGATTGTAAAATAAGATACCTATATATTTTTCATTGAATTTAATCACCATTGATCACAACAAAAATCCCGCTTTATGTAGGTACCTACTTTTAATATCAGCAAAAAAAAAGAATTTTTAATGTACAGATTATTTCGCTTAATATTCTTTCAACTTTTGCAATCAACAATTAGTGGGTAGGGAGTCAATTTTATCTAAATCACAAAATTAATTTATAATTAATAAAATAGTTGATTCATTTTATATAGTCATATCTTAGTATTGTATTACATTATTATATAAATATGGCAACTGTTCTGTTAAAATAAATAAATTGATGTAGATGAGACCACTTGAAACTGAGAAACTGAGCTTGGCAAATAATTTTCTTGGAACATAAATTAATCGAGAAATCATACGGTTCTGATTTCTTTTGGAAGATTGAGACCATAATACTATTACTCGTAAACTTGAATTTTGCCATCCATCGAATGAAATAAACATGATTTTATGATTTATGGTCTTAGCTCAAGGATAACTTTGTGCCCGACAGTTTTTCTTATTTCGTATCGAACTATCGATACGTATTATTAGTCTTACTAATGACTAAATAAACTTCGTGGGCCAAGCAGATAGCCACGTTAATCGCGATGTCTGCATTTTTGTACTAGACTGAAAACCCAGCACTATGGCCCTTACAAAACATTCACTTCTATTTGCCCTTCCCACGTCATCAATTTCATAAAGTCTTTCTGTAGGTTAAATCTTCTATTATTTTTCAATTAATTAAACAAACATTACTATTTCTATTATCACACTATATTACATAATATTAATATTTCTCGTCAGTACAGAGCTAGAATTAATGTATTATTCAAATTCAATTCGTACATTTGCATACACTCGCCTCAGGGATCAAATTCTTGTTAGGAATAATATTTTAGTAGGTAGCTATACCTAGTGTAGTAAGTCTATTCCTAATGACATGTATAAATAATCAAAAATAAGTATTACATCTAAGTGTATTAAACCAAACTTAAAATATTAAAAATATTGTAAAGCGATGACTTAGGCCCGATTGCAAGACATTTCACTTTAACCATTAAACTCTGAACATTCTTAAAACATCGTCTTTTTTCTGCTAGTCGTTTGAAGATGGTAGGGACTGAATTTTTAATTAAAATGGTTTGTTGTGCAAGCGGGCCTTATCCTTGGCAGTTTTAAAAATAGCTATATGTACCATGCATAGTATTACTTTTGTTTATGTGTGTGTGCGTGCAGTTTTATCACCAATCACAACGCTATGTAGACAATCTTATTTGGCTAGTTGTTCATTACCTTTAAGTATTGTTTAAAATAGGAACACGTACATTACCATCACACTCTGTTACTACCACAATCATCTGCATTACTCTCATTATAGACCAGGAGCTCAACACTGAAATAAAAAAATTGAGCCCCTGGATCTATCAAATGTAGACGACATAGACAAACCTAGAGCTTCAACAACATTACACAAAATCATATAGTTTGTTAGTAACATAACACAAAATAACAAAGTCCTTTAGTAATATAACACAATTATGTAAATTCCTGTAACATAGACTACACAGAGTACTTTATACATACAATTTAATAAGGAAAACAAGTGATTTTAACTTCTAAACACAAATATTATGTACAAAGAGGAGACTATACCACTAATACGGATCCAGGTAAGTTTAAATTAAGGCTGCCTGTCCATTGGAGCGATGAAGAGTGGAGATAGAAATTGTTAACCAAAAGCATTACTGAAAATTCACGGTTCTTCTCTTGTTACAATCTTTTCCAGTCAGCATGGCGTGTTTTTTATACATTTTGATGATAGAAGTGTGTCTCAGAATAATTGAAAAAAAAAACGTTTTTTAATCAACAAAACCCAATAACTCTTAATCATTGGGTGTAACGGATTACCAACAAAAAACGTGACCTTCAGTGTGAAAGAGTTTTATTTTTCAATTATCCAGCAACTCTCTCTCTGGCTTACTTCTTTGCTTTGAACGCCTTGTCACTTGTTTTGTGCACTCTCGCCTTCGCTTCACGCTGCTCCATTTCAATGTTTAGAGAGAGACACTCCACAATACTGCTCCCTCGTTACGCTCCAATAGACAAACCGCTTAACTAAGTAATCGAGTACATCCGGGTCGGATACTTTAATTAATAACTTGGTTTAATTTGTGCGCTTCTAGGAAGGTTTTGGCATCATTCTTTTGAATATTTGGTCTGCTGTGTTTTTGTATATTTATAAACGTTTATTTAGTGTAATTGATACTAAATACAAGGAGTTCTGCATTTTCTTCTTCGTTGTAGTAAAGTAGACGGATTATACTTTCTACCTTTATCCTCTACAGTTTAAAATTAAAGCGCGGAGTCTAAGTAGTAAAATATGGTTGTTTAGCTGCGTGCTAACGTAAATGTATGTTATGTGCAACTAACGACTAATTCTTTTGCCGACCGGTCGCAGTTTTCTTGATTTTAATTGAGTAACATTTTAGTACCATTTTTTACATCCGTCTCTTTGATTTTTTCAAATATTTTTTTTAAAAACAAAACAAGTTTATTTTTAGAATCAATTTTATTTCAAAATTCGTTTCGTAGCGTAAACGTAAGGTCTGTGTTCTTATTCCAATCTTCATCCCATTAAAACAGATTGCCTCACAAATTAGCACATAAATCTTAAAAAAAATCTCAGTTACCTCCAAAAACGGTGGATATTTTACTAGAAATAAATCAGCTTCGTTTTCTCGTTACTTTGCGCCTCCTATCTTGAATAATTACAAATCCTTCACAGTCCAAAGTTAATGTAAAGTTTAGCCTGTAGGCTGACAAAATCAGATTAAAGTTTCTGCGAAGTCACAAGACAGTTTGGATAGTTTTTACTGTTTTCTTTACACCTCTCGTTTCCACTTAAATTAAGAAACACTTAAATGAATGCCTATATTATTTATGAATTTTTTTATACAATTTTCTGTGCTAAGCAGAGAGTTGAATATGCAACAGCGTGAGCTCATTTTTAAGGTTTTTCCTAGTTTTAAAGAAAGCGGGTAGGTATAAGATAAAGTTTCTCGAAGTTTCCAGAGAGTTGCGGTAGTTTTAACGTCGACTTACACCTCTCTGAGACCTAACGGATAGAGAAATTAAGTTGGAGTCAGACATACAAACTAAAATTGAAGTTGTAGATAATTGAGTCCAGTTACTTGCTAGTTTGTAAGTGGTCAACTTAAAATGGTAACGCTGTGTGAAACTGGAATTATTTACACAAATTCATATTTGAATGAATACAAGTTTATTTCAATATATTGACTGTTAAAAACATCAAAGGCCTACCGCCATCAAGCGGAATATTGCAAATATTGACCTGTGTATTCAAAACAAAATGTATTTACATTTAATAAATAATCAAATTGATGGAGTGTATTGATAGATACAGTATCGATATATATACAGACTACTTTCAATTTATTAAACATAAAACCAACCAAAAGCTTTCTATGTTAATAACTGACCGATTAGTTGATAAAATTATTTTTTCGGCAGAAATATCTATAGAATTATTCCCATAAAAAAGATGTATTGCATACATTATAGCTACGTAATTATATCCAATAACATACACTATGATCATACTTAAACAACAAAAAAATATATAGAACCTTCTCAATGTTCACTTTTTTCAAGTTTCATACCTAGAAGTCGCTATTAAAGCCATTGTAGGGTCTGTCCTTGAAAAGGGTCAAATAAAGATGAGTGGCATAAGTACATAAAAACCTAATTCCAAGGTTATAGACCTTTTTCGAGGCGCGTAATTCAAGAGTAAGGGCGCGGACACGAGTTCGCAAATGTGATCGCGAGCTCGGGAACCACCACAACCTTGACCGACCGTCTCGACAACAGACAATCAATCAATATTATCTATGGTTTGCTACCCTCGTGACGTGACGTCTTCAGGAGTATTTGGACCGAACAACAATTTTCTCTTATTTATATTTTGTATAAAAAATTACTAGTCTTAAAATTCCCTGTCACAAATTATGATACATATTGTGTTTTATAAGACTTGTAAGACAAGATATAAAAGTAGCACTATAATTCCATACGACTTCATCTTTGTGAACCATCGCCTTATTTTTACAAGCGTATCGATGGCAATCTAAATTGTGCCCATACATAACTTGTATAACAAATAATTAGTAAGAAAAAACGGCCGCATTAAAACTGATTTCTGTCGGAATTTTGAACTTCCTTTATAAATTTCTTTCTTTCTTTCTCCATCTAAAAACGCTGAAAATTTGATACTGCAAAGTTGTACTGGTCAGAATTAATAACATAATATAATGGAACGTTCCTATTAGGTAAAGTCAAGCAAAATTATTGTCAAGCGGTCGGACTACCAACACAACTACAGCGTCAATTTGCTTAACAATTAATTTCTCTAACGGCACTGACATAAAACTTGATAATTGATCATGGCAACACCCATTAAATTACTGTCGTGTCCAATTGTAGTAAAAATGCAAATACAGTAGGTACATTAATGTCAGTATTCACCTGTGCCTGTAATGGCCATGTGTGTTACGTTATACGAGAGTAATCAATTGTCATTAATTCACTATCAATCACTTGTACTATCACCATTACCAACCTAACAGGCTATCATGAAGTTTTGGGTATAGGCAGGTAACTGTCAAATAATTTGGTGAACTAACTATATCGAACAGGTTAATTTGTTTACAAGAAAGTTGTGTAAGTCATACCGGTGATTAATATTCCTAAATATTGATCGATCGCCAAATTCATATTATATATTATAGTTTTTAACCTATTTTCGCAAATAATAATATTTTATAAAAAAAATATTAACTCGTTAAGAGATCGCCATTTTAAACAACAAATGAAAAAGACGCTTTCAGCGCATTGATATTATTGATAGGTAAAAAGGGCAGGTAGGTAGTTTTGATGGTGTAAAAAAAAACTTTATTTCAAAATGTATCAAACAAGTAATTAAACTTATATCACGGCAAAACACAAAACTACTCGAAACATCAACATTATCTAAAAATCAAGAAAACACAGATACAATATCAAAACAATACAGCATGATCGTATGTATGCAAATTCTCAACAGATAAAAAAGGTTAGGAATAAGAATTCAGCCTTTTTACACATAAATAATTTATGTTTTCTTTTATTCGGCAGGCAGAAGAAGGCACAAACAGAACATCAGAAGGTGAAGACAATGATGGGAGCGAGGTTAACGCTGGTTCATCCCGAGTCCTATCTGCTGCCACATCTAGAGAAGAAGATGACGATTCCAGTAATAATGCTAGCAGTGAAAGCAAAAGCCCTGGACAGAGGTTCGTTGACATTCATTCGAATTTGGAATAAGTTATAAACCATGTTTAAGTTGAAAAGGTTGGCTACGATGATACGATCTTTTTTAATTTGAATGGTATATTATACAATATCAAACATGGAACAGAATTTGTGCGAAATAATTTAGAGGCAATAGCACAATTACGTAAGCCTAACATAAATTCGTATTTTATGTTACGTTTACACCGCACGTTCTTGCTTGCGCCTTAGGGCTGGTAAAATAAGCCAGAAATATTAAGAAAATTATCTTTACATTATTTCAACCAATAAAAAAGACTGGGATTGAACTAATTACTAGTATAATGTTTTCTATTGCTATTCGTATCATCGTAGTAGTAGACCAATTTACTTACTATAATAATTACAGGCACAAAAATCTTGATAAAATTATTTTGATGTTCGTGATTGTTGATCCAAAACATGGAATGACAAAAAAGCAATAATAAGTATTGCGAGGCCCCCTTCTGTGTAGAATAAATTATTAATTTATTTTTATGTTAACCATTCATTCATTCAGGTTCAGCATTTTGATCATCGCTCAACAAATGAATAAGGGCGGATTTCCATCAACAAAATCGAAAGCGAACATAACTTTTAATTATCTAAACTACGTAGTAACATACAACAGCTGTCAGTGTCATAATTACTCTGGAATATTGACACTGACAGCTTTTGAGTGTCATATGGTCGCGTTCAGTTTAATTGGTTGAAGTTCACAATATTAGACTAAGTAGGTTATTTCCACAAACGTATCACAGGTAATTATTAACTTCATATCGCATTTAAAGCTATTGGAAAATAATCCCATTCTAAGCTACAATGTAATTTACTTTGAGGTCAGTAATGCGTGCTGGCAATGTAGAGTAGACTGCTAAATCATTTTGGAAAGTCCTGTGTTCCAATTACAAAATTTTCAAATTATTATCATATAATAAATTATATTAAATGATTAAATTTCTGTTAAAAACGATATACAAGTACATTTTACCATAAACATCATCAAAAAATATATGAATTTAATATATACGGTTTAATATATTCATATAATCTTATTTTTTTCCAGAAATTCTTCTCATTGCCATTTATCAAACGGTTATTATAAAGCATTACAAGTTTTTCCATTTGAAGTTACACTAATATGAGACATAGTATTTCTGGAGAAAATAAAGAATGCACTGACATATAAAACACATCACAAAAA
Source organism: Ochropleura leucogaster (assembly GCA_958449745.1). Classification (NCBI taxonomy): domain Eukaryota; kingdom Metazoa; phylum Arthropoda; class Insecta; order Lepidoptera; family Noctuidae; genus Ochropleura; species Ochropleura leucogaster. The sequence continues at coordinate 13,031,143 of OY288220.1, read as the reverse complement.
GGCATAATAGGCACACAAATGTATTAAACACACATAATTTATGTAAATTTTATTATTTTATGTATATTTCGATATATTATGTACTTCAAATGAATTATAGAACGTACATAACTATGTATAATATGCTCTATAGCTTGTTTAAATAGTTCACCTAACATCAAACATTTCCGTCGTATACATTCATTATCTGCCTAGCCTTTTCCTAACTATGTTGGGTCTGGCTTCCGGTCTAACCGGATGCTGCATACTAATATATTACATGTGTTAAGTGAGTGAATGCGTATCCGACCTCCATAACCCAGTTAGTACTAGGTAATATGATACCCTTGGTGAGGCAGGTTGTCAGACTTTCGGGCCACTGACAACCTGTAACGGCTGACAAAAGTCTACAGTACACAGCTGGGCGAATCTCAGCTGTATACTGTGTATGTGATGGGTGGTCAACCATCCACGGACAAAGGCAAGTGCAGCTCAACCTGAAGATCGGCAGGAGCGGCAGTTTTTATTTAGACATGAGCTTTTCATTAATTTATACTTCATAATGATTCCTTAATTGAAACACTGTTCAAACATTATTCAAACTTTCTTTCAAGATTATTCTTGAAGCAAAGAAAAAATATCAACAAGCTACAGGTTGTTGTTACAGTCAAAATCCTTCGGATTTACTTAAAAATTACGCCAAACATTCGTGCTAGGTCTAGAGCAAGTATTTCCTAATTTATTCTTTAATGTGTTTTAATGACATACATTTTATGTGATAGTACATAAAGCCTAGGTACTTAATGCAATGTGACTTTGTCTATAAACTACACTCTAGCGCACAAACCATAAATTATATCTCACAAATAAAAGTAAATGACGCAATTCAGAATCCACTTATTCAGATTTAATTTCGCTCTCAAAGCGTTCGCATAAGTTTCTATCTAAAATGTAGTTGCATTAAATTTACGTGCTAACACTGTTCTAGCACGTCTATCGAGAACCATTAAATGGAGCATTATTGCATTTAAAGTGTTGCTCAGGGTCGTGAACGATATAAAGTTTGCTACATTTAACACATACTTTCATTGTATTGGTGTATGTTTCTATACCTTCATGGTATTTTATTCTTAAAAATAGTAACCAAAATTACTAAATTAAGGGTGTAGGAGTATGTACTATTACAGAAGCCGAAAGCCTCTTGTTTTTCCCGCTGGAGGTATTGGGAGTCAAAGGAAGCCAAAACAAAGTCAACCAAAACGGGAACACGTTCAGCTTTGTTCGGCTCTTCCTTATTTCCCTCCGGTTATGGTCGATGATGTTTTTTTTTTGAGGATGGGAAATCATCAAATACTTCTTCCGCCCAGGGCGGAGCAGGGGGGGAGTATCAGTCTTGTCAGTGACGATGATGACTGGCTGTATGTGATGGAAAAGTCAAGCTTTTTTATCTTTAAATATTTCCCCGACCCCATTTCTATTCAATGCATTCATCAGCACAATGTCTTGAGTGCGTAAAATTGAGTTCTATAGTAAAATATGACTTTTCACCCAAAAAAAGTCGTGTCTAATTTTTATCGTACGGTTACTTAGTTTAACGCACATAATGCATGACTAACGGTTTTGTGAAGCGTTTTTTGAAATCTTTAAACAAAGTTAACTCATTGATTTTTGATCAAGTTTGCCTCTTTTTTCGGATGGGAAATCCTCAAATAACTTCTCTCACTCTGGGCGGAGCGGGGGGAAGTGTCAGACTAGTACTGACTAAAACCCAACCCATGTCCTTCTATTTATTGCGCTTTATGTTCCGGGGCCGCGATAACTCTTTCTAACAACCCGCAATCCCGGCAGGTGGATCAAGCCTGCCTTAACTTGGCTTAAAAAGTGCAATTAATTACCTACAGTTTAAGTTGGAACCAAGATCCCATAGAACTAGAGAGGTTCGCTTTGTAGAAGTTAAAAAGCCTCAGTCACATCGCAGTTTAACAATTAAATGCCGATCTAGTCGTCTAACTTCATTTCAAGGCAAAGACCAGGAACTCATAAAAATGTGAAAAGTAATTTTGAATTTAGAAAAATGAATGCTGAAATGTGGAAAAACTATCGCACATTTGAAGCAGGATGAATAACTCATTTCTTACAAGACTTTTGAAGAATGTTGCACCCAAATTGCAAGACAAAATGGTAACATAACTACACTAAATGACGTAGTGGCATCCTCATTTAAAGCATCACCAACTCAGAAAAGCCAGAATCCCAATTCAATAATAATTAGTGTTTGCTGTACGTACCAGAACTTCATGAGACCGTGGAGCTATTGCTATGCACCAGTTCACCTCAAATCTTGGCTGTTGATTGAAACCTACGTAATAGCATTCGCTTAATAGTACACGTCACATCAAGAGGCAGTGTCGCTCAAGTTCCTTTACCAACGCTGGATTAAATATATCAGGCGTTCGTATGCAGGTTTGATCGATATGCAGCCAATTAAATGTCAACAGTTAGTTAACACTCTCACTCGATATAGGGTTTACGGGATAAACAAACTAATAGTAAGTGAGATATAAAACTCTGAACACACTTAAAATTTCTGTCTGTTCAGAGTAGCGATTTTCTGTCACAAAAATATGAAATGCAAAACAGAAATGATATTTTTTTAAATCAATTCAATTTAATCCATTTATACTATTGTTTTATTTAATAATTATTGTAAAGAGGAAAGATTTGTTTGTTTGTTTGTATTTGTTCTTTACTAATAGGAAGCTACATTATCAGGAAGTAATATAGGCTATAAAACATCACGCTAATATCCACAGGAGCGGGGCAGCAGCTAAAGACGCGGGTGAAGCCGCGCAAAACATAATCCATAAACTGATATCTATTGAAAACTCCACAAAATAAATGAAACACAAATGAATTCAATAACATAGTTACAACCTATATCCCGACATGGCTTACCGGTAAGCCACCAAGCGACGAGTCTAATCGAGTTATGCATAGAGTCGCATATCGATTTGTTGTATTCTCGTGTATATGGGCCGCTTAGTGATATTAAAGTATTCGAGATATCGATGTTAGACCCGCAGTTACTCAGTGGCTATCAGCTGCAGTTATTATGGACATTGCATGGGTTCGGACTTTGATCTTATAGCGAATCAAGGTCTGCTATGTCTATTGTATAGTTCCTGCGCGGAACCAAAGATATATAGTACAAGTGACATAAGTACATAAACTATTGGGTGAAATGGAAAGGTGTGTCAGACCGGTACCCCTTGTGATCCAACTCACAGCTCCAGCTGTGGCCATGACGGGCTCCTCAAATGTTCTGACATCTTTGTGGATCGCGATTGTACACGAACGACATATGTCACGCAGTTTGTGACACTTGGCCGATGAACAGTGAACTACCCACTGCTCAAATCCACAGACCCGTATCTAGGTGGTCGAAAGTTATTATATAACTTAGTCCAACCACCTCCTTCGCTAGCATAACTGCTTTACAGAAGGAATGCATGCTATTGACTCTCGTATCATGGATTGAAACAGGGCTAGACGCGAGAAGTCACAAGCTGCCCAAGTGGGCCGAACCGCCACAGTGTGTTCCACTGTCTGTAAAGGCGGTTGTCACAACTGTGACATCCTTGCCTACCTCTGCACTAGTCCTGTGTTAGTATTATTGAACATCCTGATACAGCCACAAATTTGTCCAACTTTTATTAGAATTGCATTTATTAGTTGGCAAAGGTTTCCCTAGAGCATTATACTCCTCCCTGTACATGAGTACTTTCTTTGACAGAAAGTAGGTACCTACTCATGAACCTACTCTCCCATGAATCAGAAAGTAAAGTTTAACAACCCTTGCCGTGCTCGTGCCTGCCTTCTATTTGAACAAAAGGGATTATAGTTTTAGCAAGTAAAGCAAAACTAAAATACCCTTTATTTACTGTAGATGATGTCAACAGGCGATAATAGAGGCGCATCACCGACCCTTTTACTAATTCTACGCTAACAAACTTTCTTAGGTCCGAAAGTAATTAAATACTTGGGTTAATCCAATTAACCGGTTCAATAAAATTCAATTCGAGTGAAAATTTAATTTAAGTAAACCGGTTTTAGTGGTAGTCTTTTTGACGGTAATTGTGACAACTGCTTTTTTAAGTTAATAGTGGGTAACTACTTTCTTAACAGTGGCTTTCGGGTGAGTGCCTAGGTACCCTTATCATATCGGAACAAAAACTTCAAAAACATTATTTAAAAAAATCCGTAAACATATATCGTCAAATAGGCAGTTGCTCCATGTAGAATACCGGTCAGCTGCATCCAGTTACACTGGGAGCCGTCCCCAACATATTAGGGAAAAGAAGACCGATGATAGCCTGTCTCATTTCAAATACCATCGAGTTGTTATCGAAATTCAGACTTTAACCCACTTGTTTTTATTTTATTACTAGCTGTTCCACGCGGTTTCACCCACGCTGCTTAGCACCTGGTTGGTAGCGTGATGTTATATAGCCTATAGCATTCCTCAAGAAATGGACTATCCAACACTAAAAGAATTTTCCAATTCCAACCAGTAGTCCCTGAGATTAGCGCGTTCAAACAAACAAACAAACTCTTCAGCTTTATAATATTAGTATAGATATTATATTTTCAATTAACTTTAATCGTTACAATTTTGAAGTAAGTACCTAATTTTAATGTCCAACAAAGATTTTATTTTTATGTTTACCAAAATCATACCGGGGCACCATAGACAGCAACGTACTGTTCGAGAATAACATCCCACCGACACCATTAGCCAGAATACCAACGGGTGGTAATTATGGCAATATTACCCCAAATTGCCAAGATTAAGCTGATACTGCCATTTTTATGTCAGATGTCTCTATAGAACGCCATAAAGAGTGATGTACGATCAAATAATGTAGATATATGAATACGACCAACACCGTCGTAATGTTTAGGACACCCTTCACTCTTTGGTGCCATGCTTTGCAATAGGATCAATTACAATTAGGAATGTATGTATGTGCGTAAAAATATGGATTCTATGATGCGTTTGCGTGAAAGCGTTTATACTATCCTGAAGGTCATTAGTAATATAGATTGTAAGTTGTGTGTTAACTAATATTATATAGATCAAGGTCTGAAATATAATATTTTTATTATTATTTTCTTTTATTTTTCTAGAAGTCGTCAGCTAAGCATTAATTTTATACCTACATCAAACAATTTTTGTTTGGGTGAAAACTCACATTTTACGATAGTAGGACTCAAATTGACGCACTCAATACACTGTACTGCTGGATGCATTATGCATTGAATAGTGAGAAAAGAGGGTATTAAAAAGCAATAACATCAAAGGCTTGGGCAAAAGTAGTAAGTTTGACCTTCATAATCTCTGCAAGGTTCAAAAAACATCACAATAAGAAAAAGTTCCTTTTGGCTCCAATAAGGCTATTTCTGCACCATTATGTACTTTTTTTCATCCATAACCTCATACCATCATAATCATTCTGTAAATTATGTATTTTATAATAGAACAGTAAGGTGAAAACACTTTCTATTAAAATGTATTTGTTCTAAACATTTTATAAAACATTGTAGGTATTATTATATTTAATTAAATACTCCTTTGAAAATAAGTATCATATTCCAATCATACCTACTAATCCTAATTAAAGTAAAGAGTAACTCATTGAAGCACAGAAAATGCAAAAATATTTTAGTAGAAAATAATATTCTTTGCAGTTTCTGCTCTAATATTATTTGTTTTTTAATCAACGAAAAATCAATTTCAAATTGCTCTTCAATCAAACGAAAGCTTTAATTTCATTTCATAGCAATTGTAATAGAAATTTCAATGTAATAGAATTTGATGATAAGCAATTTTCTAAACCTGTTCAGGCTGTTGAGCAAGTTATCTCCATTCACTCCAAATGCGAGGCCTGACGATATGTAAGTGGCCTGATGTAATGGCACATTACGCTTTGGATACGCTTAGCTGCGACCCTAGCAACAAGCACGATCCAATAACCAATGCTGATTACGTATGCCCGATAGATGAGCTGAGGCTTTTAAGTGACGTTTGCAATTGCCTTTAAAAAGAAAGAATAAAAACCGAAGCAAAAAGCTTGTGATCTAATTAAATTTACGATCGCCTTGCAGATTTAATGCAAATCATTCCACACGTCATTTAAAAGCCACATTAAAATCGTCGACTATACGAACGACTGATACGTAATTGGTGCCCTACGCCTACCACAATAATTTGTGCATAATGCAATAGTTATAACAGTTGAAGTTAGTTCACGACCTTGCACAGCTGGGCGTGTAGACTACACGTAATGCTAAAATATTGTATAAACACTTATTACATTGTTCTGTCCGTTAACGAGATCGTAGGCATTATGCATGTGATCATTTTGTGAAGTCTCGTTGACAATGTATCGTGTACTGCGACTTGTGTTGTCCGCTTTGGTGGTGACGAACTACCTCTATTTTTTTATTCTTATCTTGATGTCCGCTTAGCTTTCATAGATAGAATTTTGATTAGAAATTTTGTATCGAAAGATAGTAGACTTAGAGGATTTTAACTCTAGATTTTAGCACGTGATAATTCAGCATCTAAGAGGGTTCGAGGCTCACCAAAGCGCGCAACACAGGGTCCCAGGAGGCTTCCACCAACATTGCACACACTACACCACTGTCTCCGTATAACACGATACATCCCTTTATAGGCGACCGATCATTGCATCGAGTTCGTCAAGCTCTCGCAAGTCCATGCAGGACACTGAGAGGGTGGAGTCAGACACAGACAAACGCGGCCATAAATGGAGACACGTCCAAGCTGTCATGGCATACTACCAGGCACTCAGGAAAATAAAGAGGTTCGAACACTATCGGACCACCGGTAAAGCCGCATCGTTGTCGATTGTTATTATATTTCATTGTTTGTTTATGATTTCCCACTAATGTGCTACCTTCGTCAGTGTATAGGAACTTCGGGAATGGTACTTTTACTCACTGGATTATGTGTGTTTTTCTTGTGAATATTGTGTCTTACTAGTTCACTAAATGATTCTACTTTCCTACTGTACTTGAGACAATAAAAACGTGTTCAATGTTATTTCATTGTTTAATTGCATTTTTAATGTTTCAATAGAAGAATAGTTTCGAACTCCTAACTTTAGATGCCTAGTTATTAGTTTTAGAAAAGATAGATTCGATTCACTGATATTTCACTCTACAAACTATCGTATATATTCGAGTTGGCCTTTTTGTTTCTATAGTGTGAGTTGCCATGCCGCATGTCAAACTAGAGGTATTTGTTTGCACGTGTTTGAGATCTTTCTGTTCACGAAGTTCTAGTGCATCACCGCACATAACAACAATGTAAGAATAGAAATATATTCCAATGACTAACATTTTTCCTTGAATTTAAATGAACAGAATCTTCAAGAAATCTGTGCTTAACAAACTGAGTAATCTGTAATTTCTTGTCTGTCTAATATACTTGAACTATCTGAGAGCATGGCTACTTTTGCTTACTAAACTCCCTATTTTAGTTTTGGCGAGATTACTTGGTACTGACTAGTTTGTATGACCGCAGAACAAAATCGAACCAAAGATGGATGAAACTGCGAACGACGGTGCAGCTCAGCTCAGCAATACAAAAGAAACCTCCGTTGAAAAGAGAAGACTCCTTTCTAAAAAGATTTTCCACTAGGCAGACACCACTAACGCAAGAAACTGTGAGTATTCTAATGTTTTACTTAGTACTACTATCATGAATATTCTAAATTAGTCATTCTAGCTCTACCAGGTTACAACTATTTTATTGTAATAACAACATTTGAAACGGGATATTTTCCGTATTTACCATTAAATTTAAAAAAGTTAAAAGTCTCAAAATTAATAGTAAATATAGTTAGAACTGCTTTATAACCAAATCGATAGTAAAATAATACAACACAAGTAAAATACAGAAAATCTTTAACATGCAACACCTATCCATACCATGTAACTTGACCTGCCTGTCGTTCATGCATTCGAACAAGCAATATTGAATTTTGAAGCCTCACTTCAGATTAAGGCCAAACGTTAGTGGTGCCATCTCGAATTACTTTAAAGCTATATTAACCAAGTAAAACTATGTCTGACCCTAAACTTTAAGAGATCGGTAAATTGTAGTAACACTTCACCGATTATGATGCTTTTAAGAAAAAATCGGAAAACGTTTCTTGTAGCCGAAATATGTAACCGACTTAATATCAAAGTGATAGAAAGATTAGTACAAATTTCAAATTAGTGGAATAGTTATTAATATTTGCGGTTTTACTCATGTACGCATGTAGTTTTGCACTTGAAAGGAGTTTATAATCAAGAGTGTTGCGATAAAGTCCCGAGTATAACGAATATATAAATACGATAGAAAAACAAAAACAAACATGTATTAGAAAGAAAGATGAAATAAATAATTTGCGTTAAAACGTGTTACGTAACAAAAAAATACAAAAAGAATAATACTGGAAAATTTACGTAATAACCTCGAAAATTAGGTTGTTAGGCCAACCTACGCCGGCCGGGAGACGCCGCGGGTCGAGCGCCGCGAGACGACTCCCGGCCACCGTAATCCGGGTCTGTGGATGGTGAGCTATGGGTAACCCACCATCCGTCCGTCTGACGACAAGCCGTTTCAATGGCGCGTTCGTGTTCCACGTGCACCCATAGAGATGTCAGCAAAGAAGAGAGGCCTGTCAGGGTTACGGGTTATTCAAAAGAGATACTGCGGCCCTGGAACATAAAAGGGCAAAATATGGAACATTTGGGTGGGTTAAGTCAGTAAAAGTCTGACACACACCCTCGCGCCACCCAGAGCGGGAAAGTTACTTGATGATTTAACATACGAAAAAAAACGTAAACTTATCTTTACTAATATTATAAAACTGAAGAGTTTGTTTGTTTGTTTGAACGCGCTAATCTCAGGGACTACTGGTTGGAATTAGAAAATTCTTTTAGTGTTGGAAAGTCCATTTCTTGAGGAAGGTAAATAACATCACGCTGCGACCAACAGGTGCTGAGCAGCGTGGGTGAAACCGCGTGGAACAGCTAGTAGCAAATACGACACTTAGTGCTTATTATTAAATATCCAAAAGTTATGTCAATCACAAAACGAGCTACACGGAAGTAAAACATGAAGAAACCTTAATTCTTAAATATAAATTCGGTTATCGGATCATGTATCACATTATGTTGTCGTTACCGCATTGGATATGTTATGAGACCTCCGAATTGGATTAACCCAAAATATTTATTAGATTTAAATTGATTGATAGATCATGTTATGGAATTTTGTGTAGGATAAAGTTTTAAACGTAACATCGCGACAGTAATCAGGCAGAGGTGAACAAGCAGGTTACTGGTTATTCGAAAGAGATACCGCGGCCCCGGAACAAAGGGCAAAAAAGGAAGATTTGTTAAATGTTTTTTTTAATCGTTACTAAATAATCAATTTGATACATTATAATTATATGACAAAAGACATAAAAATATACCAAGTACACCAAAATCTGTTCACTGTCTCACCATTGAAAGTTTGTATAATTGTTGCATCTTTTTAATTAAAAATAGTCTCCGTCAATGACATTCTTGTTTTTTTTTTTCGCTTTGATATTCAAAACAAAAAAGCTGAGATACAAATTTATACGGTGGTCAAGTGACTAGTATTTCCTTTATTTAAACGTAAGTCTTTATAGAAGTAAATTTAAAAATAAAGGTATAACAATAACAGCTACAACTTTCCCATAGGTAGAAGACACCGGGTCAGAGGGAGCGACAGGCGAGCACAGAGCGTTGAACAGGCAGAGGCGGCGCAAGATTCGAGCGCCACGCACCGTGGTCAACCCCGACGAGAACTTCTTCTTCTATTGGCTGTGGCTGATCACCGTCTTCGTACTTTACAATCTTTGGACGTTGATTGTGAGGCAGAGCTTTCCGGAGTTACAGGTAAATGTTTCTATTTTTTATCTGATGAACATAACTCGATTTTACACATTGATATGGTCACTAGCATTACTCATAACATTTAAAACGAGATATTTACCACGTTTTTTTAGTTTATCCGTGATTATGGCGTGTGCAACTGCGCCAAAATATCGGAAACTAAAAATAAATAGTGAACATTGTAAATATCCCGTTCTAAATGTTATAAAGAATTTACCCTTGAAAACTTGTTATAAATGTTATAATATTTGCGCTCATACCACGGCTGGCTTCACGACATGCAAAGTAATGAGTTTCCTCTGTGGAGCCCTGACCACTGCCAGCCTTTACCGTGCTACTGCTGCCTAAGCGGCCATTTAGACCCCCCGATATCGATGGGATATTATATGTTTTTTAATTTCTTAGCGAAAAGAAGAATAAAATGAGACGAGAGGGTAGATATAGCAAAATCAAATAGCTTTCATACTGGAAACACAACTCAAAATAAATAGTAATCATGTTAAATACCCCGTTTCAAATATTATTAATACAAACAAGCTATAAATTAACTACCAAAATCAAAACAAATATCAAACCTCATAATAAATTAAGGAGTACCTAATGATAATAATTTATGAATCAAACTATACTATTACTACCCACACGTCCCAAATATAAGTATCAGAAACACGATACATAATTAAACAGTTCGAACCCTTGACAATCGTTATATCGTTTCATAAAAATACAGCAGGCTACGTAACTCCACGTCTTCTATTGGCCGTTACATTATTCAAGTCGAACGGACTGTTCAATTACAGAGGAATCTATGCCTTAAACCTAGGGATTAAGTTGTCGAATTGCCTGAAAGTGGACGTGAAATGGTATGAAATTGTTAGGTAGAATATAGTCTTTTCGTGCCACTGTGAAATGAAAGTAGAGGTGCAACAGAATATTTAATAGTCTTGAAGTTATTAGAAGTCGAAAAAAATCATTCTCATGAAATATTATTTATATCAATTTTAAAACTCGGGAAATGTAGCATACAGGTGGTTTAGAATTGAATTCAGCAGGCCTACTATGACATCTTAAAGCAGAACTTATTCCACTGAGTGAAAGAGATGGTGCTAGACACCCTGTATAACTCTGTCCCTTTCCCTCAGCGGAATAAGTTCTGCTTTAACACGTCATGGTAGGGTAGCTGATAGCTTTAAATTGTTAGTTGTCAAATTGTTAGTGGGTCTTTCCATCGCATAAAATATTGGCAAAAAGACAATGTTAAAAAAGTTGCCTCTGTCATAGTAGACTTTTTATTTTTGGGGTGGGTAATCATCAAATAACTTCCCCTGCTCTGGACGCAGCGGGGAGAGTGTCAGACTTGTACTGACTAAAACCCACCCATGTTCCTTCTACTGCCCTTTATGTTCCCGCAACCCTGGTAAGACACAACCCCGGCAGGGTCATAGTGGACTTACATTATCTTTAAGCATTTGTAGAGTGACCACTATAAGGCTATGTGTGTCCCAAGTAAAAAATTTGACTTCTCTAAGAAAAGCCATCTAAAAGGTCCTAATAAGAAACCCCATTGAATACAGTCACGTGCAGCGAAAGTTTCAGAACTTGTTAAGTGTAAAACTCGTAACTATATGTACAATTTTATCATAGGAAAGCTATTAAAGAAAACTGAAAATATCAAGGTTCCGCGTATTTTTACGACACAATACACAACACAGTAAACACAGGCACGCAGACACGACACGGTCCCACGGGGACTCCCAGATTATTGTAACGGAAGCCTTTTATTGTGCACCATTGCACACTCGAGGACGATTTAACTTTTAAATCGAGGATAAAAATACATTTGAAGAAGGCATCTATTGTTCAGTCTAGTTTCTAGATGTACCGTTGAAGCGCCAGTGTTTTGTTTTCGAATGCATTTGAATTACAAAATTTTATTTGTTCGATAGTCATTTTAAACTGTTTTTTTTTTGTATTTTGCATATTAGCCGGCAAAAAAACGTGTTGCACCAACCCCAAGTTACATGGGATGATAAAATTCCTCTCCACATTAAGCAACCGTGCTCGTTCTGTATGAGCACTAAGTAGGCTAGAACCAAACACAATATGTTTAAAAATTGCTCGGATTTTCAAGACATATTTCTGAGCGTAATCTCCTTTTTAATTCGTTCAGTCTCCGTAACTGTAAAGCCATTAAAACTAGATGGGACTCGAGATTAGTATCAAACCTTTCTTATTAAAAATCTAGATTCATGATTGGATTTAGTAAATTGCTTTTTAATGTTATTTTCAATTTGAAGTAACTTCTCAATATTGTACTGTTTAACTTTTTAAACTGATATGTCACTAACATAACTCCGTTTATTCATTTTCACTATTTTTTTTTTTATATTTTGAACACTATACATTTAACATATTCCTAGCAGTCGCACAGCATTGGGAACAGGGCCAGCTACCAGTCGTCAAGGCTCTTGAGAGAGGAACCTCCTAACAACACGCACTGTGACCAGAAGTACTGTTTTCTGAATGAAGTTTTTGATCCAGCTGCCCAGCGGTGGCCTCCTCAGATGTTGGTTAAGGCTATTAATAATGATAACAATTGGCTATTAGGCCATTGGCCGAAACGACTATCGGTATAATTGACAACTGTATGGACGTGCCACATGTTCACAACCTCGCGGACCAGATCTAGATACTTGAATTCCTTATCTGCCTCTGCTTTCACGAGGTTCTCGTCATTCGGTACCGTTATATCAACAATCATTGCGCGACGTTCCTCTACCTATCACTAAAATGCCACGCTTATTGACAGCAATAGTCTTGTCAGTGACGTTAGGTCAATCCCAATATAACGAGATATTACTGTCTTCGAGAACCGGGTCGGGCAATAACTTATAGTATGACATTTCTGATTCCACAAAGGTATACTTCAAAGCAAGTTGCTGGTGGATAATCCTACAAACGCCGTTGTGTCTATGCAAGTACTCTCTGTTAGCCAGACGAGAACACCTAGAAATAATGTAACGGATGGATTCTGTCGGACGGAGGCTTCAACTGACCACTTGACTACATTACATCACGCCTGTTATCTCAGAAACATAAGACAGATACCTATCTAGTAGAACGCCTACATTCTACTAGTTATATTTCAGTCCTATGTAATAAGGGAAAACCTATTATAATCATCCAGACAGGCTCCGGCTGTTACTGAGACATTCCCGATGGAAACTCCCAAATATCACTATGCTCGACCCCGGGAGTCGAACTCAAGATCCTCATAGTCACCAGTCATGCTTGCGACCAATCGACAAACGAGGCAATCACTCGACTAGTTACGATAAATCAAATACAGTAACTGTGGAACTAAATTCAACTCTAACTACACTAGAATAGAGTTTCTTATAGAATTTCGAATACAAAATGTGGGGCTCTAAGTGACTATAATTTACTCTGTGTCCTTTTTGAATTATTAAGGCAGGATAACTGATAAAGTGACATTTGTTACGAAACGAGTAGAGAAAGTTCGAGAAACTTTACAATTTCGTAATAGGGTACAGTTCCGGCTTACGGGCAGTGTGGACAATGCCTGGTCCCTCTTTGTATGATGGATCCGTTAGAAATACTTACAAGCTTATGAAGTAAAAGTTAGACTGCCCGGCTTAAGTAAAACAAAGGGAAACCTAAATAATGCTTATATATTATTGCAAGGGTTCTATTCCCAGGTCGGACAAAGTGTTATTGGGTGTTTTCATCAGGAATTTCATAGGCCACTCATGTCATAGTGACTGAAAGAGTGATGGATTTGAATGTTGATGGACAGAGAGCGAGAGGAAGGCCAAAGAAAAGATGGATGGATTGTGTAAGGAATGATATGAAGGAGAAAGGAGTAAGTGATGCCATGACGTCTGATAGGGGAGAATGGAAGAGGAAAACGTGTTGCGCCGACCCCAAATAGAATGAGACAAGGGCAGGAAAATGATGAATGATCAGGAATTTCATAGGCCACGGAGTCTGGATTTGTGCCAAATGATGGCAATACGCTCGTTCCTTATTACATAGTACTTAAAAACTACTATTACTCCACTAGTTACTTAATAACTGGTGAAGTTTGTGTGTACACATTAACTTAACCATTAGGTATACTTCTGCCTAACCCTTCAGCGGGGACAATAAGCATTATTTAGTGTCATATTATCGCACGGTTGCAATTTCAAGTGTCGGCCCTGAGCGAATGCGTTAGAAATCCAACAGAGTTTTACTTAGGGATTAATTTAGGACGATACTGAAAAGAGTGTTTAAAGACTGTCAGAGAGTCATAATAAAAGTCAAAACTGACATTGAATCCTTCTGCACACTACACATTGCGTAGCCTGCATGTAGTGCCCACGCAAAACTTAATTCTATTAAGTAATGGGAACAAGAATCACACATTGATGCAAATGTTACGATTGTATTATACGTGGTACCTTATAAACCTTTAAGAAATCAATAACGCCATGCTGTACGGAGATATTATACCGTACAAGTGTAATGAAGACGTTTTAGACGCATTATCTTCAGCCTTGACTCTGATCTAGAACAAACGTTTTTATTATATAAGGTTCTTTCAATTCTTCTTAATTTATTTATGAACACATTTTTCTAAACCTAATTTTTATTAATTTATGTACTCTGCCGGTATGGGAAGCAGGGTCCAAGCTATATGGTTATTTATTTGATATTTTTATCGTTGCATAACAATACTATTAGCACACGGTATAATTGTACACTTGTCCTGGCCGTCTGTCTCTTCGTCCGTATGTCACAGAATTTTATAGAAATCACCTGCTCTCAAAATTTCAACTGATGGGTGCCAACAGTGTAAATGTTACTGACATTTTCCAGAAGAATTAGATCATTACTTTTAGATATAGGTACATATTTCAGTTAACAAATTTTCCATACCTCCACAAAACATTTACTGAGTAGTAAAACTTCGCGTGGCGAGATGAGTTATCAGAATTTTAAGCTGGTGACTATCCGTTACAAGGGTCTTAAATAATATGACAAGACGGTGTACGTTAGCAGTAATCCATTACCGAGAATTTCATGCCCAGAGGTTCTAAAATGGCCGCTTAAGCAAAATCATAATAGGTTAATAATATGAAATATGAACTGAACTATATGAACTTCTGTGAACTGTGACAGTGTGTGTATTATGATCCTGCTGAAGCGGCCATTTTACACCCCCAAACGAGTAATAAGAAGTTTGTCAGCAAACCTAATAAAACAACGTGTTTGGTATTCAACTTGGAACGAACTTATAATGTTTCTTAACATACATGACATCATAGACAATAATTATCATAGACACAAACTAATACTAGCAAGTAACCATAAACATACTCTACACCAGGTGGCGCTTTCTATTTATTTTTGTATAAACTAACAAAACCTACACAAATATAATTTCTTTCTCGCACCTACATTAATTTAACAAACAAACCTATGAAGGAACACTTGAATAAAATTTAAAGAAATACACACCAATTAACCTTGTGTAACCGTTCTATATCTGAAAGGGCTGCGTGTGTAATTGGTATGTATTTCAGGGAATGAGTATTTTTAAATAAAATGGCGGAACATTCATCAACGTCCTGTGCGCTAAATTGGGAACGCGCGCATTGATTATGTTTGTCCCCCCAAATTGGAAATTTCATTTGTAGGTATGACACTTTGGCCATTCGTGTCATCGGGGATTTTAATTATAAAATATGAAATGCTTTTTCTATAGATTTTGATCTTACTTCTACGTCAGTGCATGTTTCTTCATTTTGTATCCCTCTGCCGTCATTTAGTAGCGTCTAAAATCAGTGGATAAGAGAAAATTGTTTAAATAGATGTTCAAGTATACCATCTTAATGAAAAGGAGGTACTTAGGTAATTTAGAAGATTTACTTGTTATTTTAGTACAACTTCCACAGATATTTTTCAAGTGGCCAAATTGTATGTTATGGTTTCCCGGCGTTCAGGGTCTGAATTTAAGTAGTTTACAAAAAAATACAACTAAAAGTTTCATGGGCATAGAATTTTTGTTCTTCTATTGTTAGCGTTGGCGCAAGATGTTCAGAACTTATTATTAAGGGCAGCAGTTACTTTTCACAGGAAAGTGTCGATGAAATGAAATCCGTAAAATGAACCTGGGACTACAGCTATTTGATTTATGAGATCTAAATTTAGAAAAGTCATAAAAACTTATATTAACTCAAACTGGAACGAACGCGCCGTAAAAAATTTAATAATTTGAACAAAAAATGTTTTTAGATTTTTTAAAGTATATTAAAACTGGATTTTATAAAGGTAACCGTACAAACAACAGAAAACCTGAAAATATTATATCATCGCAGTCTAGCGAACTTTAATCGAATTCACTAATGAAAGAAAAATTTAAGTTTTTCAAGTGTTTCAAAATACGAAAACCCGTAACAAAAACTCATATGGCACAACAAATACACAACCTTTTTTCTAACCCTCTCATTCTATGCGGTCTGCCCCAACACGGGGTAACCCTTTCCCCACTGGGGACTTACTTCATAAACAAAGGTCACGATGAGTCGGGGACAACTTTCCCGTAAAGGGTTGAATCCCCAATCACATCATAAAACGGCAATCGATTGCATTTGCACTGATTGTCGATTCTTTGCCTCTTTGACACGGGATATTCGATTTTTGCAAGTATAATTCTTTTGTTGGTATATGCATGGGTTTTCAGTGTATTCTCTTTCGGTTGAACAACAATAACTCAGGGGTTCTATCGTAGGAGCGCCTTGAAGCATTAAATTTTGCCTATGGACCAATTTTTACTTAAAGAAAGAATGAGGAAACTTGCCTAATTCGATACCTTTGCTGTGAATTGAGGGTAACCTAGACCAATATTATTGAATTTGTAACAGTTCTCTTGATTTACTCCTTGAATAAAATGGACGATCAGAAGTCTGTTTCCCATTATAGGGACGATAATATAAAGTATAAAGCTAGGCCAAGCAAAAAAAGCTTTTATTCACATCAATTTTCATTTCAAAATTGACTGAGTTAAATAATATTCTGGTGCGTTAGCACCAGAGAACGTTAAAATGAAAAATTGCAAAACTTTAGGAACAGAACTTATGAGAAGTCGTAAAACCAACGTTAACTAAGGAAATCCAATTTCACATACCTATTTTGTTTAATTTCGAATGATTTGAGGATTTTTTTATATTCTGTCTAAAGTTCTTATATTTTTATTAATTAAACTTTTTCTAGAATACTTTTCGGTCAATTCATAGTAAACGGTGTTATTTTTATACAAGTTGCTCGTAGAAACTTCGGTACAGTACTGTCAACAACAAAACTCGATTATATCAACAGCTTTAAATTTTGAAACTTTTTTATTTAACGAAAGTTTTGTCCTTTATGCCACCTACTACTCTAAAATGGGGAAATTGCATTGATTTTGGTACAATTTCAGATCTTATCCACGGGTTATCTCAAGGAAACTTATTTCGTGTACACATTTTTGCTGATTTCTCGGTTTCGTTTCTCTATTTTCGACTAAACCACGTATGAATAAAACAGTAGTCTGTCCGACCTCATTTGTAACAAACAACAAATATTTCCAGATTTTCTTTAACTTTCACAAAAAGTGCTTCTCAACAAAATATGAAACCACTTTTTTGTGTTCTATAAATAGCTTTAATTGCGTACTAAACTTTCTTTTCATCTATTTATATGGAACACTAAAATATTTTGTAGTAGGTGATTGTTTACTTTTAATTTTAAATAGGTAGTGAGCTCAACATTCATGGCAGGTTATTTTTGTGGGTAGTTATTTAAAAAAGCGTAAATTTAGTTCGGGTTGATTTTTATTTGTAGATTAATAACGTATTGTACAAAAAGCATTGATTCGAACACAGAGAAATGACCTGCTAACCTACTATTACCTCTTAAAGCAATTCTTATTCCACTGAGGGAAAGAGACAGAGCTATACAGGGTGTCTGTCGCTCTAAGATGTCATAGTAGCCCTTCAGAAGGGCTACTATGACATCTTAGAGCAATTCTTATTCCACTGAGGGAAAGAGATGGTGCTAGACACCCTGTATAGCTCTGTCTCTTTCCCTCAGTGGCATAAGAATTGCTTTAAGAGGTCATAGTATGGTAGCTGTACCCAAATTTGAATAGGTTTGTGATATAAAATTGCTCTAAATCTCCCAAAATGTACAAAAAATGAACTACAACACTGAATATTTTAGAACATAATAAGATTATCCAAAATGGATCCTGCCTCAAACAGCATTTACTTAGAAGTCACAAAGCCAGACGTATAGCAGTGGTGGTGATGAGCGGACCTTTCTGGAGATGCACTTGGGATTCCAAATGCTATGTTAACGTCAAACGTCTATGAAGTGCTATAAGTTGTTATAATTCTGCAGATAATGTGCCACTACTTCTGGTTGACATGTGACGGCATCAGCGACGTGGTGTTCGCTCTAGACCTCGTCGTGCAGCTAAGGACCGGATACTTGGAGCAAGGGCTGATGGTAAGTTAACATTCAAATATTCACTCCTTATTATTAAATTGTGTAGGTTGGCAGACTAAGAGTCACCTGAGTGCGTGACATTTAAAAGATCTCAGACAAGAGGGCTTATTCAAATGGCAATCGCTTTTAAACTTTGTTTTTCTCATTTAAGCTCAATCTTTAGATTATTTCAATTCAATATTTTCAATTCACTTTTCCATTGCAAAAAAGAAAAATGCGTCTTGATCCAAACCTTGACTGCAGCTGGCAAAGGCCAGGCAAGGAAGCATGCCACAGAAGATTGGAGGCCTACACTCACCCAAAACTGGCACAAAACTAGCAAAGATGTTGGTGACTCAATGTCAACCGCAAACCGAAACAAATGAATATCGTATAACCCCGTAAATGAAAAGAAAATTGGCCAGCCGTTGTAACCTATTTCTAACAGAGGCGGTGTTTTGGTTAAAATGACTATGCGGATTTTAAGTTGATTTTTTTACAAATAAATACTACATAGTACAATTTTCGTGAGGAGGAGCTCGTGGCTAAATAATAGCAGCCGCTCGGGTCGATCTTTAGGTTAAGCTGTGCTTGCCTAGGTTGGTCTGTGGATGGGTGACCACCCGTTACATACCGAGTTTCCTCCGTGCCTCGGAAAGCACGTTAAGCCGTTGGTCCCGGTTGTCATTTGTAGATCTTTGACAGTCGTTACAAGTAGTCAGTGTGCCAAAAGTCTGACAACCAGTCTTACCAAGGGGTATCGTATTACCCAGTATTAACTGGGTTGTGGAGGTCAGATAGGCAGTCGCTCCATGTAAAATACTGATATTCAGCTGCATCCGGTTAGACTGGAAGCCGACCCCAACATAGTTGGGAAAAGGCTAGGCAGATGATGATGACTACATAGTACAATTTTGTTCCCAGGTGTACGACTCAAAGAAACTAGCGAAGCACTACATCAAGTCGCGCAATTTTCTCCTGGACATCCTGTCGCTGGTACCGCTAGACTTACTGCAGCTCTACTTTGGCATCAACCCCATCATCCGCTTCCCTAGGTTTTGTAAGGTGAGCTTACAATTTATCTTACTCTAATCTGGTATATTATCCGCATTATAGCACCACTCATTTCGGTCACTCGGTTCGCCATCGTTTTGTCACAGTTGTAACCAAACTTAATGAGCCCGTTTCATCCCAAGTCTGATAACTTTGACTGAACTTTAAATGAAAGTTTGAATAGCAAATTCCATCGGCTTTTACAAATATAATTTCGTTAAACCATGCCTATTTCATTTTCATAGTTGACGATTCGATTAATTTCTTAGTTATCAATTTCCTTTTACCGTTTTCTTGTAATTCCAACGAGCAGTACTTTATTTGATAAAATAACAACTTACTTAAATTAAAGACATCGTCAAATCGAGCATGAACTCAGTGTATTTAAATCTTAATTTAGAAATGAAACATTATACAGTAGTAATTAAGTTCTCGTTGAAACCCGTTACATTGGCACAGGTCTATAAAAGAACGAGGTATTTGCAATCAAAACGTTTTCGGGCTCGCTTACTGCTTTGCCAAATTTTAATTTCGATGATAATTTCCACGAATATGCCTGCCTTTATTAACGTTTTGCAGCGTTTTACAAAATGTAAGGGTGTTTGAGAGTATTATTAAGTGGATTATATGATTGAAACTTAACGCAGTAGGCACAACTAAGCAGCGTTTCAGCCAGAACTGATCAGAGATGCGCAGCAAGGGACTAGCCTGCCATACTATTCTCAAACTACTGCAACTGTTACTCTTGACAGCCAAAATTAAGACTGGCAACCGCCGTAAAACGCCGAGACAATGAAGCTAAATAAAGTTAGAGAAATAATGTAACTGGAAAATATTCAAATCTTTGTCTACAAATACGAACGAATTACGTTGTTTTCAAAAAATGTGAAACAAAAATATTGATCTTGAAAAAACTGCAATTCGGCCTGAATGACAATTAATAATTATTAAATATCATTGTTTATTAATAATTATACTATCCGTACAATTTCAAGATTGCTGTGATTGGCACTATATTTAATTGCATTTAGGTGAACGGAAATACGGAACTTCGAGATTATGTCAGAACGGCTAACGTCTTTGATAGAGATTTGAAGCCCAGATTATATTAATTACAAGATCTGTTTGAATCTTGGAATACCCAAGTAAGTACTTGTTTAACTGTAACCTCTCCATCAATATGAATGATATAAATAATATAAACATTATTAGTAGTTCTTAACGTTTTTTGCTAACTTCTGTATCCGAGAACGTTATTATTTTCAAAATAGACACGTTAGTTCTGTACTTTTAGAGTTATTAGAGACACCAGTGTATTTTGTTTTTAAGCGGGGTTACTCTAGACCACAAGTTTATTCAGGAGACATAGATGAGGTTGCCCATTGGATGAGCTTACCCGGAAAAAGCTTATCAACTCGCAACTTAAATACATAGATGGTGGATTATATGAACTTGACAACACCGATGCAGGCATGGAACTACATTCCTGGACTGTGCTCATAAAGGTGGATAAAACAGAGAAAAGTGGCAGAAGAAGAAGGAGGCCTATATAAAAATAGGTGATTCCGGGCTGAAATGATGATGATGGTAATAAGAGATGTAATAAAGCGCTTCATGTGAATGTGTGGGATGTCGACAAGGTATGGGTGATAAAACGCAGTCCGTCTGGACTCCATTCCATTCGTTTCTTGGATTTCTATATATGGTGAATTATTATTCGTCTTAAAAATATTCTGTTTAAATTACTAAACCCCTAAACAGACGCTAATGTTTGATCAATCAATTCTATGTCTGATAAAAATTCACCATTTCATCAAAGAACATGTACCTTCAAATTAAACAAAACAAAACCCGCGAAAACCTATAACTACGACGATAAAACAATATTCTCCGTCGCTTGTACACCTAATTCAACACCCTCGTCTATTTACAGATAGAGAATAGAATAGAAAACAAAGCCAATAGAGCCTACACAACGGGCTCGTGTTACCGGTAAAAGCTTTCGATCAAGGCGGCTGATGGAATGTGCGCTAGGTACTGTCAACAAAAGCGATAGGGTTCCAGGCAGCTAGGATCAACTACTATTATGTATGTATGACACACGTGCGTAAGCAAGTCGAGTCTTTCACGATGTGGTATTCTCCAATTTATATCTAAATGAAGTAATAGGTGTGTGAAGTAACATGCTCAGCAGTTGTGCTTGCAACCAATCGAGACAGTGGAAAAAGATCAATTCTTTTGGAGTTTACTCCTTAAGAATCGATTTTCATATATATGGCGCCCGGTATGAGAAAAAACCTTCTAAAGTAACGAAAATGTGTCACGTTTTTGGTGCGCACCTTTAGTAAGGCTGTAGTTAAGACGTACATATGGTATGCTATATAGGCGACTATACTTATTTTTTTGGATGAGAAGTCATCAAATAAGTTCTTTCACTCTGGACGGAGCAAAAGGGAGTGTCCAACTTTTACTTACCAAAACCTAGTTGAGGCACTTAATGAAAAAAATAGGCCTACAATATAAAAGATTAGGTATACACCAGCTTCACACTAAAGCTCATAATGGCTCAATCGTGATCAATGCCTCACAGATACTTCACGATGTCCTCATTACACAAGTAATGACTACCTACAGCGGACTAGCAGCCGAGGGGCACATGTTATCGCTTTTCTATTAATAGTAGCAGTGGAAATACGAAATGTTACCCAGAAATATTTCTAAACAAAATGCTCTATTATACAGTATTGATTTTACTGATAACAGTTGCTATTATGTATTTCGAATTCGATTGTTTGATTTGAAAATCTATGAACAAACGATTAATTATGCATTATGCATTGATGTTAGTGGAAATGCATTGTAAATAATTTGAATTGGTAAGTTAGGAACTTCAAGTTATATGTTAATTACGATACGTACACAAAATGTTCAAATAAGTTTGAAGTTAGGATTAAGATCCTAACCAACCTTGGTTACTAGGGTATATGAAAATGAAATTAAAAGTCGAAAATATTTTTGTTGGCGACCAGCTACCAAACTTTTTAATAATTTTATATTTCTTCTTTTTGACTGTCATTGTTTTATGTTTTGTTTTAAGAAAAAGGCAGTCTGTGAAAAAACATGTGCTGCAATATATGAAAAGCTGAACTTGTGGTTTCATTGCTCTCTAAAATTATCCTGTTCTCAACATTGGTGTCAGAAGTGAACGGTTAAATGCCCACCACAAGATCGCAGACAAAGGCAGCAATGGCGGAGACTGGTACAGAAGGAATCGTTTCAACAGGTGCTCTTCAAGAGGGTGGTGCTTCCACATTCGGTGCCATCGCGCCGGCGCCGCCCTGTACCAACCCTAACGAGACCTTACCACCCGCCAGCAGGACCTCGTCAAGCATCGTACCTCAGAGTGCACGGTCAGGTCATTCTAGCAGCACATTAAAAGCACAAATCCTGACTGCAAAGGCGGAGCACGCTCGTCGGCTCGCGAACCTACAAGCGGAACGTGACCGCAGCCAAGCGGAACGTGACCGCAGCCAAGCGGAACGTGACCGCAGCCAAGCGGAACGTGAAACCGCCGTTGCGGAGTTGGAATTGCAGGCGAAGCTGGCCGTTATCCAGGCCAACTCTTTAAGAGCAGGATCCCGCCATTTCGACAAGTCCCACTACACGAGACTACAGCGCAGAGTCAAAGATTGGTTAGCTGAATCACTTTCTATGTTTCCGAAGCAAGGTAACAAAGCGCATTCATTTGTTGACAGGACAGACAAGCCGAAGTTTTCTAACGTTGTACCGCAGGACCGTCCTCGTTCGACGCCCGCCACAGCCTACGGAGATGGTCCAGTGACAGTGACACATCCTCCCTTTGATGTACTGGACCGTACCCACGAGACACGCCCTGTCCTCACCTGCGCGCCACCTCGTCAGGCCCCCGCTCACCCGCCATCGCATCCGGCCCCAGCCGGCACGTTGACGCACCCGTTTCCCTGTGTCTGTACGCTCCCTGTGGGCGCGTACTCATCAGTTGAGCCAGCTGAACATACACAACATGCACTAGGTTTAGGCACACTTACTAATGATGACAATTGTTGCTACAAAAATAAAAATCATTGCCAAGATCTAAGTACATCATTTAATCAGCTGGTCGACGCTATTAGAGGCACAGGGAAGAAGACAACAAAGGTTTGTAATATAACTAAGTTTGATGGTCACGTCTGGGATCCCGGTAGGCTGGCGCCACTGAAACCCGTTTCAATCCCAAGATTGGAGCTCCAAGCTGCCCTGATCGCTTCGCGTTTTAGCGCGTACGTCACTGAAGCTCACAGACGACCACCAAATGAAGTTTATTTTTGGACGGATTCTCTAACCGTTCTAAAGTGGCTTCGTAGCGACGTTTGCACGTTTAAAGCCTTTGTTTCGTTTCGATTGGGAGAGATAGCTGAAACAACAAACATCCACAATTGGAGATACGTCCACACGGCTTTAAATGTCGCAGACGACGCTACGCGAGACATTCACAATTTCACGATTTCTTCACGTTGGTTCACAGGACCCGCATTTCTCTTGTCTCCACCCTCTGACTGGCCATGTGAACCGACGTGTGCCATCCCTCCGGTAACCGAAGAACTTAAACGAGCTTCGGAATCGGTGGGACTGATAGTTGCCTCACCGCGACAACTACCTTCACCGGTAGTAGCGGATCACCAACGCTTTAGCAGTTGGACCCGGTTACTTCGTGCCACAGCGCGAACCCATCAGTGTATTGACAAGTTTCGATCAATTTTGCACCCAAATTCCAAATTCACTCAAGAAGCACTTCGAGATGCTCGTAACCTTTTTGCCCTTTCCGTTGTAGACCTCAACGTTGCGGAGGTTCACTTATTTCGTAAAGTCCAAATAGATTCTTTTCACGAAGATTTGATGCACGTTCTAACAGCACGTCCCGTTTCGAACGATAGTAGGCTTCGGAACCTGTCGCTTTTGTTCGGTGAAGATGGGCTCCTACGCCTTTCAGGCCGCACTGCCGTCGCAGAGTATGTAGAGCCACGCCCGATTGTCCTGGATGGCCGACATCCTATCGTCAAGCTACTGATACACTCCTATCATGCCAGATACGCCCACGGACATAACGAGCTAGTGGTTAATGAACTGCGCCAGAGGTTCTACGTTCTAAGCCTCAGACCAGCCGTCAGAGGAACTTCACAAAGATGCCAGTTTTGCCGCAACCGGAAGGCTAAGCCGGAATCACCACCAGAGGGAGACTTGCCAAAAGCCAGATTAGCACATCACCAGCGCCCCTTCACATACGTAGGGCTGGATTATTTTGGCCCTCTGAACGTTGCTATTGGCAGACGCACTGCCAAGAGATGGATTGCCCTTTTTACATGTTTGACAGTGCGAGCTCTGCATTTAGAGATTGTGGAGACATTATCGTCGGACTCCGCCCTGATGGCACTCAGGCGGTTTATTGCGAGAAGGGGATGCCCGACTAGGATATACTCTGACAACGGAACGTCATTCATTGGCGCAGCAAAAATGCTGCCAGAGCTGTTCAACTTCTGCGCCAATAAAAGAATCGAATGGCGATTCATACCCCCGTCCGCGCCTTTTATGGGGGGCTGTTGGGAGCGGCTAGTCCGCTCGGTGAAAAATGCTATCGCAGTCACACTGAAGCAGCGGACTCCAAAGGAAGATGTGTTAAACACCCTGCTCTTAGAGGCCGAGTGCACTATCAACTCAAGACCACTGACGCACGTCTCTGTGGATGCAGACGCAGAGTACGCCCTGACTCCATTCACTTTTTTGATCGGAAGCCCAAGCAGCGAGCCAGACATTAATGTCTTCGACGACGCCGACTTGTTTCGACGTGCTAACTGGAGGAAAGCGCAGAGGCTGGCAGACCACTTCTGGCAGCGCTTCGTGCTCGAGTACTTACCCACGCTCACACCTAGAAGGCGGTTGCAGGAGACTCGTCCGTTAAGGGTGGGCGATCTAGTCCTCATTGCAGATGGCACGCTACCCAGGAACCAATGGCCCCGAGGGCGAATCGCGGCAGTGCACCCGGGGAAAGACGGCATCGTCAGAGTTGTGGACGTCACCACGAAGGGGGGCGTGCTGCGACGACCCACTCGAAAGGTGGTATTGTTGGTCGCCGGCCAGTAAATTGGTGCTTCACACCGTCGGGGGCCATGTTGGCGACCAGCTACCAAACTTTTTAATAATTTTATATTTCTTCTTTTTGACTGTCATTGTTTTATGTTTTGTTTTAAGAAAAAGGCAGTCTGTGAAAAAACATGTGCTGCAATATATGAAAAGCTGAACTTGTGGTTTCATTGCTCTCTAAAATTATCCTGTTCTCAACAATTTTTGTAACATTTTTGTCGTTTTTCCGTACCCCAAAAGGAAGGAAAAAGGAACGCTTTAAGGATTACTTAAGTCCGTCTGTCTGTCAGGACCCTTTATCTCGAGAAAGCGTAAAGGTAACGAGTTAAAATTAAAGCCATAACCATATCTGTACAAAGTCTGTGATCCCCAAGAGCTATGAAAAAATCAACCTTCTCAATCTACGCAGGCCAGATATGGCCGTTTATTTCGCAAGTTTGCTTTTCACGGAACGGTTTCACGGAACCTCAGTGCGCGAGTTCTACTCGGTTTCTATTAAGAAAACCAGTAGGTACCGCAATGAATACATACGTCAAATATACTTAAGTATTTAAACTGACATGGTTACTAACATCATTATTAAAGCTTGAAACGGAATATTTTTACCATGTTCGACGGTGTTAGTGGTAACGAACGCAAAAACTAACAGAAGAGAAAAAAAATAACAAACATGGGAAATATCCCGTTTCAAGTTTTATTAAATACGTCAAACGTCAACAACATTATAAAAGGACAAGCTACATTACTTATGTAAGTATGTCTTACAAGTTTTCAGTAAGAACAGGATTTACCCGCAGTTAACCGCGATATCAGATCGTTTCTATGTTAATTCTAGCCTTCTTTGGAAATATTACATGTTTAAAGAAGAATATTCTTTTTAACACTTCGTTATGAGTGTCATGGAATTCCGCTAAAAGTATTAATATGTATATTAAAACAATTTTCTCTATTAAGTAGAGTTTTAATAGCAATTCAAATAGCCAATAAGTATATCAGGCAAGATAAAAAACAAAATAAACTGAGTGTTTTCTAATTGTTTTGTTTTCTAAGTGATATTCTGAAATACCCATGGTAAAACACTCGCTAAGAAATTGCAGCTCTAGTAAACATTTGTAACGTAAGTAATGAGACGTACCCTGATTATATTTTAAACACGAAAGAAATTATAATCTTTTCTATTGTGATGCGTGTATTTCCAATTTTAAAACCATTCGAATTCACGACATTTTTTTTTCACAAAGAAAAATAGGACTGTCTAATACATACCTATCTTATTGCTTTAGTATCTGTTAACAGTGTACAACCCAACCGCTTTACAAAAAACCGGCCAAGTGTGAGTTAAACTTGTGCACTGAGTGTTCCGTACAAACTTGCGACATAAACGGCTATATCTGACTGTGTTGCCTTAGAAGACTTTAAGGAAAACCACAAAAAGCGTTTACTGAAAATTAATATAGAATCCTTTTTCCAGGTGTACAGAGCAGTGGACTTCTACTACATAGTGGAGTCCAGGACGGTGTACCCCAACTTCTGGCGCGTCATCAACCTCATCCACATCCTGCTCATCCTGGCGCATTGGTTCGGCTGCTTCTATTTCCTGCTGTCAGAGGCTGAGGGGTTTCAGGTCAGTACCCCATACATGTCTTACGCCCGGCTATTGATGACGTGCCGTGTCGACGGTGTGTTCGTGCGTACCACGCGCGCCTTAAAGTGATGTCCGTTAAGCAGAGGGAATGCCAGGGCCACCGACTGCCGGGATAGCGGGTTGTTAGAAAGATATACCACGAGACAAAAGAAGACACATGGGTAAGTCACTAAAAGTCGGACACTCCCCAGGTCAGAAGTTATTTCATGATTACCCATCCGTAAAAAAAATACCTATCTTACAATATACATAAAACCACGGCTTTTTTCTATGGGAGTTGGTAGAAACGCACCTAATCTACACACAACATCATACCACTTACTACCACCACTACTACCACTTCTTTAGTGGTTTATTAACGAGCTCTAATAGACATAGGGTATATAATACTGAAAATTAACCACATATTTTATTGCTGGGGAGTTGGATGAGCCACTCTTTTATCCTATCACGAAAATTGAAAAAGTTTTGGTCCTATCATCTAGTTTGGTTTCTACTTTTGGTTTTGTAACTTTTGACATGCATAAAGTTCTGACATTCAGTCTAAGTTGGGCAGCTTTTTCTTTCATTAATCATGAAAAATTACTCCTTTCGCTCAAGAGTGACAGACTTGTACTGACTAAAACCCATCCATGTGTCATCTATTGTCCTTTGTTTTCAGGCCGCGATATCTCTTTCGAATTTCGAACCAACCGTCAGCCCCGGCAAGCAGCAGCCCAGACGAGCCCCATACACAATCAGTTTGTAGTGCAGTAGCGGTTTCTCTATCGATTGAGGGCCGATATTAAAAAATATTTTTCTAATCCTAAGTTTATAGGTACTTCCGAAGGGGTCCCATATGAATTTATCTATATTGCTGGGGTAGTTTGTGAGTGTGTGGACGATGCTAATATCTCTTAGTAGCAATGGAAAGTGAATACTCGATAAGAATGTATCTATTCTGAACGCGCTAATCTCAGGGACTACTGGTTGGAATTGGAAAATTCTTTTAGTGTT
This sequence comes from Ochropleura leucogaster, assembly GCA_958449745.1. Lineage (NCBI taxonomy): Eukaryota > Metazoa > Arthropoda > Insecta > Lepidoptera > Noctuidae > Ochropleura > Ochropleura leucogaster. The sequence goes on along the minus strand of OY288220.1, from coordinate 13,002,780 downwards.
GGATAGTCCATTTCTTGAGGAAGGCTATAGGCTATATAACATCACGCTATGACCAACAGGTACTGAGCAGCGCGGGTGAAACCGTGGGGAACAGCTAGTGTGAGATAACATCAAACAACAACTAAAAAGCCAGAAATAAAAACATTTTTGCCAAAAAAGAATCGACTTCTAAAAATACACTAAAATACGGAAAATAAAAATTACTTCCGAAAATTATTGAGTAATAATTAACTACGTAAAAAACACACAAAAACAGAAATGTATCTTACGCCTAAGAAGTTGTCAAATCCTTTTTGCATAATAAGGAAATAAAATATGTTACACACTCTAAGCTAGCTGTGATACTATCATTTCTGAAATGGGTTTTACAAATGTATCTCGCTAGCGCCACTCACTTTCACGCTTGGTAAGCCAGAGCCTTTGAATAAAATTCACGCTAGCTGAAACATTTTATACAGAAAACGAATACTTCAAGAAATAAGTAAGTCGTTGGTCTAGTGAACTTCTGCTCAGTACATACTGCGCGTGAAGCCTCGGGATCAATCCCGTCGGATCCGGCCAAGTGTTATTAAAACTTTTTCATCAGGAATTGTTCAGAAGCAGCCCGGAGTCAGCTAATTTTTGCCCGGTTGATGGTAAAAGGCTCTCCCGTATTTTTATAAAGATATCTGGTGGGGTGTGGGTATGTAATCGGTACACCTTTGCATTACCCTTCGTGGCATATAGCAGTAATTTCATGTTTCAGTTAAAACCAATTGCATATTTCTTATGCTTATATTATCTTATTAGATTTCCAATAGAAGGAAGGTAGGTCATCTTACATTCACGTTTCCATTGTTTTTTTTCTCTTATGAATATCCTACCCTACTAATATTATAAATACGAATGTTTGTGAGGATGTATGAATTTTTGTTACTCTTTCACATCAAAACGGCTGAACGCATCTTAATGAAATTTGGCACAGAGATAGATTATAGTCTGGAATAACACATAGGATCACTTTTACTACGTCACGCGGGCGAAGCCACGGGTGCCAGCTAGTTAACAATATTGCGACAAGTTGTATTGACACAATTTTGACCCCCAAAAAACTTTCAAGGGAGCTGTTTATTAGATATTCAGGGTTTAGATGGGAGATCTGGATTACCCTGAGTTACCATTTATTATCGGAAGGGTAACTGTTTATTAATGAATAAATAAACTAAAATATAATAAATAATACTTATCCTAATAATATATACCTGTTTTTTAAAAAGCGTGCGAAGTCTACCATTGCACAAAATAGTCTACAATTATCTTTGGCGTCCTTTCCTGCACTAGTCTTTTCAACACTCTGCATTGTGAAACTAACGTAGTGCAATAAAAGTCAGTTTTCATGCAAGTATCTTGAAAATTATATTGCAGGTCTGGGTAGTTGTACTGCACGGAATACAGGAAAACTTATCTCAAATTAGCCAAGACAAAAAATTTAACTTTAAAATAAACTGTTTTGCAATAAGTCATGATTTTCAATAAAAGAAATCATCTTTGCCAATACGAAGTGTATTGGCAAAGATGATTTCTTTGCCAATACACTTGGTTGTTCCAAGTCCACTATCTTCACCCAAGAATAGTCGAAAAATTTCAGCAGTTTTTTTTAAGCCATTCCCACACTAGCAATTTTTCCTGTTTTGTGGGTGCGTTTACAAACATTTAAACCAGATACAAATATTTGTTCCGTGCAAGGATCGAACCCGCGCCACGAACGCAGCAATCGATCGCTCAGCCACTGCGCTAACCGTGTCGTCTTGCCGTCTTCAACTTAACATCATCCGACACAACGTAGTTTCCTGTTGTGGTTCTCTAGGGACCACTAAACACTAATGGCGACTAATATTGGGAACATTATCATTACAATTACCGCGGTACAAATGTTACTAGCGCACAAATGGATACTTACTGAGACGTTTGTTAGTTGACTCTTGAAACTAATAAGAAGAAATGGATGCGAGTAATACTACGATTACATTGCACAGCTGCAGAAGGAAATTCCTAATGCCTAGTGGCATACTTGAAGTCTAACATCTTTTATGAACGGTCTCTAGAGGAGTGGTAAATTCACAAATCATGTATTTAGCTTGTTTTGCGGATGGGAAATCATCAAATGACTTGCCCTGCTGTGGGGGGGAACGAGGGGTGTCAGTCGTACTAACTTAAACCCACAAATGTCCCTTCTATTGCCCTTTATGTTCCGGGGATGCAGTATCTCTTTCGAACAACCCGTCATCATCTGCCTAGCCTTTTCCCAACTATGTTGGGGTCGGCTTCCAGTCTAACCGGATGCAGCTGAATATCAGTATTTTACATGGAGCGACTGCCTATCTGACCTCCACAACCCAGTTAATACTGGGTAATACGATACCCCTTGATAAGACTGGTTGTCAGACTTTCGGAACACTGACTACCTGTAACGACTGTCAAAGATCTACAAATGACAGCCGGGACCAACGGCTTAACGTACTTTCCGAGGCACGGAGGAAGCTCGGTATGTAACGGGTGGTCACCCATCCACAGACCAACCTAGGCAAGCGCAGCTTAACCTTAAGATCGCCCCGAGCGGCTGCTATTATTTAGCCACGTATTTGCTCTGAATTAAAATTCGAACCAATTCGATGTCAAGTGATTTGATTGCATAGTCAGTGTTTAACAACCATACCGCTCGAAAACAGGCTTCATATCTGTGAGAGGTAGTTTGTTTTCTACCAGTCAATGATGATGAATGATGACATCATTCGATCAGCTTGAACTTTTTGTCAATCCTTGACTGCTAGAACATAGCATCTAAAAGATTTGACAGAAGATTTGCTGATCACTTCATCTGGCTGCGAGAAAAAATCTATAGAACTCAAGGCAGGACACAAATGATTATTTTTTTCAGAAATTCTAATATTACAAAATTTCTAACACAAATATATAACACACAGCCTATCCAAATCCTGTCAATGTCCTCTTCACTACAGTATTGAATATAGGACATTCCATGTGACGAGGGTCAGGTCATAGAGGGACCTGACCGATAGCTACCCTCAGATGGACCGGATCTTATAACGCGGTTAACCGCCTTAATGAAAATGGCCGCCTATCGATATGTTACTCTTCACCTACGTAAATCCATCAGAGTGATTTATTTAATCAAGGTGTAGAGCAAACAGGCATCCATCATCATCAATCTTTGGGTGTAGTGTTGAGTGACGAACATGCCATATAATTTAAGTGCGTCCCTGTTTTAGGCTGCCCCGTGAACCCACAGTGGGCTTGACTTATGAAGTACGGTCCCAAAGTGAGAAAGCAAGTGTCCAGTAGTAATGACATTGTGTGGATTAGATTATATGGTTTTAATTTAAACTCGATACTTTCACGCATTCCCGAGATAAAGGGTCTTGAAAGTCAGACAGACAGTCAGACGAACAACAAAGTGATCCAATAAGGGTTCTGTTTTGTTTCCTTTTGAGGTGCGGAACCTTAAAAAGTCCGACAACCAGTCTTACCAAAGGGTATTGTATTACTCCAGTAATACACGCTTTGTGGAGTTCAGATAGGCAGTCGCTCTATGTAACATATTGTTATTAAGCTGCATTCGGTAAGAATGGAAGCTAACATGGTTGGGAAAAGGCAGATGACGATCATACTAAAGTTACAGTTAGTAAAGTTTGTAGTCTTAAAACAAGTGGTTGTTGTTTGTGTATTTTCTTAAACAAATTTCCTGGCCACCTATGTTTGGATTCACATAACAAAGACAAGGATTACACACAAGTTAACTTTTCGGAAAGTTTTGATGTTTTCGATATCATCCTTGATTTTCGTACGTGGTTGTTACGTTTGATTTACAGCCGTTGTTGGTTTAGCTTTAATTTATTACTGACAACTTGGTGGACTAAAAGTAAATCGAAGGAGATACAGAAATAAGGTTTATGTCTTTTTAACTGTTTCTACTGAATATAGTAAGTGTGTCCTTCTCACTTGTTTTTTTTTTTAGTGTATATATCTCCCTTAGCATACATAACATAACGCGTTTAGTTCCCGTAGAGCTAGGGAGAGGTCGTATATTTCGGTATTTATGTTAAAGTTCCTTAGCGGTGAGCCTATCGCTATCAACTGGGCAAGAATCCAGGCTCTGTGGCTGCTACTGATAAATTATTAATGAAAAAACTCAATAATACTTTCCGACCTGGAATCGAACGCAGAAAGTCAAGCAAACCAGTCGCGATAGCAACCACTAGACTAACGCTACCACCATGACACTTGAGCTACGACGTCACATACCAAAACATTCAGCTACTAGTACACAAGACTTCACCAAGTTTTTTTTATGAATGGCATCTCTCAGTTCAACCAAGGAGGCTGTCGTCTGCTTAATCGGGCTAATCTTGTGGATGCCTTATAAAATAAGACCTCCAGCCAGGGTAAAACTTACGAACTAAACGACTGCACGCTAAGGGCACCCCCTGTGGGGTACGAGCTTCGGCTTAGGGCGTCGCTGAGGGAGAACAGCAAGGGCCAGGCTGGACCTGAGTGATATTACTTATGGACTGATTTAAACTTACTGGCTCAGCAGCGCGGGCTGGCTCTTGTAAAGGACTAGTAACTTCACCAAGACATTAACTATGTAAATTTATAACATTGAGTAATAAAACCCAGCACTTGAACCAAGCTAGAACTAAATGGCAGACAGTTCTCATGACGACACGTGCGACGGAACAACCCTACTTATACTTTGTTAATGGTGCGCTACCTGGGACTGCGCAGTATACGCTCGCTGAAAGAATTTAGATTTTGTTAGGTAACGTGAAACGCTTGTACCCTGAAAGGTCAGGCAGAGGTGTTCCTAATAGTATTCCAAAATTTTGCTAGTTACATTTAATTAAGTTCCATATAATAGGGGACGAGCCTATTGCCATTAACCGGGCACAAATCCGGAGTTCATGGTACTCCGATGCTACTAAGAAATTCGTGATAAAAAACCCCGTTCGTTCACTACACTAAACCGGCGGTCCATCGAATAAGGATATCATTTTAAATAGTCTAGCATTACTAATTCTGTTTTTAAATGTGCGCCGCATCTGCAAATTCATCTGTTCAGTTTTGACCGAACTTTTAGTTGGTGAAAATCGTGAGAAAGACTAAAGAGCTTTGGAAAACTGCAGTCTGTTTATTTTCACCTTGACAACGATAGCGCAGAATATTTTTAACTTCAAAAAATGTCTGCACTCAGAAGAAAAGAAAATAATCAAAAAGAAGAACAAACAAAATGTACATATAACTCTACCCATGAACTCAAACTTAACAGCGCGTGGTTGAAACGAAAGAAAACTATTCTCTGTAACATTATGACACAATTTCCGTTTAAAATTAAACTTTACTCTTTCATCCTCAAAAAATAACAATACAAGTTTATAAACTGCGCTTTTAAAAGTTTCCTGTGGAGCTGGTTTATGGGACTACTAAAAAGTATTTGTTCTGAATTCTATTCTTATGAGTAAACATCAAACATGCAACGGGAATGTTTCAAATATAATACTGAAGCAGAGCATTTTCAAGACGAAATAAAAACTTTGTATTGTTTTCGGTTATGAGAAACATTGATAAAGACAATAGCTAGTGGTTTAATTACCAAATTCAATTCAATTCTTTCAAATTTTTCTTAACAAATAAACAATAACTTTGTACTCAAATTTTAAATTTATTTTTCCTGTGTAAAATTAAAAAATAAATACTTGGAGGTAATCATTACCAAATAAGAAGTACTGTAAATACTGTTTTAGTTATCAAGCATCCCTCAGTATAGTAAAAACATTTAATGCAAATATGCAATGAAATGCTCACACGTATCAAACGTTTACACAATACAGCGTATGAGAGTTTTTTAAACTACGATGAAATCTTTGACACACTCCCGTTATTTATTTTTGGCTACAGGTAGCCAAAAAATAACAAATATTTTTTCAGATTTTCAGTAAATCTACCGAAAATCTGAAACAATATTTGTCGAACATCATGTTTCCCTTTGACTTAAAAAAGAATAATATTTGTCCATGTTGTATGTGGTTCACAAATAAAGGTAAAATTTTAAATGTATCTCTATAACAGTGCCTCTGAACTTGAGCTAACTTTTTCCTAAACTATAAACAAACACCAAAATTTGTACTCACTCTTGATAGATTTATATTTCTAGTTGCCACATATTGAACCTTACCCTGTCAAGCCATACATAGTTTGCCAACGCACTTTTAGTAGAATTTTAGTAGAAGCTAATTTAATTACTTCACCATGCCGTGCCTGTATGGCGAAGGGGACACATCCTCTTCACCGTAGACAGCGACTAAGGGAATTAGTTAACAGGCTGGCCGGCGTCTACCTATGTACAAGATACAATATAGCTGTAATATTTGCATAGGGTGGTAGGAGAGACTGGCAGGTAGTAATCGGATGCCATTATTTTAATGTGAACTATATACAATCTTTGGATTTAGATTTGAAGGCGACACGTGATTTGTGTGATCTGGTTCATACCAAATGACACAAATCACGTGTCGTTACCGTTATGGTAGCCAGATAGAAGCCACTGCAAACACAATTTAAAATAAAGGGGAATTAAAAAGCCAGCTTCTCTTCAAGCCAAGTCGGAGCAGTGCAGTGTGTAGTAGGTACTTACACCTATTAACTTATGCCACATATGTCAAGATTGCCATCAGCTTGGTAAAAAAAAAGTTGTTACTGTTCCCGAGGTTTCTTGGACCCTGTTCTCGATACCGGTGGGCTACTGGTTTTATGTGAAATTTCTAAATGTGTTTCTTAAGAAATATTTAAATATGTAAAATAATTTGTATTGAAAGGAATAAACGAACAAAAGTTACTGTTCACTAGGTTGTGAAGTACATATAGGCAGTTGCTCCAAGTAAATACAGGTGTTCAGTTACATGCGTGTTGTGGCAAGCCGACCCCAATATAGTTTGGAAAAGCCTGGGCAAATAATGATGAATAAAAATCGTTTATTTATTCGTAAACATAAAAGATCTTAAAATGTATAAAATACTTTATCTTATGTCAATTGAAATAAATTATATATATTTAAAAAAGGTATTCAAAGTCTAAAGTCAATTCAATGCAAAACATTTATTTAATATTCAGAAGTTAATGTAAACTATTAAAATGTATGTCAGCATAATAGAGATTGAACATTAAGAAACTCGTCTCGTCGTAATGATGATGTATTAACTAGTCAGGTTCACTATGCAAAACCCGATACTACTAATAAAGGCGTGGACATTAAGTACGTGGAGTCAAATTACTTAAACCCTCTAAAATACCGAAAACGAACCGTAAACAATTGAGTTAAAACTTACCACTCTGTCTACGAAAATGAACGTACGGTCGTCCAGTCACAGTAGAAAACTAAGTTTATAGCGGTCTCCGTAATGACGAGGCACCATTTGGACCCCGGCTTAGCGTATTTGCAAACCCTTAGAAGGTTTTTTACATCAGCGTTTCGTAATTTGCGAGATAAATTAATGGTTTTTTTTTCGGTACGATAGGCAGATGGTCTTTTGTTTTGACAAATCATAAAGGACGATTTGTTGGCTAAACATTACTTGGAGACAAAACTTCAAAGCTAGTATCATCTTTTTAACCGACGTTAACCAAAAATGAGGAGGTTTCTAATTCGACATGTATATTTTTTTATACCACAACGTACTTTTACAGAGACGTCCGATTTGAAGAATGTTTATTTGAACTTAAGCGTCATACAAAAGGCCTATAAGCTAAAGGGGTTATCTTAGATAAACGTCTTAACCCTCTTCATCTTAACCCTCGGTGCCGTATCCACATCAGTAGAGTATGACCCTCTTCTTAAAATAGAAGCCCGAGTAGCTACATTAAAAACTAAAAATGTTATAAAAAGTCCCGTGACTGCCACTTATTTACAGGTGGAGGGCATAATATTATGTTGTAAAACGAATCTTGAATGAAAATGATCTCATTCAACATTACCGCGAAATCATATTTTATTAAAGAGTTTGAGGTGAAATTCCTTTACGCGGTATGTTGTAAAAATCTCGCGACATACTTCTAGCGTATAATAACGTCTTATTTATATTCATGAACTGTCGAAAACCTAAAAGGTAATACTTATTCGAAATTGTTTAGAATGAAACAATAAAATTAAAAGAATGACAAAAAAATAATTACTAGTGTGCTCAGTGGTTTCACTCGCTGTGCTCGTGACGTGATTTCAGATAGTCTATTAATTTCGTATAAGATTGAATATCCTAGACTTCAAGTCAATCTGACTAAGAAATTACGGTCTCTCTTAATGAGCACCTACGTCCTACGTCCCATGCAAAATTTGAGACTGAGATTTCGTGTTGAGTGAATCGGTGATTCATCTACTCTTTTATATATCTCCTGCATTACTACCTCCACACCTTAAGAATAATAACGTATTTCTGTATCTAAATTATTAGTATTGATCTTGAGCTAGGAGTAATTTTATTTCCTCTCGTAAATATATACAGTTTTAGCAGTAAAATCATAGCACATTATTGATCAAATCTTCCTCCAACAGGGTGACTGGGTGTACCCCCACCGTCCCGGGGACTACGCCACCCTCACAAGGAAGTACCTAGGTTCCCTCTACTGGTCTACCCTCACACTCACCACGATTGGGGACCTGCCGACTCCTGAGACTAACGCTGAGTAAGTACGCTGCATGTTTGTTACAAGAATTCCGTTTTTTGTCTAAAGCTTGGTGCAGACCAGTTTAACGAAGATGAATTTAAATGAGAAAGTTCGTAAATTTTGTCATGGCTGATTCATGACGACCTTTAGCTAGTGTAAACTGACTTTTTGCGAGTAATTTATTTATACAATTCAGAAGAAAATCGAAACCGTCACGTTTAAAAGATTTTAAAAAATCTTTAAGAATTTCCGTGAAAAGCCTTGAAAAAAGTTGTTCTTTAGTTAGCAAATTGCAAACTGGCGTTTTTTCACGAAATTAAATTATCCGAAGCAAAAGTTCTTTAAATCTTTAGCCCTCGTTAGCCTGGTCTGTATCCAACTTTAAAGTTAGGGAACACATTGCACGTTGCTTCTCTGGGAACAATATAATAATATATATAAAAGCGCACTGATTAAGACAAACTACATGTTTGATAAACGCCACAAAATACTGACGTTATATGTTAGCTAAGACGTAACATACGTTTACTAATCTATATTTACAGGGAGTTTTACTAAAACTAAGCGCCAACTAAATCAATGCCTTAATGATAATGTTAGAATTTCAACGCTCCTCTTAGCCTCGAGTACAAAAATTTGAAAACGCTATTATTACGACATATATTTTAGATGACGCCTAATGTTTGTAAAAAGAGGCTCAACTAAGATTTTTAAATTAAAATTACCTTGTATGTTCGTCTTTGAAATGTGTAGGGAGGGTTAGACGGCAGTCTCGTTCTGTTCTAAATAGGGCCGCGAATCTTTTAAGAAAAATATTATTTGTCTAAAGAACTGTTTTAAAGATTTTCGATAATTTTTTGTATATTTTTTTTCCCAAAATGAGACCAACGATGGGACCTTCTGTTTTACTTTAATAATAAATTTAAAGCCTAAAATTCATATTATCATCTGGTTTTTATGACGATCTTTTGAAGAGAATGTTTTATTAATTCTCGATTATGTCTATGTAGTAGCTAATATATTTTCTTAAAATCAAGTGTTTTACAAACACCCCAATCATACGCGAGTCTAACAACCCCACTTGACCTAAAGAACATTTAACACTCCCCTAAAATCTTTGTGACACCAACTGTCACTTTACTCCAGTTCTACCAAACTTCAAAACTTGATCAAGTACCAACATTACGAAGACTCAAGCAGGTGACAGTTTCTAAAAAAGGTCCTTCAAGAGTTTATGTTTTTCTTTTTCATCATCAAAAAATGAGGTCAAGGCGACCCCTTGTTTATACAGTTACAATTACCCTGACACTTGTGAATTTTTCTTTTTTGTTTTATGATATTTTTTTGGATAAAAGGACATTTTGATTAACGCTATTTTGGTTGTAGCCAGGAATATAACAAAGAAAAAACAAATAAGTTTGCAAACCTTTTAAAGAAGTTTCATGTCTAGAAACTGAGTATAAAGATTTGTTTTTAACTTGTAATACCCATAAAAAACAAAAAGTTAAACAAATACAATACGGTTTGGTAAATATAAAAAATTACTTAGTTATTTAAAAATTATGTAAAATAACATCATTTGATTCTAATTACACATTAAAATATAAACCACAGGGTTAATGACCAAATGAAGACTTCGTTTTAATGCAGAAGGTACTTAAAAAGGCATCATTAAACCGAGCTAAATTCCAATTTCGGTTCCCGCAATCATTAGAAGGGTTAGATCATTAAAAACCGGAATTTCGTACTGAAGGAATCAGCAAAACTCTTGAAGAATGTACGCAAATTGAGTTAGAAGGAATCGAATTACTCTTATGGCGAAAAGTGATAGCAATTCATTGTTTAAATTAGGTTATATAGGTTTAGGTATACTACAAACAAATAGTATTACTTTACAATACACTTTTTGTTAGTGTGAGGAACGATAAAGCAATTAATGTTGTTTACTAACAACATTTTAATACCTATCGATCTAAGGATCATCACTGAGCTTTCCGAAACTTACAAAGAAAAACATAGAAGTTACACTCCACTCTTTAAACTTATGGCATATCGATATTAAAAGATCGTGAAATATGCACTTTAATGTTTTGAATTGTGTTTTAAAATCTTGGTTATGTCAAAATCGGTACGGACAAATTGCGGAAGCTTCCTGACACTGAGAGGTATTATTCCGGAAGCTGTCAGTGTCCGGTGTCCGCACTTGGTCTGTGCTAGTTTAATGAACTTTTACATAATGTATTAAATCCTTTAATACACGGAACATGACAGCGTTTGGAAAAGTAATAATAATAAATGTATACTATGCTCGCAACTGGACTATTTTGATAGTCTATAAAAATATCAATTTCTTCTGTCATAGTCTTTTATATAAAAATCTAATAATAGCCATGTGAAGTAGAATACAAATTCTTAATGTTTTATAGAAGATTTTAGGGTTAATAAATCTGGACAATGTTATATCTAACAGAGAATCTACTTTATTTATATTGTTATTGCAGAGCACTTGATATCAAATCAATAACATTTATGTAAGTATGGTTATATCGTTTTATTGCATTCATTAATGAATCTATAAATCACCAGAAATGAGGATCATCGTATATAAAAGCAATCTGAAAAAAAATAGAAAACGCTGCATATTTTGATATAAAAACTAAAAGGTAGAATTTTGCATTGTTTTCGTTCAAACATTTTAACAACTGCACTTAGTAGTTATATTTAAATTAATAAAAAATCGTTTTGACAATTAACAATAAATTATCTGTAAAAGTTATAGAATGTTAAACGTCGACATTTTGTTGGATAAAAAGAGTTCGTTTGCAGAATTGAATAAAATATTCAATCAGATTAAACTCGCCCAACTCGAGTAGAAGTTCAAACAATTTAATCTAGACTCAAATAAAACGGGGGTCAATAAGAAATAAATCAGCATTAGATTAGATTTGATTTGTAAAGAAACTTCTAACCTGGAATTGCTTATTGACTGAAGATTTTGGTAGTATCAAACATCTGTATTTTTTTAGTGAACGTTTTCTTGTATCAACGAGAAAAGCTATTTTTAGTTTTATTGTTGAAAAAGAAAACTATTTCCTTGAGAATATTCAGATCTATATTTTACAAAAATCTAAAAATATTGTTTGACTAGCTTTTATCATTTTTCGAAACAAACTAACAAAAATATCAAAAATAAAATTATTTTGTTGCTCAGAACTTATTTATAATTATCCGTCTTTCTGATCCCAAGAAATAACTTTGCAAGTTTTATGTACCTAATACAAATCGTATGTACAAAACAATAAATAAAAGAAAAAGAAATACTTACACCAAGCATTACGATCTGTAATTCAATTAGGAAAGGCGATACTGTCGTGATTAACCCTCCCTTCACGTACGCACTTACCTCGGGAAAAGTACCGGTTTTGTTGCGAACAACGCTCTTGTAAAAATACAATTTCCCGAGATTGCTTTCCAAGAGGTTTTCCGCGTCCGATCTTTCCCGCAGTAAAGAGCGGGTGGCATTGTGGTGTTAAACCTGGGTTTTGAAACAAGTGTGTGCTGAGCAAATGTATTAACATGTAATGAAGAGACGATTTGAAATGACATATGGAATCTCAAAACTTATGCTGTGTGCGATTTAGCGATGGACTTTTAAATTAAAATCTTTTTAATTTTTTGTTTAACTCAAATTAAGAACTGGCGTATAGACACTTGTATTTAGGACGTGTTACTTACGGTCTCAGCAATGAGAACTTCATAAATTTTAAATAAATCAATTTTCTTTTAGTCTGATTTTTAATCTGTCTGCGTCTAATTGAAGGAAAGACTAGGAGTTGTATTTAAAAACAGTCGTAAAAAAGAACGACATAGCAGTTTTTGAAGCTGTACGTCAGTTTTTCCAATGACATTCGTATGTCACTTATTTCAAAGCCAAGGTGTCTTGCCAGCGGATGTATAATGTTTGTCGCTGTAGAGTGAAGACTAACAGAATTAACAGAGGTTGTATGTGTGCTAGCACGCAAGGAGGCCCCAAATTTCTGCCGCGTCGCGGACTCAAATCTCGCCTGCTGCAGTTCAGGTCCAATCGAGGGTATGTTTCATAACGCAACGCGATTGGTCAGATCATTCGAAAGAAACAAACTTAGCCAGTATTTTAATTTTAAATGAGGTCATAAGTTGTTTTACGAACACAATAGTTTATCTTACTTAGTTATTTTGGCGTTTGAATGACATTATCTGGAGGACTATGTTGGTAAATATATTTTGTGTTATTTTCTCTGGCAATTGTTTCGAAGAAACAAGATGGCGGCCTCAGTTCCACACTAACCACACAGGAATGACTACACGCCAAAATAACCATGGAGCGCTATAATTGTGTTTTTAATAAAGGAAACTTTATTTTAATACCAGCCAGTATAAGAAAAAAACTGAGGTTATAATTTGATTTTTTAGATTTACGAATGTCGTGACCATTATTTTGTTGATTGGTTTCCCAAATTGGTTCAAAAGTTATCTAAATTAAACCAACGCCAGGACGGTAACAAAATGTAATATTTATCAGTTAAGATTAATTTGGAACAATATTTTTAGAAAGTGGCACACAAATATTAGCACTCAAATTCAATTTGAAAGATTATAATATGATCAAATATTTTTTTCGGATTAAATGCAATCCGTTCAATTCAGTATGTAATATTTTTAAGAAACAATATGCTATTAACACACAGCGTAAACAAGTCTTCGTGCTCTAGTTAAGATTCCGTCGCACCAGTACGGACAAATTGCGGACGCGGATCCGCACATGGACACCTACATACAAATACTTGACTATGTAAATCCACTCTACCAGTTTAACGTATTCTTTCGTAGAAATACTTCAAACAATCAAACTCAACCCTTCAAATGTTAAACGACACTGTTCCAAAACAACGTGTCAAACTAGATTCTGAAAATTAAGCTCAGAGATTTTAATTAAAAACTTTTTCATAAATATTGCTTAGAAGTTGTTCTAACTTAAGATTACATCTTACTTTTACTCACTTGTACTGCTTTTAGTGTAAATTATAACAACGTGGAAAACTTTGAATAAACACAATTTGGAATATTACCGCTTTAAGTTCATAATGGTAGTCACTTAATGCTATCAATTTTGTTACAAACAAGGTGCCTTTCAAAGTTTGTGTTAAGCAGATATCTTTTGATAAACTAAAGTGTTTTGATAAAAAAACTGTGAAAGATTACTTTAACAAGAACACATGAATGGTTTATGTTGAGAAAACACTCGCTCTTTTCTATAAAAATCTACAAAACTTCTATTTAAATGTATTCCCAAGACATTTTACTAGTCAAATCTCCCACAAAAGAAAGCATTTTTATTAAATCTCCAACAACACTCAACCAGCGATAAGCACCATCTTGTTTTCACACAAAACCGTTCACTGAGTGACAGGCTCCCATTACCAATAAAAGCACCCTGTGTATCCGATATTTCTGCACTGTCATCACATCACTTCCACATAGCGGACCCGCTGTATAAGCCCTTTCTATTCCCACAAAATGTGTGATCTATTTGATGGATCGGAAATATATGAAAAGGGACATTTGAATGATAACCAGTTGAATATTACGACAATCTAGATTTCTCAGAATAAAAAAACAAATACCTAGAGTAGGGCACACGTTTAAATTCATACATTCAAATGACATTTTATCTAATGAAATGCCATCAATTAAACCTTACTACCCTGAAATTTTATATTTTCCTGAACTCACAAACACAGTTGCATGAATTTAACGAAGAAAATAAGATAAACAACACAATTTACTCTTATGACACGAACTAATTATAGCTATTTTTCTTTTGGACTTGAGGCGACGATGTTTTGAGATGAGATAACAAAATAGAGTAAACATTTATGACATAAAACTAACTTGGATGTATCAATGTTATTGTAACTCTTTGCAGTTTCATTGACCTTTGGTTTAGTCACATGTTATCGGACACCGGATTGGCTGCGGACAGCAGACTGTAGTCTCGAATAGAATTTTATATTGCAAAATTATTAGTAATATACAATGGTTCTGACTATAAATAATTAAAGCTGAACTCATTTCAAATTAAGAACTCATTTCGAGTTAAGCTTTAATTTTTTATAGTGTACTCAGTACAAAATCTGTCAAAAGCCGGTTTCTAGGGTCCAGACTGCAATTATATGTCCGCATCGTTTTGTCCGTACCTCGACAACAACACAGTGATTTATCATTTTCATTTAGTATCAAAAAGTGATTTGCTGTGTTAGCCACTTTAAAATACAACATGTTAAGGCTTAAGCAAATTATTATACATTACCTTACTTTTATGTTAAAATGTTTGATATAGGATAACCTTGAGAACGTTGGGCACTTAAAAAGATAAACCAATTCCAGTCGATATGGCTCCATAATATGATTGAGTGTGCCCCAGAAAGGACATATTTATGTGATCAACTTAAGTATGAATACATGTTTACGGAAGTTTATTTTGCGAAAAATAAAATAAGTTAGTAACGAGAAGACGAATTCGGTTCAAAAGTAGAATAATAAATATAACGCCATGAAAGATTAGACATTTAATGTTATTGGTTAAGTAAAATATAATTAGGGTATGCTTCTTTTAAATTGGCAGGGCGCCCATATTTTTTATTATTTACTATTACTTACTATTTATTTTTTTAAAGCATATATTGTAAAACCTTGTTTCAACGATAAAAACACTAGCTAGCGAAAAGTTTATTCGGTTTTTCAAATA
Source organism: Ochropleura leucogaster (assembly GCA_958449745.1). Taxonomy (NCBI): domain Eukaryota; kingdom Metazoa; phylum Arthropoda; class Insecta; order Lepidoptera; family Noctuidae; genus Ochropleura; species Ochropleura leucogaster. The sequence goes on along the minus strand of OY288220.1, from coordinate 12,987,278 downwards.
TTTAAAAAACCATTACAATTCACGTTTTGAGCAAACGTACGTATGTGTAAATAAATAAAAATAAAACGGCCATTCTTTATCCCTATACTGAAAGAAATGTAAACGAGTCTGCTTACTCAGCTGTGAAAAATTGTGAGATGAAACTTGTGAAATAAAAGTGATGTATTTGCGTTACTTCGGTACAACGCGCAGAGAAAACTTTATGGTTGAAGAAAAAATGTTTTTCAAACGAGCCTGTTTAATTCTTGAGAGTAAACGTTTGAAAGTTAAACGGGAAATGGCCTTGAGGAGCAAAATAAGGGAACATCGCTACGTCACTTGAAATTGCTCATTTATTATTGGTTAACTAATTAAAAACGACAATATTCCTTATTTATTTTCAGAGCATATGCGAACAAACATAAGTTTTTTCTCTGTGTTATGTCAATTGAATATTTACTTAATTTATCATAATATCGATTTGTATTTTACAAGTTTTGTAGGTAGTCTTTTGAATTTATTTATTTACCGAATAGCAATATTGCATTAGTGAAACAAAATACTAAAAGCGGCGACATTTTATATTTTCCCTGTTTTTAGTCCATCTTACAGATCTCAAACCTCTCGCTACTCTAAAATAATAAGTAATAATGTTCTGAAACTTATCTTGCACAATGCATGCATCCCTTCCATTTAGTTAAAAGCAAAACTCCCTCACAACGTAAAAATATTGACAAAACACGAGAATACTTTCTCCCCTTCTAGAAATATCTCGGTATCATTGCCTCTCTAATACACTGGGATCCTCTCGGCACACAAAATCGATTTAAATCACATGTCTGCGACTAAACCGAGTGACATGTCTATCTGTTCAAGATTTCAGAGAGCTAATCGACAATACCTGTTCAGTATTCGAATCTCATTTCATATACTTCAATGCATTTGAAAAAGGATTACCGTCGATTTTTGACTCCGTAGCGAGGTGCTACGAAGTGCTACGCCGCTACGAGGAGCTACGATTTCACTTATCAGCACAACTTAAACTACTATAATTTTTGTGTCGTAATATAATAATCTAAAGCATTAAATAAAAATACACTCTTATTCTTTAACGTCTAAAGAAGCTATGATTAATTACCAAGACATTACTTAGCGCTAACTTTGAACTACATTGTGTAGCGTTTTTATCTCAAGCAGCCAGCTCAAACAAAATGTTTCTGTTTGTCATTTTGTTACTATGCAATGACTAAGACAGTCTCTTTTATAATTAGTTAATTTGTTTTCCTATTCACAAGTTCGGTGATCTGTTTTTAATTTAATTTAAAGATTAATGACATGCCAATCTTATGATAGAATTCGAATTTTGAACTTTCCAGCAAATATTTAAAACCATAAAAAAAATATTTTTGGAGCGTGTGTGTGTGAGCTTACAAATAATTTTGGTTTTCTACAACAACTTTCAACCGGATTAAATAAGTCTTTCAGATACTTCCCACAGTGTTTATACTTTTGTCGTAATCGTTATTTTATGGCCTATATGTCGATTGCCTTTTTCTATTAGGGGGTCCACACCGAACCAGGGTAAAAATACTGAAAATCGCACACCAAAATTGGCGGTTATCATTCAACTGGACATCAATAAATCTGTCGAAACAAAAGAGCCTCTCTATAAATAACCTCAGGTCAAACTCTCCCAAGTGTCTGCCTTCCATGTCTGATTTATGAAGTCCCAGGGAATCCCTTAGATTTGGCTATAAAACACCCTTTTGAGAAGGGTAGAGTCAAAGAATTACGTGATTTCTCAATTTTGTTTCTTAATCGTTCTGTACTTATTGGTTTTGGTGGAATACTTAAAAAAAATATGATTTCATTTTGAAGATTATATCAGATGATCAAGTCCTAAAAATTGTTGTATAGTGATTCTTTTAGCTTTTATGAGCAAACGTTTGTATACTAATATATTCTTCAACTGTCTTATTGACATAGTTAATCAATCATGCCTTCTCTCTCACTAAACTGAAAATGGTTTTTAATAATGAATGTTGTCCCATTATAAATATAAGCGTACAGCATTCCACTGATCAACTTCTGCCCAGCATTAAAGGAAGAGATTACTGAGTCACTGAAATGAATTTTCTGTCAGTATCGTATTTTGGAGAGGAATAGAGTCATATTATTCACCAACAACGAGTACACTGAGCTCCCTCGCCCCTCCCACTCATTCATTCCCAGTTATATTCGTGATATTCATGGATATTACGGAACACGAAAATAAATAAATACCTTATCTTATTAAAAACCACAAACTTCAGTTGATAGATAAAATGGTTTGTATTTTCGGAGAAATTGATGAACGGTAAGAAAGTCAATTTATAATCCCTCGTCAGTTTAAGCTCTAAGTAGACATTCTAAGTTTTGATTTAGCTATTGAAATGTCAACAACTTCTGCTATACACAACTCAAACAAGGCAAACTCAAACTTCGGTCTTAGTACATAATCTCTTTACCACTCTTTAAGTGAAAGTTAAATGAAATCTAATAATGAAACGTAGGTGCAAATTTGCTACAAAAGTCAACTCATAATCACGATATTTTTAAAACGAGTAAACATAATTTGTGCGTGAAGTACGTACACGCGTGTCGGGTGCCTGCGGGACAACTCCCGGCTACCATAAATGCGGGTTTGTGGATGGCGAGCAATGGGTAGCTCAACGTCCGTCCGTCTAGGCCGGGTCGACTGCGAGTTTGTGTTCCAGGCACGCCTCAAAGAGATGTCAGTAAAGCTGAGGGGCCTGCCAGTGCAACTTGCGACAAAAGATCTGCAGGCCGTTGACCTTTCACATCTAAGTATTTGTTGAACTTTTCTTTGCTCATGCGTCTTTTACTCCTGTTAAAAAAGTCATCAGCATAAACCCCAAGCCCCCGTATCATCCGAAGCTAAGTCGTTTTCAAAGAGAATTTTATTAAACTCTTAATGCTCTTTAAAAGACGCCTGTGTGTCGGGAAATACTACCTGGGCTAAACTGAATAGGCTAGCCGTAATGGATATTATATAGGTATTGACTTTGAATTGGTCTTGGGATGTCGGCTGTGAATTACGCCTCTTAGCAATTTAGAATTGATACTTGATAGAGGCATTTATATGATTTTGATAAAGATCAGATAGGAGATAGGATTTGTAAATAGAGATATTAAGATTTTGTTCTTTATATAACGCAAATATATATCTACTGAGGACAGAAATAGGTTTGTGCTGAAATCCATTTATATAATCACAGCACACCCACATTTTGCCAGCTTAATATAAACAGGGGTACAAACCCAGACTCCGTAGATGCTACTAGGAAATTCCTAATTAAAAAACTAATAATATTTTTCAGACTCACATACCGAAGAGACAGTTTCTGTTTAAATAGCTTCTCTTAAACTTTGACTTTAGAACCGTGTTGGTTCTTCTAAGTTTCAAGAAATGTTAGCTTCACTTTCAGTTCAGCTTTGTTTCACGTGAGTTTCTTCAGCCATCACATGACATTCATATTAACAGTTTTAACGGATTTCATTGCAATAAAGTTTTACAAAATCGATTTCAGCATGTTAACGACCTGAAACTTTAATAAAACTGGCTAGCTAGAACATATGAGAAAAATATTAGCAAAACTTTTTTGTTTGCTCAATGATTTGAAATTTGATATGAATGGGGCCCGAAGTTAGACTGAATCTACTAATGGTTGATACAGAATTCGGCACAACTTCGAATTAGTTAGTCCGTTTCACGATTCATTGTATCGGAAAATTGTTTTAGACAATGAAAATGTATTGTTTCTATTCAGAAGGCAAGTTTTAATCAAGTTTGGGGTGTGTTTTTGAGACATAGTTAAAGTAAATTGCAGTTTCGTCAAGAAAGAATATATTTTGAACGGATTTAATTGAAGTAGCAACACCTACTTGACATAATACACTGACACAATTTATAAGAAAAACAGTTTTCTTAAAAAAGAAAATAACACAAAAGCTTTACTTGAAACACAAAAGACTCTTCGCAGTCAAAACTAAAGCCGACCAAAACAGAATAAATTAATCGAGCTAAAATCCTCGTCTTGCCAGCTCACAATCGATAACCACAGCCGATTACATAACAGACTGACTAACCATAGACTATTCCTAACCGTCTAAAATGGAATTCCGTAGACGTAAGTGGAAGACTAAAACAAAACAGTCTGCCCGGTGTTTCTCTTTATGTCTCGTTTGAAAGCGAACTGTAATTAGTGAGATACCTCGAAAACCGACTTACAAAATAACTCACACATTGGGTCCAAGGTTGGATGAATATAACTATAATACCTTTAAAGGTTGGGTATTGGTCGTAGATGGTTTCAAGGCACCAAACATTGTTAGTCTGTAGCACGTTTAATTTTCCATAGAGATTTCACGTCAAGTTCGAATTGCAAACGTTTTGTCGACTTTCGTTTGTGGCCGTTCCGATTTGAATTTCGAATTTAGGCAAATTGTGTTTAGCTGAATTTTAAATTTGCAACTGGTGCGCTGAAATTTAGTACATTGACAAGTTGAAGGCTAGAAGCTTAGGTATTTTGTTTTTATTTATTACTTATTTACAATAAAACGTTGGTATTTTGCATGCACATTAAATTCTCAATTACAATAAAGATTAAGATGAGAAGATCTCTTAATTGTTAAAGTTTAAATTACCGGAAATATAACCAGTTTCCCTTTTCCAAATAAAGTTTTATTGTTATACCAGACAATTCAAATCGTTTATAGGTGATATTATACTTTTTACGTTGGAACAAAATGTACCAATAAAAGTTCATTTCTTCGCAGTGTTTACTCATTTTCCTTAATTTTTTAAAGGACTTTCCTTTTGCAAGTGCGACTGAGCCGCGGTTTAGATTAATCTTTCAATTAATTTTGTCTTCAGAAAATATTACGATATCTTCTCTCAATCTGTGTAGTAATACAGATAAAAGACACCAATTTGGGATGATACAAAATATCGGAAAAGCCGGATTTACTTGCTTTGAAAGACTATTTGGGGATCTTCAGTTGAAAATTGTTATCTGCGTTTCTTAGACGGTACAATTATTTTATATTTGTGTATCTTTGAACTTTCTTTAATGTCGTTCATAAACTTTAAGAACTCCGGAACCAAATAAATCTTAGGCTAAAATTATTAACTACCATTTAACGTTGAAAATGTTTGGAAAATCACCACCACGTACTTTGGTTACCTAATTTCCTTCAATAAGTCCCCGCATAACAAGGCAGTTATGATAATGTTATGATAACAAACACTTTAATAAACATCGTTATGATCTGACCAATCGCAGGCGTTCGTAAAACGTAAACACTTTATATCAATTATACCATTTTCATTTAATCCTTAAAAATGTTTTCTTACGACTCATGTTTTGTGGACAGTGTTTACTGCATGCGAATATAGCCCATATTTTAAAGGCATTACGGACGGAGTAAAACCATTATAGCGACCTATATTGCACAGTTAAGAATACGCAATAACGCGTTTTATTGCACGGAAAGGATTTTTACAGCTTCACCACTATGCGGTAGAAGAGATTTTGCTGAAGTTTGCGCACACAATTATTTGCAAAGCACACCAAATTTATTAAAGATTAAATATATTTATTAGGGCTTTAAGAGAACAAACAAGTATCGCTTTGTCTCAGAAACACGAAGGCAACTGAGCGAGACATTCGAGCAACACACTAGAAGACCAAATGGTTTGTAATTCCACCGTATTTTACGGCACTACATATAAATTTCTCCGTTCATTAATTCGCCATAAACACTGTCTCAAACATTTTGTTGGACGAAAACAGCCAGTGTGGAGCGTTATAAAAATAAAAATGGCGGCGGCAGAAATTTGGAGGCTGTTCGCTTCGCAGCGACAAACTTCGGACGACTATAAATGTGACTAGTTTCTTCATCATTAACTGTATTTCTTTTATTTGTTACTTTTATTTATTAAATCACTCATCGATGTCGTACAACGGGTTTAGAAAGTTTTCGAACAGCCTTCACTGATTCCGCCATTTTGTGAAACGTGTCGCTTTATTTTGTTTTTTATTATTGCTTTTGGGGTGTTTTGTACTATCGCAACTGTTCGAAAACTTTGCACTGTTTTATATTTTAGTTTGTTGTTTTACTTTGAAACTTCATTGTAGTTGGTTGTTGGTGAATAATCCTTTTTTTTAATTGATTGTGGTAACACTGTTTAACTTTTTAGTCGACACCTCAATTTTTATTTTTAATTATCACCGTTTACAATGCAACCGATAACATTAGCTTTAAATACTACAATTACAACTAACAAGTAAACAAAAACTGTATACATTCTACTTCAGGTACATTTTCACAATAGTGAGCTATTTGATTGGCGTATTCATATTCGCCACTATAGTTGGACAAGTCGGAAATGTCATCACCAACAGGAATGCCAACAGACTGGAATTTGAACGACTTCTGGATGGCGCCAAAACTTACATGCGACATCATAAGGTAAGTATAGCGGTACAATGATATATTGGCGTGCGTATAAAATCGTAATTAAATTCGCCATTTTGTCATTCGACAGCCATAAGATCCTTGTAACAATATATCAAATATTTGAAGTGATATGACACGTCGAATAAACAGGCAATATACCTGAAAGCCTCGTGTCCATCAATGCCATAATATGTATTATGCCAAAGAAGAATCTATCTTACCTAAATATTTAAATAAGTGTAATATTTTCAGTACGGTACGACACAAAAGAAAAATCCGATATTCTACGAAAAAATAGGTTTTTTCAGTGACATGTAAATCTAGAAAAAAAATATAAAATCTCATGGATATTTTTATCACTGATAAAACATCTAATTGTTGTTTTAAAGCAATCAGTCCGCCAAGCAACACAAAAGGCACTGGACCAAGAAACTCTGTGTCCCATAACTCTGTATTACATTTAACAGGTGCCAGGTGGCATGAAGCGGCGGGTACTTCGCTGGTACGACTACTCCTGGTCGAGGGGGCGCATACAGGGGGGAGGGGACATCAATACGGCGCTGGGGCTCCTGCCTGATAAGCTGAAGACGGAACTCGCATTGCACGTCAACTTGAGTGTGCTAAAGAAGGTACTACAATTACATATAAGCTACACCTGAAATATGCTTTGATAAACGGGCCGTTTAGTGCTTTAAGTTGAAAGTTCACACACATAGATAGTGATATCGGGCATACATCATCATATTATTATTATGATGGCAATTCGTCACCACATTTCACTTTAGGGAATTATACAGGGTGTTTGGAAGATCGATGCAAAGCCGTGAAGCAGACCTAGTATAGACTATTTAGAACCATTTGAACCTAACTTGTCTTCGGCGAAGTGTGACTATTTTTTTTAAATCAAATTTTAATGATTTTTGATGATAATCCTAAAATTTTGCAGTTATTCGCAAATAATTAGTCAGTTTGAAAGATAAATCATTTATTTTTTTAATTTATTTTATTAAAGTAATGTCTGAACAATCAAACGAAACATGATTAAGGCATCTGTGTCATGAGAATTTTTTTTTTAGACAGTTGAAGTTAATACTTCTGTTTTTAGATTAAGAAAACAGATTTTTGACAGTTTAAAAAAAAATCACGGATCGTGCTTTTTCTGTTCAAACATTTTTAAAGACATGCCTAGTTATTAGACTTTCTTTTGAGGTATCAATTACGCAGATAGCTTACAAATTATTGAAATTAGGATCTACAAACTAAAGTGAGGGAGAAAATTAAACATTTTAAATAGGGTGATAAAACGAGACTAGTGCTTTAAAATAATAACATTTATTATTATACTTATTAAAAAATAGATTTTATGTTAAAAAAAAATAAGAAGATAACTTTAATTTTGGACATTCGAAATAAAATTTAGGGGAGACTCTCTAACACTGCCGACGCGTGACGCGAGCGATAAGATGGCGATAACTTTGACAATTTCAGGTAGCGCCCGCGCACCCCTAGTTACGTGAACACATTTCACAGCAAAAACGACTTTATTGGTAAGACAATAGGGTCGTGTTTCTTTAGATAGGGTCAGTAACTACCTGTTTTTTTGAAGGGACGCCAGTTTACTCAGTCGAGTAACAACTGCGCTTGTGACTAGACGTTATCTCCTTTTTCGTGACAATTCATCGTGTTCAGTTGTAGCCCTTTGCGCTCCTGCACGTGACTCTTGAACTTTTATTTTAAGTTGAACTTTTAGTGCGTTACCAGCCGTTTTTGTGAGAACTGACTATGGCTACTTTCTCGAACGAGGAATATGCTGACATCATTTTTATGTATGGCAGAGCAGACGGCAATGGATCTTTAGCACGACGGATGTACCAAGAACGCTATCCTAATCGGAGAGTACCGAACGTAAGAGTGTTTTACAACACATTTCGTCGGCTTGCTGCAGATGGGATACACCGTGTGGAACCTGGAGTCAATCCAGGTAGACATGGTACTGACATCGAACAAGATATCTTAGCGGCATTTCAAGCTGATCCACATACCAGCACTAGAAAAGTAGCTCGAAATTTAAACATCTCCCATTGGAAAGTGTGGAATACAATGCACCAAAATAACAGGTATGCGTATCATGGCACGGGCGTTCAAGGTCTTGAAGAGCGAGATCCTCAGAGAAGGATACAGTTTTGTCGTTTTCTTCTTAACTCTGACATTGAAAATGCATGGTTTCTGAAGTCAATCTTGTGGACAGACGAAAGTAAATTTTCTAGGGAAGGCATAACTAATTTCCACAATCTTCATCAATGGGCTGAAAAACACAACAATCCACATTGGAAAAAGCAGAAGTCATTTCAAAGGAAATTCTCGGTCAACGTGTGGGCCGGAGTGATCGGCAGAACACTGGTTGGGCCCCATTTCTTACCGGATAATTTGAATGGCAATAGTTATTTGGAATTCTTACAAAATGATTTTCCAGAGCTTGTAGAGGAATCCGGGGCCCTAATATTCACAGGAGACCGAGAAATTATTTTCCAAGAAGATGGTTGTCCAGCGCATTGGACATTGAATGTACGCGAGCACTTAAACAATTGCTTCCCTGACAGCTGGATCGGCAGAGACGGACCAATCCCTTGGCCCGCCCGGTCACCCGATCTAACGCCGCTTGACTTATTCGTGTGGGGTCGGGCCAAGGAACTAGTTTATACAAACGTAGAGATAAATACTAAAGAAGAACTGATTGCGAGAATAAATTCAGCATTTGAAACAATGAAACTAGAGATGAAGTTGAAAATTACAACAACGGAAGCGAGAAGACGGGCCCGTGCTTGTGTTAGGAACCGCGGCGGACATTTTGAACATGAAAAATAAATGATTTGTATTAAAATTTTGTTTTAATTATTTCACCGATACATTTTAATTTTCTCCCTCACTTTAGTTTGTAGATCCTAATTTCAATAATTTGTAAGCTATCTGCGTAATTGATACCTCAAAAGAAAGTCTAATAACTAGGCATGTCTTTAAAAATGTTTGAACAGAAAAAGCACGATCCGTGATTTTTTTTTAAACTGTCAAAAATCTGTTTTCTTAATCTAAAAACAGAAGTATTAACTTCAACTGTCTAAAAAAAAATTCTCATGACACAGATGCCTTAATCATGTTTCGTTTGATTGTTCAGACATTACTTTAATAAAATAAATTAAAAAAATAAATGATTTATCTTTCAAACTGACTAATTATTTGCAAATAACTGCAAAATTTTAGGATTATCATCAAAAATCATTAAAATTTGATTTAAAAAAAATAGTCACACTTCGCCGAAGACAAGTTAGGTTCAAATGGTTCTAAATAGTCTATACTAGGTCTGCTTCACGGCTTTGCATCGATCTTCCAAACACCCTGTATATAATTTATCTTTAAAAAAGACGGTTCCCTTACTCTTAATAAAAACACATTTTGGCTTTAACGACTTTCTGCATAAAAGGCTTCATTGCCTTTAAATATTACTTACATAAAGACGTGATCCTGCCTTCTGTCTAATTTTAGACAAGTTGCTAGCTACCTGGTAAGGTATGACCTGAATGCCCCAGTTGACATCAATCATAACGCTAGGAGGTAAAACAAACTCAACAGTTTTTTCATTTCCAGTCCGCTACAGAAATGGTAATTCACATAAATCTCCGTAGCTAACTCGTAATTTGTAAAAGGAGTTGGTTTATAGTACATTACGATATTAGTGCGTTATGATGGTTATAACATGCGAGTCGGAATTGCAGCCCGAGCCGTAGGCGAGGGCGTAATCGAGCCGAGCATGTTATAACCAATACGCACGTATATCGTACGACGTTTTTTAACACATTTGCGAGGAAACAGAAAAAAAACATTTTAAATAAACTCAGTCTGTGAATGCACACTGTTGCCATTTTAACAGCGAGCTAGCGCTGCCTACTTTCGAATTAGTTCGAAATTTGAATAGCAACAGCGCTAAGCGACAAAACCCTTTAAAAAATTAAAAAAAAAAAGAAAAAGAATAGCAACAGCGCGCTGCTCACTAGCTGGAGTCGTGCGGCGGCGATCAGTTCCAAATTTGAAATGACAAATAATGCTGTTATGGAATTTGTATGGCCTATAACTTAACTATTTGCTTTGATAACACACGCGTTTTTTATGACCCTCTTTACATATTTAAAACCGGTGGAATTACATCAGCTTTACGAGCAAGGGTGTTAAAAAACATTTAAAGACGGTGCCGGCTTACTTAGGTAGTAAGCAGGCACCGTCTTCCATAGGCTTTTCCGAAGGTTATCATCCCAATACCTTACTTTTGATAGATATTCACGTTAACTATTATTATTATTTTTCTAGGTGACAATATTTCAAGAATGCCAACCAGAATTCCTGCACGACCTCGTGTTGAAAATGAAAGCGTACATATTCACTCCCGGAGATTCCATTTGTAGAAAAGGTAAGTCGTAAAAACGTGCAGAACGATGTCTTGAAAGATTCCGTCGTATTGCTTTTGATAGAAAACGTATGATGGTATCGAAAAATTCATGTTGTTCAATCCTTTCTGATTATTTTATTCCTAAAATTATTAGCATAAAAATATAATATTTTGGTTGACAGAAGAGTATGCATCATTTCTAAAACAATAATTTCAGATAGAATTTTCACAAACAGCATAATGTATTTAAAGCGTTTTTCATCACACACTTCCAACTTTATTAAAATTTTCACTTCGATTCAGGTGAGGTCGCCCGTGAAATGTTTATAATAGCCGATGGTATACTGGAAGTGATATCGGAACAAGGTCGTGTGCTTACCACCATGAAAGCAGGAGACTTCTTCGGAGAAATCGGGATTTTAAACCTAGATGGACTAAATAAGTAAGTTTTATCCGTGTTTAGTTGGTACACATTATGCTGAGTGGTGGCCGTTTTGCATATTGTGATGCATATTTTCCCCCCATACTTTGTAGGGACAGTACTTTTTTGAGATTTTTATGTAAGTCGCTTTGTTTCACAAGTTTTTAAGTTGTATTGATTTTCCCACAAAAAAAAAATTGGATAAAATCATAGTACACGACAGTTTGCACAAACTTGCGACATAAACAGCCATATCTTTTGACTGCGTAAACTTAGAGGGTTCATTTTACAGCACAAAGTGACTAAAAACTTGAGTATATGGTTTCGTTTGAACACGTTACCGCCACGCGTTCCCGAGATCATGGCCAGGGACAGGGTTCCGTTATTTTGTGGTCATCATCTGCCCAGCCTTTTCCCAACTATATTGGGGTCGGCTTCCAGTCTTACCGGATGCAGCTGAATATCAGTATTTTTACATGGAGCGACTGCCTATCTTACCTCCACATCCCAGTTAGTACTGGGTAATGCGATGCCCCTTGGTAAGACTGACTGTCGACTTTCGGAACACTGACTACCTGTAACGACTGTCAAAGATCTACAAATGACAGTCGGGACCAACGGCATAACGTGCTCTCCGAGGCAAGGAGGAAACTCGGTATGTAACGGGTGGTCACCCATCCACAAACCTACCTAGGCAAGCGCAGCTTAACCTAAAGATCGACCCGAGTGGCTGTTATTATTTAGCACGAACCGTTATTTTGTGGTACGGCACCTTAAAAATATGATAAATAGATACATGTACATAATACAGTGCTCTTAACAATTCCCTAAAATAACCTTTCCTTGGCAGTTGGGTATAAAACAAGACTTGTTTATCGTGTGAATTCATGAAAATTTAATTTAAAAAAATACAAAATTGAATCCAGCTTCTGAAATATTTTGAATAACAAATCCGTTTAAATTTATCTATTCAAAGCTTTATGAATATGTAACTTCATCCAGCGGACTTCAATATGTATTCAAACTGAATTAAAGCACTATTTGCACCTTTAAGACCCTTCAAATGTATTCAGGGATTGCAATTTGTATTCAATTCAGGAATAAACTATTTTGGATCGTCGACTTACTTAATCACTGGGTTATTTGAGTAATATTTATTCTAGGTATTTGTAAACAAATAGGTTATAACTCAAGTATCTAATGGTCACAAAACATAGCTGCTAAGCATGAGTGCCTGAAAGGTGATCCTGCTTTTGCCCTTTATGTTCCGGGGCCGCGGTATCTCTTTCGAACAACCCGCAACCCTGGCAGGGGAAGTGCACCTAACAAGTACATAAGTACACAAGCTCACACTCCCTGGCTGTTACTGAGGGAAAAACCCATTAAAACTGCCCGACCTGGGAATGGAATCTAGAACCTCATGCATAGCAAGTTAACGAACTGTTAATAAAGTTATTTGTTCCCCTTTTTAGGCGTACAGCCGATGTAAGATCAGTAGGATATTCTGAACTATTTTCACTATCTCGAGAAGACGTACTAGCTGCAATGAAAGACTACCCAGAGGCCCAGGACATTCTCCAGACCCTCGGAAGGAAACGCCTACAAGAAGCTAAAAATATGTCCAAGAAATGCAAAGGTAACCAGTAACACTAACGTTTTAACATTTACATCCGACGGCGACCTTACTCAAAAGGCCACACCAGGGTAAATATAAATCTACCAAGAAAAAGGTAAATATGAATGTATTTATAAGGATCCCCTTCCTTGACCCATAAGCTAATTCTCAGTAGGAGGAAATTAAATTTTAATCTCAATTTACTCAAAATTTAAATAATTTTAAGACTGAATTGGTAGTAGAGCTTGTAAAAAGAAACCTATTCAAAACTTTAGGAAGGAAGCCCCGTCAAGACGCTAAAACAGTCTCGAAGAAAGTTAAAGGTGAGAATCAATCAAATAATATTAAGGTCCTCTTCCAAAGACGACTGCAGCCGCTACCCGCAACGCACGCTTCGTTCTATTTTCAACGATAGACCTCAGTAATAAGACTGATAATACATTTTAAGAAGACAATATGGCCTCCTCCTACCATTTTTGACGTTGCAACTGCGGCTTGCGATTCTATTACACATCACAATACCGCTCATATACACACAACTACCAACAGCCATAGTCTGCAGCGGCTCGACCGGCTCTACTTGGCAGTATCTACACAAGGAGGTTATCATCCTGAGCAGGGGGCGTCCCTGCTAAACACATTGCATTCACACAAATAGGCAAGCACTGCACTCTTCACACTTGCCTCAGGCTAAGTCTATATGCGCCCTATGGGCATGTCACAGACGCCATACAATCATGGACAATCCATTGTTGTATTACGGAGTTTTAATGACATCATCACTCACATCTGCAGTCGTTTTCGGAAAATAACCTTTAGAAGATTTTTTATTGCCTAATGAACTTGATGCCGAAAGGCCAAAACGCTTAAAATACGTTAGCAAAAAGGCAAAGGTAAATAGGTTGTATTAATAACGACCGCGTTTCTGATGACCCGGGAACTAATTACGAGTGAGAGGAATCCGAAATAAATATACATAACAAAAAGGTCATATATTTTGATATTGGGAATATTAGGTTACATAAGAGGCATTGAGCGTGATGATTTACAACTATCAGCGGTGGGCTGAACGTTGCAAACTGAACACGCGCTCAATGTCAACCGTGGCTTTATTCATAATTGGCACCTAATAAAAATATCCCAAAAAAATAATAACCTCCTCTCATAAATCTAAATAATTGTTTATTTATGCCTTGCTAATAAATAATCTAATTTCCGATGTTCCCGAAGTCAAATGATAATTAACTGTCTTTTCTAGGCGAGATAAGTCCAGACAAGATGTCTGGCGACGACAGTACATCTAAGAGGATAGTACATAAACTACGGAGCGACGTCAAGGTAAACATAGTATAAGTAAATAAATAGTTATAGTTAATAAATAAATAAATATATAGTACATATAAGTATTGTAGCCATCGATAATGCAGTACTTCCAGATAAGTGCCATGGCAACCCATGAAATTAGTTTCTTTTTGCAATTCAAAATCGTTTTGATGTTGGTCAAAATGTGATTCGTGACCGTAACAGAATATTTTAGGTTTCCTCAAAGAAAATACTGTCCGTCTATTAGATTATTCAGAAATTAGGGACACGTATTTTTTTATTTTAAGTGTAGGACGCCCTCCGACCAGGTGGGATGACGATCTAAGAAAGACTGCAGGCAAATGCTGGATGCGGCAAGCTGAAGACAGGGCGCTATGACGCTCATTAGGGGAGGGCTATATCCAGCAGTGGACTAATATAGCCTGATGGTGATGATTTTTTATTTGTAAATTAGAACAAAAATGTCAAAGATATAGCCCATTAAAGTTACGTGTAACGTTACGTATTGCGCCGTGTCACGCGTAGAAAAAATACGTGTCCCTTATTTTTGAATAATCTAAAAGACGGCCTAAATAGAATGTAATTACTTTGACCCTCGAAACCATCCTACCATGTATTCACATAATTATAATCGTCATTAGAATTTACAAATACCACCTCTGAGTTAGAATTGACCTTTAAATCTTTTGAATCCATGAAATGGTAAGAGCAATTTGAACTTTGAGAGGTGTATTAATGACTATATTTCCAGCTGCGAATCACTTTGATCACATAATTATATAATCTGCAATCAGCAAAATGATGCAAATAGTAGTTTACATTTCATGTCATTAGAATTTGAAAGCTATAATTTGGAAACAAACGAGGTCGTGTAATGAATGGCTCTAAAACCCAATTGTGATAGCAGTAGATTTGTTCATTTGAGTTTAATTTACACTGACAATTACATAATTAACTGTGATATAGTGTTGGAAGTAACTGCTCAATTACAGAGCATATAAAATACTTGAAAGTTAGTTTGTACGCATGTATGTATGTAATTTATGGTTTTTTAGTTCCGTCAATCAATTTTCTTGCAAAATGATGATTTAGTCAATGGCGTGATTTTACTAGCCACACAAAACAAAAGCTTTCGCTATGTACTTACAAAAAAATTATATTAAAAATATACAAGCTGAAAATAGTTCAGGCCTAACTCTTGTATTTTTTAGGTATGAGATTAAATCGTATGAAAAAATCGTATCAGGAAATATAAACGGGAATTAAAAAAAAGGGTAGAATTAGCTATGAAATTTTGTAGCGAAAGTTGTTTAGAACGGGTAGAATAAGTCAGTTTGCCGGATCAGGTGACTAACCTGCCCGCACTTAAGAAGACTTGTCATCTTTGCAATAGATTCACGTGGTAAACTGATCTTTCCCAGGGCATCCGTAACGCGATCCGCAGCAGATCCCGTGTGGGGCGTAGATCAGGAGAATCTTTGGAACTAGCCGCTTTAGCTGGCGCCGAGAGGGCTGGTACCACTGAAGGAAAGATGTTGAGAAGAATGCCAAGAGTTGAGAGCGATGATTCGGCACATCCGCAGAATCAAGAAGTAAGTCATTAATAACATTGTACAAGATGACCAGTTTCTCAATGTCATACTTGATGATGCACATTTGATAACTCCTGCAATTTCAGGACAATAATGGTGAGACTACTTCTGGTAGCAAAGACGGCGAAAAATGCATATCACCAATCGGAGCCGGTCTACCGCTACTATCGCGATTAAAGCTGCTCAAAGAAAAACAGGTAGACATTCGGTGAATTTATGAACTTATTAGTACGTTTATGGGTTTGGTTTAAATATACTAATCATTATTTATTTCAGGATCGCGAAGAAAAAGTAGCCAAACAAAGGCATTCCACATCGTCAGTACTATCTCTTACACCTCAACCCACTCCTTCAACCAGTTCAGCTCCAGACATAGAACCTGAGGTCATAGGAGCAGGTCTTCCGCTCATTCAAAGACTGCTACTACTGAAAGCAAAAGAAGAGAGAGACAAAAACCAACTAACACCAACAATGAGTAATCAACCTTCTAGTTCAGACACAATCAGCCCGACGTCCATCAAAAGCCCATTAAGTCCTACGATAAAAACGCTTAGTCCAATCAGAAAAGCTTCTGATTCAAGCTCTCCAGGTAAACTTCATAGTCCAACTTCAAAAACTTCGAGGAAAAATTCGTCGGGGTCAAGTGACGGAGCGTCTCGGCCAAAAGTTAGTTTTAGAGATAAAATATTACAAGTGCAAAGCGACGGTACCGCAGTTTGTCAACCGCTTCATAAAGATACAACCGAAAAACCTGCAGCAGTGGTCGAACCTACACCAAAAACAGAAAGCAACCTCATTTCGATACCACATTCTGTTGTTAGCAAAATTAAATCCCCAGCAAAAGCAGTAGGTTCAACTTTTCGGGATAAACTAAAACTGCTACAAAGTGGACCAAAAGAAATCGAAACGCCAGCTCCAGAAAAAACTAAACCAGTAACAACAGAAAAATCTCCAATAGAAATAAGTCCTATGCCAGCGGCTGAAGTTAAAGAAGAACCGAAAAATAAAAAGCCCTGGACGAAACTTAAAAAGGCAGCTATATTAGGGGAATCGAAAAGCCAAAGCAAAACTAGTTTAGAAGAAAAAAAAGATGAAAGCATAAGTACGAGTAGTGAGAAAAAAGATGAAGGAATAGCGGAGGCTGTTGTAAATATATGTGTGCCTATAGTAACCACGGCAGAGCTTGTTAAAATAGACAATAATAATGTTGAAATTGCTAGTGATAAAGATAAACCTAAGATTTGCTTAACAGGCCCTTTGGAACCCGTCCAAGAGAAATCACTAGATTTATTAACTTTATCTCCAAAGAAAAAAGTTTCTAACGCCTCAAAACCATCTGAATGTAAGACACAAATCAACACACCAGGGATGCTTTTGCCCAGTGTTAAAAAGTATAGGTCAATAGATGACTTATCGCCAGAATATGGCGGACTACCTTTTGTTAAAAAGCTAAAAATTTTGAATGAACGTCAAAAATTAGCAGAATTAGAAAAAGTAGTTAAAATACGCAGTTCCAGTTTAGATTGCACGAGTTCGTCAGAAGATTTGCTTGGTGATACGTTAACTAGGAGTCATTCAGAAGGTAGTACTATGGATAAAAGAAAATTCAAGCGAAAATCTATCGATTCTTGCAGAAATCATGAATCTAATGAAACCCTAGAAAGGAGAGAACTGAAGTCCATTTTAAAGAAACTGTCAGAAGATGTAACTCCGGCTGAAAGTCCTGAGCGCAGTAATGAACTGAAAAGATTAATACGTGCTCCAACTTTAGAAGGATATGCAGCACGACATTCAAAGTTTGCGAAGAGTGTTACCTTTCATCGTCATACATTACCCTCACCTCCTGGCAGTGCACCTGCTGACTTCCAAAATGATGACGTTTTTACTATGCCAGAAGTAACTGTTGATTCGATACCACAAATTTCTCCGCCACCGCCCCCTGAAGTCGAAGTAACTGCACCTGAATGTCCTAACAATCAAATTGCAAGACCAGCAGATGACACTGTACCACAAGACTATGGGTTGAACATAAGAGCAGAGTACGAATTGCAGCAAAACATTGACCCAATGTTAGATTTAAAATCACTGAGACCTGAAGAAATTAAAGTGCCTTCAGAGAAACCTAAGCTTACTTTAATATCAGCTGTTGCTAACCAAAGGAAACTACTGCGAGGTAATTATTTTGTTTAACGATTTACGTATACATGGTTGGTTTAAAACTTTTTCTATCAATAATTGACTAAGGTTTATATTCATTAACAGGCTCGATCGAAGAACAGGAATATTTTGGTGAGGTACTACTGGGTATCAAACAAGTAATTCAAGGACACCTACATGATGTGCAAGGAAAATTCCAGGAAAGGTAATACATTGTACAATATTAGAATATACTACATTATTATTTTTTATCTGCTATTGCTAAACATAACTTTTAAGGATCATTTTATAATTATAGTTTACAAGAAAATGAAATGTGTCTTAAATATTCAAGGTTCAACAGTTTAGAAAATGAAGTTCGAAAACGAGATGAAATAATAAGTCAACTGCAGAAACGTATCCAAGAGTTAGAAAGACTAGGACTGGCGGGTACGAGTCCGACCACTCCACTACCGGGAGAGCAGCCCGTGATAACCGGTGAAACAATGGAAGTGACTGCTACTAGTCTACCTGTATCTAAGAATGGAAGCTCGGGTAGTGAAGATGCTTCGGCTGCAGAAGAAGGGTTCATGGTAAGCAAATTGATTGGTTTAAGAAATTACTGTAGTTGGCAGAGTAAATATAAAATTCTTATAAACACATTAATGAAAATTAAAAAATTAAAAAATAAAATTATGGTTATTACAGAGAGGAGATTCATTAGACACCGTGTTTGCAACATCTCCACCAACAGCAAGTGCTGATGAATCGGAGAAAGACAAATCACAAGAAAGCGAACACGCAGGTGCAAGGGAACTTTCACCCGAAGACCTCACTGAAGAAAACCTTAGAGAATTGACTGAAGGAATTGAACTATCAAAACTATCATACGCAGAGCTACAAACCTTAGCCGTTTCGCTTTCAAGAGTAGACAAATCTTCGTCAAGCAGGGAACAGTGGACTGTGAGCAAATCAAAGAGATTAGATCTGAATCTTGATGGTAAAGCTGGAACGTATTCGAGGAAACGAGCGGCAAAGTTAAGGCAGAGGAAGTCGTGGGAGGACCAAAGTGACCAGGAGAGTATGGAGATGCAAGACTTGACGAGGTAAGGAGTTTGATTCATCATAATATAACGAAAATGTAGGTCCAATTTAAACAAATTAGCGACAAGCTTGTAATAATTCAAAGGATTGTTACCAAACATTTTATTGTCAAAGCTCAAATGCATAACTCATTTTATTTTAAACAACAGTTAGTCCTTTTATCTTGTCGTTTTAAATGCTAACTTCAGCTTGCATAGATATAGAACTTCCTAACATTGGGTCTATATAACTCTTTAAGCTTATTTTCGTACATATTATTAGCAACAAAAAAGCATACAACCTACAGACGACAGAAGCGATACCCCTTTCAGACCTCTGTCTCCGCACACCACCTCAGAAGATCGATCGCTCTTGAGCCCCGAGCAGTCTAGCCTCCGCTCCAGTAGGAGACACTTTCACTTCTTCGGGTCACACCTGGACACGACCAAGTCGAAAATCAAAAAAACTCTTTCTGTGGATACAGGGATGCATCATACTGGAAAGAATGAAAGGAGTAAGTTTTAACATTTTACTGTCTTCTCACTGTTAGATATAAAGTTGACCATCGCATTTTTTTTTATTTTATGCTACGTATAGCTATCGCTATCGCTATACGTAACATAACTTCGGAAAAGATTATGTCAGTAGGTTTACGTGTAGTAAGAATTCTGTTTCTTTTGAGTTATGTGATAGAGGCATGACATAATCTGCTATACTGGTTGAAAACGGCTCGGTGAAGATATAGACGTTGCATCAAACTATCACAAATTATTCAAATCGTAGAAAATTGCACGACACTGATTGCACGACAACACAAATCATTTTAACTTACCTTCTAATTGAAATGTTCAGGCATCTGTTTCCCAGAAGGTCGTCCGCGCCAACATCGCAAGTTCAGCCTGGGCTCTATCTTCCATCGCAGTCAATCTCACAAACCAACGAACAACTGCAACGACACCGTGCTGGATATGGGCAGTGACTACAGCTGGAGTGACGCGTGAGAATCAGATTTTTCTATTTGCTATTTTATTGTAAAAGCTGACTTGTACTGGCGCAGAAATAACGTTTGCTTCCGTAATAAAAAAGTTTCGTCCAGCATTGGCTCATGATTTCAGCTTAATTTAGGCTGCATCAACATTTCATGAAAGTCTTACTTTAAAACTACTGTAATAAGTATGCTAAGCGTAAATATGCTGGACATACTTATTAGTCATTCCAATTGTATGCTGCTTATGTCGATTGTTCTCGAGGTCGCAAATGCGACTCGCGCAATGTTGCAAATGCGCGCAATCCAGCTGCTATCAACTAACTTGTGAACCAACTTTCAATAGCATAATAGATGCAATAACAGAGTTTGCATCATTGAAAGTTAATGTTGACAGAGATCTATTTTTTTTTCTGTTCTAGGGCCTCAACGTCATCAAGCAGCGATTCAGAGTCGTTACCCCGCACCCCGATGTTTGAAGAGTTTGTGGAAAGTACCTCTCGAAAAGGACGACCAAGTAGTTCCAGTCATGGCATTTCGTCGCCAGTAAGAGGTAGTTTATTAAATTGTACCTATACGTAATCTTTTTTCAGTGTTCCGTTTTTTTTTCGGATCGAATCATCAAATAACTTCTTATATATTACTAGCTATGCCCAGCGGTTTCACCCGCTGCTCACTTAGGGGTATGAAAAATAGATGTTGGCCGATTCTCAGACCTACCCGATATGTAAACAAAATTTCGTTCAAATCGGTCCAGCCGTTTTGGAGGAGTATGGGAACGAAAACTGTGACACGAGAATTTTATATATTATAAGATATCCGACTTTTACCGTTACTTTTTTTTTTTTTTAATCTTGTTCCTTTTTTGCTCTTCATGTTCCGGGGCCACAGTATATCTTACAAATGACCCGCAACCCAAGCGGCAGTAATCCAGTAGCAGGCTTCACTGCTTCAGTGTTCCGCTTAAGTTTTCAAAAACTTTTGTCGAGATTACAAAAAAATACACGTTATAAGTCGGTGAAACACGATATTTCCATTTCAAAAGCACCATGGCAAATTCTTGATTACAGGGTTACCCGGAAATGGAGGGGATTGGGAGGTTATGATGCTTGCAGATGAACTTGAGAAGAGGGAAAGGGAAAAAGAGAGGGAAGACGCCAGGCGACACCTATTTCCCACCACTCTTAGAGACTTGGAAGAGGTAAGATTTGTTAATAACGGTAGATCTCGAAAAATTGCAGTTGTGAGAAATTACTCACGACAGGAACCTAAAACGAACCATATAAAAAAATAATTAAGAACCCAATGGTAAAAGTCTTCATCCAATTAAACATGATTCAGCCTGATACGAATGTCAGGCAGGTATGGTATCTTTTCTATTCACATAGTATTAATTGCTATTTTTTTTTCTGCAGGAATCAGACACCCCTCAACGCGACGACAGTCCCGACGAGTATTCGAATATCGAAGACTCGAATTCCTCCTCCACCACGCATCTGCTCTCCCAGTCAATCAGCGATGCCTCTCAGCGGTCACTAGAAACCTCCTTCACTGAGCAGACCAGTAGACCAGGAAGGGAGCCGAGGCAGAGGCGCGTTGGATCCGTGGGAGAACCGGTGCGGGATTCTAATTCATTTATTTGTGGATCATAACCTATAGGGTTTTCAGTTTCACAGATAGGTTTGCTAAGTCCCGCCATAAAGAAAATAAAAGAACCGAGAATAAAGTTATTTCACTTTTTCAAAAAACGTATCATCGTGCTAACTAACTCAAGACAAATTGTGAAGTATTATTTATTATAGCTCGTAGAGTTGTTCTATAATCAATTACTTTGCTCCAGACTTTTTCTAACCATAATCTGATTCTGCATCGTGCATTATTGCGTCCTGATATTCTTCTTTTACGTCTACGCTAAACAATATCCATCCATCTAAACTGGATTAATAAGAACAGTGCGTTGCTTATTCAATTTCCATTATATTAGGCATGCCATTTGTATCTTCAGGTGCAACCAGAATCTTCCCTCCGTCAGTCCCGAGGCCTGATACTCCGCGCCGCGAGCCTGGACCGCGAGACGACGCCCACCACATCGGCCGCTACGCGACGCTTCGGCTCCCTCAAGAGCGCCAGCACCGACTCACACAAGAGACTCTGATCCGCTTGGCCGAGCGGACGCGCCCAGTCCGACGCCTTCCATAGAGGTCCAAATGAAAGAAATGTGATACGAGATACGGCTCAAAGTTCTCTGGTAAATAATGATGTAAATCAAAATGATTTAAGCAAGGGTAAAAATGATCAGAATGAAGGTAAGCGTGATCAGAATGGGGGTAAAGATGACCAAAACAGGCGTAAACTTGATCAAAATGAACGTAGTGTAGGTAATGGTATGGATCAAGGAACGACTGCGGGGAATGGAGGCCAAAACGATAGAGAGAATAGAAATAAAGATAATAACGAACGAGAGAATGCGAATCCGAACATATTCGATCAGCTGTCAGTCAGCGGTCAATTACTGATCGTCATTATTTTTTTTGACGATGAATATGACTATGTAATGTTCTTAGTATTACAATAAGTGGACTGTGTTGTGTTATGAATGAAAATGTACGACTGTTTTTACACTCAGTGCTGGGTCATTTTAGAGGATTATGAGACAGATTGCAAAATCAAAACAAAAAAAGTCACTTGACTGCAGGGTGGACAGGGTGCTTGGGTGGGTGAGTCCGCTCTGGCCACTAAATTACATTTTGTGTTAAAAATGTATTTTAATTGCCAAAGACATTTTTAACACAAAATGAAGTAACATAATTCATAAGTTTACCAAGATAATCTGACGCAAATATTTGTTTCAACTTTAATTTGAAATGATTCTCAAAATTATCTAACACTGAGCTATATGGGTGTGTGTGGGAGCGAAACTTATCGTAGTTCTTTCCTACCTATCTAGAAATCTATTGTAGATACTTTAGCCCCTAGCATAGTGCATAGAATATAATATTTACTTAGTCGATTAATTAATTTAATATTTACATTTTAGTCTTGTTGTTTTATGGTGCACAAATAAAATCAATCTATTAAAATAATTAAAGTATGTTTGAAAACGTACTATAAAATGTTCCTCCCGATTCAACTTCATCATTTAATGTTTTAATAAGTTCTTATAACGAACTTTTTGTATGAAGCTAAACAAATTTTAAAATCGAGACGTTGTTTAGGTTTTAAAATACCTAAGATTATTTAATTACCAATATAAAAAATAATAAAACCACAGAAAACTACCTTTGTTATTTGTTTCAAGATTATAAAAGTTAATAAATAAATACATTCAATGTATTGATAAGATATTGGAACACTATCTAATGTGAATTTCATGATATTTATAGCAGTTAAAGTTGCAGAGATATAATATTTAGAAAAATAAATCGTCCGATGGATAAAAAATATATTGATCACCTATATTTTTGTTCGTTATATGTATAGTATTTAAATTATTCTTTATTTTATTTGCAAAATGAAATCAAAGCATTGATTAAATACGAACCTTAAATTGTTACCTATTGCATTTAAATCAATAATAATTTGATTACAAGTAATCATTTCATTTGCCTACTTATAAAACATAATTATGCATAGAACAAGGGCGTTATAATATTTACTTTGCTGTGTACCTTACAAAAATTAGCACAATATTAAATTATTAATAATAAAAATTTAATAAAAACTCCTATTAATTTATGAGCTCTCGTTACTAAGTAGATAGGTAGTTGTATAAAATATTTAATTTGAACAAAGACCGTTTGTTTTAATATTAGTGCCAAAAAAACGATTTATGGTAGTCTCTTTAAATCATTTAATTTATGTAGAAAATCTCCATTACTATTGTAAATAATGTATCAAATAAATCATTTATTCAAAAAAAAATGTAAATTAGAATGTTATTATATAACAACAAAGATTTTAGATATTTAAAGATACTTAACTTAGATATTATAGGTATCAATTATGCTACTAAAAATAAATTTAGATAATGATAATAAATAAATTATAATTTTTAACCTGTACATGATTAAGAAACTAGAGAGATTGATAACTATATCGGTACAGAGTAAGTTCGTCAGAATTGCACTCATACCCAAATAGTAAATAAATAGAATATCTACCAATACCAAAGAGTGCGACTCTCTGAAAAATAGAAATATGAAACATTTTGATTAATTATGATGAAATATTATGATGACACATAAACATTTAAATTAATGTGTTTATTTATTTAAGAGACATTGGTTACACACTTCCTGTTCCACCATTCTACCAATACTGCAAGTTTATCCAGCACGAGGGTTTATTCGTTGTTTACGACTCTAACCGGCAACACTATGCCATTAAGTGAGTTATCTTACCATTTTGTTGCATATCCAGACATTTTTTAAGTGACATGTTGTGTTTACTTTAAATAGAGCCAACCGATATTAATAACAAAGTTTTTTTTATAAGAAATGGTATCAATGATGATTTATTTTTCCTTAGATTTGTTTTCCTATGCGATTTTTTTAATTTTTATCAAACTTTTAATATATATTATCCAGAGTAAATTCTCACCAAAATAAGAAATCCGAATTTCAATATCATAATCTAAAATAAAACTGAACATTTAACAACTGGGTACAATTTTACACTTTATAAATGTAGGTGTACCAATATTATTGTTTTTTACTGTAGCACAAGCTAACATGAGTACGATGTGAAAATAACATTTATTCATAAAAAAGCCCTATTACTGGATTTACCAATCGAGTATGTCATTGTAATGTACATGTTGATTTGTATTTTAGCGATATTGAATTTTACTGATTCATAATGGTCCGTGAAACGTGTTATCAATAATTCAAAAATCAGATAAAAAGACAGTCTTTCCTA
This sequence comes from Ochropleura leucogaster, assembly GCA_958449745.1. NCBI lineage: Eukaryota > Metazoa > Arthropoda > Insecta > Lepidoptera > Noctuidae > Ochropleura > Ochropleura leucogaster. Next base: position 12,962,267 of record OY288220.1, on the reverse strand, counting down.
GCCTAGCGGCGCAAAAAATTAAAACCGTTCAGATTTGTTGTTTTTTTGCTAACCCTAGGTTCGAACATATTGTAATTATATTTAATTTTAGGATAAAAGATATCCCCGTTCTTAAGTTTGGTCCTTGACCTAACTTAAGTATACTCATGGTAATGATTTCATGAATGTGTTTATCATATTCTTGTTTCTCGTATTTCAAATATCACCTCCATACAAATCACATGAATGTAAATTATTTGATGTTTTCAGAAGACACGGTTTTTGATAATGAGATGGATTTCTATTATGACGAATGTTTATTTTTAGTTTAATCATAAATTATTAGTTTTAGGTGTAAACTCATACGAAAAAATGAAAATAAAATATTTAAAATGAACATGAGTTTTATTTGGATTCCTTTTTCTTACGAATTGGAAATCATCAAATAACTTCTCCCGCTATGGGGAGATCAGGGCAGTGTGACTTTTATTGACTAAAAGGCACATTGCCCCGCGCCCGAAGGCGCACTGTTCCTTCTTTTGGTCTTTATTTTCCGGGGCGGCGGACTATCTCTTTCGAACAACCGGCAGGCCCAGCAGGCGGTGACTCTGGCGTTTGCAACTTGGACTCCTTAAACACTCACTTGACAGATGGTGCCAAACAAAATATAACTACATCTGCAATCCCGTAATAGTTCGGCATAGGTATACTTGAATAGTGCACCCACATTTCGCCTGATATACCTAACTAAGTCACATGTAACAGGGGGTGTTTCTTAGAAATTCTTGATAGAAGAAACCACCAAAACCACGCGCTCAAAATCACGCTAGCACGGTGCAGACGCTGTCGTCATTATAATCACCTATCACACCTACCTTTGACTGTGAGGTAAATTTTTTGCTATAATTTTACTCAACCGATTTGAAAAAAATTACACCATTAAAAAGCTATATTATTACTGAGTAACATAGGCTATATAACATCACGCTATTGCCCACGGGAGCGGGGTAGTAACCAAAGAAGCGGGTGAAACCGCGCAGGGCAACTAATCCTTACTAATATTATAAAAGCGAAAGTGAGTTTGTTTGTTTGTTACCTCTTCACGCTTTAATGGCTAAACCGATTGTGATGAATTTTGGTACATAGATAGTTGGGAACCAGGAGACGGACATAGGCTAATTTTATATTTAGCTTTTTATTAAAAAAAAATGTGGGATGTGAGGGAGAAAGAGGGAAGAAAAGGGAAAACTTAGCGCTGCTATTACAAATCAATAAGGCGCAAGGGGAACTGCATTACTCCAAATATAACGCGGGCGAAGCCGCGGGCGAAAGCTAGTAATTCAATAAAAAATTAAGTACAAAAAACTGGCTAATGCTTGCAACTAAACCCGTTTTGTGGTCTGAAATAATCCTACGGTAACGTTATAAATGCAGTTTATGACACCCGGGAATATTGTATCTCTCCCGTATCTGCAATAAATTTTGGAATCGAATTAGTAATTCCGAAGATTACCCCTACAACCAAACTTTTCCTCTGTATAAATGGGCGACACCAAGGTAGTTGTGAAAGCGAGTTCTTTGGTAAAGTGAACGTTCTACGTATCTATCGTACCGGTGATCTCCACATTTTTAGTTCGTCCCGCCCTCTCCTTTGTGCGATTGCGATCAAAATCGAAATGGAAATCTCGATCAAAATCGCAATCACAGTCAAAATCGTGGTCGTGATCGTAATCGCCGTCGCCCCCGTGAACGTGATCATCATCGCCACCGTGATCGTGATCATCATCGTGATCGCAATCGTCACCGTTATAGCAATCGTGACCGAATTCGCAATCGCGATCGCAATCCTGATCGCCATCGTGATCATGGTCTACAGTTTGGTTTTACGAAGGGCAGGTCGACACCAGACGTGGGAGTAAAACACATCAGTGCCATTTTGAAGTCCTGGGAGCAATCCCAGGATGCCTTTGCCATTTTCTGTGATCTCTCAAAAGCGTTCGATTGCGTCGACCACAACACACTGCTCCGTAAATTACACCACTACGGAATTCGCTGACGAGCTGCTGATCTTGTTTTATCGTCTCTTTCAAACAGACAGCAAACAGTTAATGTCAGGAAGGACGTGCCCCTAGGTTCTATTCTCGGTCCTTTCCTGTTTCTTGTTTATGTAAATGACCTCCGTTTTATGATGGGCAAATTATCGAATATCATTTTATTTGCTAAAAAACTTCGTATTTTTTTAAAATAGATAGAAATAATCCGGATGTTGTACATGTTAACAAAAATCTAACCGCTCTATCGAAATGGTTCGCAACTAACAATCTCTTATTGAATGCGAACAAAACAAAGAGTCTAAAATTCGCCTTACCAAATGTACCACAATGTGATCTAAATTTAAATCTTGATGGCAAAAACTTGATGTTATAGCGGAAACTGTGTTCTTAGGGATGACTATCGATACAAAACTGCAATGGGGCGCGCACATTAGAACTCTTTCGGGTAGGCTCAGCTCAGCTGCATATGCAGTAAGGACAATAAGGCAGTTAACTGATGTAGACACAGCTAGGTTAATATAGATAGTTACGCTTACGTTCAGCTTATTTCCACAGTATCATGTCTTATGGCGTTCAGCTGTGGGGATCGGCAGCCGTCGATTTAGTTTTCTTATTACAATAGAGGGCAGGCCGCCTGATCTATAAAATTTGGTCCTCGGGAATCCCTCAGAGAGAAATGTAAAGAGATCGATATACTGATATCAGAGTCACTCACTTTATATCTAAGGCGCGTCGCCCATAAGACCTACAGTCGAGGCGCAGTCAGGGCGCGGGCGCGTTAGGCGCGTCGCCCACACGACATTTGTAAAGAAAATCTCGTTGGGCCGTGCCTCTTATGTGAGATTTTCTTTACATGAACTTCATCGTTATTTAATACATCTCTAAATTTATGTATGATATGGACTGACAAGAGTGTTGTCATTTGTTTTATCTGTCAATTTACCAATGTCTTAATTAGTATTTTAAATGAAGCGTCATTATATGTCCATAAAAATCGGCGAGTTTTCAAAATTTGAAGGGACTTCCATACTATAAATATACGCAGTAAACACGAAATTGTAATTCAGCCTAATAATACAGAAATCACACGAACAAGTTTACTAGTAAATCTTACGACCTTAGTTAATCTCCTGTCCGTCATTTAGAACCTTTAGATGAGACATATTTTTTGCGAATATTTAAATATAATAATATAAATAAGAAAAAATATAAATCTTCAAATAACTTTCCCGCTCTGGGCGGAGCGGGGGGGGGGGGAGTGTAAGACTTGTACTGACTAAATCCTTGGGTGGGTTTCAGTTCCTCCTACTGCCCTTTTTGTTCAGCTCTTTCGAACAACCCGCAACCACGACAGGCGGTGGCCCTGGCAGGCCCCTCTGCTTAAATAAATAAAATCGAAATACAAATAAATTCAAAACAATGTTTGTAAAAATCTACAGCTCTTTATGTAAGCGCTTTATATGAAAACTAGCAAATGGCCAAACGTTCACGTAGCGGAAACTTGAATTTCTCCGAAGTTTATGCATGCACTAATTTTATTCATACATACACAATTATACACAAATACACACTAATTTTTGGACACATCTCTTTTCTTCTAAAGTCTATAAATTAAAAAAAGTTCAACTAGGACAACGTTCGCCCAGCGGAATCAGTTTTTGGTAAATTTCTCGACAATGGCTGCGTGCACAATTTTTTTTTTTACCATACACAATAGGGTATTTTACTCTATATGAAAGAAATTCTAAAAATATACAATTCAGATAGCTTAGGCAACAAGCAATCAGAAAATGTTAAATTTAATTAATAAAACAACTGAATAAATTTTAAAATTGATTTCAAAGTTTTCACTTTTTTTAGTCTGTTGTTATAAAGCGAAACAGTGTCCGCCATGGTTATTACGTCATATGGTCATGGAAACAAAAAGTGACAACTGTCAACTGAGCAACTATTACTATTTTTGTATTATAAAACTTTACATTTACATTTTACATTTTATTTTTTATTAAAATAGTAGTAATAATACCATGGAAGAAATAAATACCACCATTATAATAATACCATAAACTATAGTGAAAAATACAACTAAACAGAAAGACTAATAACAGCGCATTTGTTTATAACCAACTGACGTCATGACCACAGAGTAACATGGCGTCAAGCGTTTTTGTGATTTTACGCGCGAAAATAGAAATTGTAAAATTGAAATGCAGTTTTATGGCACTTATCGATTGAATATTTTTTTTTTGTTTTTTTTGGTGGTGTACTAGGACCCTAGGATCAAAATGAGATAATTTTTAATAATGGGTGTAATACCGTATTATACGATGTCATACACTAAATATCTGCATAGTAAATATCTCTAAATTCAACAACATTCCGGTGCGCGAACGCACACGGCCTGTCGTCAATAGACGGACGGATGGTGAGCTACCCATTAGTCACCGACTATAGGCTCGTATCTACGGCGACCGGGAGTTGTTTCGCAGCGTCTGACACCCAGGGCGTCTCCCGTTCGGAGACGGTTCTCTCCCTCAAACACCCGGCCACTTCCTTTGCAAGCATGACACTGCTTCGCACAAGGTGACCGCTTTCCATTCCCTCTAGCTCCGAACCATGCACTGAACATCGCGGCCGCCGATCGCCTCTACGAGGTCATGGTGGTGCTCCGCCCAAGCTGGGCAGACAGCCACTGTGTGCTCCACCATGTCCTCCGGGCGAGCGTCACGATAGTGACACCCGGGCGTTTCCTACCGCCCCATTAAGTGTAGGAACCTCCTGAAACTTCCGTGAGGACCTGTGTCAGGCGGCAGGTGAGGACGCCATGGCGTCTCTTCAGCCATTCCTTAAAGAGGGGACTTACTGCCACTAATGTGGCGTGCCGGACGGTTTAGTCTTAGTGATATTCCTTTTTTATTTTAGATGTTTTTATTGCCTGTGGGGGAAATTGAACGAAATAACGAAAATGAACGATCTTTTGACAGCAGATTCACTATGGTTTCTTTATGTCAAATGCTCTAGCAGAGCTCAGAGCCGTCAAAAATTGAGAAATCAATGGCAAATATCACACAGTAAACAAAGTAAAGTTACAAATTAGGTTTATTGGATAATGTTAAATAATTTCTATTATTCGGTATTAAACACTCAGTTAACGTAATCATACACTACGAATCGAGTTCGATAGCCATTGTTATTGGCAGGCTTTGCGATGTCGCCTCCTAAGCAGCCCTGTAGTCTATTTCAGCTATGTGTTAAAAGTTCTATTGGTCTTATTAATTCAGCTTGCTATGTTATTGAAAAGGCGTACCCTGAGAATCAGTTTCACGAGTGTGAGAGAGAGGCATTTGATTTAAAATGCCAACTAATGACTATGCTGCCAGCCAGGTATATTTCTTTGTTTATACTCCTATTCTTATTGAAACCTTTCCTATTATTTTGCGTGTTTTAAAGCTTGTTGTCGAAATAAATTATAGTAATATATTAACATCCCTCACAGATGATGGTATGAAATTTTATTTATAATGTTTTGAATGTAATGTATACCATTGGTAATTTGAAGAACTTTATTGGACTGCTGTGATGCAATTCCCTGTCTAGTCAAAATATGACCCTTTTAGTAAGTTTCATACTGTCACTGAAAGTAAAATAATAGATTGTAAATAGTTGTATTCCAACCAATTGCAATTTATTCATTTAATTCCTAATAATAGTAAGAAATACGAAAATATTCAGAAATCTGCCTCCCGTGTTTAAAACAATTTAAAATTGGCACAGTTCCATAAATATTTTACAACTGTGTTGTTTCTGTGATAATGTGATTGTGCAATGCTGTATATTATGTTCCAAGGCCATAAAAATTGTATGGCAAGTACAAGCAGCTGCATTAATCGCTTACCCATTTCTCCTTATGTGGGAATGTACCAAAACAAACACAATAGTGCAGTTGTTTATACCCTGTTCATAATGTAACCTTTACTCACCTTGAAGTTTTAACAGATTTTATTTAAATAGATATCTGAGTCATAATGTGACTTGTTAGTATGGAGCATAACCATGCAGCATACAAAAATATTTAAATGAAGCTATTCATTTATATATTTTTGTATGCTGCATGGTTACTGTTTAATGTACTATTACTACGTATTTTACGGACATCCAGCAAAATTGAAATAAAAATGAGGTTTTGTATTTCCAAAGTTCAGCTAAGTGCCTAGACTCGAAAATCCAACAACTCAATAATATTTAGCTTTAGTTCAAACATCCTCATTCCTGCCCTTACTTAAATTTATTTGAGATTGGCGCAGCATGTCTTCCATATTCTATTCTTTGCTACAAATTCATCACACAGTCCATCCATATTTTCTTTGATCTTCTTCTACACACTCTTTAAAATTTTACATTACAAGATATTGTTTCAATTGTCTTAATAAAAGAACTGAATCCTTATCTCTGTTCACTATTCTTTTTGTGATAAAATTAAGATGAAGGTCAAATAAAACTACATTTTAGCCCTGTCATAAATTATCAAGTGCACAATAATATTCAGCAAATAAACTTCAACCTTAAGTTGAGATTACCTATCTACACAAAATAAGGAAAGTACAGCTAGAAAAATAAAGGAGGCAGATTTTGAACACTGTAACTAGTTGTCACTGTTAAAGTATTCTAAGGCTGGGTTGCACCATCTTACTTTAACATTAACAAACATCGAAAATTCAGTTAAAGTAATGGTTAGGCCAAAAATGAGTTGTACCATTTGACAAATAGTTAAATGACGTCATAACTTTAACCGTAACGGTAACCGATCACTTTTCGCTGGTTAGTGTTAGCGTTTGTGTTAAAGTAAGCGTCAACTGTCAAACGCGTTGAATAGACAAATCAATAAAAAGGTATAGTACGAGATCCGGCTGCAGAATCAGTGTACTCATCGAGTGTTTGCTGAAAACCAAATTTTTATACATATTCATGATTAGGAGAATTTATATCCACCAGGTTGCCTATCAAAATGTGGCCGCTAGTATTTTTAATTAAATTATTAATAATTCATAATACGTAAGAAATTTCATTGACTTTTTTTTTCAATGAAATGTCGTCTACTTTACGGCAACATCTATTTAATAAAGACTCTGAAAAATTATGGTTGCCGTTGCGCACCTGGCCGCACCTCTTCGCAGCCAGGTATACACAGGTATGAATTTGTTACATTTATACACCCACAACGTACATTTATAATTTATATATCAAATTAAAGCTATTTTTTTCTGTATATTATTATATACGGTTGCTTAATTAAATCTGGCCGCCAATAAGGGTTGCTGGCTAATAAATATAGTAAATATTAAAAGTAGAGTGAAAGAGAGCTAGCGCGTAACACCACTAGTCAGACGAGGATAGCGATTGCCAGCTGTCGGACGGTTTAAAGCCATTGCGCATGCGTCAGATGTTAGTGTTCTCAACCTCCGATTCAAACAATAGTAGGTACGACTCAAAATAATAAATACTCCAAAAGAAACGTCTTTCTTTTCTAAAATTATTAATAATTTAATTAAAAATACTAGCGGCCACATTTTGATAGGCAACCTGGTGGATATAAATTCTCCTAATCATGAATATGTGTAAAAATTTGGTTTTCAGCAAGCACTCGATGAGTACACTGATTCTGTAGCCGGATCTTAGACTAGTAGGTACTTTGTTTGAAAGCTTGCAAGCAAATTTTCGTCCATGTTTTTATTTTCTCCCACAGTGCACCAGAACCCGAAAGATTATTATACTAAAAATATTTCTAAGCTTCCTTGAGAAAAATATTTAAAATTAACCGACACCGAGCTAACATCAATAAAATGAAGTGACACCGATGACAGCGCAGAAACGAGTTTTTACGTTTTTTATGATTAGTATTGCCATATTTAAAAATGTTACCCGCGTCGAACTTGGGGTAAATCACGCCTCATTTGACTTGCAACACTTTTAACTTTAACAAAGCTAATGAATTCGCTGGTGCAACTCATTTTGCTGCAACTGTTAAAGGCAGCGTTACTGTTAGTGTTAAATTTGACACAAACCTTTACTATAACTTCTTCTGTGGCGCAACCCAGCCTAAATGTCAAGATTAGTTACTTTGACATTCAGAAAACTAATAATCAAAATATTTACTTGTTATTACATTTTTCAGGTTATTCGATGTCCTCTGTTCAGAAAGAACATGCTGTCTGTATCGCGGCGACCCTCGCATTCAGCTGCAAGTACTCACGCACCCCAACATGACAGTCTTCCGCAAATGCGACCTCGATAACGGCATACCCCAGCGCTTCTGGATAGCTACACTCTCCACCTTCAGACGCTTAGTCGTTCTCGATCTCAAGTTCATTTGCACTGACGAGATTCTCGAGGTCATCGGCGACAATTGCCCCTTACTCGAGGAAGTTAATATTGTCTCTAGAGTAGACATCTGCAAATCCCTTTTTAATGCTTCCGTTTTGATTAGGAACGTGTCTGATGCAGGTCTTTGTTTTATCACGAATTTGAAACAGTTAAGGATTTTGGCGATGGATCCCCCAAGGAACGAACGCGCTAATCGAATCGGGCGGTGCGTGTCTCAAGGCGGCATCATCATGTTGATCAGCGAGCTGCCCTACTTGGAGGAGCTACGCATCGAGTCCTGCGACATCGGCTCTACGTTAATCGGTAGCGCTATGGACATAGGGCCCTTGAGTCTCAGAAAAATAAATTGTCATTTCGCGTCAGCAGATGGTATTAGGAAATTAATCAAAATATGTCCATTCCTCAAAGAACTGTCGGTAACGCATTTATCGGAACATAACAAAGACGCTATTTTAGAACAGATTTCAATGAGCGAGTTAAGATTGAATAGGCTGGATCTTTCTTTCTTTTCCTTCTCGGATTCGATCCAGCGGCTTTTAACAGTCAAAGGCTGTTACCTCACACACTTCTCTCTGTGGGAGATAGACCACTCTCTGACCTTGGACGCGGTTATAGCACTAGGAAGGTGCTGTCCAAACTTGATCACACTCTGTTTAATGACGCAGTCAAAATGGTTGGTAATACCCAGGTTTTTTCGGCGGCCAAATAAAATATTCTCAGAACTTAGGAATTTAACAATAGGTAATGAAAATTTTTCCATAGAACAAATGCTGACATTTTTTGTTGAGTGTACAGATAATTTGCAAAGACTAGTTTTGAAATATCAAACAAAGACTAATATTGATGAAACATTATTGCATTTATTAGAGAAGGGACATTTTAGAAATATTAACTATTTGTGGTTGGATTGTACCTTAGAAGTATCAAGGCATGTGGTCAAAAGGATAATACAAATGTGCGAAAGGCTACAAATGTTCACAGTTGACTTTTCAGAGGAGATGACGGACGTACACAAGTACATTAATGAAAACAATTTGGATTTGAAGCTTGGTAGTTATTAGAATTTTCACTCTAACTGTATTTATTGTAATTAATTAATTAACTCGTAATAAATATACTATTTTTTACAATAAATTAGTTTGATTGTTCCCACACTGCTGAGAGAATCATGGAAGAAAACACAAAATGATGATTTCAAATAATAAAATAATTATATTGGGCATTTTTACAATATTTACAACTTCTTAAACAATACCGATACGCTAAGGAAAACAAGTTAGTAAATAACCTAACACGACAAAATAAATCATTATTTTTTGTGTAAAATTAGATTAAATACATATACCTACTTAAAATCTATGAACATAATTATCATAGTGCGATGATGTTATTTGGACATTAGAAAAACATTACCACTCTTGAAATTGATTTCTAAATAAACTTACTTAAATAAGGCAACACCAACCAATCACCTATTACCTACCCACCTAGTCAACTACCTAAAATTATAGGAATGATTTCACACTTTTCGATTATGTTTACGAAACATTTTAACAAACCTACATTGTGGACAGCAAAACGTTGAAAGTTTAAGCAACTTGATTCACATGTTAAACTTTTAGCCACATGTGCTAAAAAAATCGTTGATGATGAAGACAACAAAATGCTTGTATGAATACATTATTATGATAGGTATTACGTGCATATACCCCACACTAAACGACGGTCAAAAAAGTTTGACACTGATATTTCTGTCTCGCTCTCTCGAATGTCCTATTATAAAAACTGCACTAATCAATAAAGGCGCTTGTGTGTTTTTCTTTACTGAGCAGCGCACACAAGAATAATCCACAAAATGCAAATCCTATCAAACGGCAAACAAAATGTTGAAAAATGCTTTTTTAGATGATTCAAAGCTATCACGTTTAACGCTGACGTACATTAATGATTAACGATTTTCTCTGCCAAACAAACATACATTTAGGGGGAGTTAGAACGTTTAAAACTAATAACTGCCGAGAACTGCCTTACTCGTTATTTTGTCAGGCCTGCGTGGCATTTACGCGGCGTTATGTTCGCTGCCCAGCAAATATAATATATAATATAACGAATGGATGTTGTTATTAGGATTTAATATCATATTTTGCACTTGCAAGTATTAACCGCATGACATGTGCGTGATTAGTCATCACTTATTCTTGGAATTTGCAAGAGGAAACAATCTTATAAACTAAACATTAAAATTATACATTCACAAACAATAAATTACGATTTTATTGTACAAATTACATCCTAGTAGTCCATACGCTTTATAAAAATAAACTTCTGTCCATCACGTTTGCGTGTAAATGATTAATTTATTTCCTAATTACTTGATTAAATGCTTAGGGTAAATCATTCAGCTTTGCAGCAATTGGAAATCCATCAACCCTTCTCTTACGGCCCTTAGTTTCATCGTTTATAGCAAATGCCAAAAGAAAAGGTAAATATGTAATTCGTAAGATTTCATAAGATAATATTAGGACAAACTGCAAAAGTTTTACAATGGAGTAGTTCATTGTAACATCATGCAATTTTTATAAGTTTATATTTTGGTTGAGATCAGCAGCTGTAAGGTGACTATTTTAACACATTACAAATCATTTTTCGCGTTCTCTCATTGGCGCGACCCTCTGAGAAAATATCAAACCAGCTTTTCCACAGCCGTATGAGAAGGGTTAAACCTACACATAAACATCGAAACAATTTACAAGCACAAAACAGCTTGACAGAAAAAAAACATCACTTTCGTCACTCACTGTAAGAATTAAAAAAAACTGTAAACAACAGTCACTCAACGGCACTTATTCACAGAACTTATTTCTGTATCTTCTATAACCCTTTTCGTGTCAGATGGCCAGTGGGTCAGTGAGGCCAATCGTATGCTATGGCTCCTTCATCTCGACCGGAGGTTCCTTATCATTGTCCTTCTCGTCCTCATAGAACTCGTTCTTGGGCTCCACTATCTTGTCCGCCTCCTCTTGGCTGATCCTCACGTCGGGGTCCGGTTCGTCTTTGATTCTGTATTCTTCGGGAAAGAAGTCGCCTGTTGACGAATGATTTACTTTAATTTAGCATGATCAGCCTACACTGGAGGTGCTCGAGGCTCAATAATAACAGCCGCGCTTGTCTGAGTCTACGTGGACGGGCAACTACTCATTACATACTCTCTCAGAAAGCGTTCTTACATGTTCTCAGAAAGCGCGTTAAGCGCAACCGCTTTCCGGGCTTGGTAATAGAGTATTTTACTCTATATGAAAGAAATTTTAAAAATATACAATTCAGATAGCTTAGGCAACAAGCAGTCGGAAAATGTTAAATTTAGTTAATAAAATAACTAAATAAATTTTAAAATTGATTTCAAAGTTTTCACTTTTTTTAGTCTGTTGTTTTACTAATCGAAACAGTGTCCGCCATGATTACGTCATATGGTCATGTGAACAAAAAGTGACAACTGTCAACTGAGCAACTATTACTATTTTTGTATTAAAAAACTTTACATTTTAATTTTTATTGAAATAAGAGTAATACTACCATGGAAGAAATAAATACTACCATTTAATAATACTTTAAACTATAGTGAAAAATACAACTAAACAGAAAGACTAATAATAGCACATTTGTTTACATGACCAACCGACGTCATGACCACAGAGTAACATGGCGTCAAGCGTTTTTGTGATTTTACGCGCGGAAATAGAAATTGTAAAATTGAAATGCAGTTTTATGGCACTTATCGATTGAATATTTTTTTTTTGTTTTTTTTTTGGTGGTTTAATAAGACTCTAGGATCAAAATAACATACTTTTTAAAAATGGGTGTAATAGGTACCGTATTGTAGATCTTTGACAGTCGTTACAGGTAATCGGCCCAAAAGTCTGACAAACACGAATGGGTATCGTATTACCCAGTACTAAATGGGGTTGCTAAGGCACTCGGTCGTTTGATAAAATACCGAACGCAGGAATACTACGAATATTCAGGCTAATTATTGACATAATGCAATATTCAGGTAAGTGGCGGCGGGCGATCAAAATGGTGAAAAACATGTTCAAAGACTGCTGATTTTAAAACAAATAATAAATGAAAAGTTTACCTGGCACATGCGTCATCTGCACGGCTGGCGAGTGCTGGCACATCTTGAGGTTGTCGTACACATGCTTCGAGATCGCCTCCAAGTACTGCTTGCTGTTCGCGTTGTTTGTACTGCAACATTATACACAAACATTATGTTACAAGTCAGGAATGTTGTGGCAAAAGAGATCCCGCAGGAACTTGGCCAGTAGTAGAAAGGTATGGGCCAAGAGATAAAAATGTAGATACTACGGTACCTGTTAATTTCCGGATGCAATTGGAAGTCTGGCGCGAAGAACTCTAAATACTCTGTGTAGGGCAGTTCATTTGAAATGTTCTCGTCTACTAGCAATGACGTCTCGAAGGTCCAACACCGCGCCACGTTTCTTAGTGTGTAGCTGAAATGTAACGAATAACTAGTTAGTCAACTTATCACATCAAAATAATAATAGTTGCTGTCGGCACCTCACGTACGCAGCCGGGATGGTGCGGAGTCTCGCGGTATCGAACCAGAGCTACACGAACGCCTATTTTCCTACTCGGTTCAAAGGCGCGTACCACTCCTGGTATATCTTTGTACGGTCTTCAGCTGTAGTATTGAATCGTTTACTGTGGTTTTAGATCTATTTATACAATCCACTACTTTTATTTTTAAGTCCCCATCAAAAAAAGTCTGCTCATCATCATACACAGCCGGAATTCCAACGACTGCTGGTTTTAGGAGTTTGTTATGATTGACGCTAGTAGAGACCAGCCTCAACCATTAGGGTTTTTCCACCAATGGCAACAATGTCGTCTGCCCTTCTCGTTATCAAACGACCAACATGTCGTTCCCCAGTCCTTGGCCCCCGCTCGGTCATTTTTGCTCTACCTGTCATCCCGCGCCTTGCTAGCTGTCCTACCAAACTTCATTTAAGTTCCATAAAACTGATTCAAAAATATCGAAGACCTTTGTGTGTCTAAGGATTTTGATGTTAAGAACTCGATCTAGCAGCAATGTGTTATGGAGAGTAGGTATCCATGTTTCAGCATCGTACGTCATTGTGGACAAAAAACACTGGATACAGAGGCGGAAATTCAGAAATTGTGGAATTTTGCTAATATCAAAACATCGTTTTAATTGCTAATCCGTTGGTTGAACCAATAAAATTTGACCGATCTACAATTTTTTAATTCAGTTTTCTACTTATAACTACTAATCATACATTACAGTTTGACCTACCTTGACAGGAAATTAGTATCATCCTGCCTACATCTCAGCAAACAAAAAATAAAGTTGTTTCACACTCACCCTCCGCCACCCACAACTAACGTAGGCACATTCAAGTTCTTCACGAACTTAACGCACTCTCCGTGGCCGCGCGTGGACAGCGAGAAGCAGCCAAGCCTGTCGCCCGCCAGCGAGTCGGCGCCGCACTGCAGCACTATTGCCGTGGGCCGGTAGAACTCCATCACGTTCGAGATAACGGGCTTAAATACCTGGAATGAATAGAAAATGATTCAATAAACAACTAAATAATGCAGGGTGTGATTTAAGAATGGGATTTCTGCTGTAAGGAAATCTCTTTTTAGGAATTTACCTTAAAATTGTTGAATAGCCTTCAGAGGAGCAATAGGTAGCCTATGTTCCCACAACAGGGACACAGGGTTGCTCTCTCTAAGAGTTAGAGGGCTGTAACACAGCATTCAAGCCAGTGCAGGTTGCTGTCACGTCTTCAACTTTTGGTTATAGGATGTGCCACTTTCCTTACAAACATTACATTAATAAAAGCACTAATTCATAAAATTTGACGGCACGGTTGGCACAGTGGCTGAGCGACTGCTGCGCTGCGTGTCGCTTGTTCGACCCCCGCACGGAACAAATATTTGCATGGCCTACAAATAAGTGTTTCGGGTCTAGCAGTTTGGGGCAATATATTAATACAATTAAATATATAGATAGATAGAATGCACATCTGGGATAAAACCAGCTGTATGATCAATGTCAAATGCTATAACAAAAATGAACATTCTCATGTCAAATCGTTATTTTTCATTTGAGATTGACTTTCACAACAAAATATGAGCAGTGGAATTTTACATTAAAAAACCAACAATATCACAAACAAACTAACCTGCACATAACTCTGATCATCAATACCCTCTTTCAGGGGCACATTGACAGAGTAATATCTCCCACTTTCAGCCCCAATCTCATACATATCCCCAGTTCCAGGGAAGAAGTAGTTCCCATACTTGTGGAAACTGACAGTCATAACCCTGTCCGTGAGGTAGAAAGCTTCTTGAACACCGTCTCCGTGATGGACGTCAATATCTATGTATAAGACTCGAGGATGATATTTTAAGAGCTCTAGAATAGCTATGACTATGTCATTTACATAGCAGAAACCTGAAAAGAGAACAAACTTGTGGTTGAGTTGTGCTATTTTGTTGATAGATGGAGGGCAGAAGAAGGCTAAAGAAAAGATGGATGGATTGTGTAAGGAATGACATGAAGGAGAAAGGTGTAATGTTGCCATGACATCTGACAGGGGAGAATGAAAGAAGAAAATGTGTTACGCCGACCCCAAATTAAATGGGACAAGAGCAGGAAAATAATGATGTCGTATTTTTACATCACTTCTTGGCCACCAGTTTTGTTGCACCAGCCCATGAATCAACTTACGTAAAATAGAGTTTATGGGCTTATCTTGTTCTTATCGATGCATCTGCTGGGCTCCTCTAAAATCGAGCTGTGTTACTTGGGAGATTTTTGTCTCTTAATTTGTCATTTTACCAGCCATGATTCCTATAGACTATGTTCCATAATCCTATACTATATAATCCTATATGATTCATGGCTGGTAAAATGAAAACATACAAGATACTTTTCCCTGCCAGGTTGCTTAATGGGAGTCATGATTTTATCTAAATTATAATACTATACCTGAAGGTTCAAACTTCTTAGCGTGATGCAGTCCACCAGACCAGTTGATGGCAATGTCACATGCATTGTTGTTGAGCTTCATGGCACCCTCCAGTGAAGCCCCCGTATACATTGAACAGAAGTCAAATAGGCCTTCAAAGACGGGACAGTCATCACCAACATTGTAGTGGAGTAAGTCCTTGGAATAACCTGAAATAAAAATTGAGAGTTGAAGAATATTTAACCATTTCTTTACACAACTATAATAAAATTGGACGAAATTAGGCAGGCTTCATATAAAGATATCCCATGCCATTTCAATGTTAATAAATGATACAATGTATCCTACACTAAAACATTTGTAACATTCAAAATGTTTATACCACATTTTATGACAATAAATATTATTTACTGAGAAATGTACTAGGTGATTTTTAACAAGCAAACATTTTGACAAATTTTCTTGTAATGCTGTTCCTGAAGTTGTTATAGAATACTAGCTGCTAAGTCTGCCTTTTCCTGCATGATGCAATTTGTTTATAACTATTTTTCAAGCTTTTTAATTAACTGATATAGATATATCCTGCACCCAGATGTGACTACAGTCAGAGAATTGTTATATATTGATGTTAAACAACTGTTAATGCTCACTTACTTTGTATATTTTGAGGTGTTACATTTTGCAAGAATTCTATGTAGTCCTCACTGTGGAACCGACACATGTCGTGAGCACTTGCTCGGTACGGTTTGTATATTTGCATTTTTTTGTGCAAACCATAGTTCAGCACCAAACTATGCGTCACAGACAGTCTGTGGGGTTTCATAGGGTGCCCGGGCCCGTAGTGGAAATTTCCCACGTCCGCATTATAAAAATAAGCTACTTTATGTTGAGTCATAGTGGATGAACAAATACGTATTCCTTTAAAACCAAAATAATGCCCAAAACGACAGCAATGATCAACAAACGTTTGGTTAGTTCGATGTCACCGAGTAGCATTTTTCACTGTTTACGGCATTTCTATGATCCGATAAAATCAATTTTAGGGTAAAATTAAAACAATAAGCAGATAAAAAAAATCTTTTACACTGATAATTCGCAAGAAAATAAATAGAAATACACAGACACTGACAAACTTCCTTCCATGACGTTAATGATCAATGACATGACATTGACATAACAATAAATGTCAGTCAATTGCAAAAATGATTGCCAGCTAAAAACGATATTTTTGTTTTTTGCTAGGCCTTGATTGATTGAGCTTGATTCCCTTCTACAAAATAGTTAAAAATAAGGCAACAAAAAGGTAGCGCGCAAAATTCACTGATCTAGGAGGAATATGGAAATGTTAGTCTTCTTAAAGATTTTAAAACAGGTTGACAGCCACTGTAGTTTTAAGACCTGTCATTGATCGAAGGCAACTTTTTCGGGCCTTAAATATTCTTTCCCTCTCACTACTGTTTCCCCAAAATATCACACCAAATCTTAGTGAGAAACTGTGGTGAGGAAGCACCTAAACCATAATATGCTGTCACTATTGTATTTATGTTAACTTTTTTTGAAAGGGAATCAAGCTCAATCAATCTAGGCCTAGCAAAAAACAAAAAAAGAGTAATGTTCTGTTTTGTGTACGTAAAAAAGTATTTTTTCAACACTGTTACATGTTTGTTGAGTATATACACCTACTCTTCAAACATCTGTATGGTGTCAACAGTCAGAGTGATTTCACTCTGACTTAGTGCACCACTGACTTAGGTATATATATCTCAATGTAGTGCACAGACGGCGCGACGTATAACTACATGTACAAATATGGGTTAAAAACAGGGATGTAACGGAGGTAGTTTTATCGGACCTGAAATCGGAATCGGAGTTTTTAAATTTGGTTTATCGGAATCGGAATCGAAATCGGAGGCAGGGTCAGTTTGTTTAAGGACAAATAAAACATGGTTTTTAGTCAATTCTTTTCATTTTTACTTTTTATTATAAAATAAAAAACAACTGTGAAAAAAAATTGGCATAATTCCAAATAAACAAAAGATAAAATTAATGAATTTAAAGTTTAATTCTTCGAACCTGTTCGGCACAGGCCGTCGCGCGCCGCCCGCTTTGTTTCGTTCGACCTCCGATTAACATCCGATACGAAAGTATCGGACGGAACCGAAGTCGGAACCGAAAGTGTAATAATAATCGGAAGTTCCGACTTAACGGAACCGGAATCGAAGCTCCGTTACATAGACGTAAACATAGACCCTTCTTCTGGACTTAGTTGCAGTCAGGTAAAACTGAATTTACAGGAACGAGGTCATCAAGGATATGAAAAAGCATAAGCAAAAGCAGCAAGCAGAGTTGAATACCCACTGTTGTTGTTAGAGGAATATAATTTAGGCGATGACGACTTCCATAATGTTTGCTTCTGTGACTGGGTAAAAAAAGAGAATGAAGTTTATGAAGTAGTTGGGTAAATAATGACAGAAGAAGATTAGAGAGACTGTTGAGTGGTCTTCACTCAACAGTCTCTCTAATCTTCTTCTGCCATTTTTTTATAATTGTGATATTTTATCTCCTAAAATTCTTTTTTTAACCACACTGATTGTGTTAGCATTTGATTGTATTTAACATGAATAGTATTTTCACTTATTTATTCATACCTGTACGTGTTTTGTTATCAGTGCCCATCATTCTGACGTTCCATAAATGAGTAAAACATGTCACCTGTCTTGTATATAATTTAGGGCTGCCAGGTTGTATAATTCATGAAGATCATGGTATAATTGGATACAAAATAAGCATACATAATTCAGTTATAAACCTGGTTAATGGTATAATTGCGCGGAGACGCGACAGGAGTAGGAATCCGAAGCGGGTGGAGGCCGCCTGGACGCACAACATCGTCAACCGTCATACGGCTCGGGCCTCGGGGTGAGTCGCACAGGAATAGGAATCCGAATGTTTATGCTTTAGATGTAAAGTAAACTTGACGTGACTAACCCACTTATTTTAGAAAAAATGCAGTGCATTTCACTGTAATTCGTTATTTTATATATACACATACTAAGGTACCTATTCTAGCAGCTTAGGAGTTAGTACAGTACCCAAAAAAATTTACTAGATAATCAAGATCACAGAACATTTACATACCTACCTAATATTTTGATCAAATCCTGAAAAGAATTGATTTTGTATAATTTAGTGAAACAACACGCACTGAACCGAACGGTAGGTATAATAAATGTGAGTTCTACTGGCAGCCCTGTTATTATTGCCGGCTTAGTTCAGTCATCCGTCGTGTATAGGTTTTCGGCAAATTTCGAGATATTTTTCTTTTTTTTGTATACTTCGGTGACTTTTATCTACATCATAAATTAAAACCCAGGTAAGATGTACGCCAGCTTTTTCATGTTTTACTCAACTTTTTAAATTCTTCCACTCTAGACAAAATAACAGTTATGTAGGACAAATAGTTTGTGCATGCTGCCGGCCCGGCTGTGTATTTAGTTTATTTATTCCGTTACGTAACTCCTGGCGTCTATATTATTGAACAGTAGGATGTAGAAATATTTACTTTTAGATAATATGCATTGATCATTTGTAGAATGGTAGACTAAAATTAAATGAGTAGGTACTGTAACATCTTCTGTAAATACTATATTCGGGCAAATAAACACTTCTTTCTTTTTTTTCTGTAGCTGGTCACAGTGCAAATTTTAAAATGGAGGCATTTTGAGAAAAATACTTAAGTAATTCAATAAACTATTTGTCCATTATATTTCATGCACAGAAAATTGAAATAGATGACATTAGCATCTGGGCTTGAACCAAAACGACTTAACCCTTTCGCGGCCCAATCCAAATTATACCATATAACTCATATAACTCATATATGGACTCATACACTGTGTTCTGGGCAGCAAATGAGTTAAACGGCAAAAATAATGTTACTGGGGCAAGGAACGGTTTCAAAGAGCATATTAGATCTCTGATGAAAAACAATAGTGGTTTCAAGTGTGACTGTAAAATGTTAAATTAATTACTGGGTTAAGCAAAATGTTATTTGGTTTTTCTTTAGGAATTTCTCAGTTTTAGTCATGAAGTCTGGATTTGTGCCTGGTTGATAGCTGACCCCTTTTACATCGGACTTTTATATGTAACAGGTGAAATGTGGGTTTACTATTTGGTATACCTCTGCCATACGCAAAATACGCGCCTTAGACGTGGAGTTGTGGACACCAGCCCGTTATACAATACAATACAATACCTCTGCCTAACCCCTTTGGGGTCGACAGTTGTGATGTGTTTTTTTAAATCATTAATGAGTTGATACTCATGCATAGGTACATTTATTTATTCTAATTACAATTGTGTGGCTATCTACATAGGTCTGTTATGGTTTTCCCCCTGCAGATGTTTTGTCGTTTGATTTGGACACATTTTGGGGCACTGATTATGGGGAAGAAATATTAAAAAGTCTGTCATATCAAGTTTTTTAGTAATTTAGCATTGTTTTTATTTTTCTGCAAAAATTACCTATACCTGCCTTGTATATTTTATTTCAACCCTTATTGAACAAAAGACACACTGAATGGTTGTAGTAGACTTAAGTAGACAATAGATCAAAATAGGTTCTCACTAATAGGTTAGCTAAATATAACATTATTAACCAAGTCATATACTTTTATCAATAAATAATGGTGGTATTTAGAATCAGTTTACCAAATTATCCTAAGATCAGCATCCAAATGTAAAAGGCGAAAGCAAAGTAAAAATTGGCAGACCTGCTACCCTACCATGATGTCTTAAAGCAAAACTTATTCCACTAAGGGAAAGAGACAGAGCTATATGTATAGGGTGTCTAGCACCATCTCATTCCCTCAGTGGAATAAGAACTGCTATAAGATGTCATGGTAACCCTTCAGGTATTAACATTGGCTTGTCTTATAAATTACAGTCTCTAAATGATTGTGAAACTCACATCAAATTCCATTGTTCATATTGTGTAATCAAAAATCAAGCGAGCACAAAGACATACCCATAAAGTCACTTCTTTCTATTCTAGCTGCTTAGTTATTGGATTGCTTATAATCATAAAAAATACTGGTTAGGCATGAATTAGTACTGCATGACATAGTGATACAAAACACTGCCCTCACAGGGGTTGAACAAGATTTGATTGATACACTTTGCAATGCATTGAATCAAATGTTTGGATCTCAGGAATAGACATGTCAGTGTAAGATGAGAGCCACTACCTGGTATATATATTCAGACTGGACATGACAATGATGTTGATTTCAATACAGTTAATACACTTTCAGTGGATAGGAACTGGCTTTCCCACACTTCACTATGACTACACTCATACTATATTGTGTTTGTCAACTGAAGTTAGGTACAATTGGCTGCAGAAGTGCTTTCTCTGAGAAAATGAAATATTAGTTCACAATTTTTCTGTAACAGCAATAATATTGCCTTTAAGTGTTCTAATAAATATTTAAATCAATTGAGTGTATTTAGTAACATGAATATAAAAGTATTTGTTTTTTTTTGTTGTTTTAGTAGGTTCGTAAAATATATATATATATATACATCTAGGTTCATTTTGATGTTTTACTCATATTAAAGTATTCAATTTAGGTATCAGTAAAGTTACCCAAGTGAATAAATCAGCCTACCACATATTAATAGAATGAGGGGAGCTTATAAATCATTAATGGCCTGTTTACTTTTATTTATTTATCGAACTTTTATTGAAGTTACATGGAAATGTTTAAGACACAAAAACGACTTATTTCACAATCCAACAGTAACTCTGTCTCAAACACGACACTTTAGTTTGAAAAATTTAAATTGATAACTCTAAGAAAACAAAACATTTATTTCCTTACCTGTACCCTACCATCATTATATTGAAACTTGTAGTCGGAGTAGCACTTTATATAACCAGTAGCTGGCAGGTACACCACAGAGGCCATTCACTCGCCGCACACAACCATTGTCCGGCGCAACCAGACGAATAAAAAATATATATTTGTTTATGTGCTGTCCCAATTTTAAAGATGTCGCGAGTATTGAGATGTGCGATTCTTTTGTTAATAGCAGACGGCACTATGGTCAATTTTAGGGTGTTTGCGAGAACCATGTCCAGCATTGCGAAGAGTTTTGAAGTGCAGCATGTGGTGCCCGATGTCGTGTCCAAGGCGCCTACTGCGTGGGTGACCGTAAGTATTAAAACCCTTTTATTATATTTTAGTTATATGAATCCATCTGAAGTTTACTTGTTAAGTTCATAGTATAGGATTTAGTTTTGTATATTCTCATTCTGTATTGATTTTCGCATACCTAAATACTTTTTGAGAAAGTGTGGTAGTGGTCGACTGTCGATAGTAGGTGTGACCTAGTCACCTAGATTACCTTATTCACTTGTGTAGTTCTGAGCTGAACAATTCTGCGGGATTAAAAAAAATACGTAACGTAATAAATGTAAGGAGGTAGGTACCTAATGAACTAACTTCTCGTGGAGCCGATTTAGGCCGTGATCAAAAAGACTAGACATTGTTCATAGAAGCTTTTAAAAGATAATTTTGCAGTAACTTCGCTTCCGTCAAGTCTAGGGCAGCTGTCAAGTTCATACCTTAATCATCAAATATTCTTTACAATTTCAAGTCACATGAAGAAACATAATATTTTTTATTATGTACAATTGTACACCATATAAAGACATCCTTGGGATCTTTGGAACTTTGGGTTCTTTAGATTTGGATGAGCCGCTTATTTATTTTACCATATCAGTAATGTTATTTTATCTTTATAATAAAGAAACACTTCAACGCCAGAAGTATTAAAATCATGCATAATCCCACACATCTCTCAATAACATAAATTGACCATAGTAATTACGAAATTTAGTACTTAACAAAGCTGAAAGCTTGGCGTTTATAATGGGATATAGGCCCACATGATGCACCTCCGTAATGCTACAACACATACCCATTGTCGTTCACAGCAGAGTGAAAAAATTCGAGACGTACTTTTTTTTCAAAAGTAGGTAACTCAGGTACGTTAATTTATACAAATCAAATCAAATCATTTATTTCAATTAGACCATTACAGGCACTTTTGAATGTCAAGAAACAAAATTAATCTACAGTCCCGGTCACAAGGCATAATAACTTGTGAAAGTACTGTAGTTGCCCATTCCAAAGCGTTGATCTCTATGGAGAAGAATGGGCAAGAAACTCCATGGACACATCATTCGTGTTGAGATTATACAAATATGTGAGAACGATGTAGAAAGGTGTGCACATTAAGAGCGTCCAGAGTAAATAAAGAGCAAAATTCAATCTAAAATCTAAATAAATTAAAAATGACCGTGGTAGTTAAAAAATGACCAGTCCCAACTGACAGCGCCCGTTCACGAACAAGACGTATGGATCAGCCCCATTCAGCTCGACCATTTTGAAGGGAGCTAAATGACCCGACACACCCGCCACCATCAGCGAGACATTTAAGTGAGCATGACACTATTAACCACCAGGGCTTCGTCAAGTCAATTATAATACATAGCACTCACATATGGGCTTACAATTAAAAAAATATCGTATCATAATTTAAATAGTACCAATACAAATTAAATAGTTTAAATAACCAATACCATAACCAATACAACCAGTAACTAACCAAAAATAATAACCAATACAACCAGTAACCTATATAAATTAAATAGTTTAAATAGTAGTTTTGTAATTTTATGTTCACACAAAATCATCACTATCAGAAAATTCAAAACCAGAATCCATCATACTTGTCATCTCGACAAATAAGAAGACACTTAATTTTTTCTGCTAATTCTTTTCTACTATTTTTCGTCACATAAGGTCGAAATCCTGACAAATATGGATCTGAGGATATAATTGATGAGAACAATCTATTGATCAATCCAAAAACAGTATAGACAAACGAAATAAAGTTTTAAGTAAAAATTCAACATTTCTTGCGATTCAACGTTTTATCAATAAAAGCGGATAAACTTCTACCTGATAAGAAGACTCCCCACGAAGTCACCAAAGAGGCCTCAGATTAATCTGGTATATTTTTGAGACCTGACCTTCCAGACCTGTTATAAATGTCAATTGAAACAATGCAGTTTTGCTTTTACACACCGAACTGCAAAAAGCAATGAAATGGTGATTTTAAGAAACGGAAATCTGTCTTATCTATCCGTATGTCACAGCGATTTTTATTCCACATATAACACAAAAGTAACATGCAATTATGAAAAAAGGGAAAGCACTCTATACCATGTAGCTTAGTGAGGATTGAAAAGCAGATTTCTTAGAATGTAACTGTTTGGTGTCTGCCTGAGTGCCTGTAAACTCCTTATTAACTTATCTAACGACGAATTTTATTTTAAGGTGGCCAAAAAAACAGTTTTTTTTTTATAAGACGTCGCCCCACACTAAGAATTTCTCTTGTATCGTGGGTGCGTTTACAAACAATTAAACTCACATACACAAACAGCCAGACCCGAAACAGCTATATGTAGGTTATATGTAGGTCACATACATATTTGTACATACCGTGTGGGGATCGAATCCGCGACAAGCAGCGCAGCAGGCGATCGCTCGGCCACTGCGCCAACAGTGCCGACATCAGTTGTTTGGTAGAAATAACATAGAAAATTGAAACATAATAGCTCAAGCACTGGTGGATTGACGAACCGCAGCTAACTCGCATAAAGTTGACATAATATGACGGCACAGGAAATCTGCTAAATCTATTGTCTTAACTCTTCCGCTAGTCGATGTCCTTGTCCACACGATGTGATTAAATTAACATGGAGGGCAAGAAATCAGAATCCATAAGAGTTTCAAAGTTTGTAATACAACATACGATGTTTTATTGTATTGTTTAATTTAATTTTATACTTTGAAAATGATGCTTTTTATATTTGAGATAATGTTGTGTACACTTCTATATGAGAACCTAAGTATATTTTTATTTTTGATTGATTGGTGCATGTTAAATTTTTTCTGCCCTTCATATTAGGCTTTAAAACAGTGACTTCATATTTATGACTAGCTGTTCCTCGCGGTTTCACCTACGCTGCTCAGCACCTGTTGGTCGTAGCGTGATGTTATATAGCCTATAGCCTTCCTCAAGAAATGGACTATCCAACATTAAAAGAATTTTCCAATTCCAACCAGTAGTCCCTGAGATTAGCGCGTTCAAACAAACAAATAAACAAACAAACTCTTCAGCTTTATAATATTAGTATAGATTGTGTACTTTAAAATCGGTTCGGCCCAGTACAGCGACAATGACGTTGATTAGTCCTACGGAATTGCAGTTGTAATGCACTCGCTAGGGCCACAGTATAAAAATCGTATTTTAGACTGTGGCTAGGGCATTCTAATAAGTCCACGATCTCTCATTTTGCCAAGTTGTATTCACAGCGTGAGTTCTTTCAATTGTAAGACTAGGGCAATGACAAATTAACTTTGAATGTCGCCACAGATGTGCCATCAAATGATTATGACTTGTAATTATATGATACGTTATTTTGAACCAAAATACAAACCCTTATGGTCGGTAGCGTGTCATCTAATCTGCAGCAGTATATTGTCATTGCGTGCCCAATGTTCTGTCACGTGTAAATGATGGCACGCGTAGAACAGCCTAATGCAACGTGCTTTAGTTACTGAATAAGCTCTATCAATAAAAATATGCAATTAAGGTACGGAAATGGTGTTTTATGCATTTGCATTATACAAATGCATAAAATCCTATGTCTAGTAATAACATTACATTTGGCCATAATAACGCATTATTAACTCAATATACCGTGATGAATTGGTCACGTTAACACAGGTAAACAGAATAACAAGACATTAGTGTTCGCCGGATATGACGTACTGGACAAGTACTAAGATATAATGAGCAAGTGCTGTATACGGTACCGATTTTACTGTCTCTACCTAATGAAGGTTTTGATGCTTCCAGAAATTTCCGGTTGTGACTGGGAAAAGGTATTTTATGTTTTAAAGTGTAGGAAACCGGTGTCCTAAATTATCAAATACATATTTATGTAGGACGCTGTTTCTTTTTATGTATATGGCATAATATAAGTATATGTAGCCTGTAACGTTCCTGGGGAACAGATAGATGGCCCGGAGCCTGTGTCACAGCAATTGCAACTACCTGCGTCACGCTGTTTCATCTACGTCGACCGGGATAAAAATAGCTTATGTGTTAATCCAGGGTATAAGCTACAACATGCCAAATTTCATCCAAATCTGTTAAGACGTTGGAGCGTGAAGGAGAAACAAACATACGAACTTTCGCCTGCATAATATTAGTGTGATTAACAAAAGCTTTGTTAGTTTCTGGACGGGGTTATTTCAGTACCATAGAGGTTCCTCACTCAGAAAAGTAAACCATTATAGTGACTATGCACTTAAACCAACTACACAGAACGTAGCATCATCATACACAAAAAAATATACACAGTATTATAATTTCTTGCAAATAACAAAAGTGCAGATTTATTTATCTGGGATAAAAGTATCACAAAGATAAGAACCTTTTAGCAATTATGATGATGTACAGCACTTGTGTGTAATGATGTACTGAATTATCTCATATCCACCTCGTTAGTGTTAAACATATGTTTACAAAGGCCAAGTGTAGATTTAACTTCATTATCCCATTTGACTTGACTTGACTCATATATGATGATAAGAGTGTAATATATGATGTACTATTAGCTTTTGCCCGCGGCTTCGCTCGCGTTAAATTCGGGGTAACACAGTTCCCCTTTCCTGATTTGCAGGTACGTGCTACCTGTAGTTTTTACACTTGCGCCTTATTTATTGTAACAGCAAAGCTAAGTTTTCCCTTTTTTCCCACTTTCTCCCTCATATCTCACGTTTTTTTTTTTTTTAAATAAGATAATTTCTTCAAGTGACTGACACAGTAACAATAAAGTGAAATTTGTAATGATGACAGAATTATGCCAATTAAGCGATATATTATCAATTTGATTTAATTTGGCAGCTGACCCTGGACCTCAAACTGTTCAAATTGATACAATGTTTTCATTATTTGATTGCACAGTCAATTATTAAATAAAAACAAGTTCATGATTTTAGTCTACACATAATCATCAACATCACGCCTATAATTCCCGAAGAGTTAGGCAGCAGTGTACTTAATAGTGCCTACACTAACATTAATTTTGCCAGTTGTGTTTTTTTAAAGTCTCATGTCATAGGGGGTTTTGGTTTTTATTTATTTCCGTTTTGTTACAGGTAAAATATCCTAGTGGTGCGGAAGTGAAAGAAGGCAATGTTCTGACTCCCACTCTGGTGAAAGACATCCCTTCAATCTCTTGGGATGCCTCTCCCGACCAGTTGTACACCGTCACCATGACTGGTTAGTAATATGTCAAATACTTACCTTTTATTGACGTCATTGGGTAAGTGACTGTGATCTGTGGGCAGTGAGCAATGGGTAGCTCACCGTCCGTCCGTCTAGTGTCGACGGCGCGTGCGTTTTCCAAGCGTGCCTCAGAGAGATGTTAGTAAAGCAGAGGGCCATTGCCTGCTGTGATTGCGGGTTGTTCGACAGAGATACCGCGGCCCCGGAACACAAAGAAGGAACATGGGTTTTACGTCAGTACAAGTCTGATTGTTCCACAATCAAAATCAAACTATTTGATTTCACATAGCCCAACATGTGACGTTTTTGAAGATTTGAAGCACCTTTATTAAAATAAACACCATTTTATAAGTGTTTAGAACAGCTAAATTAGTTAAGGAACCTTCAATCTCGAAATGGTTTCGGAATGAGAATTCTTACTTGACATATTTAATAACAGCTAGAGTTGGAAAAAAATGTACAACTACTGACAGTTTCACACATTATTAAAACAATAAGTCATTAAAACAATGCTATGGGTACGATAATATAACATTAAGGTGTTTAAAACTAAAAACGGACATGCAAAAAGTGGAAAACAATAATATTTTTTAATTACAAAAAGTGTAAACGTAGGCGCAGTAGTACTATTTCTTACGCAATGGTTTTAACCACACAACCATATACACAGATAACGCAAGTATCACGATCTGTATGAAAAAAAGCGTGCCATTATTTGACTAACTTCTTATTTATTTAAACTTCATGTACAAATTGTACAATAGTGGTACACAATTACACATGCGGACTTAATATCATAAGACATAAGGCATTCTCTACCAGCCCACCTTTGGGTTAAATACGACAACTTTGTGATCGGGTACAAAAGTTATATTAAAAAATATATAACTACTAGCTGTGCCCAGCGGTTTCACCCGCTGCTCACTTAGGGGTATGAAAAATTGATGTTGGCCGATTCTCAGACCTACCCGATATGTACAAAAAATTTCGTTTAAATCGGTCCAGCCGTTTCAAAGGAGTATGGGAACGAATACTGTGACACGAGAATTTTATATATTAGATTTGTTTTCGAAAACGTATGATGCTAATATACACACAAATGAAATAAGCTTCTATGGCGTCAAAAGCACTATATTTAGTGATCTGACAACAGTTTTTACAATTTGATGATT
Organism: Ochropleura leucogaster; assembly: GCA_958449745.1. Taxonomy (NCBI): domain Eukaryota; kingdom Metazoa; phylum Arthropoda; class Insecta; order Lepidoptera; family Noctuidae; genus Ochropleura; species Ochropleura leucogaster. Next base: position 12,934,229 of record OY288220.1, on the reverse strand, counting down.
ATTCATTACAGTGTAATCAACTGATTTAAATAAACTGAAGTCGGATGTCGGTACACCGGTGCAGACTGAGCGCAAACGTTTCGAAAAGTTGCGGCTTACGACTTTTGTTCGTAAGACAGACACGCGAAGTAGACCGTTGCTCTTGCGTTATCTATGTCTATCTATATCTGGGTATTAGATAAACTGATATATATGAAACAGTAATGATAGTAGGTGCTTCTTATATTATAAGAATATAAGAGTAAAAGAAAAACATATTAATATATGTTTTACGAAATGGTACCGCAATAATGTCAATATTTTAAAACAGACTAATATTGAACAGTTATGCGACGTACGGGTGCTCGACAGCATAGAGTTTCTTGCAGTTTCTCTTGCATATGAAACGACCAACCAGAACCGTGCACTTTTTTCCACGTGTTTTAAGTGTTCATGTAAATCTATAAACAAAATTAAATATTTTCGTTTAATTTGAATATTTTCTTTAAAAAGCAGATTTTTTAACACGGTAGAAACTAAAATGAAAACAAATTAGCTGCGGTTGCAACCGTTAAATATTGTAGATGTTTAATTATGATATTTTGAGAAACGTCCAGTATGTTATGGAAATATCTTTCGTCAAACTTTACGGTTGTAGATATGGATAGATCTTATTATTATTAAAAACGGTTTTGTTGATTGATTGTTTTAATGGGTCTATTAGTTTAAATTAAACGCAAAATAATCTTATTGTGTTATTATAATAATTAGTTAATTTAATCCAAACATACGTATCGGTAATATTCTAATTGGATTTAATTTTATACACAATTGAATTATTGATTAGGTACCTATAGTAAATGTAATTTAATTTAATAGGAAATATTGATTTAACAACACAAAACACAGAGTACAGAAGCATACTTAACAATGCCATAATTGTTTCGCTGTGAACTTTCTGCCAGTGTTGATTCGGGCTTTAACTACATAGTTGCAGCGGTTTGGGAATAGACCATCGGAGTTGTTCCAAAAAATCGGCGAGTCTGACTCGCGCAACCGAGAACCGAGGGTTTCGTAAAAACATGTGTTATAAACAACCATATATTTTGACTGCGTAGACTTAGAGGGTTCATTTATTCAGAGCACAAAGGACCATAGGTTTGAATAAATGGTTTTAATTGCAGCTACATACTACACTAATATACATCTACGCGTTCCCGGGATAAAGGGTCTTGACAGACAGACGGACAACAAAGTTCCAGTAAAATATCAGTTTTTCCTTTTTACCGTACCGTTTTTTAACGTACCGTAAAAAGAGTGAAAGGATGTACAGTATTAAATAATTTGTTTAAACTCGGTGAACATGATATTTTGCATGCAAGATAATAACGATACAGAATAATTCTAACATGTTCAGCCGCATATCGTGGCGTACAAATTGGAAGGAAGAGATGGTGCAAAAACGGTGATAATATTTTTTTAAGTATATAAAATAATTTGGGTACTTATTATTCGTTGAAGATTATATATCATTACAATAGCAGTAATGCTAACTTTATATAATAGGTACAGGTGGAGGATTGGTTCTGTTTATGAGAATAAGTGTTGAAGTGTATATAAAAAAGTACATAACTACTTTGATGCTTTCAAGGTTAAGCTACTCGGATTTCATTAGGTGTTCCGTTTGAGGTTGTAAACTCAGAAATTGTTTAGTTAGGAATTGAAACAATAAATTATTATATATATAAAAAAATTGAAACTTAAATTAATTCATTGACTTTTCAGCATAATCAGCATAACACTACCCCACTGCTGACACAGGCCACCTCTCTAATAAAGGCGTAATGGTATAATGATCATAGTTATTGTAATCTGAAGATGCAGATTACAATAATACCAATTATTGTATGTTTTTTGATGCAGATTACAAAAACTTTAGGTAAATATCTGACCTGATATTTACCTAAAAATACACAAACATTTTGCCAATTATTTTAAAGTAGTAGGACACTTATATTTTCTAGATCTACCTTATTAGCATTTCAGTTTGTAATGTCCCACTTGGACGTCCTGGAGTTCCATGTTGCATGTAGCATTACATACAACATGGAACTCGAGGATGTCTTCCGTAAGGGAATAGGAGAGATTGCCATCAAACCATCGGAGGCTGTATTGATGACTAGTAGGTACATAGAGGAGTGTTACACTAGGCTACAATTCAGTAGCAATTGTGTCGAATGGCAGCTGCTTAGTACACCCACACCACATCGAATTCTAGAGATCTGTTGAGAATTCCTTAATGAGACTTAAAAGTCTAGACCCAAATAGAATTCAAAAACCTGACCTAACCTAACCACACATCTATATTTCAGACCCCGACGCACCTTCCCGACAGGAGCCGAAGTTCCGCGAATGGCACCACTGGCTGGTCGGAAACGTTCCCGGCAACAACATCGCGGCCGGCGAGACCCTGTCGCAGTACGTTGGCTCCGGGCCGCCCCCAGGCACTGGTCTGCACAGATACGTGTTCCTTGTCTACAAGCAGCCCTGCAAGCTGGACTTCGATGAGCCTAGGCTTACTGACAGGTTAGTATCCAATCCGTGTTATATACTACATTAAAAATCATCACCTGCTAGCCAACTAAATATTGTTGGAATCGGCTTCCAATCTAACCGGATGCTCCTGAATACCAGTAATTTACATGGAGCGACTGTCCATCTGACCTCCACAACTCAGTACTGGATAGTACGATATCCATTGGTAAGACTGTTTGTAAGACTTTCCCGCTGTAACGACTGTCCTGGGTTTAACACAGGATAACTTTTTATCCCAGTACTATCATGTAGTAAAGTTACCGACTAGGATTTATGTCGGTAGCCCCCTTTTTGCCATCATCATTTGGCTAGCCTTTTCCAACTATGTTAGGATCTGCGTTCAGAATCTAGTTATTGGCTAATACAATACCCCTTGTTACCCATTCTAGGTACTCAATATTATTAAAGGTGAAGAATACAATGCGCTTATTTCCGTGGGTCTGGTTCGATCCCCCGGTTAGGAAAGTATAGTAGTAGGGTTGGGGAGGTAAGAAATGATCAAAAGCAGCTACGGCACAATATGAGCTCGGTGAATAATCTTGATAAGAATTTTTGAGCCCAGGCCAGTTAATAATAAAGACATTTTTACGACAAAATAGTTAGTAGTACAGTCGATATTTAATTAAACGAAATATGGTGTGAAGAGATCGTAGCTACTGAGACCAGTCTACTGAGGCATCTAAACTTTCACAATTATACGTTTTCCAGGTCTGGCGCTAATCGTGGAGGATTCTCTATTGCCAAGTTCGCCAAGAAGTACAACTTGGGCGACCCGATTGCGGGCAACTTCTACCAAGCGGAGTTTGACGACTACGTGCCCCTTCTTTACAAGCAACTCGGCGAATAAGCGATTTCCATCGTGTTCATAATAATATGATATAGTACTAACAACCACAGAGGAAATAAAAAATGGAGTAATCAAATAGGGGTTTGTTCATATACGCAGATAAAAATTAAATATAAGTTTAAACGTATGGTTAAACTATCTTTTATCACGACTTAACTTTATACAGCGTTGATAAATAAGGCTTATTTTATAAAGCTCAAAAAGCTAACGGAAAATGGAAATAACAAAATGTGTTACAACTATGCTCACCTAAAATAAAACCGTAAAAATGATACTGCTTTGGAATAAAGAAAAGGCAGTTTAGTGATAAGAGTAGTTAAACAATATGTAATAAATCAGTAAGGCTATTTGATTGGGCTATTGCTGCTTATCTGTGTAGTAATCCGGAGGGCTTTGACAATGCTATTACGTCGACGGCTGCGACGACAGAAACATAAAAAATGAATAATTTCAACAACATTTCGGCGGGAAACTAAAGAACTATAATAAATGTATCAATATGAGATTGTCAACTCTACACCAAATTTTGAGCTGGTTCGATTTATATAGTCATCGACACGCTAAAAGAATGTACAAGCTTTGACATATCGATGCATTTTCTTGACAAGAAGCTCCCCCTAGAACTGCCTACTTGAAGTGATTATACTGTAAATCATATTGGAAAAAGCGATTTCCACTTGTTTTAGTCCTAAGGACTTGGCTGATCTGTTTATTTTTTTAAGGCTTTTAAATTTGCATCTCCTTTCGGTTACTCCATTTATTTTCTTCTCCGTGTACTAACAACTTACTCTGGTATAATTACCTTTGTTAGTAGGAGTTAATATACCTTGATTTGGGAATTATTGAGTATTATCAGACAATAAAGTTAAGAGTTTGCTTCATTATTAAAGTTTAAAAAAGTTTAAAAGCTTATTCATTAAAGTAAGAGTCGTATTTAGATTGTTTGCATTTATTGTTTTTAACAATTTTTGTATACATTTTCATCAGATATCAGTTTTAGAGATTGTTTTGCCGACTTAAGAATGTGTCTATGGTCGGTTTTATAATTCCACATTTGCATGTATACATATTTTATTCAGAACTTCAACGTTTAGTGCTTTTACCAATGTACATAATTGAAACGGTTCATTTCAACCTTGTAATATTCCGTTAGCTAGTATTTATACCTTTTTTACTATACAATCGTGGGCCGTTCATCAGTATTTTTTTATCAACTATGTTGTTACTATTTGCGCCTGCCTAAAGAAAACTAATAAAATAATCTGTTAAATTTGTGAATAAAAGCGATATTGCAGGAATAGGCAGGGCTTATGCAAAAAGTTTCAAAATTGTCATTACTTTTTTATCCCAGTTTTAATCATAATAATCGACCAAGGCAAAATCATTCTACGCGCTATTGCCACGCGTGTTTAGGGACAATTTCCTATATTACCTTGGTCGAGCTCCTTTTTAAGGATATTGTCTTATCATATCATCCAATACGACTGGAGCATTAATAATGAGTAGGTATGTAAGTGCAAGTTTTATGTATAGATGATTCTAAATTGTCTTCTAAGGGTTATTATAGTGGTGTACACTGTATCCGTTGTTTTATTATTTGATCACCCACATGAATGAGAGCAATTGGTCTTTGGCGCACGCCTAAGGCTGTATGACAGTAAATGTATATTTACCGTCGTAAAAATCTGTATTAAACGAAGTGGTTTCATCGAGTGCGATTGCGAGCTCGTTTTCGCACTTGTTGCATATGCAGACGTATACATAAACATATACCCGGATCTATTTCAAAAATTCAAAACTACATATTTTACTGCAAAACATTTTTGAAGTTATACTTCTTTTGGCGCGATGGAGAAAAATGATGAGAGTGTATTTAGCCAGCGACATCGTGAAGTTAGTTCTAGGTGGCATGAAAATCGATAACTATGTTGAAGTTGTATATTCTAGTATTTTTATATTTAGAACACGTCATCATCTGCCCATCTGTCCAGTCTAACCGGATGCAGCTGAATATCAGTATTTTACATGGAGCGACTATTTAGAACACGTTTTTCATAATAAATAAATATTATTTTGGTGTTCTTATTAAATTAATTTCACATTCCACGCATCCCTTGCGGAGGTTTGGAAATGGATGGATAACCACAGGGGGCCAGGTTAAGCAACCTTTGCCAAGTTTTGGATATGGATGGGTTACCACACGGGGATAGGTTAAGCAACCCTTGCCGAGGTTTGGAAATGGATGGGTTTCCACACGGAGCCAGGTTAAGCAACCTTTGCCAAGGTTTCGAAATGGATGGGTTACCACACGGGGACAGGTTAAGTAACCCTTTCCGAGGTTTGGAAATGGATGGGTTACCACAGATAGCCAGTAATAGAGTTTTTATTCAAAGTGCCTTCGATCCTCGAATTCATAAACGATGATGAACACAAAAACGAAAACGATGCCCTTTTGGTAAGTCCACAATGAAACAGTATAATGATGTTTTCAATGACATATTTAGTTCCTATCACAATCTGATCGTTTCTGCATACTACTTTTACAAAATAATGTCGATGTTTCACATCTGCCAGGCGTCCCGCGACGGCTCACATTCTTTTGATTAATTTTTAGGGTTCCGTAGTCAACTAGGAACCCTTATAGTTTCGCCATGTCTGTCTGTCCGTCCGTCCGTCCGTCCGTCCTCGCTTAATCTCTGTGACCGTTTGCACTAGAAAGCTGAAATTTGGTACCAATATGTATATCAATCACGCCGACCAAGTGGTAAAATAAAAATTGGAAAAAAATGTTTTATTAGGGTAGCCACCGTATATGTAAAGGGGGAAGTGATTTTTTTTTTAATTTCAACCCTAACGTGTGATATATTGTTGGAAAGGTATTTAAAAATGAATAGGGGTTTACTAAAATCATTTTTTGATAATGTCTATAATTTCGGAAATAATCGCTTCAAAAGTAAAAAACAATGTGTCCCCCCCCCTCTAACTTTTGAACCATAAGTTTAGAAAATATGAAAATAATCTGAAAAGTAGAACTTTATAAGGACTTTCTATGAAAATTATTTTAAACTTGATTGACATAACAGTTTTTGTACAAAAAAAAAGTTGTACAAAATAATTTCTGGACTAAGTTTGTTCCCATACTTGGATAATAATAAAATACAATTCCCTAGTGTTCAACGTCAAACAAATAATAAACTCATAAGTGGGAACACTTATTGTGACGGACGGGAAACTACGGAACCCTACACTGAGCGTGGCCCGACACGCTCTTGGCCGGTTTTTATATTTATCGTTAATCACTACAGCATTTTAGTTATTTTTTTTTCTATACGCCAAAGAAGTATAACTTCTAACGCGTGTACATAAGTACACACACCCCTTTTTTTATAACAGATTTTTCATTTTATTTTATCTGTAACTAGGTACAAGCACGTGATTAGCGTTTTAAGTGCTCGCAAATTCGGGTGCAGTTATCTCTACAACTGAAGCTGAATTTTCACTCGAATATCCAATCCATCATATATGTAAGATAGTGATTAACTTATCTAATCTTAACTTCGCTTTGATCATGACAGGGAATTACTCGTTAGTATCCGCGATGTCTGACAAGTGCTTATAGAAGAAGAAAACGTGTTACCTACGGGGACCCCAAGTAGGATGGGACAAAGCCAAGGGTTTATAATGAGATGGCCTGCTCCGAGTGTAAATTATATCAAAATCAATTTATTCGCATAATCCTTACTAATATTATAAAAGCGAAAGTGAGTTTGTTTGTTTGTTACCTCTTCACACTTAATGGCTAAATCGATTTTGATGAATTTTGGTACAGAGATAGTGGGGAATTAGGAGACGGACGTAGGCTAATACTTTTCTGAAAAAAGTGGTGAAAAAGGGAAAACTTAGCGTTGCTATTACAAATCAATAAGGCGCAAGGGGAACTTTGTTACCCCGAATTTAACGCGGGCATAAGCTATCATGGTGTCCGTTATGCTAGCGTACCCCAGAGCTAGATCGAGTTGGTTACTATGCCAATAAACTCTGTGTAAATACTGCCTAATTAGTGTAAAAATAAAAAAAACTCTTCCTCTTTAGTCTAGGAGATAAACACCACTTTCAATGGGTACGCTAGCGTCACGATCAAGCTAGCGTACCCATGGCCGTACTCGAAAACGGCTAATTGAAAAGCAACAGAGTTTACACACAAAAACTCTGTACAAATACTGCTCCCGCTATGCAAAATTTCATAACGATTACTCTTGTAGGAACGGAGATATTGCACAAGACTTTTCAATGACCTTCAAAGCGGGCGTTATGGCAGCGTACACATCATAGTTCTTATAGAAACGGAACTTTTTTTAAAATAAATGCTATATGTATAAATAGTGTGTGAAATTCTGACTCTATTAGTGTAAATACTTTATGCGAATTCGCACTGGAATATATAAAAAATCTATGTTAATTTCTGTTCATAGTACAGGTACAGATATGCTCAAAAGTTATTTAACATTTTTTTTTAATACAGTAGTAAAACTCAAACGTGATGAAATACTAAACTAGGAGGATATTCACTTCATTAATTGGTAGATATAGTTCTCACTGAAAATGAAACAATTGGAAAAAATCAAATAAATAGTTGAAAAAAGAAGTTAAAGAAGTGCAAGTGCGAGGGAGAAAGTATTATAGTCTACTTCACAATAGCATTGCACATGTTCCATTCCACACAAACCAACTTTTACAGTCAATTAGTACATAAGAAGGTAATCATTTTAATTAATAACGAAAATATTTATATCAAACCACACCTACCAAACTTATATTAGAAAATAACGCTATATTTATTTATTTATCCAACGCTTTATAATTTCACTACCTACTAATTCATTTTGTTCGCAACTGTACGTCAATACATTTGTTCCTAGAACTTAACATAAATGTTTTGATTATTTCACTGCGAATTCGCATAAAGTATTTACACTAATAGAGTCAGAATTTCACACACTATTTATACATATAGCATTTATTTTAAAAAAAGTTCCGTTTCTATAAGAACTATGATGTGTACGCTGCCATAACGCCCGCTTTGAAGGTCATTGAAAAGTCTTGTGCAATATCTCCGTTCCTACAAGAGTAATCGTTATGAAATTTTGCATAGCGGGAGCAGTATTTGTACAGAGTTTTTGTGTGTAAACTCTGTTGCTTTTCAATTAGCCGTTTTCGAGTACGGCCATGGGTACGCTAGCTTGATCGTGACGGTAGCGTACCCATTGAAAGTGGTGTTTATCTCCTAGACTAAAGAGGAAGAGTTTTTTTTATTTTTACACTAATTAGGCAGTATTTACACAGAGTTTATTGGCATAGTAACCAACTCGATCTAGCTCTGGGGTACGCTAGCATAACGGACACGCTATCATGTAGATACATGGTACATGAATGTTATATTGCATAATATTAAAATAAGGATGCTCATATATCAGTCCTATCTATCAGTTCATCCATCAGTCTGTATCTATTGCGATGTAGGTAACTGACAGACAGACAGCAAAACTTCCGCATTCGGTATTCGCATATTGCAACATCAATATCAATATCTACCAGTTTTTCATTTCTTTATCAAAACAAAAGATAATCTAGAATACATAAAGGTACACAAGTGAACAAATAGCTCAATTTCGTCACAATACATTTATTAATATTTAAATATCAATATGAGCCGGTTGTGTCTGTTGCTTGTTCTTGCGTGTGTAAATAGTTATGTCGCTTGTCAAGGTGTATCCAGTTCGGCCTATTTGGAACATGAGATAATCCCAGATGTGTTGTCCGTTGTACCTGCGGGATACTTGACTGTAAGTTATAAAACAATCACGTCTATTATCGTTAATGTATTTTTAGTAAGAACATGGATGTGGCGATAGATCAGGATCATAAAATGATATCTATGGTCAGGATCGTAGCCGGTGCCGTTCTGTGATTTCTGCCTACCCCCATGGAAAAAAGGGCTGAGTTAACGTAAGTGGATTAGTAAATAAAACTAAAGCCTTTATCTAAATAACACCAAAATGTAATGGAAGAGGGATTAGACGTCGAAACACTGGTTTAGTGTTGGGCTCAGTGCTAACTTTAATGCGTTGGAAAAATCTTTTGAATTTAAATTATTTTCATCGTACTTCAGAGTGGGATAGATTTGAAGCTATAAGTACGTCCTCTATAGCTCCATTTCTAAATTCTATTTCAATCCACACGAATTGACCTACTCATAAGTACTTAATCTTAAGTCGTCGGTCCACCTTACCCACCTTGCGAGGACTGGGTACTGTAAAGTTGATTAAATATGGAATTAATAAAAAAAGATAGAAGAGTATGGCTTAAGAAGTGAGTGACATGTAGGTATTGCTGAAATTTTAAATTAAAATATAATTTTAAAGTTATTTTATGTGTTTTAAATAGAATATAATATTATATATTTAATATTGTTTGTTGTGTAATTTGGTAGTACCTACCTACAGTCGTGTAGGTACTACCAAATCCTAACAATACTTACCTGTACTCAATTTTAGTCACCTTATCGCCATTTGCTTATTCCGAAAAATGTTGGCTCAATACATCATGATTCATGACACACCTTTTATCCCCGCTGGGTTAGGCAGAGGTGTACGTAATGCTTAGTATCCACATTTCTCTAGTTATGTTTAAATCCCATTTAAAAGAGGGCGTGACTATTTCCAACAACTGGGTACAAATTCTGACTCCATGTTCCAATTCTGAATACAACGATTGTGGAGTCACTGTCATGTGACTAAGTATACCATTTCGGTTGCATTCCTGTATATTATAATCAATGACTATGCAGGTCCTGCACCCCAGCGGCGCTGTAGTTGAGGAAGGAAATGTGCTGACTCCAACCGAGGTGAAAGACATCCCTTTCGTCTCGTGGGATGCCTCCCCTGATCAATTTTACACATTGGCGATGGCTGGTAAGTATTGTGCCGAATTACTCTTTGGTTACCCTTCCGAGAAGTGGTGTCGGCCTTCTTAATCCAACAGAGATGTGTTGTCAACAAACCTAAAAACGTAACCAAAAGAAAACATCCAGCGGTTTCTAAGAAAACTTCAACTATATCACTCGAACTTGTATATCTATTGGGTTGGTTAACTGAACTTACAAACCACTAATCCATGCCCCACCTGACGTGGTAGGCCTCTGGCGAGCTGTACGTACGCCCGCCGTAGCGATGGCGGATTAGTATTATGTTGGACCTAAATGATTCATTGCTTCACATGAACAAACCGGTGCCAAACTCTTCGCGAAATTTTGGGCTGACTCAATTTAGCTTGTAATCGACGCTAACAAGAAGGAAATTTTAAATGTATTGTCCCAGCAAGCTGAAACTGAAATAAAAATTCCAGATCCTGATGCGCCTTCTCGCGCGTCGCCAACAGCACGCAAATGGTTACACTGGTTGGTTAGCAACATTCCTGGCACAGACGTCAATTCAGGGGAGTCTATCGCTGAGTACGTCGGCGCCGGACCCTCTCAGAACAGCGACCTGCATAGATATGTTTTTCTAGTGTACCAGCAACCTTCCGAACTGGAGTTTGATGAACCTAGACTTACTAACAGGTCAGTATAAGGCAGACTGATAATATATTGTTCAATACCTTGTGCACGATTTCCACAACTGAGAGCATTTGTGGTACTTTAAGTATTGATATGTCTGCTATCCTTTTAGAATTCCAAATCTACTTTATCTGAATACGTTGAATAAACAAATACTAAGTGTACGTCAGACATTCAATACAGGTATTCAACTATTTCCAGGTCAGGGGAAAACCGTGAACTTTTCTCAATTGGCGATTTCGCCGATAAGTACGGTTTGGGTGACCCGATCGCCGGCAACTTCTACCAAGCTGAATGGGACGAATATGTGCCGATCTTGTACGAACAACTTGGCATTTAAGCTAAGACTGCTGGTATACGTAAAAAACATGATCATGATAGTAGAACTGGTTCCATTCATTCGAAATGTTGAATAAACTTATTTTCTGTCAAAAATAGCTTAATTTACTTACAGATCCTGTGTGAAGTGGTGATCGTGAATTATGTAAACAATTATTCCTTTTCTGTCTACCTACACGAGCCTTAACCTAACCCTAAGCCTAACTTTTCTAAGACAACGCAACCCACCCTGGCGGCTTCTTATGGTACTTGTGTGCATGTGATCTACATGTGTGTACTGGTTCAGATACTAATAACCATATGGTTACATAGAGTGAAAAGTTACAACCTCACTGCAAGAAACTCAGCGTCAACTACATGCCACCTGCACTGCACTGCTTTGACAGAAGATAAATCTATTCTTAGTATAATAGAAATAAATTAAAAAATACGACATTCGAAGATACAGTTAGTTTTTAGTAGGTATTTGAATTTACTAACCATAAAAATCAAGCGGACTTTAAGTAAAATTTGAAAAGTAGGATTGCCTATCCAGACGGGCAGAGGTTTTCCTTAATAAGTTCAGCACACGAACAAAGATACATATTTTTTTATGAATGGCTCGCAGTTCAACCTATGAGTTTGTCGTCGTAACCGGGCAATTCCTGTGGATGCCTTGAGAGTAAGGCCGCCCGCCAGACCAAAAAACTTAAAACTAAGCTACTACACGCTACCCCTCCCCCCCCCCCTGGGGGGCGAACCTCGATTTGGGGGAGGGAGAGGGATTTTCGCTGGGGGAGGACAGCAAAAGGACAGGCTGCATCTGAATGATTTCAAAGAGCTATAGTGAGCGTGCAGCGACTTAATAATAGACGAACAGCCGCGACTGTCTGCTATCAGGGGAAGAGAAGGACCTCTAGATGGATGTTGCATCACTTTTCTGCTATCACGAAAATCACTGAATCAATCATCACGAAATGTCAGAAACTTTTTTTTATTAATTTTGCATGGGGGATCCTTTTAGGACGACCTCTTTCCTAAAATGCTCCTTACTAAGAAGAGATTTTGCACTCCCTAAGACAGGTTGGCAAAGTTTGAATGGGAGAACACGTTTGAATTCTTTGGCTGGATTTTTTCTGATAAAACTACTAGGCTTGCATGAATTCACGGTGGTATATGTTCCAACAGTTTAGTCTATAGGTACCTATTTACAAGTTTTGGATGCAAGTTATATACTTTTATCCCGGTCTACGCGCAGACAGCTGGGAGCAGCTAATTAGTTTATAAAGTTTCCACTTACTGACAAAGGTCTTCTATCCATGAATAGGTGTGACCACGATCCTTCTGCTGTTGGCCAGATGTCAGATTAATGATCTTCGATTTTCTGGTGTTAAGAAGTCATGCTGGTATCGGTGTCAGTTGAGAGCAAGGTGACATTGTTAATACACAAAGTAACTTATCTAATGTTTATGTCAAAAATAACAATTTATCACCAAAAAAGCTCGTAAAAAGATAGAATTAAGAAGCTAACAAACAGATAATTTTAAGATTCAGCCCACTTTTTGTATTATTGCCTGGCTGTCAAGATGAGTCGGTTGTGTTTGTTAATCGTTGTGGCTTTAGTGAATGGTTTTGTATCAGCTCAGTACTATGGAACGAATGAAAAGCAGGCATTTTTAAACAGTAAGATTATTCCTGATGTGTTGGACGTTGTGCCGGCTGGGCTCATGTCTGTAAGTTATTAAATTTTATAGTATTTCCAGTTCCAAAAAAAGAGAAATTAAACATCAACGAAACAATGAGTGGTTTAAGTGAATTGGGTGGAATCCTGAGAACAATCACCAGGCCCTTCTAATACCAGGATTGAAGTTGTCATACGAGACTATATTTCCTAGTAGTAATTTTGCTTAATTAGCGTCTTCAATTTTTTGTAATTTATTTGGTAAACAATAAGTACTTACGCTATTACGTAGGTTTACAGGAAAACATTTTAAACTTGGGTCTAAGTGCCCATCACTTAAGAAAAGAGCACTATAGAGATATGCTCTAAAAGAAGGAAGCGAAGGCGAGTTTTGTTTTGTTCTGGCTTTACCATAGCTAGCATAGAGAACGTTCTATTTAGGAGATGTTGAAGGTCAAAATTCCAACTTTTTATAAGTTCTTTTTTTATTTCGGTTTTTTTTGTGTCTGGCATCCCTACGTTTAACCTATGAGGTTGTCGTCTGCTTAACCGGTTAATCATGTTCTTGAGAGTGAGGTCTCTAGCCAGGGCAAGAAAAAAATTAAACTAAGGGACTACACGCTAAGAGTACCTCCTGCAACCTGTGGGTACGAGGCTCGGAGTAGGGCGTCACTGGGGGAGGACAGTAAAGTGACATATATATAAGTGTTATTTTTTTTTTGTTTTTAATGGGAAGTGCTTAAAGTAGGTAAAGTTATTTACTTTAAACACTTCCCCGACGTACAACGTAATATTCAGTGTAACCGTCAACACAATGTTTTCAATGCGTAACATTAAGTTCGATAGTAAGACGTGATATTCACCCCGCCCCAAATAAAAAAAAACTTGTTTCACAGCAATAATTTTTGCGTAGAGTTACTTAGTTTGATGTGTAAAATGGTTGGCCGTGAAGGGATCGCTGAAACCCTGCATAATACTTATAAACAGCTAATATACCAACGAAAAAGTAGATACTTATGTAAAACTAGCTGTGCCCAGCGGTTTCACCCGCTGCTCACTTAGGGCTATGAAAAATAGATGTTGGCCGATTCTCAGACCTATGTACACAAAATTTCGTTTAAATCGGTCCAGCCGTTTTGGAGGAATATGGCATCGAAAACTGTGACACGAGAATTTTATATATTAGATTAGTCTCTTAAATGAATGAATGAAAAAACACCAGATATATCCATCATATTAATTAATCCTAATAGGCATTATGTTTTATACTATTTAATGCCATGCAATTAGACGAGAATTTATACAGCACTTAAAATTCTTGTTTCATAATACTTAGCTAATTGGCTAGACTGATAACAAAGTGCACATTAAGAAGTATGAAAACATGTAACTATCCAAGAGATGATAACCTTTCAAGCGTAAATTTGTTCCAATTATCTTAATGAAGCTATAAAGCACGTCATAATTTCTCAAATATGCCGAAATCATTGTAATGTCATCGGGTGAGTAATGTAACATACGCTGGTTAATATAAATAAATATAACTGATGTGAGCATACTTTCATTTTAGTTAATTTAAATTAACTTAAGCTTAATTTGGTATGTAATTGGTATTATTTTACTAATGTAAAATTATAATTGCCTGCCCTAAAGAGGTAAAATATGTTTTGTGTCTTAACCACAAATATTAACACCTGATTACAGCTGTATTTTAATCAAATAAGTAAATATACTGATTATATAAATAATACAGATTTTTACTGAAAAGTAACATTTAGAAACGTTGGATAACTTTAGTGTATTTTACTGAATAAGTTAGAGATTGCTAGTAAAGTTATTATGGCAGAACGTCAAATTGTAAATGTAAATGTTATTATAAATTATATTATGTAGGTACATACCTAATATTCTTACAAAAATACAGTGAAACGCGCGAGTTCTATTTCTGTCTAATTCCACAGAATAAGGGCTTAGCCTAAGGTCAAAGGCGATCATATTGCAATGAAATAAAAATTTGACTTGTTTTCTGAATTTGGTAATGGTTATGTATAAAAATTTATCTAGGTACCTCTAGATTGGATAATGTTTCTTCCTATTTTACTTCAGGTGATTTACCCCAAGAGCCCAGCACTGAGCGTAGGCGACGTGTTGACTCCAACTCAGGCTAAAAACACCCCCGAGGTCGCATGGGATATCATCCCTTCCAAGTTTTACACTTTCCTGATGATTGGTTCGTATTATGACAAGTTGTTACCCTTCACTTATCCTATTGGTTTATTTGACATGCTCATGTTTAGGAATCTGCTTAGTTACAGTCGATCTCATAATTACTTAACCTACCATAAGTATCCTTAAGTTGACTGTCAATTAAAACTTGCACGTCATTCAACTTCAAAGTTTAGTTTTACTTCAAGACTACAATGAAAATTAATCATCCTTAGTGAGTTTTCAATTTACTGCTAGATTTAGTTCAAAGTGGTTAAGAGTGCGATTAATATACCTAATAACTGAGTATGATAGACTGAGTGTCAATGTCTAAACCCACTGTGCATTGAATTTGTAGTCGAGCTTTTACCCCGCGTGCCAGTATATATAAACCTTTCATCCAGATCCCGATGCGCCTTCCCGCAAAAAGCCGACATTACGCGAGTGGCTTCACTGGCTGGTAGTGAACGTCCCCGGCAACATAGTCGGTGCTGGGGACACTATCGCTGAGTACGTTGGCGCAGGCCCCGCAGAACACACCGGCCTGCACAGATATGTGTTCTTGGTTTTTGAGCACCCTGCACCTTACAGAATGGTGTTTGATGAACCCAGACTTACAAATAGGTCGGTAGTTTATACTTGGTTCCTATATTGTGTACTTCATTGAATGGAAATGAAGATCTGTTGGTGCAATTTTTTATGTTGAGAATGACTTTTTTCCATTCCCAGGTCGATGGCGAACCGCGCATACTTTTCGGTTCGTAAATTCGCCAAGAAGTACAACTTGGGCGACCCGATCGCGGGCAACTTCTACCAAGCGGAGTATGACGACTACGTGCCCCTTCTTTACAAGCAACTCGGCGCTAGGGTAAGCGACGGTCAAAGGTCTACAGCGAGCTTTATGGTCGTTCTAACGAGTGCTATAATATTGGTATTAAATCTTTAATGTCACACCTTCGGTTTTTATTCATTTCGTGCACAAAATCACAGGACTTTCCACACGGTACTTATGTGTGAGCTCACTTTCTAAGTCATCATCAACAGCCTAGCCCTTTACGAAAGTTTGTTGGGGTCGGCTTCCAGTCTAACCGGATGCAGCTGGATACCAGTATTTTACATGGCTCCACTGGTTATCTGACCTCCACAACTCCATGTGAGTTGTTTTCAGACTTCCTGACCTCTGACTATCTGCAACCACTACTAACTTTCTACTCGACTACTCCGTATGGATACTTTTATACGCAACGCAAATACTGATTACAAGCTTTGGTTGGTATCAACACTAAGTGATCGATCACGTTAACTCGCGGCAATATCAAACATGTGATGTTCTTCGTGTGAGTTCACGTCGAACCAGCGACGGAGCACGCGATTCACTCGCGACATCGCGTCAGGTAAATTCGACCAGTTTGAATTTATTGCTAGAAACGACATCGCGCGTACGACTGGCAGCCAATGTAAACACGACTCGCCACGTCTACCGTGCTCGTGCGTTCCTACGTGGGCCAGTAACGAAGTAAAGCATCGAGGGAGTTCAACCCTAATCAGTTCATGTCTTTTGGAATATCAATTGTCGACGCGCGCACCTGTGCACCGTTTAAATTATCGGGGTCTTGTAGTGGGCGTCGGGCATAAGAGTAAAAACCCGATAACCAGTACATTAAAAAAGTATAACACATTTGTAATCCAATATCCGCACCGATTTCCAATGATCACACCAGGGAATCGAACCCAGGACTTCATGCTCAGCAGTAGTATTAATTATGTAAATATACCTATATAATTTAAGTGGATCATAATTTACAATCTTTTCTATGGTTTCATATTAAAACGATTTGAATGTAATCAAAACTTTCATTTTACCTGTGGAAGCAAGCACCAAATGCAGGTAATTTTTTAAGGTTCCTTACCCAAAGGGTAAAACGGGACCCTGTCCGTCTGCCAACAGGCAGTACATATTTTACAGATGATTATATTTCTGTTTCCGTTATAACAAAAAATACTAAAAAACAGAACAAAATAAATATTTAAGGGGATTATGTATGGAGCCATACAACAAAAATGATTTTTTTGCCGATTTTACAGTTTTTTTTTGTTTGTGACGGCACGGTTGGCGCAGTTGCTGAGTCGATCGACTGCTGCGCTGCGTGTAGTGGGTTTGATCTCCGCACAGAACAAATACTTGTATGACCTACAGGTAGTTGTTTCGGGTCTGGCTGTTTGTGTATGTGAGTTTAAGTGTTTGTAAACGAACCCACGATACAGGAGAAATTCCTAGTGTGGGGAAACGTTTAAAAAAAATAGTATCTTTCGGGCGCGAGTACGAACTTGCACTTGGCCGATTTTTTCTTCTTTCTCTTTACACGGTGCATTGAATATGAAATTACCTAGGTATACACTTGGCCATCACAAGTATTAATTTTGTTATTTGTCTTTAAATTAAGATAAGCCTGATAATGTGCTATTCAGACACACTAATTTAATTATTAAGGTCTAATTTACAGGCGTCTAAATATATGTAGACGAAGCAGAACGAGTATGTACGAAGTACGGATCGTTTTGCCGCCTACTGTACCTAATGGAAAAAGGCATGAGTTTATGTAGGTATGACATTAAATCACGACTGTAATCCCCGAAGGATTGGGCAGAGGTGTACCTAGCTCCAACCGGGCACAAATCCAGACTCCGTAGCATTATAATGGAGAAACCTTAACGCTTTGCCTGACCCGGGAGTTGTGCCCAGGACATAATGCAGCGTAGCTCTTGCGACCACTTGATTGAGTAATATCAATATTCGCCATATATAAAATTTATACGAAAACGTTGCTTTTTAAAGTATAGTACGGCCAACGAGAAGCGATACGAAAGGTCATTAACCTAAAGAACAACTGTAGCGTTGACAATCTAATATTTAGCTCTTTCCATCTTGTGCCTTTGTCGTAATGTCTCGTTCTCCCGGCAAAAACATGACAACGTTAAAACGGGTTCGCCAACATTCGGGCGGCCATTTTAGATGGGGTTTTAGCTTGGAAAACCCATGCTAAAACCCCATCTAAAATGGCCGCCCATTTGGTATCGCTTCTCGTTGGCCGCGCTTATAGTTAAGTACTTAAAACAGATTTAACAATTCTGAAAACAAGAATGACACGTTAATTAGACACAGGCTGTATAATATTTGTTAGGTTATCATTTAGGCGTAAGATATACCATACCAATCATAAACGCTAAGTAGGTACATAGACTTAAAGAAAGTCATAAAACGTGTTGTTGTATAAAGTAGGTTTAGAGTTCCTCTTTGACCAGAAAAGAGATAGTGGTGATCTTTACTGATATAATAGCTAAGAGAATATGTGCATTTTTATAAGAGAAATCAGTAATTTCCAAAAGAAACATACAATTTCGTTACAAATATAACGCTTCGGCGTGTTATATTTATTTAAAGTACAGACTAAGCTACCCTGCACTTCAAGCTACTACAATCTGTCAGATTTCTTTGATAGATTTTCGACTTTATCCCTAAAGTATTAGGTTCAAAGTTCATTGGGAAAAATTGATAGTTTCGGGTAGCTTGATCTGCAGGCGTCTGTACCTATAGGTGAAGGAAAACAAGGGAACCCTGTTTAGATCACTTTGATGTCCGCCTGTCTGTCCGTTAAGACTCTTTATCTCGGGAACGGTTGGAGGTATCGATTTAAAATCATATACTAAAGTCTGCGAGGTGCTGCAAAAAAATCAACCCTCGAAGTCTAGATTTTTTTTAAACTACGATATGACAGTATAAAAAAAATATACAGATACTACAATAAAACACTTCACACATTTAAGACAGGTTTATTTAGAAAACAATAACTATTTACATGACATTCCTACAGCATAACAATTCAAACGCCTAGACTCTTGTACAACAGTGGCACGTAGTCGTCGAACTGCGCGCGGTAGAAGTTGCCGGCCACAGGCGCTCCCAGGTTGTACTTCTCTGCGAATTTGTTGGTTGAGAAAGCGGCACGGCCATCAATAGATCTGAGGACAAGGAGATTACAAAATAATTGTATGTTGAACCGCCGCAGGAAACGCTCCGGGTGTCGGGTGGACTCCCGGCTACCGCATAGGTGGGCCTGTGTAGCTCACCGTTGGTCCGTCCAGTGCCGACAGGCTGTATCGTCGGCGCGTTAGTGTTCCACGTGCGCCTCAAAGAAATGTCAGCAAAGCATAGGGGCTTGCCAAGGTCACCGTCTGCCGGGGTTGCGGGTTGTTCGAAAGAAATGCGGATGGGAAATCATCATATAACTCCGCTCGGGGCAGAACAGGGGGGAATGTCAGATTTGTACTAACATAAACCATCCATATTTTTTCTTTTGAGTTTTTGTTCCAGTGCCGCACGTACCGTACGTACGTTTTTCTAAAACACGTACCCCTGCCTGACTGTTTAAGGAAAAAAGCGTGAAGTTACGTAAACAAATAGATACTCACTTGTTAGTCAAGACCTTCTCGTCGAAGCTGAGTTTGCCAGGCTGCTTGTAGACGATGTACACGTATCTGTGGATGCCGGTGCCCTCTGGCGGGCCGGAGCCGATGTACCCCGA
The DNA here is from genome assembly GCA_958449745.1 of Ochropleura leucogaster. NCBI lineage: Eukaryota > Metazoa > Arthropoda > Insecta > Lepidoptera > Noctuidae > Ochropleura > Ochropleura leucogaster. Next base: position 12,914,406 of record OY288220.1, on the reverse strand, counting down.
GAGCACGTCCCCCTTGCTGACGTCACTGCCGGGGATGTTGACGACTAGCCAGTGGTGCCACTCACGGTATACGGGCTCGGGGCCGTCGTAGTTATCGGGGTCTGAGGGAGCACAATGGTTTGTTGGTAGTGACAACTTTTAGCAAACATAAATCAACACAGTTTGTTTGCAATAAACCGCAATAGTCAAATGAGATTATGATAAAGAACACACACATAAAACGAAACGTCACAACTGTATTCCCCGAAGGGTTAAGAAGAGGTGTACCCAGTTCCAGTACACCTACATTTCGCAAGTTATATCCAATGTAATAGGGAACATATCTGAAGTTCGTAATAAAACGAGGAACCTAGTCAAAGTTTTGCTACTAACCTGTGAAGATGAGCGTGTAGTAGCTGTCGGGGTCAGCGTTAAAGGACACGCTGGGCTGTTCCTTCACCTGCGTGGGGGTCAGCTCATTGCCCTGGGACGCAACCACGCCGCTCGGATACTTCAACTGGAAACATTCAGATATTACGCGGAGAATGTGTTAGGATGAAAGGAGAGGAATGAAATATATACGATAACGATATCACCATTGTTAGAGTCTACTTATTAAATACAGTAGGCATATTATCGTGTTAACGCGTGTAATTTGAAAACAATTCAACTTCACATTACTACAATATTAGTAGGTTCTGCCTGCATAACATCCGACGTTCTGCGACTGGCTTATCAATACCTATATTCATTTTACCCATGCATTTTTGTAGGTATTACTGCCATTCTGCGATTATTTCAGAGATACACTCCTATTGTATAAAGTAGGTAGGTGCAGCGTTTATAGACCGATAAAATGATTATACGATACAACGGACACTATGTATAACATTTATTTATCTTAGTACCGTAATCAATTTCGTGAAGTACGTAATACCTATGCTGAATTTCGAGTAAGTAATGCCGGTCAAGGAAACGCGTTCTCCCATACAAAATTTGCCACCCGGGATCAGCAATTGTTTTTGCTGGTGGGCAATCAGCAATTACTTCCCCCGCTGTGGGCGGAAGGGGGGGGGGGGGGTCTAGTTCACAATATCGACAGTCACTACATCGATGGTCGCTGTATCGAAAACGTTCCATCGACGGGCTAATGTATCGACAGTACCCCAAATCGATCGTACGCTACATCGATAGTACCCCAAAGCGTTGGTGCGCTACATCGTTAATACACTAAAGCGACGGTATGCTACATCGATAGTAAACCAAATCGATAGTACGCTGCATCGACTACCCGATCCGAGCCAGATTTGAATAAAAAACACAGCATTTTTAAAAGTTTTTAATCACAATTTGTTAAATCTGTAAATTGCTTAATTTTGATGGAACCCACATTAAATGGTTGAAAATAAAAACATAAATTCGTATCCAGTAACATTGATTTCTTATAGTACTAATCAAAAAAAAAAGGAAACTACTAAAATTAATAATAACAAAAACTATCCAAATCAAATATAATAAAAACACTTATAGAAAAATCTATATCCATACAGGAACCCTGATAAACTCTTTGTGTTTTTAAGAAACTTTAAGACAGTTATACTGTTTTTTTATCAATAAAATGTGAGATAGCATTCTGATTGTCTTGATTTTTTTTTAGGGGAAGGACCTTGTTCTCCAGCTTCTGCCTGCTCAATTTGAATATTCACCGCGATCTTCTCTTTTTTAAGCTCTTTGATAGTAGAGTATAAACCTAGCTTTTTATTATTGAGTAACGAATTCCAGCGCCTATACCACGCTTCTACGGAATTTTGAGTTCTAGGCAAATTATGTTCGTTGTAATTATTATGATTCGATAACATTAAAAAAAAAAGTTTCTTAAAGGGATTGCTAGTAACACCTATCTTTAATTACACAAAGAGTTTATCAGGGTTCCTGTTTGGATATAGATTTTTCTATAAGTGTTTTTATTATATTTGATTAGGATAGTTTTTGTTATTATTAATTTTAGTAGTTTCCTTTTTTTTTAATTAGTACTACAAGAAATCAATGTTACTGGATACGAATTTATGTTTTTATTTTCAACCATTTAATGTGGGTTTCATCAAAATTAAGCAATTTACAGATTTGACAAATTGTGATTAAAAACTTTTAAAAATGCTGTGGTTTTATTCAAATCTGGCTCGGATCGGGTAGTCGATGCAGCGTACTATCGATGTAGCATACCGTCGCTTTAGTGTATTAACGATGTAGCGCACCAACGCTTTGGGGTACTATCGATGTAGCGTACCATCGATTTGGGGTACTGTCGATACATTAGCCCGTCGATGGAACGTTTTCGATACAGCGACCATCGATGTAGTTACTATCGATATTGTGAACTAGACCCAGGGGGGGGGGGTAGTCTCAGAGTTTTACCGACTAAAACTCGTACATGTTCTTTCTTTTGCCTTTTGTGACTCTTTGAACAACCCAGGAAGGTATTTCACTCCCTAAGGGGTCGAATTTTGCAAAATATCGTCTTAGTGAACACCTACGTCCTAAAAGAAATCCATTTGCAAAATTTGGGATACCTCAAACTTATAGTTTTTGAGATTTATTGATTTGTGATGAACTGATGAGTGAGTCAGTGATTTTCCCTATGATTCCATGGGAGAGTCTCCCTGACTCCACCTTCTCTTTATTTATCGCGAGACAGTCTTCATATCAGAAGTAGCGACTCTTTGGGATTAGTTGATTATTGTAATAAGATTATTATGTCATTCATTTATTATATCTTATCAAATGAATGAATGATTGATTCCCAATTAATTAGTGCATGTTTTCGAATTTTTCTAACGATATGACATAACTTGTGTGAAATAATCTACAACCTTATTATCTCGTCTACAATCTACCTCTTCGATAGCATTTGCCCCTTAATTCAATTCATTAATTACAACGCACTTACCTACTACTACCTACTTATAATTTACTAATTTGATTTAAATATGATTTGCATGTACCTATGTAGCTAATTATAGAAATTGAGACACAATGTAAAAACCGTTATTGAATAAAAAAATGAAAATAATCTACATCTAATAATATTTTTTATTTTTAATGTCCACAATTAATACAGACTCTGTCAGACCTTTTTTAACCACTCTGCACGACAGGATTTTGACACATGACACATCAGCTGAATCGGTGGGGTGACGCGAATTGTCATGAAATTCAAGAATTTTCATCAATTTACAGCATTCAATTTTGTTATTAAAAATAAGTCACCGGGGCTGTTTCATATGATAAGTTTGAGGTTTATATTTCCAAAAACCTCATAAGGTCGATAAAACGGCGTCAATCTATTGTAAAATGTGTGTAAAATACATATTATTACACCCTTCCAAAAATTAGGTACTTTAGAAACGCTGGAAATAATGCACATACACAAGACAACCCTTTGATAATAAAATCGGAAATCCAAAATAAAAACAGTGACATTCCATCTGCATTCTTATTTTTGCCATTTTACATATAAATTCAAAATAAAATACGATACAAATCTCGACAAAAAATACTAAAAACTGTGTTGCAACATGACATTTGTTAGTGCTGACCGTAAATCTAAGTTTCATCATTACGATTAAAAAGTTGCATTCAACCTAATCGATAATCGTAATGGAGTAAACTTTAAAAAAAAGTTTTGGGACCATGAAGATTGCATATTATTCTACTATTGATATTATAGTTGTTCAAATATCTATGATATCGATAAGAAAAGAAAGACAACAACATTTTGTCACGTTATTTTTTGTTATGCTATAATTATTTTCTTATGCGCCAAGATTTGAGGTACATTTTGCTGTCAAACGGTTTCGCGGTAAAAGATTTTGGCTGTTTTCTTAAATGACGATGAATGAAAATGGCGGCCATTTTTGTAGGAGGTCATGCTAATTCTGTAGGTAACTAGTCAGACACCCCAGCCGGCACAACCATACCGTACCGCACCTAGAAAGCCATGCCTCCGCAGTAGAGCTTTGTTTTAGACGGACAGGGAATCCGCACACATCGGGGCCCTAAAATATTGATATAGACACCCGACGCCCGATGCCTGTAGCGTGTCCCGCGGTGGCTGGCTTGGTTTGAGGAGCGCCTTACTTCCCCCGCTCTAGACGAAGCGGGGGGGGGTGTCAGGGTTATGCAATAGAAGGAGCATGGGTGGGTTTTAGTCAGTACTAGTCTGACACTCCCCCCCGTTCTGCCCAGAGCGGGGGAAGTTATTTGACGATTTCCCACCCAAAAAAAAACCCCGGTATACGACATCAAGAAAAATCCAGGTTCAAAGTGAACTCATTTTGAACCAGGAGTTTTCTTGGTGTCGTGTTTCCATCTCAATTATGCTCTTCCTCTATAGGCCATTTTTACCCCAAGGCTTCCACTCCAAGAACACTTTGGCCTACGAGCCATGTTTTAGGAAAGAATGAATACGCTGTTCAAATAACCAATCCACCAAACAATTTTGTCGAACAAATGTAATTTATCATAGCTGATTTTTTTAATGTGCTTACCAAGATCATAATTGGCGCGTTCTATATTCAACCTTATTTATTTCTATTTGCAATTCACATTCAAATAGTAGGTACAAAACCAAAATATTAATAAAATAGCAAATAAACATTTTAATATAAATTTGAACAGCGAGCGCATTCCTTTTTTGAATTTTTATCTGAAAATAAAATTGGCGCGAGTTTAGCCATAGATCAGTTTGTACTGTTTGTTGTTGAATCGGTTTTAGTGGCGTAAAAAATATTATAATCAATATTTATAGTATTTTACACGTATCACAAAATATTTTTTTATTTTCATCTATCAATTTCTGATATTCCTTAATTTAATTTATCGAGTTGATTGATTTACAAGAAAATAATCGATTGAAATAATCGCATTTACACATCACAAAATTAAAAAAAAAAGAAATGGACGTCAATTTCGAAAGTGAATTTAGTAGTGGTTATGAATATTCCGTGTTATTGGTCCTATTATTGCAAATTACGATAAGATCTGGGCATTGTCATGTTATTTATAATATTTGAAATGATATTTGTGTCAGTTGTTATAGAATCTATTCGTGAATATATGATATAATGTGGAATCAAAAATGTAAACAAGCACGATTGGCGCGAAACTTCGACTTTAGATTTCAAAATGTATCATTACCACTACTAATATAAGTTCAATTACGAATGATTTCTTCACGTAATAAAAGGACACGTTAATCATGCCCAATAATGTGGAGTTTAAATGTCCGAAAACCTATTTTTTTATGATTTTTAGCGTCGTCCTACACTGCCATCAAAATGGCGATGATCGTAATTTACGCATTTGGATTTTATAAGACTTAATTAAGAAACTTCCTCAATAATTAAAGAACTTCTAATGACGTTTACATATGAGATTTTTATTCTACTATCTTAATGAATGCACACCCATATTATTTTTTAACCAGAAAATAAAATATTTACAAAAATAATGAGGAGGTCATATGACTTAAATGTCCGACCCCTTTCGGGGCCAGTACCGAGCCAGCGGAGGTTTGAATGTCGAGCCCCCGAAGGGGTCCGTACCGAACTATACGGTTAATGGTATCTCCTAAGTCAACCTGAGAGGTTGTAAGCTACTCAACCGGACAATACTGTTGGTACCTTGAGCTTCCGGCAAAAAGTTATATTTTAAGCAAACCGATTATGTAACCTATTTATAAGTTATCTACTGCAATTCCTGTAATTTGGCTAACCAAAAGAATAATCTATCTATCTAGCCATACGAAGAACTGAGTTATTATATAGAGATTATTACTTAAAAAAATTAAAAGAAAATTTCAGTAACCAACCAACATAGATAACATTATATTTTCGTGAAACTCTGATAAATACATAAATTTAAAAGTTAACTCCGCAATACTAAATATCTCAGATCTTACCTCAATGTTGACGGTGGGGGGTGTCGGGATGACATCCGGCACGATCTTGCTCGCCTCAAACGCTTGTGCTACCAGGGACATGGTGACTGGCACAGGAAAAAATAATATTAGCATATTATTTTTACTTACGTAAACTAAAATTTAATTATTTGGGTTTTTCTGTTATTCTTTAATCCATCGTTTCGTCTGAAACCATGTTGCAAGCCCAGATAAGTTCTGTTAGATATCTACCAAGAGTTTTAACAACTCAAAAGTTCTTGTCTGAATATGATATATTTCTGCGAAATGGAAATTGTGGGCTTGTATTTTAAAGTACTCAAAGGTATGTAAGTCCTCGTCGTTGAATTTTGATCATATAAGTACACGCTAACTGATAGTCTAGTCTTTGTATCAATAGATCTACAAATTAGCATCAATGTGCTATGTCAGTACACTATAGCGCTAAATAATTATGTATTAAAAACCTACCTTTTTACACGACTGCTTCAACAACACTGAGTACGAAACTTCATGAAAATCGCAATACACGATATGATTTTACGCACAATCGGTCTTACGTGAAACAAATTATGCCCCTCTCATTCAGATTCCGTACAAAAGAAAGAGAGAGACAGCAGAGCTCTCTCAAATAAAAATGACCATTTGGTGTTCAAGATTAATGGCCGTCGATAAAATTTTGATAACCCTGACATTGGTCCTCTAAAATGATAACTTGTTTAAATAAATTTGAATAAAGTGCTGTTAATCACACAATTATATCATTGTTTGTGTTTTGAGATAATATTTGGAAGTAAAAGTAATGTTTTTTATGCTTTTATTATGTCTGATAGAGTGTTATGTAATAGTAGGGGAGCCCAAGAGGGGATTTCGGGATTTACTAAAGCGCGGCAGATTAATATACAGGGGGATACCTTGTACCCAGTTAAGTACCTCCACAGAACATGAGGCCCATATATAAGGCCGCCCGTGAAGGATACAGGATCAGATTAGTAAAAAAAAATTGACCATCAGAAATTCTCGAGCGCGTCAGATTAAGGTAGGGTGAGTTAATTACACCCTAAAAAGTGTATATTCCACTAATCTGACAATTTGAGAGTGACGTAAAAAAAGGGGAGGGCAACAAAGTTGTAAAAAAAAAACGTCATCTCGACATTCTCGAGCGTAGCTAAATTTTTTTTTATTTTGAAGGAAATAATTCAAGAATAATGAAAAATATATAATCTGACGATTTCCACAAGCCGAAATAACAAAAAATCCTCGATAAAGTTAAATGCGTGCAGCTGCGTGATGCCTACATTTCCTTATCCGCGTTTCTATTCCTCTCTCACTCTTTCTCTATCTATTACTCTCTCACTCCGTCCCAATTAATTAAGTTCAATGATTTAAAAAAATAAAAAAAAATAAAAAAATTGAAAGTGATTTTTTGGGAATAACTTTTAACCGGCTTTATCGATCAACTCCAAAAACTAATCCGCCTTTGAGCTTAAAAAACCACGTCGATCGCCACCAAGCTGGTCAAAAGCGGTTGATTCGTTCGAGAGATATCGTGAACGAAAGAAACCCGAAAAAGTGTTTCTTCGGGATTACTCCGAAATTTGTGGTTCAATCAATTAAAATTGCAAAATTACTTATGAGGATGATAAAACTGCGTCGAATGCCGCCAACCGTGTGAAAATCGGTTGATCCATTCAAAAGTTATTGCGGTTTGAAAATTCCAAAAATAGTGTTCTATGAAACTTCTATCAGACTTTCGAGCTGGAAGAGCTCAAATGCATAGAAATATTATTTCTTTAAACTCAGCGAGCTCAAAATATCACATAAATTATGTTTTGAGCTCAAAAATGTCGTAAGTACAATTTTAAGCGCCCAGGAATGGAATTAGCGAGAAGTTGCAGGGATGGCCTTTAAGGTGAACCGTTTTTACCCGACTGCCAAAGAAGGAGGGTAATTACGGGAGTGTCATAGGATACATTTTATCCTAAAAGTCCCACGGGATAAAGACATAATAATATTTTTTCTAAATTTCCCTTTAAAAAAATATGTATGCGGTATCATGGTACTTACATATACATAGTCTTCTACATCTACAACATTTTCGTTAAATAAAAACAGCTAAAAAGTTATAAATAAAAAAATTATTATTAAAAAAACAAAATACCCGACTGCACACTAAAAAAAGAGTAAAACAAGCCCCACAATAATATTGAGCAGGCGGGGACCACCTTGACCGCCACCAACGAAAATTCTGCTAAATGGTGCACAACCGAAATGACTATAAATAAGCCTCTGTTGGTCCCCGCCTGCTCAATATTATTGTGGGGCTTGTTTTACTCTTTTTTTAGTGTGCAGTCGGGTATTTTGTTTTTTTAATTCTATTTTTTTTTTGTCAGATTAGGCGAATCCCTCTACATAATCGTCAGATTATGAGACAGTACGTTTAGAACATAAATATTAACCACATATATCTTAATCTGACGCGCTTGAGTATTTCAAAACGGCGATTTTTTTTTGCACATTATGAAAATGGCCGCGAGTTTGCGTCCCATCGAAATCGTCAGATTAGTGAATGAGAGCTTTTTTTTGGTGCACTTAACACTCCCTTAGAAAATCTGACGCGCTCGACTAAATTTTTTTTTTTTTCATTTTCAACCCTTAAATACAACCACCCCCATCATGCAAACGATCAGATTAACATACGTACATTATTAAAAATACATAGGGCATTGATGCTATCAATATCTGACGCGCTCGAGGATGTCCATGCAACAGTTTTTTTTTACATATTTAAAAATCTATAGCCGCTTCCCCCACCGATGTAACGGTATATATCATATAACATTTTTTTCTTCTTATCATCTAAGCTTTGCATCCCAATAGGTCTCTACGACGCTCGAGTAAATCCCCATTTAGCATCGTGGGCTCCCCTACTATAATGTAAGATATAATGAGTTGAGTAGCCTTTTTAATTGTTCAAGCTAGAAGTAAGAAGAAACATGTGTGTGTTTCACTCAGTAAAAGTTTGACACTCCCCGCCGCTCCTCTCAGAGAAGGGGAAGATATTTGTTAAAAAGGTGTACCACATTTTTACAGTGCTTTTGATACACTCAGATACAGATGGGTAATGTAAAAATGAAGATACATGTGGATGTCATATATAAAAATGTACCCTTAGGCGGGACGCCTAGCTATGTCAATTTCCAAAATATAAACTACTAGCCTTTGCCCTCGGCTTCGCTCGCATTAAATTCGGGGTAACATACACAGTTCCGTTTTCCTGATTTGCAAGTAGGTACCTGCTACCCTATAGTTTGCCCTTGCGCCTTATTTATTGTAATAGCAAAGCTTAGTTTTCCCTTTTCAACCCTCTTTCTCCCTCCTTTCTCTATAGGATATAAATACAGGTCGAGTAATAAGTGAAATCTATCCGAAAATTTTTTTTTAGGTAATTGCGTCTATTTGCAGCATAAATCTACATTGAGGGAACAGTTGGAAAAATCTCTTGTACCCTGTAGATACTCAGTGTGGGAATTATAGCTCGTTCTCTTGTAACCTAGGGGCCATGTAAGGCTTTAAGGCCACTTTCATAGGCTCCCCGTAGCTCAACCAGAGAAAGGATCAGATAGTTTAAGAAAATGTTCTGTTATGTTTTTTCTGGTTTTTACAAATTCGGTTGTTCAGGTTGTAATTCTTGTTCTTCTGAATGTGCCGTTTGTGGACCAAATACAAACGAAAGACGTGCTACGCCCTACGTGTGCAAGCAAGAATGCGTTAGGGTGTCGATAGGGTTGCCGCACTTGCCGCGGTACTGTGGCGTGAGTGATATTTTTGGATCACGTGGTCACACGCAAGCGTTGTGCATCGATTACAATTTGATTTGATTTATCAACGGTAAAAAATGCACTAATTATTTTTACACACATGAAGTTCTACATTGACTATAGATGCTACTCGATTATTGTGAAAGTTATTAATTTTTTTTTTTATTTAAGTACCTATTACAATAAATTTTAACATATCTACCAAATCATTTGTGTTTACCCCTCACATAATTAGTATTGTTCTAATTTTGCAGGCAACCATATTTGAATGCTTTTTGGCATAGCATAACCTATGAACTTAATTTAAGACCTGTTTTCATTACCTATGTACAAAAATAAAATAGATTTTAAATTATTATACTTGCTGGTGCTGGGGTGTTTTCAATGATGGTATACCTAGCCAATAGTTTAACGAAGATTTAATCAATCAGTCAAGTCGGGGAACAATTAAAAACAGTTTTTTTTTTATAAACAAACATTTTATTATTTTTCAAAACAATATCTAATGAAAGTAGTAACAACAAAATCAAACAGCGTTATTATTAAAGCACACACAATAATTAATACAAACAAAACTTATTCGAAATACCTATATTTATGCAAATAATTATTATGCCAAACTAGTTATGACTTTTATTTATATGTATAGTAATACTCATAGAAATTAGTTACAATTTTACAAGTACGAATTATATTAAGTTGTATTATTCTAATTATACTTACAGATATTTAAACACACTTAAGAAATCTTACTTTCATTATTATAATTCAAAACATTGTTTTCTATACATAGTATTATTAAACTTCTATACAAAGTTTGACAAATATGCTTATTACTATCTCAAAGCCAATAAACATTAAAATATTTAAAATCGAATCAAATCACATAAAGAAAATGTTTACAAAAATCTTGAAACCTTTCTTGCCGTTACATAGTACATATAGTTTTATTTCAAAATTGTAACGACTAGGATGCCACATAACGTATTTATTTTCCATCACTCAATTATAGTATTAATTTTCTATGGGGATCTAGACACCATAAGTTACGACTAAAATAAACTATGTGCTTTTATCAAGTGCTAAGTGCCTAAGTATTGGGATTGGGAAGCAAGTTATTAACGTGATTACAGCTATTAGATGAAAATCGTGATGGCTTAGGACCTTAAAAAGAATCGAGGTGACACTAAATAAAAAAAATAAAAGTTAAAATAAATTAAAAAAAAAGTATAAGGTTTTTAATGTAATAATAAAAACTGAACTTTACGGGGATGTTTAGAAAACAGTATTCAACTAACTCTTGAAATATATTAGAAGAAGCAGTGAACTAAATATAGACGTACTCGAACAAAAAATATCGATAAAAATATGAAGCCTATATTGTCGTTACTGTCTATAATATATATTCGTAAAGAATAAATAAATAACAATTAATATTTTTGTCGAATAACCACGGTTTGCGTGAAACTGACCGACCGCAATCTCTCACACAAAGATTGGTGGCATTTCATCACATCAGCGCAACGGAGGGACCTGAGTCGTAGGTATATTATTTTAAAGAAAAGAACATAATTATATCAACCGCATCGGGCCGCAACGCATCGTAAACCTGCATAAAACGCGCGGTAAGGCCTACCCAAGGGGATTTAGACTATAATCGAGACGATATTTCAGTTGCTATGTCATCGATTTTTTTATCTCCTGTGTGACGTTTTTTAGCAGAATTGTCCGTAATTATTAAGTGAGATTGAAAAGTTTACCCGTATAAGACTTTTATGGAGTTATTGATAAGAGTAAGGATGAAGAACCCTAAAGTAAAGGTTAACCCGCATTATGGGTTTTTATCAGCCTATAATGACCGGTTAACGCATAAAGTAAATTATAGTACATAAGTACATAAAATGCACGAGTTACTGTTACGGTACTGTCTTGTTGCTTTTATTCTGTTTCATCAACAATGCTTACATGATTAACCTATTTATTAAGGGTTAACACGTATAACGCTTTATCAATTATACGGGTTAATCGGTTTAACTTTTACCCGATTAAGCGGTTCCTGGGCAAGACACGTCACACTTGTAGTTTATTCTTACATGTATGCTTTGCAAATTGTATGTATATTCAAATGTCTTTAGGCTGAACAGTAGAGTGCCATAGTTTCTGTCCGTATATGATGTTGCAGTTTCCTGCGTTGCGGTGGAATACACCCTGATGTGAGCATGCGAAAGCCTAGGTTTAGGTCATGATAATGTCAAGTCAAATTTTACAAAAAGTATTTTAACAAAGGTACCAGGAAAGAGATAAACATTCATTAATATAAAATTTAACAAAATTATATGATTGAAAGTCGACCTAATTATTTTTTGCGTAATATTGTATTACTTAATTTCTGTTTACAATTTTCGTAAATTTTGTCGTAATCAAATACTTATGACATCTCATGACAGGCTTGACGCATCTTTCTCAACTGTCAGATCAGAATCAAATGTTATCAGAATTTTAATGGGTTTTTAAGTCATACATATTTTTACATGACATAATATAATTATACATTTTAATCTTTAAATGAATAAGTTCATTTTAATTATTTTAATCGCATTAGGGTATTTAAGATCCAAGAAGCATAAAATACTGAAGATGCAAAAGCCGATAATTCACTAGAAAGAAGGTACTGGAAGACAAGCTATCTTAAAACAGCCTTAAAATTAAGAAGATAATAATAACGAACAAGTAAACGTTAAATTATGCGTTCATGACTTGAAACGCCATTTTAAATTGTATTTACACAAAATTCCCGGCCTGACCTCCTCGTTGTTTAAACATTACAAATTAACTTTGACCGACGATATCTACAATCTATTGTTATATTGGATAATATTCTTATAATCAGTCAGTCCTTGGATTAATATGTTAGACACAATCGATTAACTTTGTCTGATCTTACTAATATCTGATTAATTAAGCCTCTCCCTTATTTTTAAGAATAATTCAACTGTCTCTAAAAGACATGATGAAATAAATTTACTTTTAATTAATAAAGATCATTAGAGAAATCAGACCAGTTAGCACTAAATCAGTAACAATATCTACACGACCTGGACGGTAGCAAAAGCGCTGAATGTAACTTTCTTTGGTGGTTCCGCACTGCAGGTCCTGACTACCGACCGCTTTGCTCCGTCGTGGCCATTCATCTTCAACACTGGTTTCAGATTCGCCACATCACCGTGAGACTGGGCCTTAAATCTACCAATCGTGTTACTAGGGTTACCTAAATCTCTTAACTTATTCGTCAAACCAGTTATTCTGTGTGAAATGTTGGAGTAGTTATTTTTCTTGGGATCCGTCTGCTGCTTCTTCGGCTCACTTAACTTCTTAGGTAATTCCAGGCTTTGTAATGAGGTGAATTTCCTGTGGTCCGTATTCAACAGGTTCCTCTTCATGTCTGTGTTTGGTCGCGGCAGCCGCGGCGGTCGCTGTAGGAAATTATTCGGTCTAAATGGCATCGGCGTTAGTTTCTCGCTGGGCATTCGGTAATACTGGGGTACTGGCTCCAATCTTTGGGGTTTTCGTAGCGTTAGCGCCATCGCCATCTTGGTCGGTCGAGCGAGGCTGTCGAAAGCCGTCGTCGAGAACTGAGATCGGCTGCTCTTCCACTCTTCGCGGTCAGACTCGTAGCCGGTCACTGAAATTTTGAAACAGACTGTTAGTTGTTGTTATTGATACATATTTCATGGTTTCACGCCAAAAAGTTCAGTATAATCACGTCGATACAGACACACAATAAAAACTTCTTTAATTTATTCTTTTCTGAGTAGATATAACTGTTTTCTATCAACCAAGGTGCCTCCTTACTGATATTTAAAATAAAACACTTATTTAAACAAGTCGTGCTTAATTTGCAGGTTGGTTATACAAGATGGACCTTCACTTCCTACATTTAAATAAACGAATGTATCGGAGACATATTATTATAATGAGTACGAATATTAATGAGGCAACTGTAGGTTCAAAATTATAAGTTAGAACTGCGTAATTTCTGGGTATGTAAATAAGTCCGAATCGACAGCAAGCGTTACATCAGCTGATCGTTTGAATTCGGGACACGCACGCGCTTCCGTGCTCTCGCGCATACGGATCGGTTGTGAGTTTCACGACATGAGTGATGAAGATGACCTAGCTGATCACATAGCAAGGATGCCGGCTGTTTACAGGAAAATGTTGAATTTTGACATTAATTCACTGATTTATTTCTTTGTTCGTACTAAAATAGGAAGAACTAACAAACTATGTAGACGATTACAGAGATATGTAGTCGTCTACATACTCTTATGTAGTGTCTAGCAGACTTCCCTACTTTCTAATCACATGTGTGAGATGAGCGTAAGCTCGAGCTCGTTAGACGTGAATTCCGTTCATAATTAAAGACAAGACAATAAGAAATTCTGATTTATTGCGTGCTAATAGGTTTTGCTAAATCTAGTTAATCATCTTTATGTTCTTGTGCGTAAGTAAAATCTTTTGTTTTACTTTCTTACTACTAACAATGTATCTACTACTATTCAAACCATTGGTGGCTGATATTATCTCAATGATGCCACAGACGATTTGATGAATCAGATAATCTAAAAGTTAGATCTGTAACGATAAGATCTGAATTCGAAATGGCAAGGTGATGTTATTGTTCTATTACATGTTTTGATCAGTGTTTAATTTGTATTGATAAATAAAGGTACAACAGTTATCAGACATTCTAGAGACGATAGAATCAAAAAATCATAGGTCAACGTAGATTTTTGGAATTTTCGTTTCATGAACAAACTTTTGTGGGGAGTGGAGTACATCAAGGGTCTATAATATGTCCGCATCCATCGACCTTCCATTTTACTCGTCATTTAACATGTTATTATAATATTAAAAGTTCATTTATTTCGAAAGTCCGCCTTCTGAACTCGGCCGGTACACAACGTGACCTTCGTATTAACGAGTGAATTTCAATATGGAAGTTGAGATGAGCTTCGACATACAATCAGTGGGCTACAGATACAATTAAAATAAAACCTTGATATTTGGACGGCTTGTTTTAAATCTGTGCCAAATTCCTAAATTGATAATAGGTTGGGTTGAACATTGACAAGTGTTACATAAGTCATGTATTTTTTTCATTAAGTTTGTTAGACTGACAGCAATTGATCATAAAAAAGTATTAATAGTACTTTGTTTACTAACTTTTACAAGACGGCTGCTGCATAATTGGTATTAATAAAAAATATATAACATATTTTTTGCAGATTATTTATTACAAGTCGAAAAACAACTAATCTAAGGATCCAGTACATTATTGTAAACCAAGTCTACTACTAAGTATTTACTAAGTATCTTCACATTTACACTATGTAGTTAGTCAAAATTAGAGACTGAAAAAAAAGCAAATCGTAAAACATATCTAACTGAACCGAATTCATCGGTGAAATCACTTAAAATGAGTTAAATAATTCAACAGATTAAGATCATGAAGTTGTATCTACAAGGATCGTAAAAACATACCGTTAACACTAACACTAAAAGACCACAATTTTATAGCTTTATTCAATTACCTGCATTCTGATTATCTAGAAGCAGCTTTAGATACTACAGAATACAGATGTTAGATATAAGGAAATGTTCAACGACAAACTATTTATTATATTGAAATAAAACCTAGATTAAGCTGTAACTGAACATGGCCATTATATTGGTACTTGAAACGATATGCATAATATTACTACCATGTCTACATTCATACCCCTAAGGACTTCCTCAGTTACCTGCTCTAAAGGATGGATAACTTTGAATGGCTCTTTTGTAATGATCTAGAAGAGTGAAGTTGGTTACTTGACACGTCGGATGTTCTTATTAGATAATTAATCAGAATATTTACATGAACGCACAAGAACGTCGCGCAGACACAGTTTTTGGATTATTATACTAACATAAAAGTTTTAGTGTGTATACTTAGGTTAAGGTTATCTTTGAAACCAAAAATAAATGGATTATTATAATAGTCCATCCAAGAATGCTTAAAGGTTATTCAAGGTCTGACGTTTTCTATAATGCAGCAGAATGAGCTAAAGGTAAATAAATGAAGTTAGTGTAAATAAGTGAATGGAGTAGTCGTGGACGAAAACGTATTTACTAATTACGCTACAGCAAAAACATCCAATAGCAATTAATTCGATAGGTGATTACTAAATAAAAAATTTACCGGATAAGTAATTATGACAGTAAATTTATACAATTTAAACTCACTTTAAACTCCAAAAAGAAATCGAAATCATAATCATGAAAAGCATAATGCTCATTGCTGATACAGACAAGAAAAAAGATGTAACGCGAGATCAGGGTTACAGTAATCGTATCTGATACATTATCCGAGCATGAAGGGCAGGTTCGATTCCCGCGCGTGTCACTTTACTCCTCGCTTCCGTAACTACTGGCAACTGTTGCATGACAATCTGTGTCAATGGAATTATTATAACTTTATAAGCGATTCCCCGCAAATTCGTTCAAATATTTCCCTCCCACTTGTTAGACTCGACTATAAACTACTTTATGAAAATGATTCTTAATTGGCCCTCCCTACTCTTTTTTCTACCTGTGCTTCATCATCCAATAGTAACATTTTCAGCGTTAATTTTTATTTCATTCTGTTTAGTGAGCCGTAATTTTATCAATCCACTTTTCTTACAATCTAATTATATACTTATTTATTTATTAAATGCACAATATACATATATTCACGTTAGGCTTATAACTAATGAGTACATGACCCTGTTAGGGCGCAGAAAAATGTCTTAAAACTAATAAAATTATATTGCAGTGTCTAATATCACTTACAGACGTATCTAATATCGTATTATCATCCCCAACACAGTCTGCCCACCTTTTCTTTATTACACTATCTCAGAAATATATTTCAAATTCTTTTTTGACCCATTATTGGCCATCATTTATTTAAACAGAACTGTTTTATTTATTTTGTATTTCTAAATCAATTCTAGCAAAAGTGTACATGAATCATTAAGGAAATAAGGAATCGTTTCACTCCTTTCACTTTGTGGTCGAATATGGCTGACTAATTTTGACACTGATGTTTCGGGCCGTCAATTTTAAAATTCGAACATCCGTATTTGTTTAACTTTACGCAATGGTTTATGCTTTGCTTAATATATTCGTCATGTTTACATCCTGCAAGGATCTTATGTCACAGAGAGAGGATAAAGATACATTTAATAATAAAATTTTGATTTATTATTCATATACCTTTTTTGGGTTATGCTAGTGACGTTTTGTTGTCCGATCAATAGTAATTGGTATCTAAATCTAGAATACAATATATAAAACAAACGTATCAATGTGTTAATTCAGCTCTATTAATTTTGGGAGAAATAATAAAGGCTTATTTCTGCCTTGTCCAATCTTAATCCAAGATTTACTACCCAATAATGTAGTCGAACCATAGTTCGGGCTGGTCAAATGAATCGTCTATTAAATCTAATCCAGTACACGCAAAATAATTACATTTAAATATTGGTAAAGAAAGGGCTCGTAAAATGAAGTTAGAAACTATACATGTAATCACACAGTACACACGTATTCGTGTCCTAATAAAACTTTATGTTAATTCTACTATTCGTACTAAAACCCATTCTTTATTACTATTGCTTCAATTAACCACATTCTCTTGCATATTCAGAACCTTATCTTTTACACAATAGAGACTATAATACGATCACTACTCACTACCTTTGACATTTGCTGTACGTTTGGCCCATTGTGGTATGGACCAATCAGCAATAAGCGGTTTTGCAAGTTGAGGCACTTGTATTTTGACAGTTCTGAACATTCACACATCTTCAGGCAATACAAGAATTTTATATTTATATACTATCTAAGTAAATGTATTAATGTGTCTGCAAACGCAATTATGTTATTTGTTAATTAGCCAACAAAGATCTTTGACGATCGGTACAGGTTGCTAGTCACAGAAACCAGAAAGATTGACAACGTATATAATTTTTCTCAGTACCAGACTGGGTTGTGGAACAGAAACAACAACAGTAACAAATTATATCTGGACTGAAACTCGCCCCGAACAAAGCTGAGAAACGACAAGTAGATGGAGAAAACTACTATTCGTCTAGATTTAGGTTTGTAATTTCTTCACAAGGATTGATAGCTACTTCGTGTGATGATCGAAGCTTTTTCATATTATTTTTAGTTTTATAACAACGTTTGGTTACGTCTAGACGTCTTTACATGTCGACTATAGATGTGTTTGTTTACTTCAGCTCGTGGTGACGACGTGTTAATCCGCATAGCAAGCATATACTTTAATCATCTAATTACATTTTGTTATGGATAACCATGTTTTGTCTACATCTTCCATTTGTATAATTTTATTTTGTCAGAACGGATCACAAGAGACTTTTTTTGTTACGCATTTACTAACAACAGATCATTTTCACAGGAATTAAACCCTGTAAAATATTTGTCTAAGATGATGAAAGGATATCTAAGAAAATTTTAGAAAGTGTTATCTAAACTTTAATTACATATGACATAACAGGTATATTTAGTTTTAGTTAGCCTTTACTGTTAGGTATCCATCATGTTTCACAGTATAACTGGTGTTTGTCTTAACGCAATCCTCTTTTATGAGCCTATCTCCGTCTGTGGGTTGCACAAAGTGTTTGAACTGATGTGTTCGCATCGGTGACACGGATGCGTGCCGGTTACGACTGTTTGCGGTTATTGCATGTGTTGTGTGTGTGGTGTTTTACAACAGTCTTGTTGGGATGACCTTTGTTGCAGACTTAAGTATGTGCTAAACACTACCAGCATATATGACCAAATATATTTTAGTGTCAATCGTATGACTATGACAGTGTCAGAAAGGTGTTTTAAACCTGCTTTAACGTTAATTGGATTAACGTTAAAGCAGGTAAAGAGACTGTAAAGAAATTTACTTTAGGTCCTAAAGTAAATTTCTCTACACTCTTCTAATAAAGCCATCGGAATTAAGTCGTTAATCCGTTATGATCTTCACTCTGACATTTTTAAAAGCAAGTCATTTTCTAAGTTAATTCATTGCGATGTGAGGTTAGAAGTGACTATGCAGTTTAGAATAAATATTTTATTATTCGGTTTACAAGACCTTTTAGGGACCAGTCTTCATCGGCCCAACAAAATATAAGTTAGTCAACACGGAAAATACAAGAACCCGGTATGGGTTCTTGTATTTTCCAACAACAAACAAATTAATTTTCTAATGTCTTCCAAGCATAAAACCTTCACTAAACAAACCTCCTTACATAAATTCCACAATATCACCATAAGGTTTAGTACACATACGCTGATGCTAGACTATGATTAGCCGCGCAAGTTCAAGCACGTGACTGTACCATGCGACTATGTACGATAAGCCTTATTGGGAAGCAGGGACTGATTATCTGATTACTAAATTATCATTTGTAAAATATCTAAATGTTGCAATGGATGGAGAATAAGATTGGAGTCTGTATTTCCGTAATTTAATGCAAGTTCAAATAAAACCCGCGAATGCAAATAATGTATAGTGATTTCATGCACAAGATTCTCAAAAGAGTTAATATTGGTTTGTGGGTTATTCACAAAGTATAGGATACCTCTTAGGAGGAAGAGGAACAATCAAAGACATATTAATTAAGCACTAAATGGTAATGACATCGTGATGTGAAAATCTACTTTCCCAAAAGGTTATGAAGTTCACACTCAAGACAGACCGACGTTTCACGTATAACCACAAATTTACATTTGCACTATTAGAAGATAATGATGAACATCGAGATGAACCACAGATGGACAGTCCGTGAGAAATTACAATTTTACGATTTCTTTTATTTATGGCCAAAGGGATTTTATATTTGTCCGTCTTTGCTTATGAGAGGTTTTTACCATTTGCATTTCCGCTACCTCAGTTGATTAAGAAAAATATGCATTTCCCTAACCTCAGTTGGCGCAGATTTACTGCCCGTAACTTCAAAATGGAACGGAAAACAGGAAGGAAGTGGTCAAGTCAAGAGTGAATAGGTTATTTCTAGGTAAGCGTGCTTCATCGTCGACCACATCATCACTTACCATCAGGTGAGATAGTGGTCAAACGCGAGCCTATCAATAATAATAAAAAAAAAGTGGAAGCACACAAAACTCGTATTAGTGTTTTTTTTTTAATTTATTATTTATGTTTTGCGTACTACTAGTACGCTTCTGTCGTCAATAGCTGGTATAAAACAAAACTGAACTATTTTACAAAACCCTTCAATTGTAGTTAGTAATTACTTAAAAGTTGAAGCTGTTATTTAAAAAACACACATATTAAACATTTTCCTGTAAGGTACGGCATTTAGTGCCCTGTCTCAAAACTCCATCTTGAATAATTTGGTTTTTCAAAGAGTAATCAGGCGATGTAGATGAAGACGTAAAATATGATGTCAGTCCTCCGGATAATCTAACAAAAATATTACGAACAAATAGAGCGGGATTAGATTACAATTCCAATGAAATTAATACCTACACGTTCATAATATTATGCGTAAATCAATTAAATTGGGGCCAAGTAAATATTATTCAAAAGCATATTTAAGTACACATTGGCTTTATTTAAACAAAGCTAATTATTTAGCCACTGACCTTAAAGAAATCTGCTGTGAAGTGGCTTACGTACAAATTTATTGTTGCTTCATTACACTAGTGAAGAACTTTTAAAGACAAACATTGGTACAAAGGTGGTGTAAAAGTGTTGGCAATTAGTAAAGGTAGAAGAATATTGACATCCTTACTAATATAATATTATAAAAGCGAAAGTGAGTTTGTTTGTTACGTCTTTACGCCTAAATGGCGTGAATTTGATGAATTTTGGTAGGTACAGTGAAAGCTATTTAAAAAAAAAGTGAGAAAACTCGAAGTCGCGGGAAAAAGCTAGTATTGAATAAGAATTATTATTTTAATTAATATGGCTAAAACTTACGGAAAGTGTATTAAATATTAATAATAATGTGTAGCTATGTTTGTTTGACTTTTAACGCAGTTTTCATATAAGGTGTTATGAAAAAAATCGTAGTTGGCAGCGGTGTACCTAGTGGTACGCTCACATTTCGCCAGTTATGGCAATAGGGTCACACCCTATTGCATGCCCATATAATAGGAGGTGACCCTAACAATCAACCGAGCACAAATCAAACACCGTGGTTGCTACAGAAATACCTGATTGAATGGCTCAGTAACAATTTTCGAAAATTTCCCGAGAATTGAACCCATCATGCCCAGCAGTCACGATTGCGGACTATAGACTTACGAGTCAGTCATCAGTTTCGAATAACACCTTTACATCCGTACATTTAATTAAGACATGTATAATGTTTGCTCTAAGGCAGTAGCAATAACAGTCTTTCGTAACTTGAGACTTAAGGACATCAAACTAATTTGCAATAATCGTGTGTCAACAATCTAAGCTCTAGCAAATTACTGAAACACAATAAAGCACGACTAGTTTTCTCACAGCCACAGCTGCGTCGGCGCAGGTTCGTGTCTTTCTCTCATTGGATTCATTATTGCTGCAGATTACTAAAGGAATGTTTAAACTGAGGCGATTCCCCGCGTGACGCAGGATGCCACTTATGTTGATGATGTTTCGAGATGACTTAAGTAGTCGCGCGACTATTCACGCCGGTAGAGTCTGAATTTCATAACGGATCCCGTGTGCACGCATAAGTCTGTCCAGAGCATAACTTTTGCGAGGAATAATAATCAAGTGGAATGATTTTATGATAATGCCCTGAATTTTGATAGATATTTTAATGGCTTCTAAGTTCTAGGCATAATGGAGACTAAAATTAGATTGAGACTCGATTCTCGTGACCTTCAGCCCGCAAGCCTATAACGCATAGTATTAGCATATATTATGCTTATATTACAAACCTCTTAATAATTGGCTAATTGGCGTGTCTGGAGTAAATTCAAAATATAAAGTTGAACCACGAAATAAAATATAATAACTTGTGAGTTCATTTTTTCACACTTTTGTTTTAGGTTTTCAAGTTTATGTGTAGAGCTTTTTCTGCTTAAAAATTGAACTTACATCATGGCGCTATACAAGTTGCCTGATCTTTCTTCGGGTTTGATTTCATCTATCTTCGTAAGAAGGATTATGATGTCCATGCATGTCTCATTACTTCACAAGTCGTTATAGGCTTGTTAGAAGTATTACCCAAGTCGACATGTTTCAGTACTGACCGGCCTTACCGCTTACCTAAGTCTGACGGCATAGAAGCTATGTTTATTTTTAGAACTCAATATAGGTATTCACAGGACGGTACCAGTTGAGGCATCGTGACACCACGTAACACCCTATATGGAGATTTAGAATACATAATTAGCATCTATAAACATCTGTGTCGTCCGAACTCGAGGTGTTGTAATAGTGACGTCTGTTTCTGTTGATAAATCGGTTCCGCCAATCACGGCACCTGAATTTGATTAGCCCTTTCGTGAGTAATTTTATGGTAACGCAATGGTCTGGGATATTTCACCTGTAGTTCTTTTGAGTGAAGTGATAAATTATACTATGCAGGTTTGGTAAGGTAAGCTACAGCTTAAATAGTTTTGATGTTGTCTAATCTAATATTATTTTTTTTGATTTAAGAGAAGGTACGATACGGTATGAACTTATTATTAGCTGATTATCTTCGCTGTTATCACTACTGATGTATTATTTCTTTACGGTTATACCATAGTTGAAAGCATCGATATTAAAAGTTATTTGGCATCGATTAATTAACGTGTCTAAACAAACTACTGCAACGGCATAACAGAAATAAAGATCTTCGCAAAAACCACGACTGTCTCCGGTGGTCTCATTACAACAAATAAACGTACGGAGGCGACCTATGAACCATCGCCATTAGTTTTACCGACAACAACAGACTGGGTCGATCGTGCTGCGGCTCCCAAACAAACTGTTGTGGTACGCAATGCTACCCGTACGAGAGTGCAACGTAATGAGTGAAACACTGCCCATACCAAATAGCACTACATAGTCACACGTAGGACTTTGTAATAGATTGCGCATCTAGGATTATTGAGGACGGAGAAGAAAAACAAGCATATACCTAGAACGGCCACATTACAAAAAAGAACATGTACAAATAAATAAATCATTTATTTTGGGCCGAAATTGTTGCACGTTTTGTAAACCCACCTACTACTTAACTGCGTACCTATCATATCAGTTCCTAATAGTTTAGACATAAAGAATGGTGAGGAAATGGTCTAAAACTACACTGGCCCAGTGAGGATTGGTAGATGTCTCATATTTTCAAATAAAATATGCTGAGGCATCTTTCTTTGAAATGTAAATATGACTCTGGTTAAGGCTGCGCCATCTTAAACCAATACACAAGAAGAAAAACTCTAATAAGAAGTATGAAAAGACTTCACGAATTTGGTTTGTATGATAATGTTTTTCCAATCAGCCAATTCAGTCCCATTTAAATACTTATCAGACACTTTACAACAACATTATTATATGTTTAAAAGATACACTCGGAGTTACTTTGTCCATACAAATGTTGTACCACAGTGACACAGTGAGAGATATAACTTCAAGTGAATGACCGCTTGCGCAAACACGATGGGCAGTGGCCTTGGCTTGTTTACGTTTAAACACGACACAACAACGATAGGCTGATGAAAGTGATAATTACGGCTGATGAAGACAAAATACTTATAAATATAGAAATAAAATCAAAGTACAGATTTAGCAACTACACAATATGATATTTCCTACAAGTGTTAAACGAATCAGGAAGTTATAAACAGTTATTTAACTGATCTATACGTATTTTGCTGTAGGTTATGCAAGTTTGTTACTACTTATAGAAACTAATAAAGCCTGGGGGCCTAGGTAGACAAACTAGTAGCGGTTATATCAGCGATAATGATGATGAACAATAAATAGTCAGAAATCTACCCAGAATGAACCACGTTTGTAAAAAATAATTAATTATTAAGACCATTGCTACTGACTTTTAGAGGTGTAGAAAAAAAGCCTCCATCTAAAGAAATAGGGCGTGCGAGCGACGCAATGAAAAAGTTTTAAAAACGCACGCTGCGTTCTCGTTATTCGCGCGGACGAAGAGTGCGCACTATATGGGGTCAGCCTAAATGCAATAAGATCAGTAAATTAAGATAACAGAGAACAGATAAGCTCATTCTAATCCTTTTAAAAGGTTTTCTAGAAAAAGTAAACACTTTAAAAACGATTTTCGACCTTGTGTCTTAATCGGTATGATTGTGTTTTTTCCTAAAAAAAAGCGCGTTATGTTTCCTGGGCAAGGTAATGAAGGCTTCAATAAAGATAATGATTTCAAAAAAGAAAAGAAGAATAACAAGAATATATTCATTTTACCTTATTTTACGAAACCAGGAAGCAGTTTTGTAGAACAATAAGTTGTAGTGATGAAATTGACTATTGTTTTGCCATCCTCACCTTTAATGATGGACGAACTAATCATAGAGGCTGTACTTCATAAGATGCTATAATAAATAAGTCATAAAATAATAATAATCTTTGAATGATGGAAATTCCAAATGATTAACTTCGTCTACATAACTACTGACATCAGCATTTCCTATGCCTTATATAACAATATTGGCTACTCCATGTTGTCTATTGATTCTCTATCTATAATGATGACGTGAACTATGGGTATTCCAGACATAAACTATCCGTTCATCTTATGCGGTAACTGCTTGATTGATGGGTTTTATTTAAACTTTAGCGACAACAAAATTTTTTTTTGTTTAGTTCTAATTCCAACGTTCGATCAGATTATTTATCACAGTAAATACTAAAATCTGATAACTTAAATGACATCCTTTTTATTCGTACCAGAGTTTACGGATTGAACAAATACTAAATAGAACCTGAATTGAAATGTTTTATACTGCACATAGATTAAAAGGACGTAGATAAGATTAATGAAATGCTCATAAGCTCACCTTTATTACTTGCTGGCCAGATGTTGTTTGTCACGTTCTTCTTATTATTTTTGTTCTCCCTGAACATGAGAATATCCGGTACCTTGTTCAGTTTGTTATCCTTTGGTATTATATCCGGCGCTCGATCGACGTTTACTCTTACGAACTCTCCTTTCAACACTTTAGGCTGATTATCTTTTAATACTGGAGGCGGAGGAGCTTTAGGCTTCTTGTGAAACAATCTCTTCCTATCAGGCTTTGATGGAATCTCTATGTCAGTGTATATTATGCTGTCTATTTCACCAGCCTCATTGACATCGTTCCTTATTCCGATCAGGCTCATAGGCTGCTCGTATCGATTGTTTAAGGTATTCTTCTGGTGCACCGATATGTGCATTACGCCATCGTTATCCGTAGTTTGCATCAAGTCGTAATCATTGCGTCCCTTATCATATAAACTATAGTCATCCATACTATTCTTTCTGCTTTTGAAAATGTCATAAGTTTTCTTTTTAGAAAACAAGTTTTCACTACTCGAATAGTTGTTCGTATTTTTCGTGAGTCGGTTCCGCATTTTGAAGTATTTGTACGTAAAGTATATTCTCTTGAAGTCCTGCTCGTTCTCGAACTTGAGCGCGATGGCTTCCTTGTTCATGTTTTTGGTTATATAAAAGACTAGAGTGTTGTCACAATTGGGATAGTTCTCGATATTGACACAATTTGAAATATCGTCTATTGAGATATTTTCACATTTGGTAGGTTTAAGTTCTGTGTAGTCTTTGATTTGTTTTTTATCTTCTTCTGTGATGTCTTCTTTAGTGAGTAGTTGTAGCTGGTCTTTTTCGTTGAAACCGACCACGATGTTGTAGGACTGCAGGGAGGACGGCTTGGTGATGGTCATGATGTCGAGCTGCTGGCTGGCGGTGTGCATCTTTTGCCGTGCGACCATGGCTGCGAAGCCGCCCGTTCGGGCGGTTTTTTTTACGGTCATTGTTCTGGAACAAGAGAAAAAAAAGCAAATTAAAAATTAATCTAAAAATAAATTTGGATTTTGCTTTCCATATTTTTAATTCTTTTCTTACCATTCATCAACGGTTAACAGTTTAAATAAGTCTAGATGCAATTAAAATTGACCTACTGCTCTTTTCATAAACTATGATTTAAACTCAAACGAAAAGTAAAAAAGAATTTATTACATTCTTTTTTTTTAATTGGTATTAGAAAGCTTTTTTATATACCAATTTACTGGAAAAAAAATCTTTATCTTCTCATAAAACAATATAAAATAAATCGGTTAAAAACATGGATGCTTCGAATCTAATCGATGTTCAAATAATTGCGATCAATCGTAGACTGCATGATTTTTAAAACGATTCCAATTCGATACTCGTCTCGATTGGCAATCTATTCATAATCGATTAACTACCAATATTGTTCAAAAGTGCTAGTGCGTTTTGAGTTTAAAGCAAAATTAATTGTGACTTTAACACCTAACTCTCTCTTGATTTCTTACATTACATCTTTGTGTTCTCAAGTGATTGAATTGGCTACTATAATGACGTGTTATTGCACTAAACATCATATTTTACACAGAAATTTGGGACCTAAATTAAACTATTTAAAACTTTTGGTTTTCACGACTGCTTATATTTTGAACTTCTAACTTCAGTCTGAAGCTTTATCTCTCCTTTACATCGAGTTCGAGAAGTATAGCAAGAAACCATAGTTCAATGATGGTATAAGTGAGTAGTCGGTGCCTTAAAGTAAACAGCTTTTAGTTAACTTTGTGTGGCATACGTCTTCTTATCAATCTTCTTGTTACATACTTTTTCATGAATTACGTCTTCGACAGCTCATTCAACGTAATTATTTCTCATCCTATCACGAGAAGTCCCATTAAAATTCTTAAATAAAACAAGTGCCATGTGTAAGAGAAAGCGTAATCATATAAAAAAAAACAATAGTTTGTCGTAAGCGTGCGACATTTTCGTGCAAAAACACTTCCTACTGATGAGCAATGAATTAGAGAACATAATTATGATGTGGTAGACGATATAAGCGGTGTTACCCAACCTGGTGTGAAAATATGGAGGTTACGTAAAGTATTTCAAAATAAGCCTATGTGTCAAGTAGGGAAGGATCTTATTGCGCACCAAGTGTTACCTACTTTCTTAATTTGTCAAATCTGTATATTTATTGATGTCATTTGTATAAATAATGGGTATTTGAGTATGATGTTTCGCAATATTTTTGTATGTTAAATCAATCATGTCATTGAATCAAGTGTCACAATTTTTATGCAAATCAGAGAGTAGCATAAAAGTTTGACACAAAGAACCCCGTTTCGTATCTTTTTTACCAGTGTTTTTCATTCTATTTGATTTCGTGACCCCTTTAAATGTTGAAAAATCTTGGCTACACCCCAGAAAATGATTTGATTATTATTATTTTTTAATAAAATAGCAGTTTTTTGAACAGTAATCAATAATGAGCTTTCCCATTAAAATTGTGTTTTATTTGTAATTTAACCTTGCTTTTTCCGGCCATCCCCGAATAAGGTTTCGCGAGCCCCACAGATTGGAAAACACTCTTTTATATCATTCACTATACAGAAACCTAAACTAAAAGATGTGTCTTAAAGTGTCCTAGTCGTAGCTATTCTAAAGGGTTATTACCAGGCTTAAATAGTGGAGCCTTGCACATGAGATCATTATAGACTTTACATCATCTACTTAAGACATCAAATGTTGCCAATGCCCAACGATTACAAATACCTATTTAACAACACATCATAACCCGATTACAAGTACCATAATTACCCGCTAATGCGCACATCTCGGGCCAAACTTCCAGATGTTTCCACAACAATTGTACCTCTGTGAGAGATCGCTTTACATAATATCTAGTGCATTTCCGACTTATAAGAATCCGAGTTACATCCCAAGAAACTGGGTGAACTTTTGTAACCCACTTGAAGAATCTCTTATCAGATTACAGAGGTATTGTTGGTCACAATTATAATTACGAATTATCATCAGCAATGGGGCTTACTTAATTGAGTTTTAGTTACGAAAATTTATGTTTTTAGGTTGGTTAGTTGCGACATGAAATTATGTCTGACGTGTGATTCCGCAGATTTGGCAAGCAAGTTTTATATTAAACCTGTAGATGTCGAATTGAATAATTATGATTAAGTAAATGAGCTGATTTGATTATGCGTTTTGCTAATGAATTTATGAGTGTGTAAACAAAAACTTATTTAACATCTAACGGCTAACAGGTGACTAGATTACTTAGATATATACGTATTTTACAATAACCACCAACAGGGCGTTTCCATCATCGTGCACAAGAATGTCACTTATGAGGGCACTCAAAAATAATACTAACAAAACTAGAGCACTTATTTGCGGTTGGGAAATCATCAAATAACTTACCCCGCTCTGGGCGGAGCGGAGTGAAGTGTCAGTCTGGTACTGACTAAATCCCACCCATGTGCCTTCTTTTAAACTTTACTTTCCGGGGCCGCGATATCCCTTTCGAAAAACCCCACGGCTCCGGCAGGTGTTGGCCTGGTAGACCCCCCTGCTTTGCAGACATCTCTTTGAGTGTCGTCACTGGACGAACGGACGGTAAGCTATATCCATTGCTCACTGTCCGCTGTCCCGCATCTACGGTGGCCGGGAAACTAGAGCCCTGTTGTCGTGATGTCAAACAAAGAGCTAAATGCGGCCAAAACCATCCATTTTGGATATAACATGTTTTTACCACGGACTAATTTGAACAGTTAGCAATGCGTTTTTTTACATAGTACCGATTTCCTTATTGGTATGTGACAAGAGAATGGTGACGCATTAAATAATAATAATATGAAAATTAAGGGATTCCTTTTAAATTTTCCCTTAAATGGCACTCTGCTTGAAGTGTTTACTATAAGGTAGAAGGTTATAAAAATAGGTTAGCCGCTACGAATATGCTAAAAATTTTCGTAGCGGCCTACGAACTGTTGACAATAACTACTACGATTAGTCGCGGCAATCCCCATCATTTGAAAAAATAAAACAATCAGAGAGAGTGAGCGAGAGAGTTAGTGTACCCTCGCAGTCCAGTAACAATAGTCACTAACGATTTCAAAATTTCTTAGAATATGAAATGAATAATTGTCATAATAACGAAGACGCGGAAACAATTTTCACAAAGTATCGTCATCACCGCCACCGAAGAAGTTCACATGTAGGCATTGTACTGTTTTCACTGTGACAATGCCTGTTCTCATAATTATACAGTTTGATATCACGTTACTATTAAAATACAGAAAGCACCTGTTTGTTTGTCTTTGACTGTTATTATACGTGATTACTTGTGTGATGGATGGTACGAAAATAATGTTTTGTCTATTTTAGATACATGAAAGTGCAGCATATTATATGATAGATTTATTAACATTATCTTCGTTTGTTTATATTACTTCATGAAATCACTGCATTTAGAAGAATACAGTTATAAAATGTCAGTTAATTATTGCCTGTAAATTGTTTCATAAAACTTAAGACGATCTTTTGTACGAAAGGGGATCTTAACAAAAAAAACGAAGTTATGCAAAACAATAATACTGGCAAGAGTGTAGTTTGTTTCTTAATTCAAACCAAAGAATATAAAACATAACCCAATGTCATTGACAATAATATCGCTAATTGGATCTGTATTACTAAAGTAGGGCAGATATTCTCGACATTGTCGGGCTCGGGACGCAGCCATGTAAGGTGAGGCTTATAAATAGCCCGTCCTTAACACTAGGTCAATGACTATAATAGCCAGAATGTATGTGTAAGTGGCTTTTATCCTTTTACATCTCTTCCGAGTTACAAAAGGGCAGATAGTGTGGTAGGCCTCGACAAAAAAGATCGAATGACCCGTATAGGGTTGCCAGTAATATGGTGATATGAATAAATGAGTCAGTGGTACACCTTGACTTCTAAACAGAAATGGAGCTAATGATTTATGAATCAGTGAGAAATGTTTTATGATATCTAGGTTTCTATGCAGAGCTTAGTTTCTATCTTAATGTGCCGATGATGACTTTAGCCATTTCGAACCCGATTGATGTTGCATTTTCATTTTCAACGACGAAAAATTTAATTACTCATATCTCGAGGTCAATTCAAACTGTTTGCTTCCAGCAATTTTCTGTCCAATTTATTGGATTAACAATCACAATAGACGGTACCTACCTAATATAATCACTTTTCAATAAAAACTCCACTTAAATCTTCGGTTTGTTCAAGCATCACTAATTTAACCACAGGTTAACAAAAAGTTAATCATAAACATAAAAACGTGTCAGCCCTTGCATAGTACAAGGCCGTGGACAGGTCATACGGAAGCGTCAAGTCACTCGATTGCAATGAACTGTGAAATTAATTCACAGCTGTTAAGTGTATTCAGTACGATATGTAATTAAGTTCATATGTATAGGATGTAATTAAGTGCGTTCTTCATGATGGTTGGACATTTTCCTTTAATTGAGCGTATACTGAATATTCCTTGGTAATTCCAAGGGGTGTATCTACCTTGTTAAAAGAAATAATGTATTTCTAGATATTTTTTTAAGAACATAGACTGGAGTTTACTAATATAATAAAGTCTAATCCAAAAACTAGGAAGGAATGAACTAGTATTTGAAAATCTTTCGTCTGTTTCCTGTAAACAGTAATCAAATTGTAATGTTTTTTGGTTATTCATTTCATGAAACCATGTATTACGACTAACTAATTTAATCTTTAATAATATTATAAAAGCGAAAGTGAGTTTGTTTGTTTGTTACGTCTTCACGCCTAAATGGCTAAACCGATTT
The DNA here is from genome assembly GCA_958449745.1 of Ochropleura leucogaster. NCBI lineage: Eukaryota > Metazoa > Arthropoda > Insecta > Lepidoptera > Noctuidae > Ochropleura > Ochropleura leucogaster. Next base: position 12,883,742 of record OY288220.1, on the reverse strand, counting down.
TGATGAATTTAGGTACAGAGATAAAATAAAATAATAAAATAGGCTATTTTTAAAAAATGAGGGAGAAAGAGGGAAAAAAGGGAAAACTTAGCATTGCTATTACAATAAATAAGGCGCTAGGGCAAAAACTACAGGTAGAAGGTACCTGTAAATCAAGAAAGGGGAACTGTGATATCCCGAATTTAACGCGGGCGAAAGCTAGTAGATTAATAAGTCTGAATATTTCTTAATATGATGTTATTTAATTCCAATTAGGTAAGTGGTAAAAGGTTCAATTCAATGATACTAAAGCAATGTTGTTATACGCTCCGTTGGTCTCGTAGTTGCAAGCACGACTGCTGAGCACGGGGTCCTGTTTTTGACTCCCGTGTCGGGCAAAAAATGTTATTGAGTATTTCCATTAGGAATTTTTCAGTAGCAGCTGTAAGTAGTTCGTAAATAGTTTATATTACAGATGCGACGGTCGAAAAAAAAGGATTCATTTGATTCGATTGAGGTCGAAAAGACAATAGGTATGGCAACGCGACAAGGTAAACGACGCTTTCTTTTCAGTGTTTTAATTTGACCACTAAACATCATGTTATTATTTAATATTAAAATGTTACGTTACATGCTAAGTAATTGCTAGACCATGACATTCTATTTACGCATGGGCTAACGAGATGCACGTTTATTTTTAAATTGTTTTAGAATGTAATTTTTATTCGATCTACAGGGGTTTTTATGTTATTTTAGGATATATTCTTATTATACTTTCCATGCTACTAAGTTACAATAATACAAACACGCAGGATAATTTTGATTTCAAATATTCGTGTCGTTCCATTAACTCATAACTAACGAATGCAGAATGATTACTATGCAGAAATATGAGACGCCTGCACTCCAGACTTTAATTCTTAATTACACATGCCACAATTTATACACAATCTGATGAGGAAGCAATCTTTTAAGCAATTTGAAGCTAATTGTGTCTAATCTTGTACTACAATTAAATAGACAAGCAACATCTACATCTGAAATCTTCACAAGAAAGCCAACTTTCTCGATCTTCTCTGGAAACTGCGATATCTCCCTGGGAATAGCACACAATACCCTTATTGTGCAACTAACCGACTTAGTTATACAATTATAATGTAAAATATGAACCTTATGTGTTGGAAAGAAGGCTTGTTTTACGTAGTCTGGAGTGAAGTATTAAGTTTGTTCGTCTGCTTTGTTTGGTGTCACATCGTTAGAGCAATGGCTTATACGTGACACTTTTAAGGTTTAATTCCGGTTTAATATAGAATTTGTAATTTTAATTATGTGGGAGTAATTTAACATACTTGAGTACTTAATTTTTTTCACTGATCACATAAGTCAAATTAAAATAATTAGTTTTGGTGCCATTTGGTTTCGAATTTTGCCAAATTTTCGAAGGCAAAGGAAAATAGTTTCCCTCAATGTTGAATTCAAAATAAATCCAATGGGGTTTTTTTTTTTATTTGGCCTTGTATGTACCACATATTCTTGTCAGATCGTCTCGACACCTCTTTCTAGGCCGGTCTCGGCAGCGCCTTCCATCCTCAGGCACCCGTCTCGTTGAGACTTTAGCCCAGCAATTGTTAAGCATGCGACTTTCGTTTCCCGTCCAATCCCATTTGAGCCTAGCAGCCTTTTTACCTACGCCTGCAATTCCCGTTTTTAAGCGCAGCGTCCTGTTCCGTATTTATTCAGTTTTCTTAACACCCAAAATGCTGCGATCCATTGCTCGCTTTTAGAAATTAAAAATTGAATCCTGCCTAAAGATATAAAACAGGCTTATTCTGTAAAGTGTATCACCTCCGACGATTATAATGTATGCAGATGGATTCATTAACAAAAGTGAAAACACTGCACTGACGAGTTTCTCATTATAGAGATAAGAGGTTATTATCTTCTTTCTTATGAACGCGTTATGATTGCATTTCTAGGAAAGGCACAAATGACCAGGGTCCCTGGTTTCCTAGTTGTGTACGAGAACAGTGCTAAAAAACAAGCGGACTTAAAGAATAGAAATGGTTTCGGTTTGCTATTAGAATAAGTATGTTTATTGGTACTTCGATTGAAGTTCTAATCATTATTGGCATAAGTTCATTGAAATTGTATAACTGTTTTTGTATAAGAATACATTATTCTCATACATAATGTGGTTCCTAAAGAAAAACAGTTATCTCCTACCAAAAGTAAATATAACTATGACTTAGATTTAATAGCTATACTTTCAAAACCTCTCCTTAATTTTCATTATTTTAAAACTATTACTGTCTAAAATAAAGATCGTCAAACTACCATATAATATATATATCTATATAATTATTTTAGCAATGAGAACAACGAGGGAGCAAATAACACCTTTACTCTTCAATGGGATTATATCAAACTGGATTATGTTTTTTTATCAGACTGTTAGGTGTTAACAAACATAGTACAACAACTGTTTATCGGACATGTTCTGGGATTTCCACAGAGCGTAACGCGTAGCCACATATATGTTTTACATAGATAATAGCTGTAACTAGGTTACCATAAGGTGTCTTGTATAATTATTATACTTATTCAAAAAGAACATTTTCAAGTAGGATTTTCATTTCATGAGTTATTAATCTATCTCAGTTTAAGATTACTTTAAAAAACGCTTTTAAATATATGCAGAAAAATATTTGAAAAATAAATAGGAGGCTGGTTAAACTCTTCTCAGGTATTAATATGACTTTCGTTCATCATTTTTATGAATTTAGTAGGCATTTTCTTCTAGCCACCTTGTTTGATATTCGTTACTTCCCTAACTAAATATAATATCTTCTTCTACACAATCCATCTTCTTTGGTATTCATCTTACGTCAATTAGGAAAACCTCTTTAAAAAATCTTGCATGTCATCATGAATGTCAAACAAAAGTAATTAAGGATTTAGAAACAAAGTTCGGTCATGTTAAAAACCATTAGAAATCAATAGAAAGCGTCACCTACCACAACCAGGCGCACATAATTCGGAGATAATTAGCCAATCTCGTCTAAACGCGTTACACACAGTTGCGTCTGCGCATTCCGACTGATTAACGCTTAGATGGACTCTCACACCGCAACGTAAAGACATTCCCTCACCGCGTGCATTTGCCTGTATTGTTACGGGTTAGATTCGAGCATTACATCAGTGACTGAAGAGAAGTGATCAACGAAACTGTTTCTGTTCAAAATTCAATCGTGGATTATCACATCACAAGCGAATGGTCACTCACCGGGAGCGTATATTTGTAACTATTGCACTGAATCGAATCCTAGATTGTTTATATTGCCTTAACGCTTAAAGGAAACATTTATTAATTATCTCGGGTTCTATTATCAATTAACATTAATGTAATCAGGGTCATACCTATCTACTATTTCATGTTTCTATTTGCAAGTTGTGCAATGATCGTGTAAATAATTAATAAATTACTGGTTAGGTAGGAGAACCTTCATTGCTTTTTATATATTTGGGTATATGGCTACACCATTGTAGGTACTTACAAACACTTCTACCAAGGGGCATCATATTATTACCCAGTACTAACTGGGTTAGATATAGGTATATGCTGTTGCTCTATGTAAAATACTGGTGTTTAGCTGCATCGGAACAGATGGGAAACCGACCCCAACATACATGATAAAAGACTATTCAGCTGATGAGGTCATAGCAGGTTGAGTATCGAACAAACTATGTTCCAATAGGAACAGTGGAACATGATTATAGTTATAGGGTCAGGTTCATAACAGATAATATTTTTTTCGCGGAAATAGATCTACTCTTAACAGTGAAATACTTTGAACTTTTGATTTATTCGACAACCTAACGTAAGTAAGACAGTGTGAACAAGTTGTGGTAAATAAATAAGACGTAAAGTTACGCCACGGTGTGACAGGCCCCCGCACCGGCGGCGGCGGCGGCGTCGCAGACGCGGCAAGTTCTACTACTTTTACTTTATTTCATGTCGAGAAAGTAGTGGGTGATAAACGTTCACGCGGCACCCATGTTTCATACATGCATCACATCTCTATAGTAATAAACATAAAGTTCGAAATCACTCAATAATATTCGAATGGTTGGTTATCCCTCATAATTGCGATCACCCATGTTTCATAATACACATAGCACATATTTACAACTCTGAATTAATAAGCACAAAGTTCCAAATCATCCGGCATGACGATTGGCTATCCCTTATTTATAAATTACGATCTTAGATTCATCCGACGACGGTTGTTTCTCAGATTAATAAATGACTTTGAAAGATGCTGAAGTTAAAGTTTTATTACGTCGTTATTATGTATCTCGAATATACAAATGAACCACCGTGGCTAACTAGTGCCCATCGCACAGTTAACCACCAGCCATATACAATAGGTGGCTATTTATTTGTTGTGTAAACCGAAGATAAGTTCTCTTATCCAATTTTCTTTGGTCCCTTCCGTTTTCTGGCTGGAATTTTTCTCTATGGCATCTAAAATTATTAGTGTCTTCAAAATGGTTTTACAGAACTGCCTTCTGAAGAAAAAAAACATTCGAAATTGAGGAACGCGTTTAGGATCTGCACTAGATACACACTGAACAACAGAGCCGTCAAACTTATAAAGTTATAACATACTACTTAATACAAGACGGTATAAAAACGGTTTTTCAAATAAAATAAAATTACCTTTTTCAAATTATATAAAATGTATTGTTTAATAAACAAAGCTGCCAGGAAACCAGGAAGCTGGGCAGGCATACAATAACGCTGACTAGCCACTTGCGTGAGATTGCACGCGCAGCCGCTCCCACGGGCACCAGATGCCCGCGTCCGATGTTACACGATTATTTACGATGCAACCCGAATGGAATGCACTTGCTTGTTTATTGGCAGATTTGAATTTAGAATTTCTATTTATTGGTCAAGTTCAAACGGGTCAGTCAGATGGTGAAAACGTATTGAAAATTATGCAACGCCTAATGACGTGTAAATCTGCTCGTACTTTGATATATGATGGACATTTTCCTGTTTGGAATAATTGATTCTGAAGCTGTAGTGTTATATAAAGTGGTTGTACCTCAGCCAATACTTGTCGTTACATTAAAACACGTCTGCACATAACATAACATAAAACAAGATCACGTCTGCAACCCGTCAAGGATCATCATCTGCCTAGCCTTTTCCCAACTATGTCGGGGTCGGCTTCCAATCTAAACGGATGCAGCTGAATATCAGTATTTTACATGGAGCGACTGCCTATCTGACCTCCACAACCCAGTTAGTACTGGGTAATACGATACCCCTTGGTAAGACTGGTTGTCAGACTTTCGGGACACTGACTACCTGTAACGACTGTCAAAGATCTACAAATGATAGCCGGGACCAACGGCTTAACGTGCTTTCCGAGGCACGGAGGAAACTCGATATGTAACGGGTGGTCACCCATCCACAGACCAACCTAGGCAAGCGCGGCTTTACCTAAAGATCGACCCGAGCGGCTGCTATTATTTGGCCACGAGCTCCTCGAGAAGAGGAGAAGCTACTAAACTAAGGGAGAGGCTACTAGACTATTATAAATGCGAAAGTTTGGATGTATGTGATTACCTCAGAACAGGTCGACAGATCTGGATGAAATTTGGCAATAGTCTGGAAATGCACGTGACTACTTTTTAACCTGGACAATTAAACACGTCATAATTTCCACTCGAACGAAATCGCGGGCAACAGCTAGGGCGATTTAAAACAGAGGGCGACTCTATTGTCACCAAATGGGCAAAAAACCGGATCCCAACTGCTCAATCTGGAAAATGTCCCAAAACGTCACGCTCAGCTGTCACTACATCAAAGCGGCAGTCAAGACACGGCAATCAGGTCATTAGTAATTAAAAATCGATCAATATGCATAAAAGGATGTGCCTTCGAATTAATTATTCGATAAATTAGCATTTAGGACTCGGTGGACAGTTACATAACAATACAGGTAACACTTGTCAGGCTGTCTTTAAACATATGATGTAATGCTCTAGTCGTTAATCGACGTTATCTAAGACAATAATTTGGTTATTTTCGCGCTGAGTAATTAACAGGTATTTTAATGGGTTATTAGAAGCATTTATTTCGTAGTCTAGGTTAGATAATTTAATTAAGACGTTTCGTACATCGTAATTACCTGTAGAAGATATTTTATGTGAATTCTTGATTAAGTATTTTCAGGCATGCTTTATACAGCAAATGTAAATACTCGCTTTTGCCCGCGGCTTCACTCGCTTGAAATTCGAGGTAACACAGTTACCTTTGCAGGTACCTGCTACTTGTAGTTTTTGCCCTTGTGCTTGATTTATTGTAATAGCAGAGCTAAGTTTTTCCTTTTCTTCCCCATTTTTCAAATAAAAAAAAATTTCCTATGTCCGTTTCCAGGGTCTTAACTATCTTTGTACCAAAATTCATTAAAATCGGTTTAGCCATTTAGGCGTGAAGACGTAGCGAACAAACTCACTTTCGCTTTTATAATATTAGTCAGGTTTGTTTATAATTGTCAGATATTCGAAAAGTTTCTTTAAAATCAAATACACCAAATACAAGTGTACTAAGAAAAGATAACATCACGCCAGGAATCTCCGAAACTTTAGGCAGACGTATCGCCAGGTATGTATGTTCAAGCTTTATACTACGGGGCGAGCCTTTTGCCACGGGGTCTAGTCCACGCTACTGAGAAAATCCTGATATGTTTTTTTTTTAAATAAAAAACAAATAAAAGCCGAAACACAAGTTTGCCTTGAAATTAAACATTTGTAACTTATGTCATTGTAAACATTTAAAAATCACAGATATTTAGTTGCAAATTAAGTGGTAATATCTATATCATGAACTTTCATAGTTTTCTAGGCATAAGGTCGTTGACGCTGATTATGATTATCACTGTATACATTAGTTTACCCAGCATTTCTTCTTGAAATAGAAAAAGTGGACCACATCGTGACATCAAGATGCTAATCCGCGATAATTGAGCGAATTTGAATGGCAAACAGAAAGTATAAATTAGAAAATAAAACCGTCTGTCAGGTGTTCTAATGTGTCATTTCCGAAAGAAAAGCAGTTTTATACATGTATGATAAAGTAAAACATATAACATAGACGGATAGATCTATGGTCTTGACTATATGACTGTTAGTTTATTTAATTGTTATAATGTATACCTATACATAGTTAGTTGACATTCGAATGTTGAAATATAGTGGCAACTCTGACCGATGGTTTTGATTGTTTGTTATTTAATTTAAAAATTTACCTCCTATTTTATGATGGAATATTTTTTCTTAAGTATGTTTTGATTTTTAGGTTCAAATAATACTACAAGTGCGGCACAAATGCAGATAATGAAGCTGTGTGACGCACGTTGTAACATTCAGGTAAGTTTTCAAAAACAAACTCAAATGGCTAAACAAAACAAATAGTTCATCTATGCCTTTGATACATACCCAACAGTCGTGAGAGCATTCTATAATCTGGAATATTTGTACATCGCGTATATTCCTTTTTTTACTAAGTATACATCCATTTAATCAACCAAAAACAAATTAACTTAGTTTCTTTAATATATTTTTAGCAGTCGTTAATTAGTAGCTTATCTATAGGTTATCCGTGGGTTTTTTTTCTACCGATTACGTATAATCTCACCTTCGGTTATCAGAGCACCACTTCAAGCCATTTAAAATCAATTCAACAACACAAGGACATCCATCATAAATCAAATTTATTTCCAATATTATGATCGAATATGCTAACCTTCGCTTGATCTTACAGTACTTACACGTATCAATGATACAAATCATCATAACTTTAATTCTACAATAAGAATCAATAATACAAGCGATCATAAATAACACATTGACAGTTTGATGAGCGAGCGAGCATCGGAACACATCACGATATGCTAACATTAGCCACACGACTTCATGGATACATACAAATTATTGTGGACGTGTGTAGTCTTTGGCGAAAATTACAAATATACAAGAGTTCTACCTCTCTCATGTTTATTTTTTTACATTATTGGTCACTATTAAAGAAAACACTGCCCATAGACATCTGCAATACTAGAAGCATCGAAGCGTGACAAATCCGTCATGTCTCATGTTGTGCCTGTAAGCGTGTGGCTATAGATTTGGATAGTAACTCAGAAATGTCGGTTTTTATAGCACTACTTATGCCATCCCACCGTCCATCTCTTAGATCTTCTAGGAGTTCTTGTATGTAAATGATAATGAAGCAGCTGCTGCATATTTAAAACGACGTTTAATGTCCCTATTTAATTCTTAATGACACCTATGCGACATCATACCGCAATCATCGAAATATCCCGCTGAATTACCATCGAATTACTCATTTGGCCTTCTTATTGTAGGAACCGCATAAAGAAAAGCGTGACCGTACATAGTCGTTAAAGGAAAACCTATTCAACGCTCATCTCCAAGTACCCATATTCAAAAGCGTCAAGGATTGCTAATAAAGCTCAACGGAACGCGACGCGATGCAATCAAACGATCAGCACTAATGTCCGCCACTCGCCACACCACGACCAATGGCAACCATGCCGCCGATAAATCACTGGACATCTCAAAATGTAAATAAACGGCAGGCGATTACTTCAGTGTCAGGCTCCCGCTACACGATAACCGTAAGTGAATGATAGATACGCTCGAGGAAGTGTCAAGGCGTAGGCAAATGAGAAATAAGTAGAAAATGGCGCCTACGCAGCTACGTGTGGTCCGAGCTCCCACAGGTGCTGCTAATGCCGTGATAAGGCAAGTTTTTGTACGCAAATGCCCGGGAGATGCTGATGTGACGTAATGCGAAGATGATTTTGACATTTCATGGCGATGGGGAAGTGAAGGTTTAACTGATTGTCTGTAAACTTGGGAATGTTGGCGAGGAATGCGGAGGAGGTTGTGACCCTGCAACTTAATATTGTACGCTTATCAAAATATTTCTACATAGAAGGTACCTACCTAAATACTAATAAATATGACGATGATCACTTCCCTATTTGCCTGATATTTGTAACATCAATCACATTTGCACTCAATTAGGTAGAATAGTACATCAAAATAACAGCAATTTAATGCACTTACCCATTCTAAATCGGAAACTAACATAAACACAACTATCCAAACGTTAGTTACATAACACAAATACAAGTTTATATGATTCAATAAATAACTAAACGATGGTACAGATTGCATAACCGATTTGAAAAATGAGGCGGATAATTGAGGATATAAAAACAAAAACCGTAATTGATCAAAAGGTAACGCCGGCGATGTAAAGATGATTTAGCTGTATGATGTAAAGGTGAGCACACATTGCAGCCTTAACTTGTAACAGACTATCTTTCTATTCCAATACCTGAAAGACAAACTGAGTTTTTGATAAATCATGATTTTAAAAGTTACGAACGAATTTAGAATGTTGCGCTTTAGAATAAAATACAAATGTTGCACGGATGTGCATTTTATATTTGCAAACAATAAATATCGAATCTATCTTTACACAAAATAAAGCTGTGTTCCCACATGTAGCAAACATGAAAATGATCTCGTGTATGAACACCCAAATGTTATATAATATGAAGAGGTTTGATTTTTTATCGTGAACATAAACATTAGGAAGTAAAGTTCAGTGATGTGTAGGTACGTGGGAAAGTAGTGAATTCCGATGTTACGGAGTTGGCTCTTGAGATGAGAGCTTTCAAAGTTAGTACTTACGACAACATGCACAAGAAATCGTCATTCTTCGTCGAGCTTTTGTGGGATGCTAACGATAACAACAACGCTAGCGAAAACACAATGGTATGTTAACTGGGCAGAAATTCTTCCAGGTTCCAGGTTGCGACAGAAATTCCCGATGGAAAAACTGAATAAAATAACAACCTTGCTAAAGGTTCGTTTGAAAATCTGCTGCATAGGAATGCGTCACATCAAACCACCTAAAAATACATAGCTCAAAAAAATTGAATCCGATCCTATATACCGATTTATGGTTCGAATAATATGAATCTTAGAGCATGAATAGCAAAATGGGCTATGACCAGTTTCGATCTTTTTTCTTAAAAAAGATGACAAATAAATCCCATCATTTAGTTTAAGAACTACCACTTTAGGATTTACCTAGAAACATAAACATCAATATATTCCCAACTTATATTTCTATAACTTTTATTTCTTATTTATATTAATGACTTGCCTTACCTCATAAAGGATAATCATGATGTAGTGTTGTTTGCAGACGACACTTCTCTTTTATTTAAACTAAAACGTCAGCAGCTAGCTACTGACGATGTTAATAGCGCTCTGGCAAAGGTCGTTAATTGGTTTAACGTTAATAATTTACTTCTAAATGAAAAAAAGACCAAATGCATTAAGTTTACGTTACCTCATGTTAGACAAGTGGAAACTAGTGTACTAATCAAAGATGAAGAGTTGAAACCGGAAGATAATACAGTGTTTCTAGGCTTAACTTTGGATGCTAAGCTTCAGTGGGGCCCTCATATAGATAAGTTGTCAAAAAAGCTTAGCTCAGCAGCATACGCCGTTAAAAAAATTCGTGATTTGACTGATTTAGAGACAGCCCGTTTAGTTTATTTTAGTTATTTCCACAGTGTGATGTCCTATGGTATTCTCTTGTGGGGCCATGCCGCCGATATTCAGACAATTTTTATTTTGCAAAAGAGGGCAATTCGTTCAATGTATAAATTAAGTCCTAGACACTCCCTCAGAGAAAAATTTAAAGAGATTAACATACTTACTGTGCCCTCTCAGTTTATTTACGAAAACCTTTTGTACGCGCATAAAAATATAAAATTGTTTAAAAAATACAGTGATATCCACGACATAAATACAAGGAACAAACACAAATTTGTTGTTCCTGCAACGAGGCTCAAAAAAATAGGAGGTACTTTCACATGCCAATGTATACGTTATTATAATAAACTGCCAAGCGATATTCAAACACTAAGCCTCAATAAATTTAAATCTTTCATAAAACATAAACTATGTTTTACAACATTATTTTACTTAAACTCTATGAAACTTTCATGACATGTTCACTACTATATCAACATAATTTTGGTGATTTGACATGCTACTCGTACTCTTGACATTATTATTATTTTTTTGACATTTACCCTATTTTTATTGACACAATTTTGATAATTTGATATGCATTGCTACATTTAATACTATTATCATTTTATACTTAACTGATTTTGTATGCCTATCGGCGGGACATGGTTTGTACATTAATTTATCGAAACACCTGTAATCACCTATGTTCACAAAATGAATAAATGAATTGAATTGAATTGAATTGAATTGAATATGTCTCAAAGCTTCCTTGAAGATAAAAAGGCTTGGGATTAAGCTGCTCCAATTTAATTTACTCAGTGAGTGTCAAAATTTGCCTTTGTTTCATTTATTTATTGTCTATTCCTTTATTTTGTATACTTTGACATTAATATTTACTTTATTTTTACATTCTTTTTATTATTATGATTAGTGACATTTTATTTTCTTATTATTTTCATTTATGACGTTTTATGATTTCATTATGATCTCATTAATTATTTCTTTTTTATTTGTTTATTGTAAATGTGAGGACCATGTGGATCATTTCTTTTATTTACTTTGTTTTTTGACGAAGGTCTGGCAGTTTGAGTGCTATAAGCGACCTACACAAATGTCCTTTTTTTGGTATTGTTCGTCGTGTCGTTGAGCTCCTTAGGTTATGAGTTGAGCTACACGATAACTGACAAATGCTTGCACTGACTGGACAGGTCCACTCAATCTGTGTGGTGCTTTCTTAAAAAGACCATTTCAGACACTATCTGCATAGTCCTCATGTAAGTTGACCAAGATTATTTTGTCTGGACTTTAAAAGAGACTATGACCTCTGAGTTTGTTTCGGCTGTTTCTTCTCAGAGTAGTCGGGTACGAAACACCGGCCTCATCTAGTTTTAAAAAAAAATGACGTGTAAAAGTGTTTGTGAAAACCTACTTGCAAAATAAACATCATTTATCATTTATTTATCATTTAACTAAACAATCATCGCTCGTTTAAGTAACATACAAGAAAAGCCTTTGATACGGAAAGGCAGGCAAATCTACTTCAATGCGTGCCAGACCATTGTAAATGATAATGCGAATGAATGGGCAAAGTGAGCCACAGATTAGCCATGGCGAATTGATGACGTAACCAATTAAAAAGGTCGCCGACACCGAGACAAATCGTGGAAAATCAATGACAATGTTTTTGATTTCTCGCCACTTCTTATTAATGTTTTCTACACAATCGAGGAAGTAATTGGAACGTACAATACTTTACTATCAGCATTTGTTAGCAATTGTGCCCCGACCTGCCTTTCCACAAGACGGTCAGTGACTATTGCAAAAAAAAATACACTGAAAATAATTACAATATTGACAACAAACAAAAATACGATGGGATGGGACACCAATAAGTTGTCATTATTTACGGATGAGAATGTTTTTATCATTAGGTATAACAAAATTGCCACATTCGGTTGGTATTGGCTGGTAGTTTACTAAGCACAGAGACACGAAATCCAACACGTTTTCCATTTTCAAAACAGATTGTCTCGACGTGTTGCAGTAATCCAGTCAGTAAAAACGGTGAATTGTTACAAAAAAATATATTTAGAAACAGTAAGGTTACGAAGGTTTTATAAATAAATATTATTTTCAGCTGGAAAGAAAACTGAATGTTCTGAATGTAATCAAAACGTGACCATTTAAAAAAAAAATACAAATAAACATTTGAAAACAGAATTGCCTAAGCAGCAATCAGCAAGCACGAGCTTTAGTTTGGCACAATGGTCTGATTTCTTTGCTTCTTTTCACGTTCCCGCGCACAGATGATAAAGATTACTTTTTTTAACGGTACAACTATGGCGCGTACAATAAGATGAAAATGAAAGTTTCGATTAGTTTTTGCTGTAGTTCACTTTCGTTGGGTGCCGTAGACATAATAGACAGATGATAATGAGATGTCGGTACAGTTATTATGATTGCCCGCCTTGTGATATATCGAGGAACTGATTTGATGACTCATTGAAATTGTAGGCTCCGAAGTGATTGGGTCGGAGAAAATATAGAAAATATTCAATGTGCCACGACAACAATGATATCATTAGTAAGTACCACTTGAGTTCGAATAATGAAAGCTATTATTGGCAATTCTTCAAAGGTATTACAATCACTTAACTTTCAATGACAAAATGACATTTTGTTTTTATTATTGTGTGCACAAAATCGTCTATCCAATATCCATATAAACTACAGAAGTTAGTAGACACAAGTACCTCATTATTATTCAGCCAACAAAACAAGGAACTCACCTTGATTATTTTAAGTTATACAAAAACCGTACATTTAATTCCCTCTCGTTATGCAGATGCAAGTGACCCAAACAAGCATGAACAATGGGCCACAGACCATCAATACTTACAACACTTTGCGATAAAATAGAATGATTCATGTCGCATTGTCTATGCACGGTGCGTCAATCATAGCAGGAATTCAAGGGCATGATGACAACATATTTGCTGCAATATGTTCAAAATAACAATAAAACATAGCACTTTGCTATAAACATAAATTGGCGGGAAATAAAACGTTGTAGCTGCCATAAAATGACGGATGAGATAATTGAGGAACCTCATAAATATAATATATAATAAATATAATATAATATATATATTGTTACACAGTCACGTTATTCCGTTATGAGGTAGCTTATTTTTTAAGGGATGGGTAATTATCCAATATTTGCCCCCGCTCTGGGCGGAACGGAGGGGAGTGTCAGTTTAACTAAAATGCATCCAAATTCCTTCTTTTGCCCTTTGTGCTTGCCATGAGTATGACATGCAAACTACAGAAAGGTCAGTGTTTAGTTTTGTTCATCAAGCGTCATAGCACACGATCTCTCTTCTGAATTATGTAAAACTGGCTTGTGACCGCGGGGTAGACCGCGTGATATTGAAAAAAAAATAGTAGTAGTATCCTATGTGTAATTACAGACTTAAATCTACTCTGTGCTAAATTTCATCACGACCCGTCTATCCTCACAAAAAATCGCATTTATAATATTTATTCTTAAAACATTATCATTCTTAAACGATTTTTGTATAGGGCCATAAGCCACGATATTTTTTTTTACGAACACAGAGTTCAAAAGCTTATTTAGAGACCACCTTTCTATATAACAGTTTATTCAAATTCTGTGCGTTTGACTTAATTGCACTATTACTTCATTATCTGTGTTGGTAAGAGGATATGTTTGAGAGATTCATCAAGAGGATTGATAAACATTTATGCACAGTCAGCAGGAGACAAGTAACCACGCTCGTTAGATACAGTTGTCATTTTCTTAAAATACCATTCTGAAACAATTTTCGTATAGTGTTGTTATAAGATAACAAACAAATCGTTAAATAAATATAATTTGAGTTTAATATACTCAACGGTTTCTAAGAAAAATTTAACTATATCTGACGAACATGCTTAATTATCTCCCTTGCTGAATTTATATTTCTGCTTTTCTTTCAGTGCACACTGTCAAGACTTTTAGAACTAAATCCATCTTATCTACGCGTCGCAGTAAATATCATTTCTTTATGCAAATCTGCGGATATTCGATACAGAATCTTGTTAATCAAAATAATATTCGTCACGTTCCCCTGTTTAGAAGTTTTAGAGACTTTGTACGTCCAGAATGCTTAGCTTCACTAATTTTATCTGTACTAAACTAAGAATAGAAATAACTCTTTCAGTATTACAAAGAGGTTATATTTGCTGCATTTTTGACATCGAGACATGAAATGCCAGGGGACAGCGACGGAGGCTAGTTTTTAATAATGAAAAGTAATACCACGAAATACGAAACAAGTAAGTGGCGTAGATGGCCAAAAATCTTCCCAGATAAAAGATAATGTTAATGAATGTTTCTCCAGCAAAACAATATGACGTTAGTTGATTTAATTACGAGTGTGTAAATGGAAGAAAGTGTGAGACGTTAATGTACAATCTAATATCATTAATGTAAACGTATCGTGTGAACTTGCTCTTACAATGCAGCGTTATTGTTTTTTTGTCAGCTAATTTCATTAAGCCTTACATTATGGTCACTAAAGACGAGAAATAATAGTTTGAAAATAAATTTATAACATAATTTGTTAGTGAGATAATGTGACGTAATTTCACGCCCGTGTCTAATCTTCAATTGTTGCTTTTAAGGTAAGCTGGAAGAAATTTCTTTAAATATAAGCATTTTTTTGGGGGTGGGAAATCATCAAATAACTTCCCCCGCCCTGGGCGGAGCGGGGGGGAGTATCAGGTTTTTACTGACTAAAACCCACCCATGTTCCATCTATTGCCCTTTACGTTCCGGGGCCGCGGTATCTCTTTCGAACAACCCGCATCCCCGGCAGGCGGAGGCTCTGGCACACCCCTCTGCTTTGCTGACATCTCTTTGAGGCGCGCGTGAAACACAAACGCACCGTCGACACGGCCTGTCGTCAATAGCCGGATGTACGGTGAGCTACCCATTGCTCACCGTCCACAGACCAACATCTACGGTGGCGCTAAATATAAGCATTACCTTTGTATCTTATTTTTCTGTTCCGTACAAAGTTCAGTGTGTACAAACATCGTTAAATAAAAAATAAAGAGAATTATGTTAAGTGGACTGATAGTACAGGCACATTCCACCATTCTTGTTAAAGTACTATGTGATTGTGGGCGAGCATATTGGCAGCAACCAGACACCGATGCAGATTCCGGATTGCTTTTGAATAAAATCCTGATGGAACTACCTTAAAACAATTTGTCCAATTTTAAATCGAACCCAAGACCGCGTGCTCAGCAGTCAGTTGCAGTCATTTCTAAGTAGCTTATTTTCCTGCCGGATTCCTAAAAAATCTCCTTAACTCCCAACCAGGGAATCAAACCCAAATCATAATTAGCAGAAACGCTTCGCGGTCACAACACCAAAGAGGCAGTAAAGACAAATCAGATTTCACGATCTAGAAAGAAAATAAAAAACCGTGTAAAGATTACATTACAAATAAAATGTTTTGCAAACAAACGGCGAATTAATTGAATTTGAATCGCGTTACAGGTCGGTAAAGTCCGAAGTGGATTGGCACTAGTTTAACAATGTAATGACTGTGTTCGCAACACTTCAGGGCAGACAAATTGTTGGGCGCTGTAATAGACGGTAATTAGTACATTGGTATAATTGAATTCTATTGGAAGCACTGCCGATAGTACTGGCTCGGAATTTAAGGAAGGTTTATTTTGAGACCGCATCTACAAGCGTACAGGCTGGGAAGAGCACACTGGCGGAAAAGCCGTGTGGCTTTACTGTCAACAATCAAAAGGGAAATCTGTCAAAAAAGGCAACAAAAGAAACACACTAGCTTACTTGCTTCTCGTGAGAAATGCATTGCATTGTAAGTTTACCATTTCGAAAATCAAAAATTCCTGTCCAAACAGTTTATAAACAGTTTATCATCATATAGCGTTCGTACTTCGGAAGATAAACGATATTTCACGAACCGTTTAGTTTTCCTAACAACCTGCCTGTGATTGTTTGCTAATAAATGACCATATATTAATGATGACACGGTTGGCGCAGTGGCTGAACGATCGACTGCTGCGCTACATGTCGCGGGTTCGATTCCCGCACGGAACAAATATTTGTATGGCCTGCAGATAGCTGTTTCGGGTCTGGCTGTTTGTGTATGTGAGTTTATATGTTTGTAAACGCACCCACGATACAGGAGAAATTCCTAGTGTCAACGTTTTTAAAAACAAAAAATAAATACAATCTTTTTTTTTGCAGGTACCTACTTATTGCACCTGAGAGTCTAAAACGGACGAGGGGCCAAAGAATTACAAAAAATCTGAAATGTACATATGTCCGGAAAAAAATAACTTAGGTATGGTAAGCCTAATTGCGTGTGGCACGAACTAATAAATACAGAAAATCGCAATTTCACACAAATATTTTAATGAATTGCTAAAAACGTATTCCTAATATCGTTGATTGGCTGCTACTGCTTAAACACTGTATATCTACCTAATCTGAGATCACGACAAAACCTTGATTGAATTCATTTAACAAAAGATTGTTCTGATCAAAATTCGGCTGCTAATTGAATAACAATCTGTGTTTACATTTAACTACAATTACAAGGCAAACTTACAACAATCACTTTAAACACTTCTCTGTTTAAAAATGTACAAAAATAAAAATACATTTCACAATTTTTCACATTCGCTGTGGCAATAGGCCGAATTTAATGCGACCTTGTGTTGATTAAAAAAATAACTGTCAGACGAACAGAACGTGCATTCGGATATCCTGATCGAATAAGATTGTATCGATTTTTCTAATCGATGAAAAACGTGATGATAGCGATACCGTATGGGCATCACGCACGATTGAGGAATAAACATTATAATTGACAATCGTAAAAGTGTATTATTTCATAATGATCATTGTGCTTGCAATTATTAGCGTATGTAATGTACGTTAAATCACTCGTGACCCAACGTACGAGGGTGCAAGTTATTGCAATAGTCATTTATCAATAATTGCGGGTTCCTATTATTATGCACGAATAATTGCTCACGGTTTGATGGCTAATAATATTCGTCTTGGTAATCGTTTGAATTTCGAAACTGTCTAATGACAATTTTAGTAGAAAAGGGTATTGAAACAAGGCGTCGATTTCGTAAAAAGTCCGCTTTCAGAAATGACGATCTTCGTAATTATATAAATATTAAATACTTAACGCTAACTTGAAAGTGACAAAAAATAACAAATAAATAGAAACTATTTAAACAACAAACAGCTTTGCATTTTCACATCTAAATTTTTTTAGACGCGGCGCGCTGATCTTGGACTGTTTTGCAAATTTCTTTTTTGTTTAATTGTATTTCCCGGGTGGACCCATTTCAATTTTATTTATTGCTTAGGTAGTTTATGAGTTATCGTCTATAGCTATACTACATATTTTTCGGCTAGGTTGCATAATCTGCAAATCTTTTAGGAATAATGGAAAATGAATACTCGAAATAAAATCTATATCCAAAAACTTTTTTTATTGATAGATCGTTTGCAATACTTGTCCAAAATTATCGGAGGAAATTTCAATATTTAAAAATAACTTTATTCAAATATTTTGAAAAATATATGTGGGGAACCTGGTTACCTATGTCTTTTGCTGACTGTACTTTAAGAAAGACGACATGACCAGAAAAGAAAATGAGACATCAGGCTTGAATCATCCGTAAGTAAAAGAAAATGCATTACAATGAGAAGGTATTGACATTCAATAGAGTTAATTAAATCTATCTAACGGATGGCCAGTGACATGTAAATAGGTTAAATGAAATCTACTCAGTGTTGCCAACCTCATTGTTACTCATTACTCAAAGTTGCCAAGTTTAAACTACCCATTTAGAAAGACTTGGTATTAATAATTGACCACTAGTTTATTTAATGATTTATTGAAATCAGCATAATCTTTAATATTTGCTTGCCATTATTTTGGCCACTCACTTATTACTTTGTTTATAAGTTAACGCAAGTAAAAATAAGTAATTTTGTCATTAACTTTGATCGCTTCCCTATATTTTTTTTCGGGAAAAAATTTTGTGTTCACCAAAAATACTGATCGTGCACCAAATATTTTTTCCTGAATGCAAAAAAAAATGCGTAGGTTAGGTTAGGTTAAAACTGCGACCCCCTACGGCCAGTAACGACTTGCATTAATAGAAAATGGATAAAGATATAACACTTTTTTATTGTAGTGCTGTCTTTTTCCTGATGCTCGTTATGACATATTTTAATTAACATATTTTGGTGCTCATTCAGTAAATTTAATACAGGCAAAATTAGGTAAACGAAATGGGAATAAATTGAAGTACGTTTAAATACCATCCTTTTTTTTCTCATAGTAAAATTTGAAATTTACTCAAAATGTTTTAACATAATGAGCAAATTTTCAAGGAGTTTTTGTGAGACAACAGACAGTATTTACTGAAAACTTATTTAGTATATTGTACACAGACGTAACGGTATTGATATTTTACAAGTGTACAGTGTGTCTACAATCATTGAAAATTCTAGTCAATAAGTAAGAACAATAGTACTTATTATTTTATCTGCGACATAGAGGCTGTAAACTTGAAACTTTACTATCACTTACGAAATGTATTACTATTCGTTGGTAAGTACACTGCCTACATGACAACGGTACTTTTTACGAGTCGTAGGCAGTCGCAGACTTACAGCCAAGTACAGGTGACTAGGACATGTCGCGGTTTATCACTATTTTAGTACTTAGCCATCATTAAAATATTATTGGATGGTGCTGAGTGCCCACGCTTTAGCTGTGATAAGGAACTGAGCTAGATGTTATGGTATGCATGTGAATACAAGAATGATAAATAGAATTCATAACAGTGATACCAGGTTAGCCGCTAACCTCGCCATGAAAAAACGTTGTGTCTCGAAACTGAAGAAATTAAACGTCAGTTTTTCGTACCACACTACTCTGAGAAGAACAAACTGGTTAACTTACATGTGGACTATGCGGTTAGTGTCTGAAATGGGGCTTTTAAGAAAGAATTCACTCCGATTTGAGTGGTCCCGTCCAGTGCAAGCATTTGTCAGTTATATTACCTACGATCAAATAATATGTGAAAGTAAAGAAAACTAGAGATCACGTTAAAAGACACGTTGTCTTCATTTAAAGGTGTGAATACAAGTTCGTGCGGTTTCGACACGACTTGTGATGAGGATCCACGACTAGTGTGAATGAATGAACGCTAAGATTCTTGAGCATAACCAACAACAAAAGAGAATGAAAGTAAACAGAACTGAGGAAATCTGTGCATGAAAGTTCCTACTTTCCGTATTTGTTTATTCAAACTTAATGTAAATGAGAGGTATATATAGGCGGACTTGCTGCCACAATGCATTCTCTACCTGTCAACCTTTGGGTAATATAGGACAGCATTGTGATACAGTCGTATCCGGAACGGCAACTGCCAGATTTAACGAAAAGTTTCGGCTTTTACAGCATATCTACAAAACGCAACTTCAGATCTAGTGTCGCTCAAACCTTGTTGACAGTGACTTATCCTGCTATGTATCCTGGTACTATGTGGTTAGTGTCCTGCGTGATTCGACCTTACTTACAAAGAAGAGTATTAAGAGTTAGACCAAAGACTTTATGGTTAAAAATATGAGCACTAGAGAGAAGAATTTTTACTTACGGGTTTCAATGGCCTTCGCAGTTTTCACCTGTAACAGAAAATAAACTTCAATGAATATATCATCATTTATTTTAATGATGTTGATTTGTCAAACCTATTCGTCGTAATTAGCCAACATTAAATAAAAGAACAGCATTAATTAATTAGCAATCCAAATTTGCAAAAACATTTTTTATCTTCAAGATTATGTCATCAAGCCGTATCCGCCTAATTACCTAAATAACTTAGAAAAACACTACACCCTTTGTTAAATCATTTTATTCACAAATTATAGATTAATAAATAATATTTACTGAAATTCTTTGAAGAGAAATTATAGAGCTCAAAAATATCCAAGAGCAACTTGATCATTTTGATGGAATATTTTTTTATATCCCAGTACATGTACAGATAATGCTAGTGGATAACAATTTGGACCGCACAATCCTTTTTAATAACCGAAGCATGCAGACAGATTATACATATGTAGTGTTTTAAAATTTCAATTAAACAACTAACTTCAATATACATACTCTGTGGCGGTAGATACTACAAATAACACAAAAAACACAATTTAGCTAACGATCTCATTACTTGCCTGTGGCGCACACATCTGATAAAAGAGCTGTTATATAACACAAGACAAGATATATATATCCAAGCGCCTCGTTAGTCTTACAAATTATACCTTATTGTTTACGAAAATTGGTCTATTGTTGTTGGGTTTTTCCATTCCATTTTTTTCTTTAGATTCGGATTTAGAGTATGTTTGCGGCAATAGAATACAAATAACACAACCCTAAACAGCACAACTGATGAAAGAAGGTAGTTCCTATATACATCGATGTTCAATCCTCGCGTTATGTATTTTATTCTGTTACGTAAAAACAATCCTAACCATGAACGATAGATGCGGGTCTGTGCTAGATGCGTGTATATGAACGGTGAGCAATGGGTAGCTCACCTTCCGTTTTTCTAGTAACGACAGGCCGCCCGGCCGTGTCAACGGCGCGTTCGTGTTCTACGCGCGCCTTAAAGCGATGTCAGCAAAGCTGAGGGGCCTGCCAGGGCCACCACCTGCCGGGGTTGCGGCTTGTTCGAAAGAGATACAAGAACCCCAGAGCATAATGGGTGGGTTTTAGTCAGCAACATTTTGACAATCGTTCCTGCTTCGCCCAGAGCCCCCTGCTCTGGGCGAAGCAGGAACGATTTTGAACAGTTTTGTTTTGTTTTTTATGATTTCCCATCGGCAAAATGAAAGCATGAACGAACATCATCTGCCTAGCTTTTTCCCAACTATGTTGGGGTTGGCTTCCAGTCTTACCGGATGCAGCTGAATACCAGTATTTTAGGTACATAGAGCGACTGCTATCTGACCTCCATAACTCAGTTAGTAATGGGTAATACGATACCTCTTGGTAAGACTGGATGTCAGAGTTTCGGGACACTGACTATCTCTAACGACTGTCAAAGATCTACAAATTACAACCGGGACCAACAGCTTAACGTGCTTTCCGAGAAACGGAAGAAACTCGGTACCTATGTAACGGGTAGTCACCCATCCACAGATCAACCTAGGCAAACGCGGCTTAACCTAAAGATCGACCTGAGCGGCTGCTATTTTATAGTGACGAGCTCCTCGGAATGACATTTTGTTTTGTCTTAAAATTCAAACCATAAAGCTCTTTTCAGTTTAACTAAAAAAACTCTTCGGATCAGTTTTCTAAAAAGATTTTTTTAAATCTTCTACGACATAAGGGAATTCAGTTGTGTTGTCGTATTATATAACAAAAACAACGGAAACTATTCGCCGTAGTTGTACTGCGTCTCTTCTCACATTTATCAAGCGCCAGTGAAAGTGAGATCAGTAGATAAATGATTGATGATACGATTATTAAATTGTTTTATTATTGTCTTGTGTGTCGGTTCGCTTAATTTGTACTGGTGTTTTATTTTTATTTTTGGCGCTGATTGATATGTCAATGTTTGAGGTTAATTGGAATTATCTCATTTGTCTTGATTGATATCTTTTTTCCCTTTTACAGTGCAAGAACAATTGAACCACGTGACGTGTAGCCATGGATGGAACAAACGCCGTCATCTGATCTTGACAAAGTCACTCAAGCGCCAAAAGAATGATACTACATTACTTACGAGTATATTTGTTGTTCTGTGAGCTTTCCTCCTTTTATACCTAACAAGTAAAAACGTGACTTCGACTACAAATGTTATTTTTACGATATTCAAGGAATAACTATAAAAGTTTGCAATAAAACAAAATGCAAATTAATTTTGTTTTTTTCTTATATAAACCATCCTCATATAAATTAGTATTACTTATATTCTACATTTTACGGCTACGTGTTTGTTTTTTAATCCACTGTGATCATAATATAAAAAGCCAGACAACAAAAGCAACAAAATATGCAACTGCGTTTATAAATAGAAGAATGCTAACAAATCTAATTCACATTTCGTGTATTTTCATACGACTCTGTGAGCTAAAGTCAAACAATCTATGTTTGGAAAGCAAAGGAATACTAAAAAGGAGTTTAATTATGGAGAGGTGTACCCAGGCTATACGCCTATTTTTCGCCAATTATGATTAAGAATCGTTTAGGGGACGACTCTATTGCCATCAGTGGTGCACCAACCCAGACACAATTCCAGTTTGAGCTTTCAAATGTAAAAAAAAAATAGTTTTTTGTGTTCTTTTGAGAGACTACTTTTTGGCTTAAGAGTGCAGTAGAGTGACGTCACATCATCACATGTCAGTAGGAAGAGCTCTTCTGTCTACTCGCACCGGCGCGTGACAACACGATTTCTATCATACAACGCGCCTTTGTACGGAATCGTAAGCATTCAACTACATATCACATTTAATGTGTACGCCATTTCTGTGACTTTCAGAGTACGATAATGTCAGTTTGCATTGAATGCTGTAATATAAATACTCATAATGTGACTGAGTTATAGAAGTGTTGTCTGGCGAAGTAATATTGTAACGGTTCAAGATTCTCTAATTGATAAGCTGTTTGTATTTTTTTGTTTTGCTTGCTTGCCTTGGTTTGATTCCCAATTCGGGTAAATTGTTGGAAAAAAAATCTCAGGAGCAGCCACGGAGTCTGGATTGGTAGCCACAGGTTCGCCCCCTATTAAATATGGGTGTGTAATGTTTGGCATAATAACAAATGCTCTAATTTCACTTGAACTAACGTTCATATGACATAATTTTCATATGACATAATATCAAATTCATATGACCTAATGTTTCATATCATATAATTTTTATTTAACATAATAACATTTAGTATAACGTTCATTTTATATAATTTTCAATATGTATAATATTCTTTTAATATAACGTTCGTTTGACCTAAAATTCATGTTTAATGGGCACAGTTCTAGCCTAACTCAAATGGCACTTAACCAAACCTTAAAATATTCTATGCATGGTCGAGGGTGGGCCAGGTCGACGGAGCGCGGGGCTCCTACTTCTGGGTGGTTTATAAAAAGATAACCACTTAACTTCTAACCTAACCTATCCGAGTCGGGGTGCCCTCAAGTCCAGATTGCATCTAGTTTCTCCTGGTAACAATAGTTGAGGGTGGTAGGTGTATAGGGTATAAAGTGAAGAAAATAAACTTAATACAATATTTATTTAATAAATTTCAGTGTATTCCTTTTTTTAAGAATATTATCGATTCGCTCCTTTTTGTTTAATTAAACTATGAATATTAACCATGAGATTATGAATGTTATATACACCCATTAAATATAGGACATTTAAATAACTCGCGAAATGTGGGTGTACCTACTATGAGGCACACCACTAACAGGCGTGATATTACTAATTGATAGCTGTATGTATAAGTTAAGTAACTCTTGGTCAATGTTACAAGTCAATGAAGATTTACGTAGAACACAAATGAGTACCTAGTTAGAAGCAAGACTTTTTATACAGTCCGACTATTGAGGTACATGCAGGTAGCTTTTGTGAGTGTTCTCTCTTCTATTTCTTAGAAGTACCTAGTGGCAAGTAACGTTAAGCGACTGAACTGACTGTATAATGTACGAACATTAGCAATTTAATCAAACACTGCGAGCATAACCTGCCATAAGTTAATTTGATGGTCTCAGCGCAATTAAGTTTTAAACAGCGCGTGGACGAACACTTCCTTGTTTCCGATTCATTTCACTGAGTAACTTCCTTTAATCAAAGTATCACGCAAGTAGTTACTCAAACTAACAAAACTAGTCATTACTATATTTACATAGACAAAACCATTTCTCAAAACGGTCCTAACAGTGGTCAATAACTTCTGGGCTGGCCTAAAGAAGATGGCAGATTGAACTCGATTTTATTGTTCAGTAGAAACTTTTATGTATGATATATAATAGTTACACTAAATCGTAATGTCCTAAAATCAACCTGAGGTTTAAGTCAACCAAAATTAGTAATTTATTCAAATATATGATAACAAGAGCTAGTTTAAGAGACAGTCCCTGAAAACAACCACTATTTGCCATTTCTTTCTTATTTCTCACAGGTAATACACTTGTGTACACAAATAAGAAGAATTGACTTAATAAACGGCCTAGTAAGTTATTGGCACACATGATGTTACTAGTAGCACAGATAATATAATACTAACGTACAGATACTCCATCTCATACAAAGAAACGCGACCGCCATAACTTGCTCATTTCGCCGGGCTATCCGGGCTATTTTTTTTTACTCACAACGGCGCTAGATGGTGCTTGCAGCGATAGCTCAAGTTCAGTTTATTTTACAGAGAACCAATAGATGGCGTTAAAACCAAACTATACTTTTGTACTGTAAACTAAGGTAGGTATAGCCCTTTGACCTTGAAGCTTACGTCGTCAGTCACTCGGCAATCGCCATTAATAAATTCACGTTCTTTCATGCCTAGTATTATATTATCTGAGGCGTGGTGTATAGCTACATGTTTTCGGTAGGCTGAGGTATTTGTTAGGTTCAGCGTAAAAGTCAACGCAAATTTTGATAATTAGGTATCAAGTATCTAAGTCAATCAAAGTTATTTATAATATCGAAATAGCGAATAGAGGAGCTCGTGGCTAAAAAATAGCAACCGCTCGGGTTGTTCTTTAGGTTAAGCTGCGCTTGCCTAGGTTGGTCTGTGGATGGGTGACCACCCGTTACATACCGAGTTTTCTCCGTGCCTCGGAAAGCACGTTAAGCCGTTGGTTCCGGCTGTCATTTGTAGATCTTTGACAGTCGTTACAGGTAGTCAGTGTCCCGAAAGTCTGACAACCAGTCTTACCAAGGGGTATGGTATTAGGTACCCAGTAGGTAGGTACTAACTGGGTTGTGCTCCTCCTCAAATTGTGGAGGTTAGATAGGCAGTCGCACGGCGCTCCATATAAAATAGGTACCTACTGATATTCAGCTGCATCCGGTTAGACTGGAGGCTGACCCCAACATAGTTGGGAAAAGGCTAGGCTGATGATTATAATATCGAAATAGGTAGGTAGCTCTTGAAATGATATTTGCTGCAAATTAGATGATTTTAAGCAGGGAGTTATTTTTTAACAGACTCAGGAGTGTGTAGAATATTTTTATTTTATTTTAAATACAAGTTGTTACTTAACTAAGTAGGTAGTAATATTTGTATGTTGTGTTGGTACCTACAAAAGTAGGTAAGTATACTTACCGGCTCGAATGTTGGGCGCTAGACGATAGAGTGCGGATGACCTTGCGTGTTGTACAAAAAAAGAAATGAAAATAAAGCTAAAACGCCTCTCCAATACTATCTACCTATACCTACATCACTTAAAAATTAAAACTGTGATAAAAACCTATCACTACTATGCTTAATTAATAATACCTTTAATATAATTACTAAAAGTACCTACCTACGCTTTTACCTACTTGATATAAAAAAACTTAACTTAAATTAACCAAAACAGGTAGAGGTAGGTACCGAACCTACCTATCTAAAAATCTATGCGTACCTACCTACTTTACCTAAAAAGATATTAAATGTAAACTATTAATAATTCGTAATTTGAACGATTACCTATTTAAACACTACCAAAATAACTAATAAGTACCTATTTTTAACCGACTTCAAAAAAAGGAGGAGGTTCTCAATTCGTCTGTATGTTTTTTTTTTTTTTTTTTGTGTTTGTTACCTCATAACTCAGATCTGAGTGAACCGATTTTGATGATTCTTTTTTTATTCGAAAGCTGGTGGTTGTCGTTTGGTCCCATAAAAAAAATATCAAGATCCGACAAGTAGTTTTTGAGTTATCTTTAATAATACGTATTAGATTGACTTCGTGTACGTTGATGATATACTCATTCGTCGATTATATTTTAGAAGTTGTCGAAGACAAATGATCAAAAAATGGTATTTAGGTACTACTATGGTTTGGAAGGTCATCGCAGTAATTTGGTGATAGATCTTCAGTGATATACAACGGCACTCTTTAATAAATGACAGCAAATCTGCCGTGATTGCTGCAATCACATGTAAAAGTATGGGTTTCGCCAGGGTAGGCAGGCGAGTGGGAGCAGGGTGACCGTATCCCCTCCCCACCCCTCACCTAGTCATTAAGAAACATAAACATCAGATCAAGTATCAGCTGTATCCCCTAGGGGATGATGCATATGATTTCTGAATTGGTTTAATACTAAAGCATAATATAGATACTTAGTATTTAATCTATAGCTTGATGTGGAACTAAAAATTGTATCTAAGACGGGACTAAAGCTAAAAAGAAAAACTTTTTAACCGTGTTTGCGTATTATATTATCATGATACTATTACTAAAAATGTTGAAATAAAAACTTTTTAGTAAAAAAATAAAACCGACTTCTAAAAAAAACTAAAAACTGGAAAATAACTTTATTTCCGGAAGTCGGTGGCTTTTGTTGGTTTCGTTGACTTTATTTACCACCGACTTCCGGAAATAAAGTTTTTTCCAGTTTTTAGTTTTTTTTAGAAGTCGGTTTTATTTTTTTACTAAAAAGTTTTATTAAATAACAACAAAAGAAATCTAAAAATAAATTATTTAAAGACTAAAAGTCGCGGTGATAAGCATTGTCTGTCAATAAGGCCGAACACTCTGAACGTCTATTCGCATCAACAGCCAAATATTACGGTAGCCGCGTCGAGCGCACACAAAAATAATCCTTATGGCATGATCCAGTATTCATGCGCGATGGCTTATTAGCGTATTTCATGTATAACTTTGGTGTTTCTTTACCGATATAATATGACTAGCTGTTCCCCACGGTTTCACCCGCGCTGCTCAGCACCTGTTGGTCATAGCGTGATGTTATATAGCCTTCCTCAAGAAATGAACTATCCAACACTAAAAGAATTTTCCAACTCCAACCAGTAGTTCCTGAGATTAGCGCGTTCAAACAAACAAACAAACAAACTCTTCAGCTTTATAATTACCGATATATATGATTATTTCTTTATTGTATAGGTAATAATGTTAACTATTTTTAATAAGAGATGAGTGAGAGTGTTATTAAACGTAAGAGTAGACAAATATAATCAGAAAGCTCCGAACTGCTTAGCTATCGGGAGTTCCACGTGTTATTGTGAGTTAACCATTAAAGATAGACATATGCTGTCGTATGATTATTTTTTATATAATTTTAAGGAGAATATTTCCGTCATACATGATTTCTGTGTAGCTTTAACCATTAAGGCTACACACGCGACAGAAGCTTAAAATATGGAGTAACTTCTCCCGTTTTCCCAACATTTCCCTTCACTGCTCTGCTCCTATTGATCGTAGCGTGATGAAAAGTATATTATAACCTCCCCAGGAGTATAAAGAATAATTTGACCAAGTTTCGTTAAAATCCGTTTTTGTTTCTATAACGAACATACAGACAAACAGACAAAAATATTACTGATTGCATTTTTGGCATCAGTATCGATCACTAATCACCCTCTGATAGTTATTTTGGAAATATATTTCATGTACAAAATTGACCTCTCTACAGATTTATTATAAGTAGGTATAGATAGTTTGTATTTCATAATATTTCATTCTATCAAAATAGGTATGGTAAATGGTAATATTGAGCTGTGTAGTAAAACTCAGAAAATGAAAACAACGCCATCTATTCATAGAAATAACAGTAAATGAGTTACCTAACCACAACGTAGTACAAATTGTTCTCACCAGAGCCAACACCATAATATTATTTAGAAAAATCATGGAATTTGGAACTAGGAGCCCATTATTCCTGATTTTTTTTTTATGGGGATTTTTAAAAACAAGAACATACTTCTTCCATGGTCAAATTTAAACAGTTACACAAACTTCAAAAACAAATCGATACACATAACGCCATCTATTGATGTTTTTTTGAACTACTTTTTCTTTCTTCGCAATGAGACCCCATGCTAGTAGTAACATAATGTCTGATCACAAATGTAAAGCAAATAAATGCATGAAAAACACGGATTTATGCATCTGACGCCTGCACCTATTTGGTTTCCAAAACGTAAAGACTGGTCAATATTAGATAATTACCGCAAAATCTTATGAAGATCAAATTACGTAAGGCAATTAAGAACAAAATATTTGTTCTAGAATTCTGTATAATTATTTATTTTACTGTACTATGTTTGATATGCCGTACTAAAAATGCCGGAATTTTCTTAATAACTCATAAATGAAGTGCATGAATTATAATTAAACTATAGTGTTAGTACGATGATCACCATTGAAACTAAACGCGATCATCACTTTAAACTACTATCAGTGTCGAAATTCTAATAGCATAACAACGAAAACGTTTAGTCAGCTTAGTAGTTATAGCAGATAATATGTTACATAAAAAGGATATTTGTTCGACCCAATTCAAAAATACTTCAATCCATAAATTCCTTAATAAAATATCTTATTTCCTCAGGAAATTCCCAAGAATTAGGTAGTAAATAAAGTCAGCTATTTATGGGATAAACATAAATAACTCATTGCCAAGGACTACGGTCACAAATTACAGTAACAACACATTTCCCTAGCCGGTCGGGGCTCACTTACAGCTGGACAGGCAGATATATAAATTGAACTGTCGACAGCTTCAGTCAAGTTTTACTTTAATTCGAAACGAAACTTAAACAGGTTATAAAGTTGTAACTGCAAAAGCGTAAATAGTAACAAATTAACGCGCATTGAACCGTCATAAAACTTGATATAAATGGCCAAAAATAATTCCTTAAATCTCTGTATTTCGCATACCTACCCTTTCAAACCCAATCGTTTATGTAACATATAATTATCGATTACTTTCACATTGAAAGTTCTCCAAAGGCGAGAACCATAAAGTATTGAAAAAACAAACGAGCAATTATTCTTAAAGCGTCGATAATCGATTATGAGCTTTATGTCCTTTTAAAATCGAGTACTCGGAGTATTGGATTCGAATTTTAGTTAGTGTTGCGCCGGGGAAGGAAAGCTGACGACCACCGATGCGACGAGCTTTGCGGCAATAAACCATTACTGTATCGAATATTGATACAGGTTGTCAATGATATACAACATGCAACTGTAAAATAAAGCTTCTGGATGTCAATTTACATCTCATCCATATTTCATCTGTATCCTTCGTCTAATAAATCTATTAGAAATACTTCGTATTACCTATAAGTATTTCATTACGAATTAGGAAAACGACATATTATAGGAAAAGCGATCGGAGAGCTCAAGTGGAACGATGATTGCTTATTTATTAAGGATCATATTAAATGGAATAAAACACCGAACCAAACTGGTTATCTTGCCCACAGTCATTAACAATTCATTTCAGCTGATACAATGACAGTAAATTGGTTCCGTTCCGATTGCATAATAAAATACATATGGCTGCCGTGTTTTGGCGCCAATCACCTAATCGCCCCACTACATTCCAATTTCAAAAGTCGCTATCATTGCTATGTAAACAAGTTGTAAGTGGCCAGTGTTGTCCACAGTTCCGTGTGGAGCGGAAGCGGTGTTGGGTGCGATTTACGAAGTATAGGAGTGGTGGAGATTCTACGTGCATCAGCTTTCATTTCTCC
The DNA here is from genome assembly GCA_958449745.1 of Ochropleura leucogaster. Classification (NCBI taxonomy): domain Eukaryota; kingdom Metazoa; phylum Arthropoda; class Insecta; order Lepidoptera; family Noctuidae; genus Ochropleura; species Ochropleura leucogaster. The sequence continues at coordinate 12,853,311 of OY288220.1, read as the reverse complement.
GAAGAGCCGCGGGCTGCAAAAAGTTGCGGAACCACTGTCCATCGTGGCGGGTCGGCCCGCCTTGTGGGAGTGACGAGTTTGCAGTGTGAAGTCGATACGATACGAAAGTTTTATGTTCAAGTCTCTGAGGTCAATGCCCGCGAATCCGGAATAAACGATAACATCCTAATTTGGTCTGATGACCAATAATGGCCTGAAGTGCGGAAGGTCAATCATCTCTGCATGCATCTAGATTTTATAGGTTTCAAACAACTTTTGTCATTAAAAGTGATAAAACAGCAAGCGTTGTACTAACAATATTGTTTACTTTAAAAACAATACGAAATTAACATATTTAAATTAATGATCCAGTAGGAATGTAATACAAAGTACGAACTGTTTTGATAGTAATAAAAAATAACGCATGAGAACATTATCATTAATCTTTTTCTGACCTATTCATGATCATTATGTACTAAATGCCATGGTCAGCACATCCCAAGTCGCGTTCATTATAAAAATTTAAATCAATAAACAAAAATGAATTAAACGATCTTGTCGTGAGACAATGGAATTGCGTTACGGGAAAGTGAAAGGGCACGGATTCACCGGCGCGCTGGAGTGGTTATAGCATCGTCGGCGAGGCCTTTGATCGCGGACGCACGCGCGCACCGTGCGAACCAACCTCATTGGGTCAGCCAGCGCTGGTAATACACCTGACACCTGTCAAATAAACCTGTCAAAATGACAGCGCGAGTATGGATGAGCAGTATTGTCACGTGCTCGCGGTGAACTCCGGAAAACGAATGTTACTAAGGGTCTTACGAATGTCTGGGGATTGACCTAAAATCATTTATTCGTATGCCTTAGCCCTAACAAGGCTAACGCATAAATAGTGCCTTAGGTTATATGTAGTAGTTGTTGTCGTAGTTAAAATTAAAGTTCCATCTAATTGAAACTGTGATCACACAGTTTTCAGTTAAACTGTAGTATGTTAAATGAAGATGCATTTATAAGAATATCTTAACATTTAGTTCCTGTTACTTTGCACAGGGTCAATTAACGCTTTGCTAAAACATATCTTCAGAATGAGGTAATCCTAATTAGTTAATTAGTAGCCAAAATCGTTTCTATAGTTACACAACAAGAACAGAGCGATGTTATTATGTATTACTTGTCAAAGTCGCTAATTAGCAGCGACATATTCACACTTCTTGACTGTTATGTCATTCATAGTAATATCTCATCCGACTATATGAATACTTCTGGATGCTACATGGCTATAATGAAAGTCACAAATGCTTCAGTCATTGTAAGGAAGTTTCTGTGTCTGACATCGATCACGAGCATAAATTATCTGTTCTGGATTTGACAGAATTGTGGACATCCGAGTTATAGATTGCCACTCATCAGTCAAAAACTGAATTGACAAAAAGCCACTATAACCTATATTAGCCATTGGCCATCTTGCATCTTTAAATGAATTAAAATCGCATGAACTTTATTACACCGTGGTTAAACAACTGAATTAACTTCAAATTACAGCGTCGACCTCGACAATATGAGAAGTAATTTTAAATGGTTAAGGAAATTTAATAATAACGTTTTTGCTATGATATGATCGTTTCAATTACAATAGAGGATACGGTTTAGGATTCGGTGGGTGATGAGACTTATTCAGTCTTCAGTTTGTGAACATGCTGTTATCTTCGAATTGCTACTACTCGCTCTGTTTAAATAAATTAAGGTGATTTTCGGTAAATTTTTAGTCGCGCTCTTCTTTCCCAATATCATATTTCAATGTGGCAAGCATCGTTCGTAATAAAAATAAAGCCTATTATCGAAACTAACAATTTGCGATACATGGAATTTTGGCAAACCTAGATGTGGTTTGCCAAAATTCCATGTAGCTAAGACCTACATGTGTCATCATGATCCCGAAAGGAACACATCTATTAAGGTTCCCATATCGTAGGGACCAGCTATCAATGAAAATTGCAAATACAAGGAAACATTTGACACTTATTAGGGTTCTGTACCTCAAAAGAAAAAATGGAACCTGTCTGTCTATCTGTTAAGACCCTTATTCTCGGGAACTCGTGAAGGGAAGGAAATCTATTAGGAACTTCCTGTTGAGCTAGAATCTTTGACAAGAAGCAATATCATAAAGTGCCAATAAAGGGGAAATTTCCAAAAAAATAAAAATTTGGTGATGGATCACAAAAAACCTGCGACCAATGTCGATGAATGGGGACAACGGTTTTACAACGGCATAGTTAACTATGTTCTTCAATACAAATTAATAAATAAATAATAATAATACAAGTTTGTTCCGTACCTACCTGTAGGCAACTAATGAAATTACCCTCGGTGCGAGAGTCCAAATCGCAGTTGCCCGATTTGAATAAGTTGTTTCCAATAATCTCAGGTATCACATATTTTTAAATTTTTGTTATTAAAAATTAAAGCCGCGTGCCATGATTGCTGACATAACGGTCCCGCACGACGAGAACCTCGTGAAAGCCGAGAAAGATAAGCTAATCAAGTATAGTGACTGGGCTCGCGAGGTTATCTATATGTGGGGTGTGGTGTGTGTTGATTGTTGTCCTTAGGTACCAGGTAAACATAGAAACTAGCGCTCATCTCCTAACGAGATGAACAAACGTGACATCACGTACTCTTATTACTTCACCGTCAGTACGAGGCTACGAGGCAATAAAGTTATTGTGTATGGAAAGAGTTAGAAATAGGAGTTGCGAAAGTTTATGGATGACTTTTTATGTTTTGCACAAAAGCTATCATCAAGGAAATTGAATCACAACAACACCCAAGTATACATTGCAATTCCGACTCAACTCTGTTTGAGATGTAAACTATTTCGTTATCAGATTGGTATTTAAATAAATCGAATCGTAGGAAAACTTATGGCTTTACTGGCAACACTGCCCAATGACAACATTTACGATGAGAGACAGCACACGAACAAAAGGATGACTACATCATTTGTTCCAGATTGAGTTGCTGATTCCTGAAAATAATGCCAATTGGGAAGATGGACACATATCAGATCAACTACTTAGAATAACAATTGGTGTATTCTTTAGTAATATTGACTCAACCATCAAACGAGTAGACATATTTTATCTTTCATGTCTTTCGCGACAGCCCTGTGATGGACGCAAAAGATTAACGTCATTCTTCATCAGCAGTTTGTTATTGAGTCAGTGAAATAACATCGATTCGACGTCGACTTGTCTTCAAGACTTCAAGTCAAGATGACATAATATGTTGAATGTGATAAAATTCTATAGATTTACTCTTTTGTGTACATTACGTTTGAACATCTTTGCAAGTCAAGAAAACTCAAAAGAGTTTTTAAAAACTCTTTGGTCAAACCTTTGCCTTGTCAAATGGACGTAAGACTAGGCAATATGGTTGAAAGACAGAGTAAAAAAAAATGACTTGTCAAAAATAACATTGACAGTTAGAAGTTCCCGCGGAACAACTAACCATTATTATTATAATTCCAGTTATTATTTCAGCACTGAAATACTCTTGAAATTCATTGGCCTCTGGAAAAGACCATTGTATTTCAAAACACGTTTAATTTTTTATCAAGACATCAAAACTATGCAGACGAAGTTTTGAGATTTTGTCTTAATTTAAAGCAAAACATTCTAAGTTAGTTAATCTACTTTTTTGTAAATCACGTTTTAATTACAACTCCTAGGGTCGTATAAAAACTAAACAGTGAAGTAAATGGTGCAGTTTTTTTGGCAAGAATATAATGTAAGTAAATTTGTAATGATAAAATTTAATTGTAAAACGTGTTAGAAGTATAATCAGGAATTAGGAAACCAAGTTTATTAAATACTTCGTAGAATACCTAATAGAACTAGGCTGGTTTACACTATTAGTTAGTTTTGTAAGGCGATTTGCACGCGGGCAGCATAATTATGTTTTCCAAGAATATGGGAACAATAGTATGTAAATTGTACATATTGAAGATATAGTTTAGAGAAACAAAATACGACTAAAACATTCCCTAGATATTACCAGAAACATCCTAAAATTATATTGAACACATTAATAGCTAGAATTTAAGCAAATTTTTTTTTAATTTATATTTGTGAACTCTCAGACGAAAAAAAAACAGTCGTCAAGACGCAGGTTGGAATAAAAAAGCTTTTAATGTTTTTTTTTTTATATTTTCACAACAATTCACACCCTCGCTAACGGCTCGTCTGTGAATTCTGCCTCGCTCGCAATGACAAAGCTTATGTATTTAATTTTAGCGAGTTTATGTATTTAATCCTTGTATTCTCGTCAGCGTGCAATTCGCACAACTTATTTATCAAATGAACCATGCATATTACAGCAATGAAATGTTCTAAGACTTTAAATAGTTAAGGAAATGTTTCACGTTCATAATGTAGCTGTCGTGTGTGAATTATGTTATTACCAGTATCGTGTAGTGAAGGTGCCCCAGTTGCAACTAGTTTGAACTAGAAAATTAGCCGGTAATGCCTAATCTAAAGCTGCAAAGTACTTGAATGTACTAAGCACGTATGTCGCACAGTCGCACTGCAAGCGACATTATTGTATTTGTATGTCACTGAAAGCGAAGCTGCGCTTTATAGTACACGGTGGATGGTGGCATTTCTTGTCTACCTACACTTAAAATATCTTTGACGACTTGTTTTGTTTTTTTCCCTTATTTCGGGAAGTTTCTTCATTTTGTCACTTGTGCATAGTCAGACTAAAGACTGCCAGATAATATGTCCCTTACAAGACCTGGCCAAACATTTACTTGTGACAGTAGTTAGCATATGAATTTTGGATTAAAACTTAAGTAGCGGTTTGTAGCCACGCTATGTCCAACAGTCTTAACGTTGATTTACGTCGGAACGAGCAAACTCAGCCATAACCGTTAAAATTTTCGACATCGCGTGTGTAGACGATAGTTTTGCTGGCACTCGATCGTTTTAGCGCGATTATTATTCATTGGGGAATTTTCAGTGAATGTGTTAGCTATGTTTGGCAAAATAAATTGTAAAATCAGTTAGGAAGTTAGTCTAAGCCACGTCTAAACACGACGTTTTCATTATACCATACACTACTTGGGAAACCAGTGAGCCACCAAGACTTTCGGTTATTTCATTTTCCAAATGATGTTTAAATAGAGGCTGGTTGGTGTTCTTCTCCCGATAGTTTTTTGAAATTCTGACGGTCTATTTTTTCAACCAGTATCTTCACTCATAAAACTTTTGCCAACACCTTCACCGCAAAGTTGTGCCAAGTTAACCAGACGACGCTTACAAGCAGATACCGTCAAACTTTCTTCAAGAAAACTTCTTGACATTGAAGCTGAAGTTATCAAGACTGAAGATTGCGTGACAAACACACGTAACCGTCAGAAATTAAGGCAAAGTGTTCTGTGTAAAGATGTTAGAGAGCGCGAAACATCCTTGACTTCTTGTTCAGAAGATAACTTGGTTGTCTAACTGTCAAAACATCAAAATACACACTTTTCAAGAAGAGTTTTTGTAAAGGTTTCTTGCATTTTTTTTTCTTAGTAGCTAATGTACGTCATGGTTTCGTAAAAACGGTTAAGGTTACGTTAGACTAAAACTATGCAATAATTTTTCACTTAGGTGCATCACATCGAATCAAAAATGTTAACAAAAACTCTACGTGCACAGATAGGTTACATACGTATTGAAAACATTAAAATGAAAATTCCTTGAGCTCTATCTTAAATCTACATTATACTTAATTGTAATTTAAATCACATTCTCACGTGAATCGGAGTTATTTAAGCCTGATATTAAATCTTTATAACTTATAATAGGATAACACTGGTGGTGTCAAGGCAAATGTCGGCACCTACCCTTATCAAACTGCACGCTATGGCCAATGTTCATAATAGCATCATTAAAACTATGATTTGTTTTGTCTTTGGAACATTATCTATGGTTTGAAATGATTCCATTTTCGGAATTTGTAATCGGAACTGACGAAGGATTCAATAAAATTGAAATAAGGAGATAACTTTGCCATCAATCAGGAAGCTGGTGGAAACTGTAATACGGTACCTAATGCAAAGTCCATTTAGTTAAGCGGCATTTAAGAAAATTTCAATTCATGCAGGCAGTGCATCACAAAAAAGTGCAAATTAATAAGCGCCTTAGTTTTTATCTTAATGAATAGTGCGTAGATTTAACAGAACAAAAACGCTACAATAATTGTTAGGTGCATTGTTTCATATTTATTACATCGTTTAAATTAGGCAGGAAATATGACTTGGTACAATAACTATTGAGGAAATTCTTTATAAGTTCAGGAAATACTTTGTTTTTGTGTACAGCTGTTTCGTGTACTAAATGAAATTTTTAATCATACATTATTAGTTAAAGTTATCTTACTTTTATATTTTGTAACAATTTATGTCTTTTGATGTGGCTCTAGGAGCGCCTAATAAAAAGACTAGAAATGCAAGACTTTTTTCTCAGAACTTGAGTTTCACTTTATTATTTTTCTCTCCGTTTATTTCATGGATGCAACTTTGCCTTGAAACCTTAACTGTCCTCCTTGTTCTGTTTTGCTATTTTTGTATCATTAAATATAAATAAACAAGAACGTACTCAATGCCTAGGCATCGATCCATGTATTATCTACGAACGTGTATGATGACGTAACCTAGACAGAATGAGAGCAACGAACCGCGCCAAGGTACCGGATGCGGCTGAACCGCCTCCCCAGCCATTATCATAGAAAAATCATTAAAATAACTAGATTAATTATTTGAATAATTAGGAACAATAGACAATGGTCAGTTCAGAAACATGAAGCGATTTTTAAAGAAGTTCAAACGGTGACGGTTGATTAATTTAAATAACTTTGTTTTCTTATTTTTTATATTTTTTGAAAAAACGTTGCCCCACACTTGGAATTTCTGCTGTATCGTGGGTGCGTTTACAAACATTTAAACTCACATACACAAACGGCCAGACCCGCAACAACTATCTGTAGGTCACTTCTTCTTCCCAGCTAAAACACTAGGAAGTGGCGAAGGGCAGGGCGTTTTTGTGGGACTGTCTCTTGTAATCTGACGTTCAAAAAGTGCTGATTATCAGCCTAATTTGAATAAATGACTTTTGATTTTGATACAAATATTTGTTCGATGCGGGAATCGAATCCGCGACACGCAGCCTAGCAGTAGATCGCTCAGCCTCTGAGACAACCGTGCCATCAAAAGAAAAAAAATAAGGAAGACATAAGTTAAGCACGCGAATTAAAAACAAAGTATATTGTAACTTTTAAAATGGCCGTTGAGTTTCCAAAGAACTTTTTTCACATTTTTAAGGAAATAACGTAACTCGTATGAACAGTATTATATCCCTAAATGTACTATTATACTTTTGGCAACTCTGATAATATAACAGTTATGGTAGTAATTATGGTTTAGCCGGGATTGCGGGTTGTTCGAAGGAGATACCGCGGCCCCGGAACATAAAGGGTAATGGAAGGAACATGGGTGGGTTTTAGTCAGTACAAGTGTGGCACTACCACTCCGCCAAGAGCGGGAGAAGTTATTTGATGGTTTTACAACCCAAAAAATAATGGTAGTATGTTTTACAGTAGCACTAGCATTAATGCCAATAGCACTAGCAACACTTTCCCTAAATTTTCCAAAGGTATTTTCTTTTGACTAGTCTTTTAGCCACCACTTTTTTTTTTTCGGGTGGGCAATCATCAAATGACTTCTCCCGCTCTGGGCGGAGTTGTCAGACTTGTTCTGACTAAAACCCACCCATGTTCCTTCTATTGCCCTTTACATTCCGGGGCCGCGGTATCTCTTTCGAACAACCCGCAACCCCGGCAGGCGGAGGCTCTGGCAAGCCCCTCTGCTTTGCTAACTCTCTTTGAGGCGCGCGTGAAACACGAACGCGCCGACGACACGGCCTGTCGTCAATCGACGAACGGACGTTGAACCCATTGCTCACCGCCCACAGGCCCGCATCTACGGTGGCCGGGAGTCGTCTCGCGGCGCCCGGCGCCATGGGCGTCTCCCGCGGCGGCTGGGTTGGCCAGATGTTCTCTCCCTCAAACGCCCGGCCACCTCCTTTGCTAGCATTACTGCTTCGCAAAAGGTGGTGACCGCTTCCCATTCCCTCTCGCTCCGGACCATGGCCTGAACCAGGGCCGGACGCGAGAGATCGCCGCCGCCGATCGCCTCTACGAGGGCACGGCGGTGCTCCGCCCAAGCTGGGGAGATCGCCACTGTGTGCTCCACCGTGTCCTCCGGGCAATCGTCACAATGATGACACCCGGGCGCTTCCTCCCGCCCGATGATGTGCAGGAACCTCCCGAAACTTCCGTGTCCGGTGAGGACCTGCGTCAGGCGGTAGGTGAGGACGCCATGACTCGTCTCCAGCCACTCCTCAAATTTAGCCACCCCTTGGATTGTCTTTCGAATCTATCTTTGAACCTCTATTGCCACTTACCTACCAAGTACAGCTTTAAATGTGCTCACGAGATCTTAATTAAAAAAAAAGAAGAAACGTCCTGACTGTTCCAAGCCAGAGACTCGCGTTTAACCTCCATGCTTACAACCCACAGACTAATCGGAAATCAGTTGCTTACTTTTACCAATAACAAAATAAAAAGAACAGCGCCATTTAAAAGGTTCCATTGAATCGTTTATATTGTGGTTACTGAACTGAGGGCCCGTTGCCACTTTTTTCCGGTCATGCCTTCCGATCATTTTGTTATTTCCAGAACATTCGTGATCGTCTTATATAACAATTTGTATACAAATATCTGGCCAGAAATAAAAGTCCTCGAACAAAAATAATGTTATTCCTAAATCAGAGTATTATTTTTAGAAAAAAATATAATTTCAGTATTTATCTATTTTTGTACAGTTTGTTATGGAAGGGTAAATTCCTAATGGTTTCTTGGCACATGACGTTGTTCGCTTTTCTAATGCAAAATGGTAGGATGATAAAATTATGGTCGGACACTGATGCGCTCATACCTAAATCTATTTTTAAATTGGTCGTTGTCTAATAAAAAATGATGCTGTTACCTTTTGTGAAACGACTATTTGATGAAGCCGTTTTTCACACGATTTTAGGGTCACTGACCTTATTAAAATGGATTATAATTAGATGTTTTTTTCGCAACATTTTCACCTATTTGTACCAACAAATCAAAGCTATGACTTAAATTCCAACTACAGTTGTCAGTATAGGAAAACACATTGCATGTAAGGCCTTAGTAATTAAGTTAATTGCTGCGGCATACTTTGCAGTTAAAAAAGAAAAGTTTTCTTTTTCATTCATTTTGCACTTTGTACCTATTTATTTAGGGAAATCACCATGATCATTATGAAAACCACGAACCACAATCCTGTGCAGACAAATCGACTAAGTGTCCACGTAGATATGATGAAAACCTAACTTGCTCTAGCCAAGGAAAGTGTTGGTGGTCAAAATCAATCTCAATAGGAATTGGATATAGAGTGATTCTTAAAGATACTGAAAAGGAGATTTATATTTTATAGTTTTTAACAATTTCAATAATTAGGTACTATTTACTAGATGATTCGCAAATTAGTAAGTTAATCGCGGAAGTATTTATTTTGAAGATGTACCATAAAAACTAAAAAACTTTCACGGACATATTTTCTAGTGGGTTCTGGACTATTCAAACCCCTGTATAAGAATATTATATCAATTAGCCAACGATGCCGATCTATAAAACTTTCAATGGCTCGCTACCAACGAATAACTAATAAAATCTACACCTTTATCGTTATACACTCTTTAACAAATGTAATTCATCGCATACATCGTAAAACTTCGTTAACGGCTGGCCACTAACCAAACAAAATAAATAAATAAAAAGTAAACGATATCGCTTTCTCTACGAGTTTAGTATAAAACCTGTTTGGACGATGTTATAGGTTATTGTCATAGGTTATGTGTAGAACAGCGGTTTTATTTTACGGTACTGCTTCGGTGTTGACACGCCCTAGAAAAGGTCCTAAATGTGAATAAAAAAGAACTACCTAGAGACATAAATCATAGACACTTCTACTGAATGCTATAAAGACTTCAGGGTTGACTGACATATGAAGTGGTTTCTGCCAGCCAGTATGAAAATAAACGAAACATTTGGTATTCTTTCGTACGATGAAGGTCGTATATCGTATTAAAAGTCTCGTCGGAACTGAATACGGAATCGGAAGTTCTATTTTTATCATCGAAGGCAAGCAGCTCACAATATGCAAGTACTTAGATATGGTTGCTATTGGCATGTCTATTCTAGATTAAACAGAAATAGGTTACACATGAAACTACATCAATGTGCTAGGTAACATAATTCTGAAAGCAAGCAAAAGTCAATCATTTTTGCAAGTCATTAAACTCTTTTGGGCCACAGAGGTCACGATATGCTCAATTAATAATCCTCTCAATAGAGCCACGTGCAGAAGTGAGCTATTTATGTCGCATTTACGACATACTTTTAATCTTTTATAAGACGTAGGTATGTAGAGGTATGATTGAAAGAAGCAATTGCCTTTCATGCTTTTGCTAAAATGGCGGGAACTGGTCGTAACGTTTTGTATCACAATGATGTGGAGACCATTTATGTGAAGATGTGTGCATGTGTACATTTCTAATCGCGACTTCACTCTACTGGTGCTAATATATGTTTGTTCTTCTTTTACAGTGCAATTTAGCTTTTCTTAAGAACTAAAAAACCGGCCAAGAGCGTGTCGGGACACGCTCAGTGTAGGGTTCCGTAGTTTCCCGTCCGTCACAATAAGTGTTCCCATTTATGAGTTTATTATTTGTTTGACGTTGAACACTAGAGAATTGTATTTCCTAATTAATACTTTTTTTAATAATTTTGGATTGCGAGAACCGATTTCAATAATTCTTTTTTTTGTTTGAAAAAAGATACGTTCAGGATAATAAAATCTGTAAACGAAGTTAAAAAAAATGCTTGTATATACGATTATACTACAAACTTAATCCAGAAATTATTTTGTAAAACTTTTTGTCTTTTTTGTACAAAAACTGTTGTGTCAATCAAGTTCAAAATGGTTTTCATAGAAAGTCCTTATAAAGTTCTACTTTTCAGATTTTTTTCATATTTTCTAAACTTATGGTTCAAAAGTTAGAGGGGGGGGGACACATTGTTTTTTACTTTTGGAGCGATTATTTCCGAAATTATTGACAATATCAAAAAATGATCTTAGTAAACCCCTATTCATTTTTAAATACCTTTCCAACAATATATCACACGTTAGGGTTGAAATTAAAAAAAAAACACTCTCCACTTTACATATAGGGTGGCTACCCTAATAAAACATTTTTTTCCAATTTTTATTTTACCACTTTGTCGGCGTGATTGATATACATATTGGTACCAAGTTTCAGCTGTCTAACGCTAACGGTCACAGAGATTAAGCGAGGACGGACGGACGGACGGACGGACGGACGGACAGACAGACATGGCGAAACTATAAGGGTTCCTAGTTGACTACGGAACCCTAAAAAAGGGAATGTTTATGTAAAAAAATCGAAAATAATTTAGAATATCCCAGGATTCCCATAGTGTTATTGAATTTTCCTATCATTGTTTACTATGTAGCAATCATTTAGATTAAGTTAGTGACAATTATTAGCCAGCAGCAGTTCACTGCTAGACAAGGGCTTCTTCAATCAATTGGGCTTGTGCCAGAATGGTGGCACAGGTTGGCCCCTTTTTACATTGGACTTAAAATAACTGACAAAATATGGGTCGACTTATAGGTACACCCCCTAATCTCTCCCTTCATTAATTTCCAAACTTTGGCAATAGTTGCTTTATCTGTATCCGTAAGGAAACCCATCGGTTTCCAAATTTCATCAAGACCTGATTAACTTGAACAAGAAAGGTACTCATATATTTCCAAACCTTGGCAAGAGTTGCATAAGCTGGATCTATAAGGGAACCCATCCATTTCCAAACCTTGGCAAGGGTTGCGTAACCTGGACCGGTAAACACACTCATCCCTTTCCAAAATTTGGCAAGGGTTGCGTAACCTGACCAGTAGGCACACCCATCCATTTCCAAACCTTGGCAAGAGCTTTTTTAACCTGGATCGGTGAGAGAGCCCATCTGTTTCCAAACCTTGACAAGAGTTACTTAACCTGAATATGTGAAGGAACCCATTCATTTCCACAGCTTAGCAATAGTTGCTTTACTTGGATCGGTAAAAGGAGCTTTAATTGATACTTGAAAACAATAGTGCTTTAATAAAATCTTATTGATACTCATCGAGTGATTAAAGTATTACATTACATGAAATGATGTCTGAAATTATTAGTTAAGGTCATTTTAATGGAGAAGTTCACAAACAACTTTAAATGTAAAAGACATCTACTGTCACATATACATATTATTTTAAATAGTGTAGCTATAATAAAATGATTCCACACGCCAAGGGGATCTAAAAATTATTATTATTATTTAGTTTTTATTCTTTATCTTTATTTTTAGTTGTGTCTGTCTAATACTTCTCCTTAAGTAACATTGAACGTGCTCAATGATACTATAACTCGTTATTGCTCCGTTGTTTAAATACATAACTTATATTTTCCGAAAAAAATCTAAGCAAAACATGAAATACGGAATCGTTTCCTATCAATAGTTAGTTATGTTAAGTCCTTATACTTTTTTGTAAAGTATTTGATTGTTTACGGCAACTGTAACATTTTTCTTGAAAGGAAACTATCAAATCAAATTAAACCTCTTTCTGACTATCTTACATATATCAAATTCAACAATACTACACAATACGAGAGTTTATTCACTAAAGGTTCAGTTCGGTTAGTGAACGTATATTTTGTTCTGGAAACTCAGGTCAATGACCACTGAACCACCCCTATATCAAGGGTTAGAATCTACTTTACAATGTTGTAGAGCCATTCCAACACTTCAGTACAATTTATAAAGTTCCCCTAAAAAAGGTTGTTTCTAAGTTATACGATGGTATAACACGACAGGCTTTCAATTTCCCACTTCCGTTTTTCAGACGATAATAAATCTAAGCATTCTTCGTGGGTTTGTTTTTTTGAGTTGTTTTCCTTTTATATCTACATTAGGGTGTAACAAAGTTTTTTACATGAGCTTTGTCTTTAATCAGTGACCCAATAGAAAAAGTTTCGTACAAAAATAAACTCCCGACTTTCTATTCAGTTAGCGCACAGAGAGGGTAGTTTCAATTTTTTTTTTTAATTAACAAAGAAATGAACTTTTTTTTGAAGTATATAGGTGCCCTGCATACATATTTCGATGTTGTAATTATTGTGGCGAAGAAAACCTTGTTCAATTTAGTTGTTGAATTTTATTCTGTTATTAATAAGCTCTCAAAACTGTGCTGTTAATCGATACCTATGCGTAGCTAGGTATCGGGTAGCTTGGGATCTAAAATGTGTTTCGGGTACTTTCTTAAGTACTTAATATTATTTTGTCTTTAAACCTTAGATTTATTATTCTAACAAAGTATTTCAAACAACAAAGAAAGCTTCTGGCAAAACCTTTGAAACTCCGCGGCGTCATTCTGACAAGCCTGATATTACCTTAACATGGGAAGTCGAAAGCAATTACTTAACTGTCGATCATCGAATGAGTCAGCATTAGGTTGAAAAGAAGATAATTTTAGCCTATTGTAAGAAAATATTGGCTGGAAAGAAAGTCATTAAGTATTAAGTAGTTGGTTTGAAAACCAGTTTGTTTTCGAACGTAAAACTAAAGTGTGATATTTATTTAAGAACATGTCAGTTTAAGTAAATAAGAACATAACATCGCGTCATCCAAAATATTAATAAAGGTGTTTTGTTGTATTCCCAGTTTTCTAATGACGTCATGCATGTCACATACTTTTTAGTGAATTCAATAACAAATCGGATTGCTGTTCCAATGTATGCTTTTTTTACCTTTTCCTTTAAGAAGCTTATACTGGGGCTGCTCGGCTTCTCGAATCCTATTGTCCTATTCGAAATACTTTTAAATAATTGCAACTTGAAATAACAAAAAGGCATGAAGGCAACTTTGTTTAGATGCTATTGCTTTTAGTTGTCTTCCTTTTAGACTACAAATGTAAACATTAATAAATATTTCTGACATTTCAAGTACCTATACATTACTCAACAGAATGCATAGAGCTTGTCAGTGCCAATAGAGACTTAATCCCCAAATATTCCAACAAAGTATTAACTTTCGTAAGAACTTAATTTCAAGTTAAGATGTCAAAAAAAGTGAAGGTCACAATTGCTCGTGTTTAATATGGATAAATCCTTTTATGTGGTGACTTTGCTTTCTACATTTAATAAACGATAATTTAATTGTAAAGGAACATGCAGAAATTGTGCAACTTCTTGAACGTCAAAGGCATTGCTGCCAAGGACGCATAGAGAAGACGCTGTCACTTTCAAAGTATTTTAGGCGTGATAACGACTTCCAATAGATTGACAATTGACATCATATGTTTTACGGCCGCTTTGTCCATTATATCATTTCGACCGCTTATCATAATAATCAGTTCATCACTTAGAGAATGGCACATTTTGCTTCAATCGTTTCTCGATTTGAATTGATTCAGGAAACATGAGCCTGCATTTAGTCTAGACTGATTATAATACTATAAACTAAGTGCACTTGGACTTGGTCACTAATCAAACAAGTACAAACCTGTAGTGGTTTCGGGTTAAGATGAAAATAGAGTCTACTCTATAAAGATTTCCACCTTGATCCTACCTATTAATGAGTAACAACGAATTTTAACTTCCGTAAAGCACTCAACCTCTAATCATTTGAAACTAAGCAAATAAATGAGACCAGTGTGAAACCCCTAACAAACAGATCGTTTCTCTCAACAAAGCCCCATAGGTTAGGCCGCTAGGTAGGTATATTTATAGAGTATTGTATGAACACGTCCCCACTGTTTATATCTTCTGCGAACGCATCGGCTTTCTCCCTGTTCACACGGCACAATGCAGGAAACACCATACAAGTAAAAGAAGAAGGTTCATATCTAGCAACTCACCAACGATCAGATGAAACGATATTACAGTCCTCAACAAATAATAATACTCCTCAATAACACCTCCTAGTTCTAGTGGCTGCAAGCGCGATTGTTCAGCATGAGGTCCTGACTACGATTTAAAGTCGGGCAATATTAAATAGCGATGTGGGTGTATACTAATAGGTTTACCTCTACCGAACCCTACAGGGATTACAGGCTTGATATTATGCGTATGTTAACAAACATGTGACGCGCGCCAAGATACTAGTCGGCGGGCGTCACTTCTTCAAACGTTTATGTCTAGGACATGCAGGTTTCCTCACGAAGTTTCAATAAGATACGAAAAGTAAAGAGCTTGCCTGCGTAGAAGCTCATGAGAAGTAGAAAATCGGACAATATAGAACCACTACCACTCGGACTGCAGCTTCATTTTATTGTTTTCTTTGTTTCGACAGTTCAAAGTAGGTAAACTTACTAAAGTAAGCTAGATGAGTCAAACACGAACTTTAACTTCAAGTGAGCCTTCTACATTTGTCTATGTAGTGTAACAAGCGTGACACTTGTGCCCGCACCCGCCGCATGCGCAGCGTCGCCATTAATTAATGAAATTATTTCACGTGTCAGTGAAATTATGTTCGCTAATTAATTACTCAGCATTGAGCTAGTGGGCGGCTCTGTATGATGGGAATTTGAAAGCTATACCACGATACTTTTTATAATGCTGTACTTTATCCCCTTGTGAGTGAATAGATAAGAATACATGGGTTTAGATGTAGAGGTATCATGCATTCATTATGCCTTGGGTCTAATGGTACTCATACATACTTTAAAAAGTGTGGGTGTATGTTTAAAATGTCATAATAAAATACCTCCCCATATTCTACCACTGAATGAGACAACATTTAAATCTTGCATAAAACGCACACTAAGTAGACAAGCATATTATAAATTGGGATATTACATCGATGATAAAAATGCTTGGCTAAATGCTGGTCCTACTCCATATAACCTGCGCTGATGGTGGCGGGTGTGTCGGTTCATTTAGTTCCCTTCAAAATGGTGAGCTGAATGGGGCTGATCCATGCGTCATGTTCGTGAACGAGCGAGCGTGTCAGATGGGACTTGTCATCGCTCAGCTGCCACGGTTTTCTTGATTACTTTATTTTTGAACTAGCTTTCGCCCGTGGCTTCACCCGCGTTAAATTTGGGGTAACACAGTTACTTGCTACTCCTTGCGCCTTATTGATTTGTAATAGCAACGCTAAGTTTTCCCTTTTCTTCCCTCTTTCTCCCTCACATCCCACTTTTTTAAAATGAAAATTAGCCTATGTCCATCTCCTGGTTCCCAACTATCTATGTACCAAAATTCATCACAATCGGTTCAGCCATTAAAGCGTGAAGAGGTCACAAACAAACAAACAAACAAACTCACTTTCGCTTTTATAATATTATATATATATATATATATAATATATAGTAAGGATTGTTTGTTTCCACTTTTTTCTGGACGCTCTTAATGTGCACGTGTGCAACTACATCATTCTCACACATATGTATAATCTAGACATGAATGACGTATACACGATCTTGTAAAAACATGATTCTTAAAAGAGTGTCCATGGAGTCTCTTGCCCATTATTCTCCATAGATAACTACGTTTTAGCGTGGGCAACTTAAATACTTTCACAAGTTATTATGACTTGTGACTGGGACTGAAGCTTTATCTTTTTGTTTTGACTTTTAGAAGTACCTGTAACGGTCTAATTAAAATAAACGATTTGAGTTTTTAATATTTTTGATACTGCAAAAAAAAACTTTATTCATAATGTACCTGCGGGGTTATATACATTCAGTTTTCATTCAAAAATAAAGAAAACATTTAATGATATGTAAAATACATAGTTCTCTAATTGAAGAAAACCTACATTTAAAACCATGCCATGAGTTTCCTCTTAAAAACTTAGATTTTGTACATTTTTGGTAAAATTTTCATTAAATTTCTAACCTTTTTCTTGATTGAAATCGACCATAATGTGACTCTCACTTTCATAAAAAATAAGTTAATTCGTAAATCCAAACTGAATAACGATTTAATAAAATATGAATACAACAACACATTTTGTAACAACAAAAACCGAACTTTCTTATCATTATATTATACCAAATGGTTACTAACAAGAATGACATTAAAAGGCAGTCCATGATGAAAGCACTGGTAGTAAATCCAATCTTTTACGATGATCCATCTTAAATTCAATAAGAACTTACAATAGCCGTGGCTAAATAGTGAGCGTAATCTTCGCGTGCTAAAATTGGTAATAGTTTTTATTTGAAAAAAAACTGTAAACCCAAGTTCATTCACAATTAAGTGTGAACATACAGGAGGTTTAAGTTTGATGAAACTTCATTAAAAAAAAGGTTTTACCTATTAAAAAAAATAATGACTTTTATTGTTTTTGTAAAGACAAGACAAGACTGGGATCCATTCAGAAATTGCAAAAAAAACGACATTTCCGTACATTTAATTTCACAAAACTCGAGAAGCTGTGTTGGTGATTTTTTACAACCACGTAATAACTTTACACTTCAGCTCAAGTCCCTAACCACTAAGGTGTAGAGTTTCTTAGCTGACATAATAATTATATTCAGTGGGTCATGCAATCATACAACCAGTTAGTAGTCAATCAAGAATATGCTCTATGTATTCTGTCATCACTGCGGGCGGTGCTGGGGCGTGCTATTACCTATTTTACCCTGTAAGTAAAATCTTACACGCGAATTTCACGCCATTTTGATCGACAAATCACAATCACAATCTCAATTACATGGTGTCAAAGAACGTCGTATTTAATGCAAAAGAAAGGAAGCCCAAAGGATGCTTTTTATGTACAACCGAATAGCGCATTTTGTTGTGCATACCTAGTTCGTATACACGGCTATTTTTGTTTTTATACATCAAGTACATAAATAAAGCAACAAAGGTCGATAGCCCTTCTGCCATTTATGTTCGTTACTTTGGCCAATTTAAGATGCCTTTTCACTACAAAGGACGACATATTCGGTCTATGTCTTTATGTACCTGACATAAAGGAACCTGGGAAGTAGGTTCGTTCCAGCCGAAAAGGATACAAGGACTAAAAACGGTCTAAAAAGCCTATATTGTTCAGCCATGGACTGTTCTCGTTGATCGTTCTGTCGTCAAAAGCCATTATGGATTGTTTTTTTTAAACATTTAAAAGCCACTTTAGATTATCGTCGCCCCAGCCTAACAATATTTATTCTGACCCTTGTTGTCGACGTGTCATGTATTGTGCTCCAAATTTGACAGTATGTTGACAGCAGAGGTCACCGCCACGCTCTACCACACACACTGGAGGAAGGTTAAGGCCCTATATACACAATGTCATATAATAAAGGAGCATTATGTGCTTTATATTGAAGTATAAATAACAATAGATTTAATATAAAAGCTGTTGATTCGTTACAGTCTTTCATGTTTGCAATGAGTGGATTGAACTACAGTTTTATAAGCAAAACAAGATCTGGCCTGTTATCCACGAAAGATCTCGCAGCTTATGTTTAGTCTCATTTTATAACGGATATCCACCGGGCTGCTGCGGAGAAATTCGTGATTCAAGTATTTTATAACCTGGATTAACTCTTGACATCTTTGTTCAAAACCTTACCCAGTTACTACATCCTATGGGATAATTTCAGAATAGAATGCGAAGCCGCAGCACAAGCTACCTTCCAGATGTGTGTGTTGGGAATATCATAATAGGCTGATCATGCTAAGCTGATGTATGTTGCGATTTGCCAAGCGCAGTGTCGGACTTCCCCCAACTACATGGACCACCACGCAGACGGCGGATGCAAGCGGAAGTCAATATCTTGTCCTCCGCTTGCACAACACAAACAAAATCAAAAACCATGATTTGTTAAATATTCTCGCCTGCCCTCCTCCCCCTCTTCTTTCCTTTCGCCCCGGGCGAATCGTAAAAGTCAACGAGCAACTGGGGAAATGTATTATATTATAATCTTTAATTATAAGACTGTAGCCGCCGCGTAGCTACTTACGAATAACCAACGGTTACTATTGCGAACAACCTGTCGTTTTATGCACAATTATGATAATTAATCTTGTCTAGTTTGACGCGCCTTACCAGTGACGAAATCCTCGAGGCTGTTTAAATACGTCTAGTTTAGTTTAGTCGGTTTCACAGCTTGGAAAAGGTACATTGACATTTATCAGAACTTCGTATATCAGTCTTCATCTCGAGTTCAGTTTAAAAAAAAAAAACTAAAAAGGTGAACACATAAGATTCGACTTATCTCCTAAAATACCTGTAGTTGCCATGCTTATCTCAAAGTAACAGTCAAAGACGGTTTGTGACCTTCTCGGTCCCAATAATAGAGTTATGAATCTACCTTAATAATCTATAATTTAACCCTTGAAGCTCAGTAAAATTCCTCTAACCTTTTTTTCTAACAAACCAAGACGCCATTCTCAGCATTGCACAAAAAAAATGTCCACATATTTGTACGTCGTATCATCCAGCGGAATAGACGCACCCTACTCATTTCCTAATTCACTGGATTGCACACAAATATGTGCAGTGCAGTGCAGTAAAAGGAGTGCAGAACATTCGGCGCGAGCGACTGGCGTCGGACGCATGCACGGAATGCGGTCAGCCGGTGTAAACATTTCGCTTGGATTGCCGCTGCAATAAGTAAGAGAGACCTTTAGAGTTAATGCTTGATTTCTGTGCACTTTTAGGTTTTAAGAGGCTTTGTTAGTCAGTTAAGGTCCTATCAATGATCAAAAAGTTAATTATGGATCAACTTTACCAAAGAATCTGAACGCGGTTAGGACATTTAAACTGCATTTCAAAGCTTTTAAGTATCATCTTTTCTACTGAAACTGATAGGTACTAATAAGATGTGCTCACCGTGTTATGATTAAACTTAAAATGGTACTGTTTAAAGTTAAGGATTGTATATAAGTAACACATAAATATTAAATATTAAGCGTAAAATCGCTAAATGTGCCGCATTCTGCATCCAAGTTTATCGATTGTGAGGTTAGTAACCAACACGCATCACAAAACCATAGACATACCTACTGAATTATATTACTGAACTTGTGCCAACATAAACTACTGAGCTAATTTTCGTTACAGGAAGTGTAAATCGATTTCTCTCGGCGTCACAGAGAGATCTAAACGTAATGAATCAATCGATCCATCAAAGCGGACGGCCATCCGTAAAACTTACATTTATATGGATGTACGTAATTTTCTCCTAAGCCCTTCGTTCTGTTTGACAAATAAGGTATTATTGCTATTTATTACGATCTTTCGTGATGCTTTTTGCGACGCGTTCCTTAAAAGATTGATATTTAATAAATATATTAAGTAAATTGATATTTCTAAATAAGTCAGTAATTTTGCTCTGAACTGTAATTATAAGGAATCATAAAATGAATTTTATTTTGGATCGAATACACAGACTGAATGTGATGAAAAAATGTTCGTTTAAAATGGCATTCCACAATATATTACTTAGTCGGTGCGTAAAACGAATCCTACCTTGAAATCTTTGAAAACAATGGTAAAGATAGTAGCTTAGATGAAAATGTCGTGTTACCTGAAACAAAAAATACAATTGTTAATTCAAAATATTGGCAATTATGTCATAAATATTAATTATTTTGATGTCTAACATATAAAAAGTTGGTGTCACAATGTTCGTTCCCATACTCCTCCGAAACGGCTCGACCGAATTCTAATGTTTTTTTTGCATAGTCAGTAAGTCCCAAAACCCTCTCCAGAAAAGAAGCTGAGCAGCGGATGACACCGCTGGGCCAGTAATTAGATAAAATTGCTGAAAGGCGATAATGTGCAGCTGTAAAAAAGCTCCAACACAATAATGACACTTTATTATAAATGCATTCAAGTCTGCGGTTACCACTGACAGCTTTAAACAAATACAATCTTCATGTTCCTGCCCTTGTAGAGAAAAAACAATACCATTTATATCATTTATCCTACCGATTTTAATGTAATGTAAAATTTTATACTGTTTAACTCATCATTTGCATCATTCTTTTCTCAAGTAAGTAGGTTAGTGTTAACTTCTAATCTATCAGGATGCAGTACGCATATTTTACATAGATCGCCCATCGGAACTCCACAACCCTGTTAGTACTGGGCACAGGCGATACCCTTAGGTAAGACTGGTTGTCAGATTTTTGGACCGCTGATTACCTAGCCGTAACGAATGTCGAAGAACTACTACTACTAACTAATAGCAACCGGCGGTGGTGGCAAAGACTTAACGTTTTTTCAGAGGCACAGAAGAAACTCGGTATGTAGGTAATAGATGGTCACCCATCTAACCAAGGCTAGCGCCGTTAACCTTTAAGATCGGCCCGTGTGGCTGTTATTATTTAGCCACGAGCTCTGTACTATTATTTCTCTTTATTATTGCAAACTCCATAAACTTGTTTAAACAGAACCGCTCATATTACCTACTACTTACTACCGTTCTCTCACCACAAAATACTAACTATCTCCTCTATTCATAAACCCATTTGCATTTCCTCTAAGTAAAATATCAAAACAGCATCCACTTAACCCTTAAATGCCGAGGAACATCCGTTTCTATTGTATTTACATGCAAGTAGGCAAGTAGTAGGTTCTTACCTACTTTAAATTACGTCGAAGTGATTAGTCAGCGATCGGGAAATCCTAATCACGCGAGCGCTGTGTAAATGCAAGTGCATTCTTTGCACTTAGGTTCAGTTATACGCAAATAGGGTTAAAAATAAATTGTTGTTGGAATGGAAAGAATGTTTTGTTTATTGGCCGGTGACATTGTGTTTTATATGTAGTTGTGTTGATAAACAATGTTTGTGTTTCTCTTTGTTTGATATTTGTTTATTTTGTTGGATTGTCAAAACAGACCTTCCCTTGTGTCATTGCATTGAATTCGACCAATTAAACAAACATCGATTGTTTGTTAAATCACCGCGGAATTACAACTTATTTACAAGGTGCGAACCTAAAAGGGTAAGGTTAAAAAACAGCAAGTGCTCTTAGTAATTGCGTCAGCCGTTGCGATTTTTGTTTAGCAAATCACATTGTTTAGAAAGTTGAACAGTTTAATGGTCAAGACAACCTCCTAGGTGGCTAAGAATTGCTATTTTAAATTACACCTTACGCATTTCTTTATCAATTACGCCAGCCGGATATGCAAGCATACATAAGTTTTTGCATTGTTCTTTTCCCTTAAGAAAAGATGCAGAAGTTACAGAGCAAAACCAGCTAGCGAGGAATATGCATGGAGTACCATGCATACTTCTCGCTAGCCGGAGGTAGCTAATATCACTACCTCTTAAGTACGTAAATATTACCACAAAGTACATTGCAAAAATACTGAAGAATTAATCAAGTACTGAGCATCACTTGTAAACTGATAGCGATATTTTATTACAATTATTGAAATAATAACACTACCTGTCGATAAAAAAAACATCACAGTTGATTGTTAAACCGGTGAGAGTATGCAGCGAGCGATAAAGACAATGGTATAATTATATAAACGGAAGAATGCACGGAAATAATTTGTTGCATAAACGTATTCAAAGTAGGCATCAGGAAATAAATGCACAGGTTCTGATCTGGTGCAAATAAGACAAAATTGCACATTTTTTTTGAATGAATCGACGTAAAGGGAATAGATTGTTTTAAAGATGCCAGCTGTTATTATATAGATATTATGACTAAACAAAGGACAGATAGCATTGGTGACTTGATGAGTGGTGATTGTAACAAGTAGAGTGTCGTAGTGAGTCGGTCTTCAGGTGATTTTTCCAATGAAACAATTAATTCCACAACGGAGTTTCAAACACACACGTCGACGTAAGGAGCTAAGTACCTTTCAAGCTTCAATATTACAAGAACAAATGATCCTGAGGGATAGTTCCATTATCTCGAGGGACCAGGAACGCGAGACGTATCTTAGATTACAGCAGGATGCATTAGCGCAAATATGGAGTCCTTTCTGTGATATTTATAATCTCACTAGCTTTTGCCCGCGCCTTCGTTCGCACCCACTCCCATTTTAGGGAATTGGGGAGTTAGAAAGTGATAAAAAGTAGCCTATGTCAGTCTTTACCCCTTCAACTATCTCCACTTAAAAAAACACGTCGATTCGTCACTCCGTTTTGCCGTGAAAGACGGACAAACAAACAGACACACACATACACTTTCCTATCTATCTAATATATAAAATTTCCGTGTCACAATGTTAGTTATCGTACTCCTCCGACACGGCTCGACCGATTCTTATGAAATTTTGGGTACATATTGGGTAGATCTGAGAATCGGCTAACATCTATTTTTCATACCCCTAATCATACCGCAGCTAATACAATTATAAAGTATGGATAGACACTACCAAAAAAATTACGTCCTAGTTCAGGGGTCGGCACCACATTCGTGGTTTTAAAAATAACCGTTTTACTTCATGGAAACATCAGAAAAAACGAATCTAAAGAATAATAAAAGCTTTCTCATTGAAAGCTTTCTCTCCCTAACCAATGCATATCACTAACGCCGATGCACATTATAGGCAGTTCACATCACACGTTGCGCAACGCGTTATGAATAAATTGCGCAAAAAACAAGGAGCTTATGCACAAACATTGCTATCTGAACTTCATTCGAGCTAACAGTTTGTTCAAGCATTGATACGCGCCATAAAGAATATCATTTTCATAGTAATAGTAAGGCGTGCAGGAGCCGCACTTAGATTCTAAATGAGGATAAAGTGTACATCAGTAAGTATAATTTAACCACAGTTAATAACATCGGCGTGGCATTGACTGATGACTTTTAAAGTTCTTCTAACTCCACGAATCTCAAATGTTGTTTTGGATACTTATGTTTTTTTTTATCAATGCTTATGGTAATTTCCTGTCTATATTTTATTGCTTATCTCCGAAAGAAGCTTCTCTAAAGAACAACTTATCAAATAATAAATCAATGCGAGCTTATTAACGCTCATTGATAACTCAAACCCTGATTTCATAAAACAAATATTAGGAAGCAAATCACAGGATCTTTAAATCACTAGAAGTACGTAGCTACTCGATTAAAATCATCCATGAATGAAATAAACCAGTCACAGCTCGATACGAGCAGCCACCATCTTTATCTCTCCAATCATTTAATTCAACCGTTCCATAGTTATTTGCCGTAGCTCTAAACACTTCCAAGATATCGCCAGTTATATGCAAAATGGAAATAATTTACGAGACATTTAAGGTAGTTGCCACACACAGCCAGAACTAAGAATTCTCGTGGCTTCCTGCGTTCCTAGGCCAGACTAAGTCTAGATTGCAAAGCTATGCACCCGTTTCGGTATTTTCTATCTAGATTTTATTTACTGTGAACGATACTTCCTTTAGCTTTGCTTCGATTCTGCTATGAAGAGATGAAATGTCGGTTTAGATATATTTTGATATGTCAGAATGATTAGCTTCATTAACGATTAGCTGTTAATGTGTTCTTATTTGATGAATATCTGAGTTCTTCTTCAGTTATTCCGAAACTGAGATCTATAACCGTTATTTAGCACGTAGGTACTTTGTTTGTGAAGTCATGTCTCTAGCTTACACTTGCAGTTGAAAAATTATGGGACAGTGTCGGGAGCAATGCTTGGCCAAAGTTCATGGTGAATATATCTACAGGTATCAATCATATAAATCTTGAGCTAAATACTTAATATTTTCTAAGGCTTTACTCAATACTGGAGGTAAAACCTACATTAGATTAAATGAAATGTATGAATACGAGTTTTGATTTAACAATGGCATTTTATATTCATAAGAACAAACTTAGGTATGTGCTAATGATTGCAGTACTGTAGTATTTAAACATCAACAACTATCCACGCAGAAACATTAACATTATCAATACAAATAATAATATTGAAAAAGTTGAACTATAAAACTACATTATATTTATTTATACTTAATGCAAAAGCAGATCTAAAACATTTAATTTCTAGGTTATATAAATATATATAAAATAAGTAATTGAAAATTGTAATTATTGTATTGTATTTATTACAATACAATAATTACAATTTTCAATTACTTATTTTGACATTGTTTTTCACAAAACCATGGCCGTATGACGTCACATGTTTAATAACTACAAAATTAAATACAGTTTGAACAGATGTTCAAATATTGCAAGTTATAACGACGTACTTTATAGCTGAGTAAACGTACGTACATTGAATAAACGTGTAGGTACTTACATTATTTGTGACCAAACTCCTTTGGTGGTCGCAAACTTTAACTACTGAGTATAAAGTCTACGGTTCGATTTTCAGCAAAGCACTACGTTTTGTAATAACCGCTAAAGATTCTATGTTCATTCCTTATAGATTTACTAATTAATGTGACGACTCTGAATGACGAACGACGAAAGCAAACTTATCTTTTATGTCGTTCAATTGTTTTGTCTGTATGAAATGTTGTGATTATTGTATTGTTTTCTATTAGTGATATGAACAAACTGGTGGTTGTTAAGCAAATAGCTATTTACCTGTAAAACATAATACACAAAAGAACAAGATAAATTGTATTAAAAAATTACGCTGAAGTTTTGGTTTTTAAATACAGTATATTTCCTGGATTGTATTTCTCGTTCAAATAAGATCTAAGTGGATAACAAATCTTATATAAGAGCCAAATGCGGATGTAGTTTATTAACAAAAGTTTTGTATTTAATTTCCAAAAAGGTTGTATTATTCAGACTGTGATTATACTTAAATAAAATGAATTGTATTAAAATCCGGTTTTTTTTGCCATTATTAGCTCTTTATTGTAATCGAGTATCCAATGATGTCACTGAATCGAACGTAGATTGTTATTGATTCTATGTTTTTTTAAGTAACGTTTATTGTTGTACCTGTCAGTAATTTCTTTTCACTATCCCTTTGTATTAGTTATTCTACGCCAATTTGATCTACCGTTTATATAAGATAAGGTATACATGCCACTCTTTTAGAAACAATTGTTTATAACCCACAAAAAATAACAAAATATTATACATATTTTAAAAACTGGCAAGTACTTTGGTTCTCTTTATCTACAAATTCATGAAAACTAATAAACATTATCTTTGATATTTCTAGAGTAGGTAGTTAAAATTTTTACAGACCTCTACTATTTTATCTAACATTTATCCCTTATTTGCTTAGTTCATATAAAAAAATGTTTGGGATAGACGATCTATTGAAAAACAAGGATCCACTAAGCAGTTAGTTTTAGCTAAGTTTTGTGGGGATACATTTCCTGCCAAAACTTTAATCGCACGCAGCCTTCCCATGCAATACCACAGAATCAAAAGACCACTGGTTAGTCTTAGTAGCCACTTAGTAGTAGTCGGAAAATCATATCGACAAAATAGCAAGCGGGGCATTTATCCTCCGGAGGCTTCTATCCCGACTTTACCCTATTAATACATATTTGAAAAAAAAAACAACTTGAAATGTACACGTCAAATGTAATGCAACATTGTTGCAATATTGTCAAAACAACAATATTGCAACAATTTTGTCAAAATTTGCTCTACAAAGCACCAAATTAAGTGGAAGCCACACACCATCACAAAGAGGCTATCATTAAATTTCACTGCACTCCCTGGTTACGCAATTGTATCGACTACCAAGTGCAATACCATCGGTTGTGTCATGGATTCTTTTGTTAGCAACTTGCAGGGTTGGACGAATTGCATTTTAAAGTTACAAAATATCATTATGATGACGTTTTGGATGTTGATGATAATAAAGCCATTGCTTTACTGTTTCTTTATACGGTACCAAACGGACCTTTCGTTTAAACTTTTTTATTTGTAAGATTACACAGATATGATTTCAATTACTTAGGTACACATTATAATTATAAGTCCATGTTTATAATTTTAATTTGAGTTTATTTATGATTCGAGGGCATGGTTGGCGCAGTGGTTGAGCAATCGACTGCTGCGCTGCGTGTCGCGGTTTCGATTCCCGCACGGAACAGATATTTGTATGACCTACAGATAGTTGTTCCAGGTCTGGCTGTTTGTGTATATGAGTTTAAATGTTTGTAAACTCACCACGATACAGGAGAAATTCCTAGAGTGGGGCAACGTTTTTAAAAAACAAAAAAATACAATGTAAGAATCACCAGGTATGTTTAACCCATTTACTGATCGTTTTAATCAGGAGGTAATGCCAGAAGGTACAGGTCTCTCAAAAACGTTTAGATTCGTTTACCTACGCTCCATTGAATCACTGAGTAAATAGAACCCTTCTACTCAGTTTCAAACAGTTCACTGTGTGGCAATAGCACTATTGTGGTTCCACCTATTTCCAACAAAAACGAAATCGATATTCAGATTTTCGAAAGCAAATTAATTCTCGATAGATATTAATCAAACCATTGGCCAACCCTACAACGTTAAAGTTTATTGTGAACGAGAGTCACGCCTTTCCTCGGTTCGACACAAACATATCGAGATCGACACGACATTGTTTATTTTGACAATTGAAGCAATCGTAAAAGCCAGGCTATAAGTATTATATAAAAAAAATTGCTACTTAAGCCAATGCATTGGTTTAAGTAGCTTATTTGTTGAGATGACAATATGGTGCTCATCATCACATCATCTGCTTAGCCTTTTCCCAAATGTATTGAAGTCGGGTTCCAGTCTTACCGGATGCAGCTGAATACCAATAATTTACATAGAACGACTGCTCTGACCACCACAACCCGATGAGTACTGGGTAATACAGTAAGTGACTGTCGAAGTAGTAAAAATGAGCGTCGTGCGCAACAGCCTAACATGTTTTCCGAAGCACGGAGGAAACCCATCCACAGACCGACCTTGGCAAGCGCTGATGACTTTGAAGGTCGTCAGGCATGGCTGTTATTATTTACCCACGAGCTTTTTCCCTCTAACAAAGACAGTTAAAACTTTGTTTTGCCAAAAACAAAATATGCGTTACTTACTTATTTATTTATTCAATGGCGTTGAAAATGCCACCACTATTTTGCCAATATCAAATGCGTTGCTAACATATCATGAAGTAGAATTTTCTTTCAAAGCCCGTATTTTCCTTACAATTTGAATTATGAATTATTAATAAATTTCCATTTTTATATTACTTAATGTGCACCACAAAAGTAATATTTTTCCAATTTCATTCAATTAAACGACGAACCTAATATCAAATGTATTACCTACTAGTACAATATTATGTAAACCAATAGTTACACACTTCGTAATCACGTTACCTATATTTTCCACTGAAGGAATGATACAGTAACACAATTTTGAAATAATTTAATGGTAAATGGCTCTACACGCCGCAAACTTATGTATATGTCACGTAGTATTTTATCATCGAAGTTACTGACATTATCATCAGATGAAACCAATTGAGAAATAACATTGCGTAAGATTTCGAAAAAGTGTGGTATAAACCCGAGTTTCTTTTAAGCGTTCCAACCAGGGATATTTCTAGACTTCGGTTAACTATTGAGTACTTTTGAATGAAGAGAAAGAATCCAAGCTAGGCAGTCATTCTTAATATAACATTACTTCACATCCTGTAATTCCCGAAGGGTTAGTCAGAAGTGTACCTCAAGTACAATATTATGTTTATGTCCCATGTAATTGAGGGTGAGCCTATTACAATCAGTCAGTACATTTGGCTTGCTAGGTAGGTCAACACTAAAGTATTTTTTTTGCATTTTGGTCTTAAGCCGTATAAGACCAAAATGCAAAAAAAATACTTTAGTGTTGACCTACCTAGCAAGCCAAATGTATTCTTTTTGTATTATATTGAAATTAGCATCGTCGAACATAACAATAAGCATATAAAATTATGTAGCGGAATTAAAACTCTTTACACTTTTTATTTGTCTTGATGCAATAGTTTGACACTGATTGCATTTCCTCTATTACATAACGCAATATAATTAACATTATATATTTATATTAGCCAATGATCTACACTTTTATAAACAATTGTTATATCAATCTTAATTCCTTCCTTATTTTACTTTGCGATTTGAAAACACGCAATTTTTGTGTTCCATATTTTTGTGGTCTCTACGACGCAGGGAACCCTAGTATGGACACCAGGGACCAACTTTGAACCCTACTTTCTGGAATAATAAAATTGTTCGTATTTGTACTTTGATAAACTGGATGAAACTTTTGAGAAATTTATAAATAAAATTCAAAAATAGATTACAATATTATTTTATTATTTTTTTGACACAGCCATAATAATAGCCTCGTATAATACGATGGATTCAACCAGTTGGGCCTTGGCTTTTCTAATATTTTTCTAATAACTTCTCCGCTCTTCCGCTCTGGTCGGTGCGGAACGCAGTGTACTGACCAAAACCCATCTATGTTCCTTATTTTGCCTTTTGTATACCGGGGCCGCAGTATCTCTTTCGAACAACCCGCAACCCTAGCAGGCAATGGCTCTGTTGGGCCCCTCTGGTCTGCTGTCATCCCTTTCAGGAGCGCGTGTAAAATGAACGCGTCGTCGAAACGACAACCACTTGCGCTGACTGTGTTATTTTCTTTAAAAATGAAATCTAGTCAAAAGCATGCCATTATTTTTTTAATATCAATAGAGGATGGCTAGTCAACCATTTAAGCGGAACCTTACAGTACTTACTAAACAATAAACGCGTAAAAAAGACAACTATTGCTGGTTATGGTCGTTTTCGTGCGATAATTATTTGGCGTCCCAATAACTTAGCGATTGTTTTGTGTGCACGCGACGCTCATAAAAATGGTGGCCAGTCAGTCAATGTTTGTTAACTATTTGGTAAAGATATGTTTTACTACCTTACATTAAGATAACAAAATAAATGATAGTATATTTATACTTTACCCTACCAAATATAAAAAAAGTATCTGAAAGTAGATTTATTTTTTGTTGATAATCATAAGTAGGCTTGACTGTTTGTTAAAGTAAAAAAATATTCCTAAATCCACATAGATTATAAAAACAACCATTGTCAACAACTTTTATTTTTATCTTTATATCATTCAATATTTTAACATATAAGGATTTTTAAACCATGCTTTTGAGATAGGATAAAACCACCTTCACGCTGCGTTTGATAATGAAAATAAATAACATTTGCACAAACACTTTGTGCGAATGTTATTTATTTTGTCTCTAAAGTTGCATCTACAAGCTAAACCATAAACATAAAAAGTATTTATTGTTTTTCCTGCTTTCTACACGCGTTATATTTAATTTAAAAGATTTATTTGACAAAGTTTATTTGCAGCCTTCCAGGCAGGCTGCATGCGTGATCATCTCTGAGAAAGTTTCTAGATTTGGTATTTGAACACTTAATTGTGTAGCTATCTAGTTTTCTTTGGGAATATCTCACGCTACGAGAGTTATTGGTTACTGAACAGGATTTATTAAATGGCAACCTTATATCTGTATTCAGTTTCTACATTTCCAAAGGTTTTGCTGAACAACTCACAATACACAAACATGTAATTTTTTTTCCAAATTTTTACTAGGTACATTTTTGTTTTTTTATTTCGAAATTCGACCGGAGTAATGAATCCGCGATGATTAGGTAACGTTAAAACAAACGAGTTCGATAATTTGAATATGTTTCGAAAGGAACTTAAAATAATCAGAGTAGCTTACTGAGGTATTTGCTAGTAACTGCTGCAATTTATATAAATTGCTCCAAACTACGGTTTTCATAACACATACCCGTCTAACCACTTCATCTTAACTTACGTATGGTAAGATGAAGTGGTTTGACAAACAAGCAATTCAACTCCACTCTTTTACAATAGTACTCCACAAAACATTAGGCTGGCGATCAAAATTAAGTACTAGTTTCTACCCTCATTCCCTTACGTCACAGTATGATGATACCTTACATAAGACTTAGAACACTGCATTTTCTCAGTCTATCATGTGTTACATGTTACAAGCGTGGTTTTAAAGGTAACGTAACGAACGCGGAAGATTTTCATGGCAAAGTAATTAATTGACTCCTAAAATATAAGATAATGTATGTTTAATGTATATTTTTGTGGATTAAGATTATTTGGGAAATGTGCAAAAAAATGCGCTGCAGTTGTTATGCCATGTTTAAGAAGTCTTAAACATAGCAAAACACCTGCAACAACTATTTTTGTAACTCTTTCACGTCAAAACAGCTGAACGGATCCTGATGAAATTTAGCACAGAGGTAGATAGATTATGGTTTGAAATAACACATCGGATTATTTTTTCGATATAACGTGGGCGAAGCGCAATGCGATAGTCTATCATATAATTCTTTACTATTAATTTTGAAAAATATTGAATACTGCTACACAAACATTCGCATTCATAATATTAAGTAGGAAGTACGATTACTTAAAAGCTGACAATGCCTAATTGCTGTTCATGTTTTACTCAGAGAATTTTCTTAAAATCATTCAATATTTAGCAAAAAATAGTTGGGCTATGCATGCCTCCTGTTATTTTATGAACGCTCGGTATCCATTTGAGTTAAATTGCTTAAACGCAATCATTCGTTTTAAATTCTTCGCTTGATTTGTTATTGACAGTACTACCACACACATTTCCGAAAGACATTATCTTTAATCTACATAAGTATTTATAACCATTAATATACATTATATATATACGGTAATTAACTTAATATATTCGCTCCAATAAAGAAGACTATTACGAAAGAGTTTAAGCATGTTCTGAATTGTTTTAAAAAAAAACTTTATAACTGGCTAATGATAAAATAAAAGTGACAGTCCCCACATAATAATACAATATTTCTTCGTTTCGTAATTTAAACTTCGAATATCTTAACAATAAACATGGCGGAATATTAAGGAGCGTCTGCAATAGCCAATCGAACGCATGCCGCATACCGCGCCGCATCGCGTGTCAACGCCTAATTATCGACAGAAACGCTGCGTTTTATACCACACCGATGCGTTTCATTACTGTAAGTGTCAGCGTTGAGATTAAACATATCGTTTTATAATTGTAGCGGCTAATTAACTTCACATACCTAGCAATATTGCAAGGCAATAACGATTGTGCAGGGCTTTGTAAATCAGGGTGTCTGTTTATTGAATCGTGTTGTAAACGTGGCTTTCCAGTTTATACTGGCTGTCAAACCGACAAATTAATTCCTTACACTTTACGCTATTCGCGGTCAAAAATGTGTTAAATGAAAGTGAAAAGCGATGGCAAAAACTTCTTTCAGTATGAAGAATTCAACCAATTCTTAATATAATTTCCAATACTTGTTGAGTTTTCGCTTAAAAACAGATTAGTTAAGTACCCGATATAATTATATAAACTGCTAGCGTTTTTTTTTGCTAATCGTCTATTTAATGCAACACTCCAGTGGTCGGCACACGCCTCCAAATTATTCCAACCTACTTTCACTGAGACGAAACGAATCATATCATGTTCAATAAAACAACCAACATTTGACAATTTGATATCTGACTGTCATATATCCATTTCATAACGTTTCAAGTTACAAATTATATGTTGGGACGTATTACGTGATTTTTGAACAGATTGGTACGTAGGTAAGTGGTTGCAGGCTTGAAATAGGTACTAGGATAAGTGTGATTGTTGGTATAGAATGCGGTGACAGATAGTCACTTCTCATTCTAAAGTTTTGGATGAAAGCTATTGCTTTCTAAAGCTTTTTTAAGACTTACGAGAGCTCTCTCGCTGAGGGTTATTCATAAATACGGGCAAACATTATTTTAAATATTCGTTTAAATAAAATAAAAACATCCTTACAATGTGCACTGGTCTCATTGAATTCAATTCAAACTCAAGTAACTTCGACCAATCACAAAACAACTTTTGTTTTTCTTTGAAACGCAAATTAAACCATGCGTTCTTGGTATCATTAAATCAAATGTTTCTGGTCTAATTTCCTCGGTGGTCTAGAAATGAAAAAAGTGAGAGTGGCTTCGCTGCTCATCATCCCGTGCAGACTGTAAGAGTTAATTGAGGGAGACGGATTGCTGCTGTTTGGGTTGACTACTATCGATTTTTGTTGAACGAAACGGTTTTTATTTGGTTTTAGTGCAATTTTGATGTTTGCTTCTGTGTCATTTTTAGACTATTAGCCTTTATTTCATAGTTGTTGTCGGAGATCTGAAACTCCTGGATCATCTCAATTACAATTCAGGGGCCTAAGTCTGCTAATACAAAAGTGTCAGAATGGTCGATCACTGATCGCATAATGGTTGATTTTGACAAGTTTAGCATGTAGTAGATTACCAAAATAATCAAAATCAACCATAATTCGATCAGTGATCGACCATTCTGACACTATTGTAATAGCAGACTTAGGCCCTTGGTATGCATTTTTTCGATATTATCTACAGCCATATTTATCACTGGTAGGTAAGATGCGTGTTCGACGGAGCAAATGACTATAGTCGTTTGTACTTCCTAAGAGATGTTTTCGCTCCTTTTTGCTTCTTCCAAGGTTCCTACATGGTTCCTAAGTCTTCAACAATATGTGTGCTACTACCACAGCTTACCGTGCCCAATGATGCGACGCAGCACGTACTTCAATACCCATGGGAAGATTATCAAAGAAACGCAGAAATTAAACATTCATGGCGTCTATTGTTACAAACATTTTCATGTTTATTCATGTCCGTATAATTAATGAGTCAATTATTCGTTTGTTATTAAACGCAATCGGCCGATGCGTTCCCAATGCGTCGCGAGTTGCGTGCAATAGATTGATTCCTTGATTAACAACGTTACGTAGTAGCTAATGGCGATAGTTTCGACCACACTGTGTCTAATTTATATGTTAACTGATTTATATAAAAGTTTACGTGTGAATGTTACGAGTGATTCGTTCCATGGAGTTCTCATTTCTCAATATTGGTGGATGGGTATTATTAAGAAATAAGAAACAATTGAAGATTGCATAGGTGAAACTAGCATAGTTACAGCTTGCTTTGAAGAAATTGGATCTTGTTAGAGGTTTTTTTTTTATTTTTAATTTTACTAGGTACATACCACCCCTTACAATGTGAGAAAAGTCTGTTTAAGCTAACCTCTTTAGAGGCTTAGGAAAACATATAAAAGAGAAGGACCATGAATATAATCATTCTTATATTTTTCAAATCATGAAATAATGAAGAATAATAAGAGACCCAAACTAAGCCTGGAGATAGCTGAAGGAGATTTGACCACATCTCACCGCCAATTTTGTGTGAAGTACTTAGGTATATCAAATAATTGGCTCGTTACTATTTTTCTCCCTTGTCAAGATAAATTATAAAACCTAGTTTCTGGGAAATCAAGAACGATTTAGTATCGTGGCAGGCTTTAATTTATAGAATGGTTTACGGTACTGTACTGTTCGGTATTTAGAGCTACTGTGTTAGAACTGCTTTCATTTACGTATTATGTAGGTTTAATTTAATCATTGAAAATCTCCTTGAAATCTTTATAGTAATTTTTAAAGTATGTTTCGTACGCCACCCACCATAGATGAAATTACAATCTAAGTATTATTATATTATACTTCAATATAAGAACAATAGTGGTACACTGCGCCGACGGTCGTTCAGCTCAGCCAAAACGCCACCAAAAATTTATTGATAAATTCTGTAATATTCATTTCTCTCTCAAAGCAACGCTGACAACAATAACAGTATATATTTAACAATGTTTAAATTGATCTATTGTTAAAACGTTATGGAAAGGCGCATGTTAAGGACAAATTTTGAAGCAAATTGTGTATTTATGCATTTATTTAATATTACAGTTCATTTCAATGTCGTCCAAAACATCACACCTTTTTACAAAAAGGTTATTTATTATTAACTTCAGACGGAGATCAAAGTAGGTATTACATGAAAAAACAACTCACCTAAGTGAATGCTTTGTTGTTTTTTTAAAGTCATCGTTTTGTCGCTAAGCATCGCATTGTAGGAGCCCATTGACAAATTTACGGACGTCATTCTCGATATCGATTCATTGTAATCGAAAATCGATTCAACAATCGAATTCAAGGGCGTGTCATCGGTTCCCATGATGAATTTCGACATAATGTTTCCGGTTAAACGGACTTCCGTTTTTGTGAATGTGAGTAAGTAAACAGAAAACACGGTGAACGAGTTTCTGCGTTACGTAAATGTGTGGACTAGATACATACACATAATTACATAGATATTATACACATACGGAAAACGCAAATTAATGGTTTCCTCATTAGTAAGTAAAGCATCTTACCATAGATGAAGATTTTATGGTTTGTTTTCATTATTTATTCACAAATGTAGGCGGGCCAAGGCCGAAAACTGTACAGCTTTGTTGAACTTGACTCTTCTTCCTTTTTCATAAAGATTTGCAAACTCTTTACCTACTAGGTACCTGCTTAATAATGTGTAAAGTCCTTCTTGTGACCATCGACAAAATATCATTAGCAATTCAAAATTGATTGACATTGGTTACCAATTTTACTGACCACGCTATGTTAATTTAGCATTTTTTTTTCTTTGGACATGCAATAATAAACCTTATTGGTATTTAAACAAGAAGACCTTCGACCTTACAAAAACGATACCTCAAGAAGTGTGATATCAGCAAAATAAACAGTACAACTGATATCGGATTATGAGTCTTGTGTATAGGTATTACGAGTGAAAGATTAACAACATTAACTGGTTCTGTTTTACCTATATGTCGATAATAATGCTCACAAGACACCTATTATGTCATCTTTAAACACTGGACCTCGCCTGGTCACACCTTGATGATGGTTCATTTAAAAATAAACCTTATTGAAGTTGTTCTGCTATTTAATAATCTTTTGTCAATTCTTTAATAGCAACGCCAACGGTATGGATCTTCAAAAGATATTTTATTTTTAATTTCCACAAGCAAAAAGATAATTGACATATTTATTAGCCATTAACAGATATAACAAATGCTTAAGCACTTCAGACGATTATAAACGACTTTTTAAGAAAAAAAACCAGTTCCAACATAATAACAACAGTATTGATCTCAAAATAGTGAACAAGAATTTGCGCGCCAAAATTGACAGTTTACTCGTAAATGACAAGAGACAGGAAAAGAACGATAACGAGCCTACAACTTTTTTTTACAATTACGTTATCAATTTTAAAAAAATAGCATTAGATAGTAACCTAAATATAAAAAAGCAGTAATACCTACCAACTCCGAAATAGTCATCATCATTATTAGTTATATTGACCAGACTATAGTATTAATAGTTGCCAGCGAAATTCCAAAGTGGCTGTTTATTTTACAAATGCCAGACTAAGGTCAAATAACTAAAACATTGGCGATCACTTGCAATAGGAATACATTAATATTTTACGGAACAAGTTTTAGATACCTACGCACGCATTCATAAAACTTACTTTTGGACTATGAGCTTGATTTGATCGAAGTCATCAAAATGGCTATCACAGTACTTAACTTTAGCTTAGTACAAGAATATTTTGGCGTGTGTCCAAAATAGGAACTAATAATGATAACTAAAAGTAATCCCTTTTTCAACGTCATTCAAGAGCCAACAGAACCTTTTACCGGATCTGAAAATCAATGTTTTTAACTGTTAGCCAGTGACATAAGCAGATGCTCAGTGGCCTCAGATCAGTGGCCATCGCTTGCTGATTAAGCCACACTACGCGATCTATTTGTTCTACTTCTGCGGTTGTGTTAATAATGATGATTTCGTTCATTCTATTATGTTAGTTAAATGTTATTTGTTACCGCCGGAATGCCTTTCACGCCGGTCTGGAAGTTTTATTAGGAATAGAGTATTGGCTGGAAGTCTGGGAAACCTCCACTATGTGTGCTATTGAGACTGTATTAAAGCAACCCGCGGCCACTTTTCACCAACATTAGTCGATACCCTAATCATTGCTTAAAAACGTGTGGTTTGATTTAAGTCTTTTATCACTTTGTGGACATTCGAAAGGCTTTTAAATATGTCGATCTTTATGTTAGGTGTTGCTTGTTTTCACTGTTCTCTATCTTTATTCTCGGGAGCTTCGATTGTTCTTATTTTGGTTTTGTGCTCATCAGATATTTTTAATTAATAGCCGTAATATGAAACCTATTTAGTTTAAATATTATGATATATTCGCAAACAAAACAACACCCTAAAACACCACGACCTTAAGAATAAAACAAAATATTTGCATAGGCAGCATAGGTACCATGAGACTTCGGATTTTGATGTACGTCCACACGACATGAATATCTTTTTTAACGAAGACATGACCAAAGTACCTATTCTTGTGCAAATTATTAACACTATAGTGAGAAATGGATAGAATGGGTAAAGATATATATTAGTAACTTAGGAGGTGAGACCTTCGTACATCCATGCCTGGACAGAAATGCGTGTCTTAAACGGTGTATGCATTACAAATGCCAACGTTTATGTTATCATTTTTGGAGAACATTATTCAAATTGGGAATCAAACCAGGCCAATACATTGACGTCTGGCAGCCTAACTAACTAGGTACCTACCTACTTATAAAGATCCTCCTGTCGCACTATAAAATACAGTGCGCCATGATTATCTCATTTAATACCACTCAGTTACACATTAACGGTCCATAATAATGTTTTAATGGTGAAAATCTAGTTTTTCGCTCCAAATTTCACGGCCGTGATCATTTGTACACGACATATGGCCGACCTTCTTATCCATTACGAGGAAATTGTAAATAATAGCTTTTTATAGGTTATAAACCGATAAATAAGATCACGGCAGCCATCACCGTAAGTATGAATGGGTTTATAATTAAGAATAGAGATTGTTGATAGTAAACGTAACCGGGATTTTCGCACTAGTGATCGTTTACTTTAAACAGTTTAAACTATTACTTATGATGAAAACTTACGGTTCTTATAGTCATACGATGGGATGTTGCGAAAAAAGAAGTAGGTACCTACCTATATAAATAAACAGCAATAAAGTAGTTATGATGATATTGCTACTGTGTGGTGTGTGGCAAAAATAACCAATAAAAAATAATAAATTAATCACATCCTTGGCCAAAAAGTCGTAAAAGTAAATCAATGTGAGGAAAACGTTTTCCAATGTTATTTGTTGGTTGTGTTAGCATTGAAAAATACGTGATTTGACAGGTAACATTGAGGAAAGTCTGCATTATTTTTTACACAAGGATTTATTTTTAAACATAATAGCTCGCCATGTCCATAGGTTTTGAATAATGTATTATAATGGAAGTATAAATAAGAAACCCATATGTATATATAAAAGTTTGCTGCCACAAATCAAAATAGGACATCTAAGTAGCTACTTAGTTGTATTAAGTATAACATAAGCGAAAACAAATTTCAAATAATTTAAACTGCCAATTCAAAACAATCCTTATAAATTATTTTCTAAATTTTTGAAACAGATTTTCAAAGTGTGTGTAGGTAGGTACCTCAACATACGATCACAAACAGAGGGCGGGAACCACGTTGATTATACCGCTACAGCAGACGAAAGTGAAATGAGGTACGCTGCCTTGTTTTTTACAACTTTTTTTTTCTTCGCCGAGCTTAGTAAACGTGCTTGACACGCTTACCGAACTTACATGTTCGAGCTGGTTTTTTGTATATTAATCTTTTCGCTTTTACTCTTTCGGCATAAATAATTTATGAGATTTTAATCAGTGTTCATAATAAATGATCTTTCCTTATGGTTTATTGCTCTGTTTATAAATTTTACCCTTTGACAAAAAAAGTTTATTAATAATTAGACACCTACCTGTCTTCAACGATTAAAATCTTTTTCAAACACATAATCTCAACTTAATACCTACCAAAATCATCAAAAAACAAACATTCTAGCTTCAAAAAGAATTTGAACCACAAACAAAAACGACGCCAATTATATCTATGTAAATAAAAAGCGAACCATTTTATACAGATAATGACAAAGATTAATATTGAACACTAAAGATGAATTGGCTCGTAATCACCCATTCAAAATAACAACAGAGCGATCAATGACCCCGCTTAAGCAATACAGCAATACTGTATGCCTTTACCAACACAATTGATTGCAGATACGGTTTTATTAATATTGAAATAACATTTGCGCGCTGGTGTTATTGGAGCTACTTTGTAATTTTGCATGTTAAACGGTGAATAAAAGAAACGTCATCATGCAAACTAAGTGTTCGGAAAATAACATAATTATGTACTTAGAAATGACTGTTTTTATGAACACTTAGCGACTGATGACTGAATGATGTTATTGCATTGTTGGATTTTCAAATCGCTATCGGTTCTAGCCAGTTAAATATCCAACCACTGAACTGATCATCCTGAAATTTTACATATGCGTTGTTAGGTGCACATAAACAGCCATAATGGGGTTTTCATCTAAAACGTTTTTATAGTAATAGATGGCGCCTCGTGCCTTCAAATCGTGATTGAAAGAGCAAGAGAGTACAACCCGAATTCATTGTCGCGGGAAAAAAACTAGTTTCTCATATTTATTGACTACTGAAATAAATTCACTTTTGTTTTCCCCCTTTGTAATCATCCATTTAAACGTCTATTCATCATCATCATTATCCACAGCCCGACTTCACACACTGCTGGGTATAGGCCTCCCTTTGTTTGTGCCAAGCTCCACGTTCCTGTGCTAGCCTCATCAATAGGATATTCCCGTCAACGTGGTTTACCCATCTCGCTGCCGGCAGTCTAAAACTTCTCTTACCAGTCCTAGGACGCCACGCTCGATCACAGCTTCATTCCAGCTGCCACCACCGCGCCTTGCACAACTCGGGTCCTGCACAACTCCATTTGAATCCCATGAATCGAAATACCCACTCCCGAAAATCTTTGTTTGTCCAAATTTGGACCTTTGGAAGACGGACTACGAAAAACATCTATTGGTCTATTATATTACAATATAAGTAACTAATGAACTAATTCGTGATTAATTTTCATTCGTCGTGCATCTTCCGAAGTCGGCCAAACGCCGCCGATTACCACATCCATCGACAAATATTTCACTAGAACGCGAAATCTCTCGTTTAGGACCGATATTGCCTAACTATTTACTTATTCAGTCAGTAAACGTGAACTAGTCGAGACATTTGAGCAATAAACACAAAAGCTTTCTTACAAATCCTTTATAGGCATTGGAATTAATGAAAAAAAGTAGCGATTGATCTAGCTCAAAGTTCAAATCTTGTTTATGTAATTGCAACTAATATTGCAAGGAAAAATTGTATATTTAGGCCTAGAATTTCTTTCGGAGATGAAAATTTAATCTGTTTGATTTCTATCTTTCAATAAAAATGTAAGAAAGCACGAAGTTATTATAAATAATGGTTCTCATTCACATTATTTTCAAGCAAAATGTCATACTTGTAATCTAAAAATAGAAGTGCAGTTCTGCATAAATATTTAATATCAACATAACGGCATCGTTATATAACAGTGTTACTATAAGTAATTGATGATTAAGATGTCATTGATTTAAATGCAAAGTATACAAACATTTAGTTCAGTAATGTACCAGATTAATTTAACTAAGTATTTAATTTTAAATTTTATTATAATTAAGAAAAAACTGTGTGCCTTCAGTCTACTTCTGAGTAAGTTGGGCAAAATCAGACAAAATACATTTTCGTATAGAAGTATCTTCAAATAGTAATTTTTAGTATAATCGATGGTGGATAATGGTAACTAAATGTATATACCTAAGCAATTAACAAAAAAAAAATTGGTAACACTAACCTCGGAAAACTCCATCCGTTTGATAATAATAGCCTAGTGACGTGTTAACGTATTTTACGTTAGGGTGCTATTATATGAAGGGCTAATCAGGGTTTTAGTAAGAATGGTCCCAGAAAGTTTTACGTACCTATGTAGATATGTGCAGTAAACCTAACAGAGTTTACGCTGTGATATTTTTTACAGCATATACAACTTTAAACGAGTGATGTATTGAATACGACTATTAGCTTGCTTTAGCCTTAGGTGAACGCTACATTCTGATCTTAATTGAACATTTCAAATAGCATGCTAACCAATCTAATCGATTGAACCGAACAAACAATACATTGATTCGAATGCTATTGTTAATCCCCAAATAAAGATACGTACCGTGATTTGCTAAAACTGTATGTTCGTGTGAAACCGCGCTATCGTTATTTAAAGCGTTGTTGTACGTTCTACGGCTATTACATTTTATGACTCCATTTGTGATGCAACTGGCTGCCTTGAACTTTCTTGGTGTTTGCACATCAAGTCACCAAACAATGAACAGCTAACAAAGTTCAAACTGCACTCACAGGAATCGGTTATATGTTCGATTTGAGATCAGAGAAACGAGCTGAGTGAAACTCGAAATAGAAATGTGTTAAAATTGTGTTTACTGCTACATAAACGACTTAAAACATACATACTGAAACTTATTCTATTTGAACGTACCTAATACGAACTAATAGATCGTGTATTTGTAACGAGAATTTACGTCATCAAATCAGAAGAAAATTGATGTTAATTCAGTTCTTAAATAAGGTAAAACCCTTTCGTGACAGTCCAATTATCACGTTTAGAGATTTTTATCAACATTGTATATTACCAGATTTCATTACCTAAGTTTTAACAGATAAAAAACAGAAATAAGTATTATATTAAAAGAGGATCCACGTCCACGCTCGGCTTGAACACGTTAAATGTCAAGGCAAGTTCCAAGATGGCGCTTTTAAAGCAAAAATGGACGACGAATGCGGAGAATTGATTTGAAATTTCTTGACCGTTCTCACTTTTGTTTAAAACAGGATGAGGAAAACTTTTTAATTGATATTGATTTTCATATGAATATGTAGAGTTACTCAAGAAAAGTAGGCTTCAATATTCATATTCAGCAAAATACGAGTGGTGAAGGTAATGGTGTAGCTAATTGAAATTGTAGCAAAGAATAACGAAGAAATGTTACCGTTACATCTAATTTGATCTGTTTTGAGCTCAACTGAAAAATACTCCGAATTTTTTTAAAAAGAAAAACCAATGTTTATTCTTTGCGATCCTTGACATCGCTATCACATAGTTAAAAGCATTAAAAAGTCACCGTATTACAACTACCTTCATAATAAGATAACAACCGCTAATTTACAAAACACGATTTTTGTTTATCTTGTAAACTCAAACATTACGGGTGAAGGCTTCGGCCACTCGTAAGTAAGATACGTCGATTCGATTGTCCTTGCTTCCTAATCAGCCATATTTAACAACCATTTGAATATCGTGTTGGTTTAAACGTCTCAAGTATTGATTTATTTGGTGACCGTAGCGTTTTCCCTAATACTGCCGTGAGATTACAAAATTGAGTTTATTTGATGATTGTAACGTGGACTGAATAAGCGATTGCACTTGCTTTCAAGGATGGCAGCTTATTAGGTATGATAGGTCTATTAAAACATCATGTTGTTGTTTTGGCCCAATTTTAACAAACCTATATGATAACCCTGAGGATTAGGCAACGTGTAGGTCTGTGGATCTGATGCTTTGGACTTAACAAACCATGAGTATAATTTTTTTATCAAAATAAATAGTTAAAGTCAATATTATTTATTTATTTTGATAAAAACTACATTCAAAAGTGTATCTTAGAATGCTTATTTTCCGATGGGAAATCATAGAAATAACGTCCCCCGCTCTCTTAGTGTCAGCGTTGTACTGACTAAAATGATAAAATCCGCCCATGTTCCTTTTTTGCCTTTTATGTTCCGGGGCCGCGGTATCTCTTTCAAACAACCCGCAACCCCAGCAAGCCCCTCTGACATTAGAATGCTTAACACTCTCAATTTGAATCGTCAGTCATCAGCAACCGATATTTTTTTCACTATCCCGGATCTTCAATTCTAATTTAAAATCTAAACA
This sequence comes from Ochropleura leucogaster, assembly GCA_958449745.1. Classification (NCBI taxonomy): domain Eukaryota; kingdom Metazoa; phylum Arthropoda; class Insecta; order Lepidoptera; family Noctuidae; genus Ochropleura; species Ochropleura leucogaster. The sequence continues at coordinate 12,810,208 of OY288220.1, read as the reverse complement.
GAAATGGCGACCAACCTCACTTACAGGTCGCACTTGACCGCTGATTGATTTAAATAGCATCGTCAAATAACTGGAAATTCGAGGTTTACGTTTGCATCGGATTTATTATTAAATATTATCATATTCCGGAGGCCACAAGGCGGGGAGCTACGACCACGTGTGTAGAAACACACAGCTGACGGTAATTATATATTAGAACACGTTCATATCATGTTTTATAATAGGATTTCCTCGACACCTTTGTAAAGCGTCCAAATGGATCGCTATTGGCATCACGATATTGATCACTACCACAATCATCGTCGAGGTTCAGACTTTTACATAGGGTAGGCATGCAATTGGTGCTATGAATTGAAATAAATTTACTGCAGAATATCGGAACGGATTAGGAGAACAATTGATATTACAAACCTCTTTTATCTCTGTTAAAATAGGGCTCCCAGTTTATTATATAATGAATGGTTAGAACAAGAATACCTACGCCTTACCTTATCACAAAGTACCTACATATTTCAAGACTGGGGCGGACCTTGATGAATATTTGAGCCTCATTTAGGTCCCAATCAACCAAGTTGACATCGACAATTTAGACGATCATTCTTAGTACGACTTAACTAAGAAATTAACGAGGAAAGTTATATTTATTAGTGCATATGTATTGATTTGTATCCGAAGTTATAGTGGAAGCTGCAGAAGATTGTAAGACTATATGCATTGTATAGACTCAATTTCCTAGTTTTGTATAAGGGAAAGCCCATGTATGAGTACTATGTACTGTAATTTACTTGACGATGCCCTGGTGGTTGACAGAATGTCATGTTCCCTTAAATGTCTCGCTGATGGTGGCGGGTAAGTCGGGTCATTTAGTACCCTTCAAAATGGATGAGCTGAATGAATGAGACTGATTCGTACGTCATGTTCGTGAACGGGTGCTGTCAGTTGGTCATTTTTTAGCTGCCCTGGTTAATTTTTAATTTATTTAGATTTTTAATTGAATTTTGCTTTAACTCTGGACGCTTTTACTGTGCATGTCGTGCTACATCGTTCTCACATATTTGTGTAATCTCAACATGAATGATGTAAATACGATTTTGTAAAAATATTATAATTTATAATTTAAATGAGTGTCCATGGAGTTTCTTGCCCATTCTTCTCCATGGAGATCAACGCTTTGGAATCGGCAACTACAGTACTTTCACAAGCTATAAGGCCTTTTGACCGGGACTGTAGCTTCATCATTGTTTCTTGACATTCAATAGTGCCTGTAATGGTCTTATTGAAATAAATATTTTTGTTTTTGAGTTTTTTGAATATTGACCTTTAAATAGTCTAGCCTACCGATGTACAAATGATATATGATATTGCGACAACAAATGAGCCTGAAACCAGTGCGTTTTTGTAGCACTACTTAACCGCTTGTATGTCGGAATTACAGACACAATTAAAAACGCATTGTGTCTCGCGTAGATCTACGTTCGTATACAAGGGGTTAAGCATGTCTACATTCAGCTACTTGCAATTGGCTAACCAGCTTGATTTATAGATTGATAAGCCATTTAAATCATTGTTACAAAATAGTCACTAATCACATGATGTGAAGTTTATTCATGCTAATATGTTTACAAAATAGTTTTAAAACTAGTGGACAATTCGCATTTGAGCTTCGTAATTGATTAACGTAATTTTAATACCCTAACGTCTTAACCTACGTCAATTAAATTATTTAACAAATTACCCAGTGAATTAAAAGATCTACCAATTACTATAGGTATAGTTAATACCGCCTGGTTGGTTAATAAATGTTTCTACCGACGGTCGTGTAGAAACATTAAAAAAAACAACAGAAGAATTGAAAATTATTGTAACATCTAAATAAATACGTTCCTATTAGTGCAATAATAGCCAGTAGTATGTTCTTTTTAAATTAGTTAATTAACAATGTAATCTTTAAATATTGTAGTGAGAAACTAAATGAATTGAATTGAGTTAAGTTAGTATGTAATTTAAGATAGTGAGATGATAAAAAAACATGTAGGTATATGTACGTATGTACCTCCCCATTCGAATTACTAATTAGCTTTCGTATACCAGAAATGGTGAATATGAAGATCCTTATTGTTATATTACCTATATGTATAATGTAACATTCATGTTATATCTTCTATCAACCCATAATGTGTGAATAATTTTTTTTTTTTGATGATTAAGATAGGTATATTTCAAACTCAAATCATTTATTTCAATTAGACCATTACAGGCACTTTTGAATGTCATAAAAACAAGAACAAAAGAAATGATGCTGCTACAGTCCCAGTCACAAGACATAATAACTTGTGAAAGTACTGTAGTTGCCCATTCCAAAGCGTAGATCTCTATGGAGAAGAATGGGCAAGAAACTCCATGGACACTCTTTTAAATCATAATGTTTTATAAAATCATGGATACATCATTCATGTTGAGATTATTCATAATGTGAGAACGATGTAGAAAAACGAGCACATTTAGAGCGTCCAGAGTAAAAGCAATAATTATCACGAGTTTAATAGAAGAATTAAAACAAACCGTGGTAGCTAAGAGATGACCAGTCCCAACCGACAGCGCCCGTTCACGAACATGACGTATGGATCAGCCCCATTCAGCTCGACCATTTTGAAGGGAGCTAAATGACCCGACACACCCGCCACCATCAGCGAGACATTTAAGTGAGCATGACAATCTCTCAACCACCAGGGCAACCGTCGAGTCAATAAAATTACATAGAACTCACACATGGGCATTACAATTATACAATATTAGGAAATTGAGTCTATACAATGCAATGATAGTATTACAATCTTCTTCAGCTGCCACAATAACTTCAGATGCTGATTAATGATAGTTAGTTTGCCCCTATGGTTGTGGAGCAGGACCGGCATTGAGCCAAGCATTTATATCATTAATGTAATCCCCCAACTTATAGTATGCTTGCCTACATAGTGTGCGTTTAATACAAGATTTAAACTTCGATTCATTCAGTTGTAGGATGTTTGGAGGTATTTTATTGTAACATTTTAAACAGTACCCCATAAAAGAGGAGTCTACCTTAGCTAGCCTGAAACCTGGCTGAACCAGTTGGTCCCTATTTCTAGTATTATAGTGATGTCTGTCACCTCTTTTACTAAATAGATGCAGATTTTTCCTAACGTACATGATGTTTTCATAGATGTATTGACAAGGTACTGTCATGATGTTAATTTTTTTAAACAGTTCTCTTAGAGAATCGCGCCTACGCAGATTGTACATGGCTCTGATGGCTCTTTTCTGCAGAATAAATATAGACTCAATATCTGCAGCCCGTCCCCAAAGTAAAATACCGTATGACATTATACTATGAAAATAACTAAAATAGACCAGTCGCGCGGTATCTACATTAGTAAATTGACGGATTTTTCTTACGGCATATGCAGCTGAACTTAACCGTCCTGCAAGAGATGTTAAATGAGGACCCCATTGTAGCCTCGAGTCGAGTGTGATTCCTAAGAAAACAGTTTTATTGACGAATTCTAGTTTCTCTTGATTTAATACTATGTCACAATCAGTACTTTTGACGTTTGGTAGAGCGAATCTTACGCATTTCGTTTTTTTCCCATTCAATACTAAGTTATTAGCAGTAAACCAATTATGGACCTGCAATAGGGCGTTATTTAGGTCGTCAAGATTCGTAGCACGTCTATTTACCTTAAATATTAAAGAAGTGTCGTCAGCAAACAACACCATTTGTGGTTGATTTTCAAATAAATGGGGTAGATCATTAATATATACTAAAAAGAGGAAAGGACCCAATATAGAACCTTGTGGTACACCCATTTTAACTTTTAAACCCATTGAATTAACGCCATTAATTTGTACTTGTTGCTGTCTATCATTTAAATACGATTTTACTAAACTGAGCGCAAGTTTATCTAAACCGTAATGCTCAAGTTTTAAAAGCAGGGTTTCATGATTAACGCAATCAAATGCCTTCGTAAGGTCACAGAAGATCCCTATTGCATCTTGTGCCTCTTCCCACGCAGTAAATATATGTTTCATTAAGGTGACACCGGCGTCAGTCGTACAACGTCCTTTGGTGAAACCATACTGCTTTTTATGTAAGATTTTATTGGTGTTAAAATGGTTGAGCAATTGATTTAGCATTATCTTTTCAAACACCTTGCTGAGAACTGGCAAAACGGATACGGGCCTATAGTTGTTAGTGTCTTTACTGTCCCCGGATTTAAAAAGCGGTATTACCTTGCTGTATTTCATTAGATCCGGGAAAACCCCTTGATCCACGCACAAATTAAATATTAAGGCTAAATATGGTGCTATAGTCTCAATAATGGCGATACAAGCTTTGATGGACATACCCCAAAGATCTTCGGTTAATTTGACCTTGATTTGCTTAAAAGCTTTAATAACTGATAAGGGGTTTATATGCTTAAATTCAAATTGAATCGGGCAGGCTGGAACGTTAGCCTTTAATAAATCCTTAGATAGCAAGGGCGAGGACTGTAAGGTCTCTGTAGTCTTATGATTTATATTGTAAAACATGAGTAAGTATGTATAAAGATGATTGCAAAGTTGCTACATGTTTTACCATCCAGGAATGGCGTTCATTTTTTTTTTGGCTTATAGGTACCATGCGTTAAAATAAAAATTAGACATAAAATTTACAAAAAACCAAAACTATAAAACGTACTTAGCTTAAATGTATTTGCTTTTCAATCATTAACAAATTCTGATAGGCTGTAATTGATTACCATTTGGTTAAAAGGAATTTTGTGGGTTGTATTTTAAAGACTCTATTTAGTAATTCTTTAATAATTTTGGGGATTTTATTGTAAACGATTGGCGCCAAATAAAATATACTTTTATGCATCAGTGCGGTTCTCGGATTAACTATTTCTAGCCTGTTATTATCACGATGACTGCGAAACGTAACTTTTGTATTTTTTTGGAATAATTTGGGATTAGTTTGGACAAAATTAGCTAGTTCATTTATAAATAAAGGGAAACTTAAAAATTTAGCTGTTGATGTTAAGCTGCACAAGGACGGAGTGAATTTTGTGGCCCTTCTCTCCGTGAACGCTCTTTATAGATATGTTCTAAGTTACGACAAATATACCTACCATCATTAAAATTTTAAGAAATTAAGTTTTAGTTTTCAGTTTGCACAGCTTGAAGAGTTAAGAGTTGATGTGGTAAATGATTATATGGGAGAAATATAAAAATCTTCTGAAAGAAAAAAAGGGAAGTGATAGACATGATGCTGTGCGCGACCCAAATAACTTGGGATAGTATTGGCGGGACGGGTTGAAAATGAAGCCATCATTTGTCTAGCCCTTTCTCAACTGAGTTGGGTTCGGCATCCAATGTTACCGCAGTCAGCTAAATATCGGTATTTGCGACTGCCTATCTGACCTCCACAACCCGGTTAATAACTGGGTAAAACGATACTTCTTGGTAAGACTGGTTGTCAGACTTTCAAGTCACTGAATACCTTTAAGTGTCAAAGATCTACAAATGACAGCCGGAACCAAGGGCTTAACGTGCTTTCCGACGCACAGAGGAAACTCGGTATGTAATGGGTGTTCACCCATCCACTGGCCAACCTGGGCAAGAGCGGCTTAACCTCAAGAGCGACCCGAGCGGCAGTTATTGTTTAGCTACGTTCAAAATTAAGTATTGACTCGAGTTACAGATCTGTTTTCGAAATTTCGTTTACGAGTTACATGTTCAATCCGCGCGATACAGATCCCATCCAGGAATCTTGAAGCAACGGAAATGTCAAAATATTACTCATGCAGTCATGCACCAAAGTTTACTCACATATAAAGTGTATATTACAACATATAAGCAGTAGATGGAAAACCCTCGACTAGCGAGCCGGTTTCGAAGGGGTCAACACTTTCACAAAGCATCCGCGAACATTTTCGCCTCAATATATTCTCTATAACGTAATAATCTCATAGATATGTTAAACTCCGTTTGCATCGTCTGTGACATCCGCGTTTTCTATCCATCTACATAATGCAGTTCATAAGTCAATGGACAGTTGAAGAGCTCTCCTGCTAATGGCAGTTACGTGGTTTAGGAAATGGCGGACTTTTGTTTTGTAAGAAGCTTATAAAGTGGTTAACTGTTTAATAAGGAATGCTGTCTTCAATTTCAGGCATTTTCAGGGCCTTACCCATTCGTCGGTACCTATTTGTTATCCTTGTAAAACTTATTGTAACACACAGCCCAATAATTACTAGTGCATTTTATTAGTTGTGTTGTAAGTAGACCTTTTCAGCGCATAAATATTTTTAAACTAAGTATAGGTAAAATTTTCTGTGACTGATTTAATTTCTGTTAGTAATATCGAATTTAAAACAAGTTTTAGAATTAAGCCAGGTATACCGGCTAACACACGACACAAGACAATAAATATAGTGGGTACCTACAGGTTGTCAAAAAGTAGGCTGGACACCCAACCATACTCACATCATACAATTTAGCGACCATTATTTTTCTGCACGAGTTAATAAATACGAGTTCCAAACGAGTCGATTTGCAATTAATTACCAACAACATACCACAAATTGCTAACTGAGCTTAAAAAAACGCTGTTATAAGGTTTGCGGACCAATGCAATTAAATTCCAACAATAGATAATTCGTATGTTACTTCTTAAAACTAGAAATACAGGTAGATTTAGCCTTCGATATTGACAGGTGACCTAAACAGAAGACAGTGACATAGACAGGAGTATACAACAGAGAGGTCGACTAACAGACATGTATGGTAGGAAATAACGTTCTGCGTTGTCCTTTATAAAAATGGGGTAGGTATAATAAAAACAGGAGAACGATAACGATGATTCATAGGTACGGGTCTGTATTCCGAAGGGTGTGCAAGAGTTGTCACATGTCCAAAACTACCTACCCATATTTCGCTGTCGCAGACACGTTTTTATATAAATCTGTCCTTATCTTAAATCTTAACATTTTGCCACTAACCTGACACAAATTCCAAATCATTGTTGTTGGCGAAAAACTCCCATTTGAAAACCTTTTGCCTGATCTTAAAGGTTTACCTAGGACCGTACTAAGTAGGTATAATAAACATATTTTTCTGAATCTATAAGACTAATTGCAAATGTAGGTTGCAAGGAGACGTCTGAATTTCTATAGGCGAAGAAAATCTTTAAAGATGGAGGGAAAGAGCGGTAGGGCGACCGGTTTTCACCTCTCCTACTCATGATACTGAATATTTTCAATATTCTCTAAAATACAAGAAGTCTGACAGTTTATTAGCTTGGTTTGTTTACTAAATGCCTTTAATTAAAAACAATAAAATCAAATAAGATAGGTAAGTTTTAAAACTTCTTAATTTTTAAGTGTCTCCGGTCTACTTATAGAAAAATATATGTGCTTCGTTTTCAACTAGAACCTAATTAAATACCGACTGGTATTATGGAATGTAATTATAGAAAGTCGCAAAGTGATAGAAGCGAAAACTACTGTTTTCAATATCAATACCGTGTAAAACTGGAAAGTCCTGCTCTTGTGTGATAATCCGTTTGACATTTAGTAACGATAAGGAACTTAAAGTTTTAATTAATTGATAATAGGTACCAGGTATCTGTAATGTAAACAATTAATATTTTCAACCATCATCAAGCTTTTTAATCACATACCTGTCGCGGAAGTGCGAAGAGAGAATAGACCCGTCCTTCCGGGTCGATTCCAATTTTCACATTCACTCCCTCACCACTTTTCAGGGAACAATCCCATAGAAAATTAAAAAAAAAACACTCAACAATTAAAAAATAAACAGTCACACAGTTCAGATTCAGAGTCCATCATTGTAGAATTTGAAATATGGAACACGAGTTGATGAACGAACGGGGTTGTAAATTCAAAAAATTCGAATTCAAAATCGTACGTCACTAAAGAAGTGCGATCAAAAACCGGTAGCGTGAGGCGTGGAGCGTGCTCGCGGCAAAGAAGTTGGTTATCAACTGCAGGTGAGTGAAGCGTCGAAGGCGGCGAGAGGCTGGGCGCGGGCCGCGTGTGAATGTAAACTTGTAAAGGTTCTCCAAGTAGCCGGTTCGAGCCGGACATCAAGGGACTGAACCAGGATGGGCGAAGAGAAACTACCTTTCCTTCCTTCCTTCCTCCTTCAGAAAAAAGGTTCGATTACGATTTCCTTGGAAATGTGAAAGTGTTTACGAGTGGGTTTTTAATGTAATTAAAGTACCTACTTGATGTAGCTCACGGCTATAAATCATCAGTGAGCGGTAATTAAATATTGAGTAGTATGTGAATTATAATACCTTTGTACCAATTGCTCTGCTAATAAGCTTAGACACAGACACTTTCAATTTTCCCCACTTCATCATCAACAACATTAATTAAACGTTACTTACATAAATTGACAAGGGTTTCGAGAAGTACGTACGTATGTCTGAAACCGTTCCCTGCAGTTATAGACGTACCGACCTACAATCAAGATAATGTTGTTCAAGATCCTTTAAATTTAAATGGTTATTATTTCTTTCGTGGAATTTTCTTTCCTATTCTGGTTTTTAAAAACGTGTGTTCTCGTCTTCATTAAACCAAATACCTATTTAATCAAGGTACACCAAGAGTGAATGACAATGTCTGCTTACACCCGCGGAATTAAGGTGATAGCTGAGTATTTGTTAACGACATCTATCGCAAATTTACCGAACTAACATTACATACACAAATAAAGACTATTGACAATAGATGGCGCTGCTGCTAAAATTGAATGAAGACGCAAACGCCATCTATGTATATTTTATTAAACTAAAGTTGGTGGTCAAGATTTTACTGAAAAATCGTTTTCTGTTTGGGTAACATTCATTTATTTGCTCCAAAGTTTCACGCATTAACAAAAATAAAACAAACATTGGTCTCTTTTTGCTGCAACCAGTAAGACTTACCATAATGTTGTCCTATTTAACCCTACCACACTAGACATTCTTATTACAAAAATATGTAGTAACTTATTAATAATTTCAGGTCTTGAAGCTAGGTCTGTTTCAATAAAGCTTCTCACATAAATATAACAGAGTTATTTTACACTTAAAATATTGTTAGAAAGTACTAGTTAAGTGGCTTATATGAAGAATTAAAGATAACATAAACAAACCAAACAGGTGTTGACATATTTTACTGATGAATAATACAGTCCAATTCATCAATTAATAGTCTTGTGCCCATAAACTTTATTTTAACACCTAGATCCTAGTTCAGATAAGACTTAAAATTTAAAAGTATAAATTATAAATTTGTTTAAATTGTCCATAACAGATCACCAACAATAGTCAGTAGCGTGCCTCTCTAAGCCCTATATCTCCAGGATTGTGATTGTTCGAAAGAGATACTGCAGCTCTGGAACATGGCCATAGAATGAACATGGGTGGGTTTCAGTCAGTACAAGTCTGACACTCCCCCCCCCCCCCGCTCCACCCAGAGCAGGAGAAGTTTTGGTGATTTCCCATCTGCAAAAAAAAAGCCCTATAACTGAGGCTTCACATCCTTGTTGAGGATCAGGGCTGGGTTCTGCATATCTAGTTGACATTGAGCTATGTCACTGAGGGCTCCTTGAATCTTCTCTAGAAGAATCTCTCCTTGGCGTACCACCTGGAACCAATATCCAAATGAAGATTTGTAGTGGGTAAATATTGTGCAAATATTTGTTTTGAAAAGCAGTTGGGAACTAGTTATTTTGTTTAACTATGTTGGTAATTAATGTGTTATAAGGCATTTTTACAAGATATAATAGTGACTGCTGAGTGCTGAGTTTCAATGCGGGCAGGGCAAATTGTAAGTGGCTTTCCATCAGGAATTTCTCAGTAGCAGCCAGTCTGGAAATGCCCGGTTCCTGGTAATTGGCTTACATATTACGTAGAACTTGAACATAACTAGTGAAATGTTGGTGTATTAGGTATACCTCTGCCTAACCCTGCAGGAATTACAATGTTCCATAACTGCCATACAGTAAAAAAGGAGAATAAACAATACATTTAAAAGAAAGTTACTTGATCTCAAGCTCTCAAGTTTTTCAACTAATGCTATCAATAGAAACATACCTCCTCAAGTTGCTCAGCAGCCTCTTTATTCTCGGCCTCCAAACGCCTCAAGCTCTGCACCTGCAGCTCTGTCGAGCTCTCCTCGCTTGGCAAAGACTCTATCAACGTGTCAATATCCTTAGCACACCGAGATATCAACGTAGCAAACAGCATAGCATAATCCTCCTGATTCTGTTGTTGCTGCGGCGTCTGTGACCCACTACGGTCGAAACCAGGAAATTTACTTGGCGTAGAGAACTGTTGCAATATACCTATGCTGTTGCAAAAGTGCTCAGCTTGCTGCAAAACAGTAAATAACGATGTAAATATATTGTGGGGGCTACATCAATATTACGTCGGATTACTCATTATGCACCTGGTTTATGGTGTCCTGAAGCTGTGTAAGACGGTCTGCCATGATTATTATGTACTTTATTTAAATAAACACAGCGAATACGTTTTTTACTGAGAGAAAAAATAAGTGACAACTTGATACGAACGCGAACGAAACTGTAGTAAAGTTAGCTGCAAATTGATGAGAATTTGACAGATTATGAAAGGTCACACTGGGACACTGGGTCACATATAGGTATATTATTTTACTCTGTGGTCATACAACTCACACATGACATGATAGTCAGGCAGAACCACAGAGTACATTGTATATAGTGATATTCAGAACCATTGAGAAACACGAACAAATTGGCCATAACTAGTTATGGTCCAATTACAAAAAATATAATGTTATTAAATAATAAAACAAAAAAGGTTTTTTCGTGGAGAATCCTCGGAAAGATAATCAATAGCCCTAGGAACCACGTTAAAAAATGCGCCATGTAAACTACTTCATAACTTTGCATTTTCATGAATCATATGTAATAAGTATTTCATATACAGGGTGGCCAGTTGATAGGCGTCCAAAGGAAAAAAATAGATGCCTTATGCTAAGGGGTACCTGAATTACCCCTATGTATGTTCCGCGATTTTTTGTAGTTTAGGAGCTAGAAATTTTTAAGTACTATTTTCAAAATTTTCACCTAACATTGGTTTTTATTTTTTATCTCTTTATTCCTATGATTTCCAGATATTCTTTTTTGTGGAATCTATTAGCAATAACAATAGCTACCATGCAAAAAAAACTTACCACAAAATTAGTCCAAAGTTCAAAATCACCGCTAGAGTATGGTAATAAAAAATGTTCAGAGTTTAATAAAAAAATAAGTCAGGGTGCCAGAGGTTTCTAAATGATCTTAAAAAGTTCTATGGACCTTCAACAGACAAAATCGTTAAAAAAATATAGAGCTTGATCGGGAATTATTTCCTGTAATTAGCTTAGATAGTAATAAAGGTATTTTTAGAGTTAATGTTACAATTTGTGATTTCGTTATTTTTGCTTCTGTTATGGTAAAAAAATACGGTAGATAGTTTACAAATTTTATTAAAACACCCTACAAAAGTTTTTCAAAATGCCGCCCTACCACAGAAATGCATAATCTACATCTATGGAGGATCTCTTACAACGCACAAATGGAATCTATTGGATCTGATGACACCTTATTTTTATTATAGATTTACTCACAGACTATAGGGCTTAGGTGTACCCTAAACCCTAAACCCCTAGAGGGCTTAGTGTAGAGGCTAGACGGTACTATTCTATTTACTATGGCTCTGTCAGAATTGTTGTAATTTTGGCCCATTGGCCCAACTAATATCACAGACTATAAAAATTACGGCAGAAATGTTTTGCAAGGCGATAATGGAGGATCTGATTGTGTACATGAGCGATCTTAAGACTTTCGAAAGTAGTGATATATTTGTGATATAAAATACCTACACATGCACCAAATGCCAGAACTCGCGTAGGTTAATAATCCTATAAGATCTAAATTATGATTTTAACTGAAGCAAAATCGATCGTCTAAAGTCCTCCTTGAAAACAAAAGCGTTAATCTAAATCTCACTGGCAACACAGTCACTGGAAAAGTTTTTACTGTATTTTACTTTTTCTACTAAAGGCCAAAAAAAAAGAAAATTAAAAAATAACGTTGAAAAAGTGTGGGAATTTTAAGAGAAAAGTACAAAATGGTGTGCGTTTTATTGAAAAAGTTTTAAAATATATTTAATTACCTATGTAATTAATAATCGAGTAGAAAAAAAACGTAAAATTAAAGAAAAATTCAATATTTTTGACGAACTCACTAGTGCACGTCGCATTAACTGTTAAGAAATATTAATTCCTTTTTGTGACTTGAAATAATCCGGAAACATGACGCTATTGAAAAACAAATGCTATCAGGAAGAATTCGTATGTAGGTATTCTTCTTCTCACTCTTCGGAATTTTGTCTACGTGGAGAATGGTGGCATGCAGGTGGGCTTTAACTGCCCGACAATTATTATTATTGTCGGGTGGTTTTCTGTATAGTTTTACAGATACTTGCTGACACTATGTAAGATTTCGCATATCGTCGCGTATCGCGGTTACCTTCGTCAAATATATAGATGCCGCAATGTGATGGAAGAACAAACCGTAAGTACTACTTGCGTAACTTGTTTTCATAAACTGGGGGGGGGGGTACTATAACATTCAGGTAAACAAAATCTGCTTTTCATTTCTAATCTGATACATACTTTCAAGATATTGAATCTTGACCGCAATGCCCACTAAATTAGGGATGGTATTCGTTCGGAACTTTCCGGATATGCCTAGAATTTTAGTTTGGTGAATGGAATACGGGAAAAAAATTGAATATTCAAGTCTACAGACAGACATATAAGTTATAACATCACGCCTATAGTCCCCAAAGGGGAAGGCCATTTTAACAATAAAGATAAAGATAAGATAAAGATAATTTGTTTGTAAAACGTACCTTTAATAAAATCATCATCATCATCATCAATACATACTTATCCTATCTTACTATAATCCTTACTTAATATTATAAAAGTGAAAGTGAGTTTGTTACGTCTTCACGCCTAAATGGCTAAACCAATTTTGATGAATTTTGGTACAGTAATAATAGGGACCCTGGAAACGAACGTAAGCTATTTTTTTTAAAGATTGAGATATGAGGGAGAGAGAGGGATGAAAGGGGAGAACTTAGCATTGCTATTACAATAAATAAGGCGCTGTAAGGGAACTGTGTTACCCCAAATCTTCCGCGAGCGAAGCCGCGGGCAAAAGCTAGTAATATTATAAATGAGACTGTTTGTGAGGATGGATGTATGGATGTTTGTTACTCTTTCACGTCAAAACGCCTAAACGAATCTTGATGAAATTTCGCACAGAGGTAGATTACAGTCTGGAATAACACATAGGATACTTTATTTTTCGATCATCACGCAGCCAACCGAAGCCGCGGGCGCCAGCTAGTCATCATTAAACTATCAACATTATTATCAATACCTAGGTATAATCCTTCTAATTTTATAAATGCGAATGTTTGTGAGGATGTATGGATGTTTGTTACTCTTTCACGTCAAAACGCCTAAACGAATCTTGATGAAATTTCGCACAGAGGTAGATTACAGTCTGGAATAACACACAGGATACTTTATTTTTCGATCATCACGCAGCCAGCCGAAGCCGCGGGCGCCAGCTAGTCATCATTAAACTATCATCATTATCAACATTATTATCAATACCTAGGTATAATCCTACTAATTTTATTTATAAATGCGAATGTTTGTGAGGATGTATGGATGTTTGTTACTCTTTCACGTCAAAACGGCTGAACGGGTCTTGATGAAATTTGGCACAGAGGTAGATTATGGTCTGAAATAACACAAAGGATACTTTTTTTTTCAATATCACGCGGGCGAAGCCGCGGGCACTAGCTATCTTACTAATATTACGTTACTCTTTCACGCCAAAACGGATGAACGGATGTTAATGAAATTTGGCACAGAGGTAGATTATGGTTTGGAATATGGAATAACACATAGGATACTGTCATTCGATATCACGCGGCTAAGCCGCGGGCGCCAGCTAGTTATTTTATAAATAAGAGTTTAGCTGAGATGGTTAAGTAGGTACTTAAAGGCTATAAAGTAAGAACATTTTGCGAAGGAAAGCTGTCTGATTGATATATGTAATTATTTTGGAAAAGAATGTCCTATCGTAGCTGAATATTTCACAAAACTGTTACTTGAAAGTATTGAGAAAGCTGTATTGCTAGGACCGTGCAATTTACAATTTGCCTGCATTTTTCCCAACTAAGCTGGGGTCGGCTTTCAATGAGATCTTATATAACATCTGATTGAAAGCACTACTACATATCACTATTTGTTGTGTTGTGTTGGTGTCGACTTCGAGTATAATCGGATACAGCCAAATACTAGTAATTATAGGTAATTATTACACGGAGCGACTGCCTACCTAATTTTGACAACCCAGTTAGTATTAGGTTATAGGTAATACGACATCGCTTGGTAAGACTGGCTGTCGGACTTTCGGGCCACTGACTTCTTGTAACCTTTTTCTAAAATCTACAAATACCTAACATCGGGGACTAACGGCTAAACGTATTTTCTAATGCACTGAGGCAGTGGCGGCGTAGCATGGGTTGGCACCCGGGGCGAGTTTCTATTGAGCACCCTCAAAATGAAACGACAAATACTAAACGCGATTGCGTGACTTTATTTTGCTTAAATCTTCTAATATATAAAATTCTCGTGTCACAGTTTTCGTTCCCATACTCCTCCGAAACGGCTGGACCGATTTAAACGAAATTTTGTGTACATACGCAAAAAGAGTTCATTCGACTAGAAAAAAGATTAATATCATATGAAAGGGTAAATATTCACAACTTAATGAAAAAAAATAGCAATATAAATACATCGACACTGATAGAAACAAACAAGCCCAATAACATATAGTATATAGGTATAGTCGCCTATACAGCATACCATTTGTACGTCTTAATACACTCACAGCCAAATTAGAAAGTTGCGCACTAAAGGTGCGCACCAAAAACGTGACACATTTTCGTTACTTTAGTAGGTTTTACCCCTCGGATTTTTCTCATACCAGGCGCCTTATACATTAAAATCGATTCTTAAGGAGTAAACTCCAATAAACTCCAAAAAAAAAACTCATATTTATTGTTCATTTACCTATCTTGCCATAAATAAATATTCCTAGACCTGCAAATAGCTGGAGGATCTAAAATATCGTATTACTAAAGCATCGTGTAGCACTACCTAAAATTTCCTACCGAGAAACCGAAACTAAGGGTTACGGGGGAAATGCAAAATCCCGACCATTTTCTAAACAGACCGTGCAGTCTGGTCGTTGATCCCCTACTACAAGTTCCAATAATAGAATTGAATTTAGAATGTTTCTAGTTGTTGATTGAATGTGGGTTTAAGACCTTTTTTGGGAACTAGAGTTCTATCAGTATTTATTATGCCTTGTGAATGTAACTTCATTCTTTTGTTTCTTGATATTCAAAAGTGCTTGTAATGTATCTCTAATATTCAATTAATAGTATATAAAATTCTCGTGTCACAGTTTTCGTTCCCATACTCCTCCGAAACGGCTGGACCGATTCAAACGAAATTTTGTGTACATATCGGGTTGGTCTGAGAATCGGCCAACATCTATTTTTCATACCCCTAAGTGAGCAGCGAGTGAAACCGCTGGGCACAGCTAGTCTAATATATAAAATTCTCGTGTCACAGTTTTCGTTCCCATACTCCTCCGAAACGGCTGGACCGATGTAAACGAAATTTTGTGTACATATCGGGTAGATCTGAGAATCGGACAACATCTATTTTTCATACTCAGTGAGCAGCGGGTGAAACCGCTGGGCACAGCTAGTATTCTATAATATCAAAATTTACGTTTCGGTCCTTTACAATGGACAATATGGAAAGACTGGTAGGTCGCGTTTGGGTCATTGTAAATTTTAAGTAAGATTTTATTACCTAACTAAACATTTGAGAAACTTCTTTATAAGAAATCACTGATGCCACACAAATGCTTAAAAAAAAAGGTTACACTCGATGATAGTACTGCAGTAGGTACTATCGAAAATAATATTGAACTCATTTTGAATGTACATATTTGGACACTACCCGTTTACTTTTTGTATATAGATAGCATGTTATATTCCTAGGTCAAACTACTTCTGAAAAAGCCCTCTATTGTCTGATGAAATGATTTTGGCGTACCAGGAAGAGAAAAACATCTAAAAGGCGACTCAAAATGGCACTCCACTTTGTTTTTCTTGGTCTCTTAACATTTTGATGTTCATGGTCAAAAGATTTTTGAAGCATCAATCGATTTCAAGATTTTCCTTTTTTAAAACAGGAGAGTAGACCTTCAGAATTCGTTATGTGTTCGGACACTTAAGGATTTAGCTTCCACCATGAATTAAATTCTTTGACGAATCTCTGTTATACAAAAACTGCAGAATATTTTTTTTAAAACCATAACCGACTTCCAAAAAAAACTAAAAAGTCGAAAATAACTTTCCGGAAGTCGGTGGCAAAAAATTCAACGAAACCAACAAAAGTTAAGTACGTTATTTTCGACTTTTTTTTTCAAAAAAGTTTTTTTCTTGGTCATACTATATTCTTCTTGTTGTTAATCTCTACCTTCTTTCATCTTGTGTATCAAGATTTTCAGGCTATTTTCCCGGCGTCCCCCATGCAATGCATTTTGGCTCCTTGTTTGTACACCATCTGTTTCAATGTCACTTTCAACACCTTGCTGTGGTGTGTTACCAGAGTACCAGAAGGTACTATAACCTTCATAATTGATCCAGATAATGATTCGCGTGCAGATTAAACGATCACATCATAGAAACAATAACACTTTCTAACTGACCAAGTGTCAACTGTGATTGCTTTGATCGACACATCAACAACTTGCCCCTGTCACCCGCGCCGACCTTGTCGTACAGATGCGCCAGTGGCTACTAATCTGCACGACTGGCTTGGCATTCCGTTGTCACCCCTTTTTGTTGGGGTGGGAAATCATCAAAATTAAATATCTTTCCCCGCTCTGGGCGGAGCGTCAGATTTTGCTGACTACTACTACTGACTAAAACCCACCCATGTTCCTTTTATTGCCCTTTACGTTCCGGGGCTGCGGTATCATTTCCGAACAACCCGTAACCCCGGCAGGTTGTCACCCCTTGATGCTTGGCACCCGGGGCGGACCGCCCCTGCCGCCCCCCCCCTTACGCCGCTACTGCACTGAGGAAAAACAAAACCAGGGAATGGAACGCAGCAATTTGGGATTAAAAAGACAAGTCAGAGTTAACCATGCCATACTGTTTTCTGAAACGGGAATAATTTACGTAGCCTAGAAGCTGCCAGGCTGAAGTCAAGTAATGACACTTTTGCCACGAAGACTGGTTCGAGATGGACACGAAAAAAAATTGAATAGGAAGACAAGTTCGTTCGTGCATGGAGTACTGACCGCACGTTTGGCATGGATCAGGCAAGTACCAGCTTCAAGTTTGGAAGCTATTGAGCGACGTGCCAAGGGCTCATTGACAAGGACTCCCTTGTCCAACCAAGCCAAGCTCCAAAGCCTTGAACATCGCTGCAAAGTTGCAAGCTAATCAATTTTCATCGGTTACATTTCGGGGAGTGTGCCATGGAATTGCACTATCTACTTCCCCCAGCCTCATTCTATCATCGTAAAAATATCGATAAAACTCATCATCATATGGTTACAGTTCCATGAACTTAAACAAAGCGCTATGCATCTACATTTATTGTTCGAACCGCCATTCTGTAGCATTCACTGTGGACTTCTTTGTTCCCTAATCACAATAATTTCGTTATCTTGAAAATTTGAGTGTTTTTTTTTTTAAAGCAAACGTGCTCCTTCAGAAGCAGCATCATCTCTTCACATCAGACGAGTTGCGACCAATCGCAAGCTTATTTAGTATTAAAAGAGGTCTTTCTCAGCAGTGGGTTTTTGGCTAAACAAAAAAACGCAGTCTGAGTAAGGTAGGTACTAAATTTATTGAAATTGATAATAATCGTGTATCCAGATATTCAACAGAACATAATTATCAACATAGTGACCTTTTTGTCGCAAACAAATGCAAAGTCGATACAGGCAATGATTTGATTATTTCCAAGTGTGATGCATTATCACATATTTATTAGGTACCTATTTGCTCCTAGATTTATAGCAGTGCATTCCCTACAAAATGTTATTATAATTAACCTGATGCTGCCACATAATAGAGTAATATTTACTGGCTGTGGCGCTGTATTAACTATTTTGATACCTTATACCCACAGGTACAATAATAGCCAAGGTCTTATCTTTTCTGTACTAATATCTCTAGGTCCAGACACATTGCCAGATAATGCAACTTTGTTTGGATTGCTCTAACCGTTCAATGTTTTTCAAACGGTTAATTAAACGTTTGTGTCACGTGTAATATCAAAACTTAAAAGTTACCTACGTTACCTTATCCTTGAGACATAATTTTTATGGACTCTTTCTGCTTCCTTTTTTTGCCCTGGTTGCTATTTTTTTTTTTTTTTTATTATTGATAGGCTCGCGTTTGACCACTATCTCACCTGATGGTAAGTGATGATGTGGTCGACGATGAAGCACGCTTACCTAGAAATAACCTATTCACTCTTGACTTGAAGACCCCCTTGAAGATTTCTTGAAACGAGCGCGTTCAAACATAGATATAACTCAATTTTACGCTAGGTACTATAGTAGAAGCGTGTAAATGTAGCGCAATATTATAATGCATGAAACAAATTGAAGCTTGATACCCTGTCCACCCCACCGTACCTATAGAAAATATAAAACTGTGATATAACCATGCAACTTCCAGAAGACATTGGCTGTAAGCTGCTAGCCGCAGGTGCTAGCTGTGTGATGACGGGGCGGGGTAGGTTTAGCAATATCTGGCCAGACCCAGTTTCGTGTTATGTGTGTTTTATTTATTTTTTTATCAAAAAAGAGGGATGTTTTTGTTTGTAAAACATTGTAGACCTTGTACCTTATAATAACAGTAATCAGTGCAACTATGATACTGAAACATTCCGTAAGGCGGTGATCAGTGCGACTACAAAACTGAAACATTCCGTACGGCGGTGATCAATGAAACTGTGAATCTAAAACATTCCGTATGGCGGTGATCAGTGCAACTAAGAAACTGAAACATTCCTTAAGACGGTAATCAGTGCCACTATGAAACTAAAACATTCCGTATAGCGGTGATCAGAGCAACTATGAAGATGAAACATCCCGTATAGCGGTGATCAGTGGAATAGTATTTCTGAAACATCCCGTGTGGCGGTGATTAGTTTAATAGTGACACTGAAACATTCCGTATGGCGGTGATTAGTGTAATGGTGAAACTGAAACATTCCGTATGGCGGTGATCAGTGCAGCTAAGAAACTGAAACATTCCGTATGACGGTAATCAGTGTCACTATGGTACTAATACATTCCGTATAGCGGTGATCAGAGCAACTATGAAGCTGAAACATACCGTATAGCGGTGATCAGTGTAATAGTATTTCTGAAACATCCCGTGTGGCGGTGATTAGTGTAATGGTGAAACTGAAACATTCCGTATAGCGGTGATCAGTGTAATAGTGAACTGAAACATTCCGTATGGCGGTGATTAGTGTAATGGTGAAACTGAAACATTCCGTAAAGCGGTGATCAGTGTAATAGTTAAACTGAAACATTCCGTGTGGCGGTGATCAGTGTTATAGTGAAACTGATACATTCTGCATAGCGGTGATCAGTGTGATAGTAAAACTAAAACATTCCGTGCAATTAAAAAAAAAACAAATTTAATTAACTTACTAGCCCCGCGCCCGCCCCGGTTTCGCACGGGTAGCACCCATGTACAACCGATGTCTCCTGGAGGTTGCATGGTTATGTGACATAGTTTTAGCAGATATCTATGAGTCCAGTAGGGTGGACATGAAATTAGGCTTCAATTTATTTCATGTATAATAATATTGCGGTACAGGCTCCTTCTATGATAGTACTTCAGTTATTATCAATGTTCCCTCACTCTCATCAATCCGACACGACTGAGAGTTCAGGCGCAGGACCAACGACTTAACGTGCTTTTCGAGGCACGGGGGTATCTTACTGCCAACTTTCAAACTCATGGCTGCTACTATGGGATTCCTAATAGGAAAACCAATATCACTTTTTGCCCGGCCCGGAAATCGAACCCACTCCGTGGTCTGCAGCAAAGCAGTTAGTAGTGTAATGATTACATGTGACACAAACGTTCAATTAGCCGTGTGATAAACATTGAACAGTAGATCAATCCAAGCAACGTTCTATGTTTGCAATGTGTTTGGACCTGGAATCTTTTCACTGAAAAGGTAAATCCCAAAAAGGGGGTAGGTATTATTGGACCGCGGGGTATAGGTACCTATATCAAAACAGATTCGTCAGGTGCCCCAACCAGTTAATTCCACACCCTATTATAACATAAATTTGTGTGGAAGTATCGGGTGTTAATTATAATAACATTCAGTAGGGGAATGCACTGCTATAAATCTAGGACTAAATACCTAGTAAAAATGTCATAATGCATCACACTTGGAAATAATCAAATCATTGCCTGTATCGACCTGCTCATTAGTTTGCAATAAAAAGTCTTTCCTGGAGTAACTGGTAACATCGTCGATATGTTTTGAATATCTGGATACACTATTATAATCAATTTAAATTTATTTGGTACCTTATTAAAACTGCTTTTATTTTTGTTTCACTTCTGAGCAAGACCTCTTTTTACACTAAATAGGCTTGCATTCGGCCGCAACTCGCCTGATGTGAAGCGACGATGGGGCCTAGGGTGGAGCACGCGTGCATAGGAAGAAACCGATTCATTCGAACCTAGAAGAGATCCAGATTATAATGATTAGGGAACAGAGAAGCCGGCTGTGAATTCCACAGACTGGCGGTTCGCACAAAAATGTGTAAGCATAGCGCTTTGTTCGAGTTTGTGGAACTGTAACCATAATAACGGTACTTCAATCGATATTCTTTCGATGATAGAATGAGGATGGGGATTTAGATTGTGCAATTTCATAGCACACTCTCTGAAATATAATCGATAAAAAAAGATTAGCTTGCAACTTTGCGGGGCGATGTTCAAGGCTTTGAAGGTTGGCTCAGTTGGACAAGGGAGTCGTTGTCAATGAGCTTCTTGGCACGTCGCTCAATAGCTTCCAACACTTGGAACCAGTACCTACTTGGCTGATCCATCTCAAAGGCGCGGACAGAACTTACTCCATGCATGATCGAATTTGTCTTCCAATTCAAACTCATTTCCTGTTCCAGGAACCAGCATACGAGGTATGCGCCGTTACTTCACTTCAGCCTAGCAGCTTCTAGGCTACGTACATTAATCCCGTTTCAAAAAACAGTGTGGCATTGTTAACTTCTTTTTGTCTTTTTAAACCAAAAAATTTGCGTTTCTTTGCTACATTGGTTTTCGGTTAACACCAAAACATAAATTTGCATCTGGGTGAATGACCGGGTTTCAGGACCGTAGGTAGGACTCGTGGTTTAATAATAATTGTCGCCGACGTCGATCTGTCTGATTGGCTGTAATATAAAAATCTTAAACTATCGATACGGGTCGAAAGGCTAAAAAAATCATCTCCCTAAGTTTACTCAATCAATAGATGGCTATTTCTAAAATAATTTATAAAATAATGGAATTTTATAAAATAATGTCTTTACAAACTTAATTGCAGTTGGTAATTTTAAGGCAAAGTTAAGTTTGTCTTTCAATACAGTTTCATCAGAAAGATCTTGGGGCTAAAGTTCCGAATATTGGTAGGTACTTTATTTACCTACTTACAAGTTCGCTCATAGCCACTTCAGCTTAGTTATTCTATGTCGACCTCTCTAGGTTTTACAGTCAGAATACCTCATTCCGGATGAAGAGAGACTCCAAGAATAGACAATTTATAGCTAGCATTGATTGTTCCATACCCTACTGGATCTTGAAAAATCAAGCCTAAAAAGAGTAGGTACCTACTTATAAATATAGGTAATAGGTCACTGAACCAAAGTTGGTATAATATTGAACATTATATTTATTAAATTAAGCAGTGTACATAGTATTTATGACTAGAAGTAAAAATATCACAATCCAATCAATTATGTACAGTCAACAACACCAATTTTGCCGTTAAACATTTTTTAAAGTATCTGTATAATAAGCATACATTTAATTCAATAAAGTGTAAAAAGCTTGGCATTAAACTAATATTCATGTATGTACTGTTGATTGTACCTATTAGCTATTGCATTCCATGAGTGTGCATCAATCTTCGCAATTTAAACCTTATGGTCACTAACATGAGCCACACATGGCTTCCCCCTTATTTACAATTACTGTACATATACTAGGTACTGTACTGGTGATCCAACATTCCTTGGTTTAATAACTTATTTTAACAAACTAGTATATAAATGTTACTATTGTGCCATATCTTTTTATTATTAATGACTAGTTTAACTTTTGAATTACAAAATCAAAATAGAGCCCATCCCTCATTATATTCTAACTACATACTTGATTAAAGAGATTTATCCAAACTGAGTAATGTCCAGCTTTTGTCACTATAAAAATATCAGATTTCATTCTAATAACAAAATAATATCTACATTAATATGACTAGTAAATACACATGACTAGGTGACAATGACAATATTTCTTAAAATGATGATTAAAAAAATAATTAACATGTAACAGCTTAAAATTGTTAGGTATATGGAGATTTGTCTAATAAATTAAAGGACCTTATAATGAACAAAAATAAATAACTTTGGTGATATGTAACTATGAAATGTAGACATTTAGAGATCACTATAATATAGCCAATATAGGTAATGAATAGGAACAATATAACAAACACATATTATCTAAGCAAATAGCTTTTCAACAACAATTAACTTTAAATCAATAAATATAAGGACTAAATTATTAAAGCCAATAAGGAACACAATGACTAGGCAAAGTGATAAATAGAGGCCAACACACACAACACAAGTTCGAGTGGACTTACTTAACAGTCTTTTAGGGTGAAAGATTTTACTTAAATATTATAATTTATAATAGTTATTGTTTCTGTCCATTCTTATACATACTTAAGCACTTAAAGCAAAAATAACTGTGGTTCATAGACTGAATAGATGTGTGTAAATAAAATGGCTCATCAACACTTTGAAATTAGAAACCTAAGGTACTGGGAAATGCTGAAGACAATAATTATGCATCTTTACTTCTCATGCAGATGAGGTGTTAAAATATCATGTATCCTTGGAAATCAAGAATGGATTATTTTAATATGTTAAGTGATTTTGCTGATAGGACACCAAATGGAAGTATGACTACACAATTAAGGTTTCTGATTGGTTGTTTGTCAATTGCAAGTAATGGCTTTTATTTGACTCATTGAATAGTCAGAAACCTGATTTTTGTATTAAAAATCTTAACACAAATGGCTTATGAGTGCTTTTGAACCATTCACAACTGAATATCAAGTTATAACAATACCCAATCATAAATCATTGAGGCAATTATATGTATGCAAGTGCAATTCAATCAAATACTCTTTACCGTGCAAGTGCACCAAGTTTACTTCTCAGCTGTGAATCTGTTGGCAGCGCCAGGGCCCACTTACGTAAACCAACTAACATAACTGAACTTAGAACTAATACAGCCCCACAGACAGAATATTTGCTGGGAATCTCATTGAAAAACATGACTTGCCACAGAAATGCAAATACAATATCAGCAGATCTAGCAATGGCCACAGGACCAGCCTGCTCCATTTGTAAAGACATTGTCAACAAGATTTGTCCCAAATAACTAAACAGTGCCAGACAAACAACAAGGAATCTTTCTGTACCACAAATAGGCATACACAACACTCCAAATATGTAAGAGTAAAACAAAGTTTGTATTATAGCAATAGCACCAAAGTTTGTCATTATTACAGAGAAATGCAACCCTTTGAGCACTCGGAGCAAAACATAAGCATTAGCGCCAAAAATTGTTGAAATAAAGGCAGCCACAGCACCTCTAAGACTATTGTAATTCTGGTTATGCTCTGCAGTTGGGTCATCCCCAAATAAAAATGGTGGATGAGTAATCAATATCACTCCAATAAGAGTTAATACTATGGATATTGTGTTCCAAATACCACATGGTTCTTTCAAGAATACTCGAGCAAACAATGCTACAAAAACAGGCACCGAGAATACTATGACAGATGCATCTGCCAATGGCATGTTTCGAAAAGCATAAAAACTTAACATTAAGCCTACTGTTCCTACGATGGACCGCAATAGCAGCAGGACGCGTTTCCCTGCAGGAAATACAGGCTGCTCTGTGTATATCACTATGGGTATTGTTGGTAATAGCACTCCAATGAACCGGAACATGGCCAGCTGCATGGGGTCAATGTTGACGAGGCTCTTAACGATGACCGAGCACAGTGAGAAGAACAAAGACGATAGCGTCGCCAGTATCAGGCCGAGGTAGGGACATCTTTTTATGAGAGGTCTCTTATTCTCAAGTAGATTCGGCAAGGTTTCGTCGCCGCTTCCCGCCGACAAGTCCACTAGGTGTTGAAGTTCTAGATGCTCCGGCATAGCTCCACATAAGCCACCTGAAACCGCACCCTGCTATTTTATTTGGAGTGAAATATTAATAACTACCTACGAAATGTATTTTTGAAACATTCACAAACCTTTCTTTCGGGAATTCCTGTTTGATTATAATTTGTAATAATATTCTTACACTTAAATATTCAGCAATCCCATTATAAAACGCAAGGCCGATAAAAATAACACTCGGGTAGAGAAATTTACAGTTTCAAGATTTTAGTAGGTTTTCCTTTCTAGACTTCTACTAGTTTGACGTTTTCATTTGACATCTGAAAATCATTTTCTATTTTGTACGTTTCATTTCAACTATGAGAATATTTTTTATAATATAAAAATTAAATTATATAATAATAATAAATAGTCAATAGTTACAATAGTCTTAGAAATGGTCTGGCAACACCTTTAAGTGACAATTACTTCAATTTCTCTTCCTGATATTTTATTCTTGTTTTTTAGTCAAAACATTATTTTTACCGTTTTTACAAATACTAACATCTAAATTTGCAATAGCTGACCCTCATTTATCGAATTCCAGTGCAAAATGATTTTAATTTGCTCAAATAGAGTCAAAAAGAAAAAATATGACATGAGTGACAAATGTGACATTCACAAACCTTTCTTTCGGGAATTCCTGTTTGATTATAATTTGTAATAATATTCTTACACTTAAATATTCAGCAATCCCATTATAAAACGCAAGGCCGATAAAAATAACACTCGGGTAGAGAAATTTACAGTTTCAGGATTTTAGTAGGTTTTCCTTTCTAGACTTCTACTAGTTTGACGTTTTCATTTGACATCTGAAAATCATTTTCTATTTTGTACGTTTCATTTCAACTATGAGAATATTTTTTATAATATAAAAATTAAATTATATAATAATAATAAATAGTCAATAGTTACAATAGTCTTAGAAATGGTCTGGCAACACCTTTAAGTGACAATTACTTCAATTTCTCTTCCTGATATTTTATTCTTGTTTTTTAGTCAAAACATTATTTTTACCGTTTTTACAAATACTAACATCTAAATTTGCAATAGCTGACCCTCATTTATCGAATTCCAGTGCAAAATGATTTTAATTTGCTCAAATAGAGTCAAAAAGAAAAAATATGACATGAGTGACAAATGTCATTTGTAAAATCAAAAACTCATGATGAAATGAAGCTACAAAGAAAATGTTGACCAGATCAGCTCACGCCAGAAGCGCACGCCATCCACCTCCGGGCTCGTCGCTCAGCTCCGCCTCGCCGCCGTCGGAACCCAGCCTCGTCGTGAGTGCTGTGACACCGGCCGTGGCAGTTGCGTCGAGCTCGAGCGACGAGTATTTTTCCCCGCCCACGACACCACCACCAGTTCGTCGACGAGGAAGACGCCGGCCGCCGGACGGCTTAGGACCTCGGGGCCCACCGGCCTCTGATAGGGTCCCAGCTCCCGGTGGAAGTGTGCAGCGCATGCGATGGACTCAATCCATCAATGAAAACGTCATGCGCTCATACTATGGGGCTACAGAGGGAGGAAACAACCTGACCGCGTACCGTGTTCGGATGCTCTCTCTGTTTCAGGTGCTTGAGCCAGCTGTCAACGTGTCGGCGCAACGACTGTCGGATCAGGTGCGGGTTATCCAGCGTAATCGTATGTTGGATGACACCGTACTTGATCGCTTACGAACTGAAATGCAGAGTAGCCAAGTCATTACCTCTTCGTCGCAGGCTGTGGTACCACCACAGCCCCACCAACTAGTTAATCGCGCTAACGAGGTAAGTAATGACATGGCTACTAATGTAAGTACCCAGTGCAGTGAGGAAATGAGGAGTGCTTTGGAGGGTGCGATTCGAGAATATCGGTACATGTCGCCCGAACTTAGACCACGCTTACCTCGTTTGCCCATGCATAATAAAAATAGGGCGCTAGTGGCTGCTCTGGACTCGCAGTTGTCAAGCTATTTTGACAACTGCGAGAACCTCACAGATGCTCACTCAATCCTGTATTGTGCGGCTGTAGCGGTGTGTCGTGTAGCTCACGTCAAATTTCCTGATGACAGAGCTACACGACTGAAACCAGCTATACCATTTTGGCAGTGCAGGATTGAGCGGCGTATTGGTGTGGCCAGAGCACTCATTGGCAAACTAACCTGTTTCAGGGAGGGTAACACACGACCTCGAGTGATGCGCTTTGTGAGGCGGGCATTTGTAGGGACTGATATAAGTCCTCCAGACTATATGTCCCGCATCACAGAGCGCATCGACTTCCTGAAACAGAAAGTGTATGCATGGGCAAACCGTATTCGTAGGTATAAGCGGCGGGTGGAACGGTACACTCAGAATCGCACATTCCAAAGTGATGAAAGGTGGGTGTATAGAGCATGGGAGCGACCGGACCAAGGTGTGTCTGATACGCACCTACCGGATGATGACGCCATGTGTTTGTTTTGGCGCAGCATCTGGTCGGTGCCTGTCAGTCATACCGAAGGTGAATGGACTCGGGAAGTCGAACGAGCATGCGATCCAATACCAGAAATGGGGGCCCTAACAATCAGCCCCCAAGATGTAGCTTGTGCGGTCCGTCCGTTGCCTAATTGGAAATCTCCAGGGCCGGACGGACTGCACAACTTCTGGATAAAGTGGATCCAGAGGTCGCACGTTCGTTTGGCGGCCCTATTCCAGACGGCCTTAGAGTCAGGGTCGTTACCTATGTTTCTGACAACTGGTATAACCCACCTGCTCCATAAATCGGGTAGTACGGCGGAACCCAAAAATTATAGACCAATTACGTGTCTTCCGACACTTTATAAAGTTTTTACATCCATTTTGAGAGCTAAAATCACTAAACACATTGATGACAATTCAATCATGTCTGCTTCTCAAAATGGATGTAGAAACGGGTCCCGCGGTACTAAGGAGCTGCTCCTCATTGATATGGCCATTAGTCAACAGGTTCGCCGTTCTCGAAGGCATCTGTCGACATGTTGGATAGACTATAAGAAGGCCTATGACTCCGTGCCACATACATGGCTCATGAGGGTGCTAGAGTTGTATAAAGTTGATGCAACTCTGCGCACCTTTCTGATCTCGTGTATGAGGCAATGGAGTACAGTCCTTCGCTATCCAGGATGTCGGCAGATTCAGAGAAATAGTGAACCGATAAGGATAGAGCGAGGTATATTCCAGGGCGATAGTTTGAGTCCACTTTGGTTCTGCTTAGCCCTGAATCCTCTAAGCACGCTGCTGGAGAATTCAGGTCTGGGCTATCGATTGAGGAGAGGTGGTCAGGTTATATCTCACCTTCTTTACATGGATGACCTGAAACTCTTTGCCCCCAACGATTTGCAGCTGATGGAGCTACTGAAGGTAACTGAAACTTTCAGTAGCGCCATCAGGATGGAATTTGGTGTGGACAAATGTGCGGTCATGCATGTAAAGCGAGGGGAAATTGTGGAATCTGTGGGAACCCAGCTCTCAGATTCCATAAACCTTAGATCCCTCTCAGCAACCGAAACCTACAAGTATTTGGGGATGTCGGAAGCGCTGGGCATCAATGTTGCTGACATGAAGCAATCGTTGAAGGAGCGCTTCTTTGGCCGCCTGAAAAAAGTATTTAATAGTCTTTTATCAGGCGGAAACAAGGTGCGTGCTCTCAATGGTTGGGTCATGCCGGTTTTGATGTACTCTTTCGGCATACTCAAATGGACTCAAACAGAACTGGACGCCCTGGATAGGAAGGTCCGTACATTGTTAACGGCATTTCGTATGCATCACCCACGTTCTTCGGTCATGCGATTGTATATCCCGCGGAGTTGTGGAGGTCGAGGCTTTCTAAACGCCAAGACTCTCCACAATCGCGAGATATGCAGTCTCAGGGAATATTTTCTAGAATCAGACGTGGGAATGCATCGAGATGTGGTTGCAGTGGACAAAGGCCTCACCCCGCTCTCCTTGGCTAAAGAGAACTGGCGCAAACCTGTA
Organism: Ochropleura leucogaster; assembly: GCA_958449745.1. NCBI lineage: Eukaryota > Metazoa > Arthropoda > Insecta > Lepidoptera > Noctuidae > Ochropleura > Ochropleura leucogaster. Next base: position 12,781,490 of record OY288220.1, on the reverse strand, counting down.
ATACTTGACACTAACGACCGCAAGGAGGTATGGCAAAGTAAGGAGCTTCACGGACGCTTTTTCCGGGCCCTACATGGACCCGATGTAGATCAATCAGCGTCCGTAGCCTGGCTACGTTCCGGGGACCTCTTTGGAGAAACCGAAGGTTTTGTCTGTGCAATTATGGATGAAGTTATGATGACGAATAACTACCGGAGATTTATTGTGAAGGACGGCACGGTTGACATATGTCGGGCATGCCACCTGTTGTATGGGCTAATAGCCTTGGTGTTAAATTAATAAAAAGGTTAATGTTTGAGTTTTAACAGCCCGTTTCCTAGGCGTGGCTTTTTGTGAAAAATGTGATCAAGCGATGTTGATTTTATTGTAAAACAGTTATAAAATATACTGAGAAGTACATAATTATTGAGACTTTCATTAAAATAACATGGTGGCAGCGCAAAAATGGAAGAAACTTCGATAATGAATGTAATTCAGCAACAAACCATGCTCCTGAAGACTATGCAGGAGGAGATCGCAAGACTATCTCAGAAGTCACCCCCTCAAAACATAAATGTGCCCTGGCCAGCCCCTATCAACACAGATGCGGACCCGCAAGACGCATTTAAATCATTCTTATCTGCATGGAACACTTATTGTTCCGCAACCCAAATGAATGAGTGGTCTGCGGAACAGGAACCGAGAAAGGTGAGCGTCTTGTTCAGCGCCATAGGCGTCGAAGCACTAAAAAAATATGGGAACTTCGGTCTTACGGACACAGAAAAAATTCACAAAACATGCAACGAGGTATTACAGATTATATCTACCAAAATGCTTCCTAAGAAAAACATCATCTACAATAGATACATTTTTTTAAGCAGAATGCAGCAAAAATACGAAATGTTTGATGTTTTCTATGCAGACCTAACTAGGCTGATTGAAGACTGTGAATATGCAACATTCAAAGATGAAATGTTACGAGACAAAATTGTCTTAGGCATAACAGATATGAAAACAAAGAAAGAGTTATTAAAAAAAGATAACCTGACTCTATCAGATGCAGTCAATTTATGCCGTGCCGCAGAGGCTACTGAAAAACACATGAAAGATCTATCAGGATCAACAATAACCAATGAAATAAAGAAAATAGAAGACAAAGATACCAATAAAAAAAGAAAGTGCAGATATTGTTCAAATTATCATGTTTTCAAGAAAGAACTATGTCCAGCTTGGGGTAAGGTATGTGAAAACTGCAAGGGCAAAAACCATCTACAGAATGTTTGTAAAAAGAAGAAACAACAAGTGAAGGTGGTAAAAGAAGAGCAAAATAACAGCCTTGCTTCAGACTCGGACGAATATGTTATCAATAAAATTATAAACAACAAAAATAAAAATCTAGCGGAATGCACACTAGAATACTTTGATAACAACAAATGGAAAACCACAAAATGTCTACTGGACACAGCAGCTGATGAGTGCCTTATTGGTTTACAAAATGTCAAGGAGATGTTGGGCGAAGGTTACATACTAGAAAAAATGCGCCCTTCAAAGAAAAATCTGTATGGTTTTGGAGGAAATCATATTACAGTACATGGGGAAATAGATTTAACTTTGAGAACCAACATTTCAGGTCATAAAAACAATCACACTGTAATATTTCAAATAGTAAACAACAAACACATTCCACTCCTATCATGTCAAGCTTGTACTAATATGGGTCTTGTGAAATTCTGCAAGGAAGTGCGATGCAATTATTCACAGGATACACAAAAAATTGTCAATAAGTATAGTTCAGTATTTGAAGGCAGAGGAAGTTTTTCAGGTGAAGTTGATCTTGAAATTGATGAGGCGGTTTCACCAGTCATCCAAAAAGCTCGTCGTGTCCCAGTAGCTCTACGACCAATATTAAAAGAAGAGTTAAAGAGACTGGAAGAAGAAGGGATAATTACAAAAGAAGATAATCACACAGATTGGGTAAGCAATATTCTAATTATAAAAAAGAAAGAAAACTTCAGAATATGTCTAGATCCAATTCCATTAAACAAAGCCATTAAAAGACCTAATTATCAATTTACCACAGTCGAAGAAATACTACCAGAGCTAGGTAAAGCTAAAGTATTCTCTACATTTGATGTCAAAAAAGGATTTTGGCATTTGAAACTATCTGAAAAAAGCAGTAAATTAACAACATTTTGGACACCATTTGGTAAATACCGATGGAAGGTCCTCCCCTTTGGTATATCTTCAGCACCAGATCATTTCCAAATAAAAATGAGTGAAATGATTCAAGGGTTAAATGGTATAGAGGCATTAGTAGACGATCTGCTTGTATATGGAGTTGGAGATACAATGACGGAAGCTGTTATAGATCATAACAAAAATCTCGAGAATTTATTAAACATACTACAAAAATACAATTGTAAATTAAACAAAGACAAAACTAGACTACTACAAACTTCAGTAAAATATTATGGACATGTGTTTTCCAATAAAGGCCTCCAACCAGATCCATCAAAAATAGAGTCTATTTCAAATATTCCAGTCCCAAGAAATAAAAAAGAAGTTCAAAGATTTCTGGGTGTTGTGACATATCTCAGTAGGTTTATCCCTAACTTGAGTGCCAACTCAGTATATCTAAGATACCTTACACATGATAAAACAGAATGGTTGTGGAATAAAAAGGCTCAAAAGGAGTTTGATTTGTTAAAATCTATGATCTGTGACACAAAAACATTGAAATATTATGATAAAAATGAACCACTAATTGTAGAATGCGATTCCAGCGAAGGAGCCCTGGGTGTAGCACTGTTTCAACAGAACCAGCCAGTCGCATATGCATCACGATGCCTCACTCCTGCTGAAAAGAAATATGCCCAAATAGAGAAGGAACTTCTGGCCGTTCTGTTTGCCTGCAAAAGATTTGATCAGCTCATTATTGGTAACAAGAAAACAATTATCAAAACAGATCACAAGCCATTATTGAATATATTTAAAAAACCTCTTCTTCAAGCTCCGAAAAGGCTTCAATCCATGCTTCTGATGCTACAAAGATACAGTCTTGAGTTACAATTTGTATCTGGAAAAGAAAACATAATGGCAGATGCATTATCTCGATTTTATTTGGAATGTAAAGACATTGATAGATCAAAAGACATGAAAATATTCAAAATTATCGAAAAAATTAACCCTTTGCTAAACTTACCTATATCAGATAACTGCATTCAGGAAATAGAGGATGCCACATTAAGCGATCACAATCTTCTGGCCTTAAAAAGCTTTATTCTTCATGGATGGCCAAGATATATGAGAGATATACCAGATGCCATTAAGCAGTACCATAACTTTAAAAGTGAATTAACAACATACAATGGTCTTGTACTTAAGAATCAAGCTATACTTATACCAGAAAATTTAAGAAAAGAAATGTTGAGTAAGTTACATAAAGCACATTCAGGAATTGAAAATACGTTAAAACTAGCTAGAGATGCTATATTCTGGCCATCAATGTCTAATGACATAAGGGAAATGATAAAGAATTGTAACACCTGTAGTAAATACCAACCAAGTCAGCAAAGATTTACCATGCAAAGTCACAAAATACCTGAATATCCATTCCAAATAATATCTATGGATGTCTTTTTTTTTAACCAGAATGGTAAACAAATTAAATATTTAATAACTGTGGACCACTACTCAGATTTCTTTGAGATTGATGTACTAAAAGACTTATCTTCCAAGCAAGTAATAGAAATTTGCAAAAAGAACTTTTCACGACATGGAATTCCAGAAATTGTTGTCACAGACGGTGGCACAAACTTTGTCAGTGAAGAATTTTCAAACTTTGCTTGTAAATGGAATTTTACACAAGTGACATCATCTCCACATCATCCTCAAGGTAATGGCAAGGCTGAAGCTACAGTGAAGATAGCAAAAAAAATTATTAGTAAAAGCTATTGAAGACAGAGAAGATATCTGGTTGAGTCTGTTATGTTTGAGAAATACCCCTAACAAACTGGATTCAAGTCCTGTGCAAAGGTTATTTTCACGAAGAACAAGAGGATTCCTACCAACTATCACAACTTTACTGAAACCAAAGGTGGTTGAAAATGTCTCTGAAAACATCAAGAATAACAAAGAGAGGGTGAAATACTCCCATGACAAAAGGGCAAAAAAAGCAATCACATTAGAAATAGGACAGCCCGTATCAGTTCAGGTTCACCCAGCATCTAACAAAACTTGGACTCCTGGAGTAATCACAGACATTCTTTCAGATCGTTCCTACTTAGTTGATGTGAATGATTCAATATATAGAAGAGACCTTGTACACATTCGTCCACTTTCACCGCAGTCAACAGAAGTATCTGAAACCACAAATATCAGTCCACAACTCCCAGTTGCTGAACAAGAACAAGAAAATATGGCTTCATCAGTGCAACAGGACAGTGATAAAGCTGTCTCACTTCCTTGTGCTTCTGCAACCAGTTTAGATGTTGATCTCTTAAGTGATCCTGAAACCCATAACTGTTCAGTAGCTACCAATCCATTTACTCAATCTACTTCTAAGGCTCCATTAGTTAGTAATCCCCCTAGTCCATTATTAACTAGACCTAGAAGAGAAAAGAAAGCTCCAGCTTTTCTGAAAGACTATGTATTAGATTATAAATAGTTTCCATCTATCTCTTTGCGGAAAGACAGCGTGTTGTATGGGCTAATAGCCTTGGTGTTAAATTAATAAAAAGGTTAATGTTTGAGTTTTAACAGCCCGTTTCCTAGGCGTGGCTTTTTGTGAAAAATGTGATCAAGCGATGTTGATTTTATTGTAAAACAGTTATAAAATATACTGAGAAGTACATAATTATTGAGACTTTCATTAAAATAACACCACCGTCCGGGTGAATCAATTCGACACATTATCTCCGGTTGTTCTCGTCTAGCTAACGGAGAGTACTTGCATAGACACAACCTTGTAGCCAGGATTATCCATCAGCAACTTGCTCTAAAGTACAACCTTGTGGAATCGGAAGTGCCGTACTACAGGTATGAGCCCGACCCAGTTCTTGAACATATCACATTGTACTGGGATCGATCCATCATCACTGACAGGACTATTTTTGCTAACAAGCCTGATATAGTGGTGGTGGATCGATCAGAGCGGCGCGCAATTATTGTTGACATAACAGTCCCGCATGATGAGAACCTCGTGAAAGCCGAGAAAGATAAGCAAATCAAGTATATTGACTTGGCTCGCGAGGTTGTCGACATGTGGGACGTGGACTCAGCGATCATTGTGCCGATAGTCGTTACAGCCAATGGCTTAATTGCTAAGAGCCTCGACCAACACCTGAGAAGGCTCTCGTTAGGCAGCTGGATCAAGGGTTTGATACAGAAAGCGGTACTCCTGGACACGGCTCGTATTGTTAGGAGGTTCCTTTCTCTGGAGCCCTGACCGCCGGTAGCTTGGATCCTGTTCCCGATACCGGTGGGCTACTATTTTTATATTTTTAAATGTTTTTTTTTTATGTTTTTTTTATTAAGGAATGTTTAAAAATGTAATAATATGTTAGAAAAACAAATAAATGAACGAATAAAAATATATACAAGTAAAAAATGAAAAATTACAGGGCTTCAAAAAATTCGTCCATATCGCAGTCAACAGGTAAAGTGCCCGCCGCGTTGGATGGCAATGCTTATTTTTTGTGCAAAAAAACAGGCCAGCCCTGTGAGTCACGAGAAGAGTCGACCAAATATATATAATATTTTATTAAATTAATTACTATATACAAACTATTAATATACACAAACTAATAATAAAAACATACACAAGTAAAAAATGGTAAATTACAGGGCGTTGTAAAACTGTCTGTTCCGGTCAAATTTACAAATGTTGTTGGGTGTTTAAGAACTGCTTATGAAGACATCACAATACAATACGCTCTGCAGCCTGAACTTTAATAAAAGGTAATCTAGAGTCACCGCAAGTAGTAGCCCCTTTAAATCTAAACCTGTATGTAAATATTAAAAACTTTTGCCTTTGCTTTTAATCAAAACTTAAAAAGTTTATTTGTCAGTGGTGTTGATTGACACAGTGACATTGACATCTTATTTGAACCAAATTGCGGGAGAATGGGAAAATGGAAACAGCTTCCAACACAGCACACTAAACCTTTGGAATAATTGTAGAAATGAGCAATTCTTTTTCATCTAGAATACCGTTAGCAGCTGAGCGTGTTCTAAATCAAGTAGAAAAACGAGTAAAAGACACCGAGAGCAAACAACGTAAGTTTGGTTATGTTTATCAGTTTACCAGCAAACCTTGCAGGTTTGCTGCATCGAAATAATTTATTATTTACTTTCTTTACTTAAAAAGTTCTAGATGAGGAGTTGTTATCGCTACATTCTGTGTTCGGAGCTGTATTAGAACGAGCATTGGACATTTTGGAGAGGTATCCAACATTCGTTGCATACTCAACAACGAACAAATCAAGAACATTAATAGAGATTAAGGGTGAAAACGATCGCTGTTACCGCGTATTTCCTCGCATTAATTTCTGCCCTTGCCGATCGTTCAAACATCAAGTTCTCGAAAGAAAAGCACAAGTACTGTGCAAACACGTACTAGCCGCTAGAATATCTCAGATGCTCGGCAGGTTTACCGACCATGAGGTAACCCAAGAGCAGTATTTGATGTTACTACGTTCCATGTACACTATTGAGGAAAACAATGGATGAAGGAACTTCACAGTACTATTTTACTGCTTCTATGGACTCTGGGAAGACACTATGCAGCTTGCTGAAAGCTATACAGTTTCAAGAGGTAATGTTATAATTACTAATCATAAAAGACTAAAAGTTTATGAATAAGATGTAAAAGTAGTCAAGTATTTATTTATCTGCCAGCCACATCTAGAATAATAACTAGAATTATAATATATAGGATAGGATGCAGAAAACAGATACACAAGATGACATTAACCCGTTGAATGTTGTTAAGTTTCTACGGGGGAACTTAATATCAGTTTAACGGTAAGATCTTCATTTTTCTGGAGGCCTACCTCGCTAAAATGTTCCTCATAAATTCAACGATTTCTCGCGCGTTTGTTACGACATTCAGCAGGTAAATACATGTTGAAATGGTTTTGTTTCAGTCAGCTGTGTTCTGCGCCTTACCTGAGGGTCTGAAGCTGACCGTGGAGGAGGGCAAATGTGTGCAGGCATCTGCCTACATACCCTCTGATAACTTCACTGAGTATCATGTCAGAGATGATGTGGATGTTATGTTTAAAGTAACTAAATATTACACTGACATTGTCTACTCCTTTTCTCAAGTCTATATGGGTTGAAAGTCTATCCAGATTCAGCAGAATACTAGGAACTAATTGATAATAATTATAATCATGTTCTTGTTATTTTATCAAATATTTTTTGGTGGATATTCAGCATCCCAATTAAAAAAAAAAAAAACAATTCAACTGGTTAAATATGAATAAGTTTTTCATTAGGTACTGTCTTATAAAAATCATACTAGGTATTGTCTGATAAGATTGAAACAATTGCTATAGAAAATTAAATTTCATGTTACAGATTAGCATAGCAGTTTTATCAGAATGTTTGAACATATTTGGTTCAGGTGAAGAGTCTAGTTTAAAGATGTACTACAGAGGTGAAGGATCACCCTTACTTTTAGTGTAAGTTTTTTATTTAAGTTTCTTTTTTAAACAGTGCACCAGACTAGGATTTTATCCATGGGTTGTTACAAACATTTAAACTCACATACACCAAAAGCCTGACCCCAAAACAACTACCTGTTGTTTCACTTCTGTAGCTCAATAAATACAGCCATGTCTTTTAACTGCATAGAGTAAGAGAGTTTGTTTTTTCACAGCACAAAGGGAGAATTGAGTACCTATATGGTTTTAATTACAAGTCGATACGCGTTTCCGAGATAAAGGGCCTTGACAACAGACAAAGTGATCCAATAAGGGTTCCGTTTTTTCCATTTGAGGTATGGAACCCTAAAAAAGGGGGTTAAATAGTGTACTTAAGTGTACTAACCTGTAAAGTATCTTTCAGACACCAACTAGAACATGATCCCATAACAAATAAATATGAACACAAATCTCAATCTGGAAAAAAACTTATTCTAAAAAGCATTACTTTTCAGACTTCAACCCCAGTCAGTGCACAATGTGATGACAGACTGTGAGATATCAACACAAACAGCAGACTCAGTGCTAGAGCTTCGAGACGAGGATGCAGAGGAAGTCGCCAAGTTGGTACTAAAGGCCCCTGCCTTCTTGGGTCTGCTAGCAGATATCGAGCGATCCTGTGAAGTGTTTGAACTTAATCTTACCCCTGAACATCCGAATGTCAGCATTGTTACCTACGGCATGCAGGTATTCATAAGATCATTCTTGTATTTTACGCGTTTCAAGTTGCTCTTCCGAAGGTGACCCAGCACGGCATCCTTTTTTTTCTGCTGGAAAATCATCAAATAACTTCCCACGCTCTGGGCGAAGGGGGGGCGTGTCAGACTTTTACTGATTAAAACCTACTCATGTTCCTTCTATTGCCCTTTACGTTCCGGGGCCGCAGTATCTCTATCAAACCCGCAACCCCGGCAGGCGGAGGCCTTGGCAAGCCCCTCTGCTTTGCTGACATCTCTTTGAGGCGCGCGTGAAATACGAACGCGCCGTCGACACGGCCTGTCGGCGATCAGCAATATAATACGTACAGTCGTACGTACGTAGTATTATATTGCTGATCTGTGTAACAGTGGAGAATGTAATTGAAAACCCTATTCTTTTGCAGGACCGATCTTGTATCGACATGCCAAAATCCTCCGATATGGTCCAGAGCTTCAGCTGTGAATCGCCCGTCACACTGAGGTACCAGCTACATCACATACGGAGCATTATGAAAGCACTCGCTATTTCTACCAAGGTATGATTATTATTTATGACAAATTATTATGGATCTTCCCATAAAAAGAAGGATTGCTTAAGTATGTAGTCATATCACACCCTTGACCCTCTAGAAGTGTAAACAGTCTCAGCTACAGCATTGCCTTATTAACAAGGCAATTCAATCAGACCAGATTAGATGAAATTTATAAAGTTTAACTTTACTTTTTTATGTTTTGGTTACAGGTAGTCTTAAGATGCAGCTCCAATGGACTCATGCTACTACAATTAAAATTAGAAAAAGAAGACCAAAGGCAAATGTTTTCTGAATTCTACATAGTGCCGTTACTCGACGATTAAGAGTTATTAGAATATAATAATACTTATATGCGAAATAAAAATATATTTGTAAAATATATTGACTATATATTTCGTTCTCAAAAAATTACATACAACTTATAAGGAATGTTTGTTAAGTAAACACTGGTTGAACTATTATTGAGTACACAAAGATTGTCATTGGAACTTCGCTTGGCTACTTCACATACAAATTAAGCTTACTTAGGTCTCAGTTACTTCCAAAACAAGATGCTGATAATTTGAAATTTCTAAGTGATATATTTGCAGATGTAGTTGTATTTCAACTTCCAGTGTTGGTCTGAATGTTGCCAAATATTGAAAATATGTGCCTGAATCCCCGGCATATATTTTCATCGTCTATTAGTTTGATTTAGCGTGATGCAGTTTTCGAGAACCAAAAAACATGTTATATAATTTCGTTAATGAGTAATACCTTATAATGATCGTTATCAATTCCAACAACATTTAATTTTACACGTAATAATGTTTAAAACTAATTTTATTCTAACATTTGTTTGATTGCCTTGTGAAGGACCAAACAGTAATTGATCGAAATGGAAAGTTCGTCGTTTCGGGAATATTGATATATGCAAATTGCATTTTCAATCAACATCTGTAATCCCGGCTACAGATTAGCGAAACTTAACATGTAATATAACAATCAGACATTAAAATGTTACACAGTGCAACATGAAATGTAATTGAACAAGGACAATTTGTTTTAATGTCTGTTACATTGCTTGTTACGTTTACCGATCTGTGTGCGAATAAGTCAAACATTGTTTATGCAATACTGATAAACAGTTGCTTGCATTTGTTCTAGTAGTTTTCTCAGTACAATAGTTTTTTTTTCATACACCTACATTATCCTAGTAAGTAAATTACAATACAGACACATAGTGTTCCGATACCATATCATAAAAAAAAATCGGCGCATAGTAGGAAAACGATATGCTTCCTTTTGTACCTAACTACTTAGATACAGTATATATAACAAAGATTTAAGGCTTATTTACACCACCGTCGAGAGTTGAGACCGTCCATGGCGTACTTGCATGTTTACACACAATTTGTAACTTATTTGACAGGCCGTTTCTAATTCACGCACGCTGTAATTTTCGAAAGGTTTTGCAATTTTCGCCTGTCTTCAGTTCGCACGAGTCGAGTTAAGATAAAACTCGACTAGTATTAATCTCTTCTCAATGGAACCAGGTAAGAGAGAGAAGTGTTTGTCATTTTGCTCAGAGTTATTTTATAAGAATAGTGACAAGACAAAACACTTAGAGTTATCTCGCGCAGCAGGCATTGTAGCTAAATAAAAGAAACAATCGGAGCTCCATCTACGTAGAACTAATACGTCAGTTTTCTTCCCCATTGCATGTCACTGCCTAGAAACTATTTTTGTGTAAATAAGCCATTAGTATAGAAGTGGAAGATATGAACTCTAATAATACGATATATTCCACTTACCTATTATTTATTATAACAATCAGACTAGCCCCTGTATTAATTCTTGGTTTAATTTTAAAGCCTCTTAGGTTTACTAAAAATGCTTAACCACTCAGGTATAAAAAAAAAATGTATTATCGGTCATGAATTAATTTAACAACTAATTCAAATAATATTGTAGTAAATATTTTATAAAATTATTTGCACAAGATTTGTTTCCTCATAAGCATGTCAAACATTTTATTTCCATTTTTTGACAATGTTGTCTAGTTAAGGGGCAGTTTGGCAGTGAAGAATACAATAAATTAGTACTTAATATCTAAAACATTAATTTTAAGTAAGTACATTAAATACGTAACATAAATTTGGCTAAGCCTTATTATGACAATAAATTATTTCTAGAATAAATATACTAAACCTATTGCACAAATAAATAATTGCGGAATATTCAGGTCATATACAAGGCCCGATTTCTATGATTTACTAATCGGTTTTGGTTAACGGTAGGCGTCATGGGTTTGCGAATATTAAACCGTAATTTCAATAGCAGTTGAACATAAGATACAGTTGTACATACGTGGGTCTACAGAGGTAAACTCGAAGTACCTACCACAAACATCTTATTATTTCAATACAAAGTCATGAAATACTTCAAAGAAGTTTACAAACAACGCCCCCATGTCATAAGATCATTTTATCACTAGTTTTATAGGAACCGGGCAATATATAAACTACGGCCTGAATGAGCTGATTCTAAAAGTCTTGGCCTTAGAACCACACATGAGCTACATCCTCAACTGCAAAGTAATGTTATACAAATTATATTTGCAGTCCTTAACCTAGATAAGGATTACACCTGACAATGTTTCTAATTGGCCTACAGCAGTACATATTATATAGTATTAATTACATTAAATATTATTTTCCTATGTAACTCATACTGTGGAGTAAACTCATCCAGCATTCAATTTATACAACCTATCTACCCGATTTCACTTTGTGCTTATGAAGACTTTACTTAGGTACAAATATAAAGTAGAAATAAGTGTGTTAGATATACATACACGTACCTACTTACAAACACTTTCTAGCAGAGTAAGGTTTTTCTAATACTCAACCAATTTACACGACTCCAGTATTTAGTAAAGAAAGTCTTTAGTCCAATTGTTAAGTGACAAGAGCAGAATGACTACTGACCCGGCAGTTAATACTGTTCTAGTTACGAAATTTGAGTACCTTAGACGTGTAAACAAGCTTTTACGTTCCATTCAAACTTGTTAGCATTACACTTCGATGAGCAACAAATGGCTGACAAATAACGAGTCCCTTACTGTCTTAACAAACATCAATCAAGAGCCATCAGTCTCGATCTACTGTACCTAGCTTTTACTATGAATGATATACATTGACTGGTGTCAGACACATAAGAAAATTGGCTAAACTTACTGTGTTTTGCTTTCATGTCTAATTTGGTAAACAAACATGGATATTCAACAATTTTAGCATTAGACAAGTAACAATCTCGGTCTTTTTGAGAAATACACGGTTTAAAGTACGTAAAAAACCACTTCGAGACAACCGTTTCAACTCATTACTGTAATATTACCTGAAACAGCCTTTATTTCCCAATTTACCTACAGTCGAGTAAAAGAATAAATACATATTCTTCAATCATCCCTCATATTAGTTTGCCAAAAGAGACTGCAAAACACACTTCACACAAGACTAATAGGTACAGTACCGTATTCGTTGCAGCAGAGTGCCCTGTTGATAACAGCCAGCACTCCGCCGCCAGTCGCTCCACAGTACGGTGATTGTTAAACGAACGTGTACTGGTTGTCTACGGCGCGGATGTCGTGGTGGGCGCCACTAGCGACCAGCAGAGCTTCAAGCTCGGCCCGGCGCATGCGCACGTCGCTGCCGTGGGTCACGTCCAACTGGGGAGTACACTACTTATGAGTATTACAAATGGGCTGCAAAAATGGTAGTAATTTTCTGTGGATGTTTTTTTTTCTCGTAATTATTAAGATTGTTAGATTTAGGGACCTGCCAATCGTAGTTATGAGTTTGGAACTATTATTATTTGACGTATTTTAATTATCGTTTAATTATTTTGTCGTCTTAGCCAGTTATTAGTTAAAAAGCACTACGTTTTCTATACTGGTCATACATTTACATCAACAGCTATGCGGCCAACGTTTACAAGTACAAGCTATATATATAAAGCATAAATATCGTAATAATAAAAAAAACTTACCAGTAATGAGTAGGCTTGCAAAACAACACACAGACAAAAAAAAAACGAAGAAAAAACACAGCAAAATAAAAAACAAAGCCATTCCATAGAATAAAGTTTAATAATAAAAATTTACAACCAAGAAATTAAAATTAAAGCTCGGAAGAACATGATTTTGTACAAATTATAAACAATATAAATTATATTTTAAGTTCCATTGTTAGTACATTATATTAACAGTCCATTTGATCAAACTTGAGTTATGACGATAAATAAATCCTACAACAATAAAGGAATAATTCGGCCCTAGTTCGAATTTCTATGTTGGCCAATCTTTAATTTTCCAATGCAATAAAATTTGCCTGTGACTGTTGTTTAATTGGCATTTAATAAATATAATTAGCTGCAATTACTGGCAGAAAATGTAGTTAGACATTCATCTAAGGCAATCACAAAATTAATTTAGAGGCATTAAAAAATATATATTTTCTTTGCTCTCTTGAACCAAACTATTCCTTTGCAAACCCAACTAGTTTGGGTATACTACTATTAGATACCTACATAGCTAGCATATAATGTTAGCTATATAACGAAATCAATGAAAATGCAAACGAACTTGTGTCCTACTACACATACAATACATACTAAGTTTAAATGCGATTATTCAATAGAACATTGTGATTCCTTTACACCTATATCCATGTATATAGGCACTTAAGTATACAACTAATAATATCTTGTTTTTTTTTGTTTAAATATGACGTTTAAATAAATTTACATTTATTGTCATTAATAAATAAAATGCACGTACAGGAATCGTGGGTACAAGAGAAATTAAACTTAACCGTAATATTATTCGTAATAATGATTATATTCAAGAACCGTTTGAGGTTCTAGTACATAAGCGCTACTTTTTAATAGATTAAAGCATGGTCACCATGATTGTGTTTATTGGCAAAGATTGGCAAACTGTTTTAATAGATTAAAGTTCTATTTAATTAAATATTGTTTTCTAATGAGTACAAGTGAATCACTTATTGGCCCATGTCTTATCAAGGTATGATGGTTCTCATTTTAAAAGGGACCTTAATTTGTACCCTTAAAAAGTTTTAAAGTATTTTTTATTGTCTCCTAAAAATTATTGAGATTTGGCTAACAAAGGACCATCCTATTAAGTCGTGGGCCATAAATGAGTATGAGAACAAACAATGCTGAGCAAATATAACTACAAGCTACATACTAACAACATCAATAGCAACAAAATATGAACAAACGCTACTTGAAGGCAAAACATTGAAACAAAAAAAAAAACATCTATGCATAAATATAACTCATGCTTCGAAAGTAGCATGATGTGTATAATTATATACCCATACTTAGGGTAATAATAATGGCATGGAGCAGTATTGAGCCTCAAGTTACCTTAATCAACGAATTGAACCTTTACACTCAGCACATAAACCTCAGGTCCATTGAGTGTAAGGCTTGTTCATTTAATTATAATTATTGCCAATTATAATTACATTATAATCGGTTTGTGAACCTTAATATTCTTTGTCTGATTTTAAAGCTTGCATCAGTAAGGTTCGGTGGGTCAATATGCCTCATTGTTAAAACTGTTAAGATTGACGGTTCATTGTTTCACCGAGCTTTAGATGGAGACAGCCTCCCATGTACGACTGACAGAGAAACTACGAACATGTACAGGTACAGCCACATGTAAACACTTGGTAACTTATTTACGAGAATCATCACTATTAGAAGTTGCTAAATGATATGTGTGCTTGTAATATTTAATTAACCCACGAGCAAACGCATGTTTTCATATTTGAGCTCGTGGCTGTACAAGGCTGTTTTTTTCTTTCTAAAACTCGATGTAAAATATCGACGACTGGGTTTTGTAGTGTGTCATCAAAAGTGCGTTTATTTGTGATGAACTTCAATAATCAAGTGAGGATTGATGAATGGATTTGTGTGATGATTCTCGATTGTTTACAAATAACTTTGCATTCAGTATTCATTGGTTTTACACTCACAGACTGAGCCAATGTTTAAGAATTTTCACTATTCAAGCCACTATAAATAGGCTCTATTCACTGGTGTAGAATATGACTGTTATATATTTATGCTAATAGAAAACAGGCAGATTCAGTCAACAATCGGGAACCAAAATAGGCTATCATACTCGATCAGGTTTAGCTACGTTCAGGTCTTAAGGATGGTAAGTTGTCAGCGCTTAGGCGCATAATACAGCCAGAGAGGCCAAAAATAATGGTTAAAAAAACTGATGAGATTCATGTATTTGCGGGCATCAGACCATACGTATGCCTCCCATGTATGGTAGCCTCACACGCAGTTTCTGAAAGGCTAATTAGCACAAACAATCTTCCGACGAGTTTAAGACCGGTTTGTGCTTATAAGCGCGTCAACGTTTCTACGGTTTGCGCGTTTCGCAAATGGCTGGTCATACGCTAATACTCACGTTGAAAGCCTTTTAAACGTAGGTGCAGTGTACTATTTTACTATGTACAGGTACATATTTTCCTAACCCTTCGGGTTTTCAGGTTATAGGCTCTATGATATTATGTTGTGGTGCCAATTATCCAATAAATTACGATGTATTTTAACCCCTCGCACGTCCGCAAACATTGCTTGAAAATGCCTCAAATGTCGAAGCAGATAGTAGGTATAAAATTATTTTGGGTAGACGTTCACAAAAATTAAGATTTCGTCATTATACAGATAATAACACACTACAAATTATACCTTTTTGGATTCGTTATGAGTTTACCTGTTTATTGGTATACATATCTAATAAATTAAAACTAACCTGACTTCACAGCGACGTGAAATGTTTTTATTTTGATATTTTTTTTCACATAACCTTGAAACTTGATCACAATACACCGAATTCACACACATATTCACCTAAATAACACTATATTACGATAACAAATATGTTCAGGCATTCATATTACACCGTATTTTACTTCCAAACATATTATTTGCAAACAAAAAAAAATATTTCCGAACAGAGCCGCACACGCACGACTTAGCGGTATTTATGGTATTTATGGTACCAAATTAGGTTGTGATCAAATAAATGTTACTCAAGGACTGTATTACTTACTAAAAACCATATTGTGTTGCTAAATGCGAAAAAACGCCAAAAAGTTACATCCAATCGCAACCGATTCCTTATGAGCCAACGGGTGCACACGCGACGTTTGAAGCATTTTTCCTTATGAGCACCCGGGTGCTCATAAGGACGCTCGAGGGGTTAAAAACGGAAGCCGACTTTTGCCTTTATTCGCCTTTCAGAAACCGTTAACTAAACCTTCAGCATAGCTAAGAAACCATTTGTGCGATGCTCACTTGTTGTCTGTTCCCCTCCTGGCAGACGACGTACTCCGTCAACGTGACGTCAGCGGCGCCGCCCGACTCCAGCGGGATCGGGTTCGCGCGGAAGTGTTCCAGCATGTCGTGCACGTTGGGGAACCAGAGGTGTTGCACCCGACACTGGCCAGTCTCGC
The DNA here is from genome assembly GCA_958449745.1 of Ochropleura leucogaster. Lineage (NCBI taxonomy): Eukaryota > Metazoa > Arthropoda > Insecta > Lepidoptera > Noctuidae > Ochropleura > Ochropleura leucogaster. Next base: position 12,765,033 of record OY288220.1, on the reverse strand, counting down.
TGAGAGTCATGCGCAGGTGTTTGGCGCGGCCCTGTGGGATTGGGATTGACTTTTAAATAAAGCAGCTTACACAAACGTACCCTATAACGCTGTCACTGTTGGGGTTCAAGCTCATCCAGACAAGGAGTGAGCCGTGATCCACCTCGAAGGCCCAGTGATACTTAGTAGTTAGCAGGCAGCTCTCTACGGACAAATAAGTATGTACGTATACAGTACGACTGGGATGTGAAACAGGGTGGATAGTTGCTATTTGGGAGCTGCCCGGAAGTCGACTGCGATCGGCTGTGTTTGTTGATTCATCAACTAAGGCCATTCTTACTCAGAGGGGCTTGCCAGAGCCTCCGCCTGCCGGAGTTGCCGGTTGTTCGAAAGAGATACCGGGGCCCCGGAACGTAAAGGGCAATAAAAAGAACATGGGTGGGTTTTAGTCAGTAAAAGTCGGACACTCCCCCCCGCTGCGCGATGATTTCCCACCCCAAAAAAATGCCTTTCTTACTCATCTCAATTAAATTTTGTAGTGTTTATGTTTGTTTAAAATGCCTCACCTGAAAATTAAAGTTACTTAGTTAACTGTGATTTTCAGGTGAGGTATTTTTACCCCATCAAATTGAAAAGGGTAAACTTTTTCATCGCCCACACGTCATCATATATGTATATATCATAGTGGAACACCACTATGATACAAACTCACCATAGTGTTTTGACTGAGATGACTTGCATAAAATGCTAGCAACCCTCACCTGAAAGTTAAACGTCAGCACATACTCCCCGCGTCGCGTCTCACTCTGCCGCACGAGGTAGCACCCGTGGCCTGAAGCGCCGCCCGCTAACACGCAAGCCGCCGCCGCCGCCCGCGCCAGTGTGCCGTGGAACCACGGCCATTCAGCCAGAGACACTCGGGACGACTCGCACGCTTCTTCTGCTATGGAACCTGGGCGATGCGAAAATTATCAAATGAGAACGATTTATCAGTATCTCTATCTCAACTCCCAGAACGTGGCCCACTTGCTAAAAGTGTCTGAAATTACGCCTTTAGAAGACAACGTTAACGCTACCTACTAAAACCAGCTATATGTTACGACAAACCATCGATACGAAAACAATGCCTACTAGGGTTTAGGGACCAGCGATATGCTGTACAGTTTAGTAGGTATCAGAAATAATTAACGATATAATATCGGGAAACTACCGGCATTAGCTGGCGTAGTTAAAGATTGTCACGCTTGGTTTTTGACCGGGCATAGTAGACTGTCTTAATTAGGGTCGAACTATGAAATGGTCACGTACTTAACATTATAACAAATACTTCTACACCAGTCACTGTTGATTATTTCGATCAGGAGGCTGACCTTCCTTCTCCTTAATACACACTACGCGAAATAAAACGTAAACTATAGTATCGCAGTCCGTTGTAGACAATAGACTGATTGCTTACGGCGAGATGAATAGGTGAATGACTCGATTCTTTTGACCGATAGTGTAAATAAATGCAGTTAGTACTTGATCATCAGTTATTCAACTATACGTTTGAGAGGCGATTTCTGCAGTAAGTAATCATTCTCTAAGCATGCATTCGATATTTCAACCGTTTATTAAACTATGTGAGTCTCGAAGTGAACTTTATAGAATACTAGCACTATAAATGATTGCAGAAAATAGTGTGTAAGTTCATTAATCATTCGGTAAGAATTGATAATAGAGTACTTAATGCTAACGATTAGGTAAAGAAACAACAGCCACCGTGGGAGACGCTCTGGGCGTCGTCTGGACCCACGTGATGACTCTCGAACACCGTACACGCGGGTCTGTGGACGGTGAGCAATAGATAGCTCACCGTCAGTATGTCTAGTGGCGAGAGGCCGTGGCGGACGCCGAACAACGACGGCGGGTTCGTGTTACACGCTCGCCTCAAAGAGATGTCTGCAAAGCAGAGAGACCCATCATGTTAGTTCGAAAGAGATACCGCGGCCCCGGAATACTAATGTCAAAAGAAGGAACATGGATGGGTTTTGGTCAGTACAAACCCTTTGAAAAAAAAAAACATCATCACAAAAAGATATTTGCAACGATCCAATCAAAACTATAGACTTGAATAAAAGTCACAAAACTTAAAAACGTCACCTATCCCACCCATCGTATCATTTGAATGTGTGTTGAACCTAATATTATAAATGCGAATGATTGTGAGGATGGATTTATGGATGTTTGTTACTCTTTCACGTCAAAACGACTGAAGTGATATTGATAAATTTTGGCACAGAGGTAGATTATAGTCTGGAATAACACGTAGGATACTTTATTTTCGAAATCACGCGGGCGAAGCCACGTGCGCCAGCCAGTGTATAATGGTGCGTAAAAAAAACCATTAATCGCTATAATTATAATTCTAGTAGTAAAATGGCTATGTCATCCAGGGTGGATCACTAAAAAGCAAGACTTACCTAGTTCAGCCTCTTCAGGAGTATCGGTAGCTAAGTCAATGTTGCTACTGCTGGCAGGCAAGTCCCTCCTGGGAGGCAGATCGGGCGGCGCCGGTTCGGGCATGCCCGGCAGCGCATCAGGCGGGGGCTGCGTCGTAGGAGGCGACCGCATGCAGTACTTGATGGTAGCTAGCCAAGATTTCATGTCGTCTACATCTGCTGCTTCTATTACGTATTCCATGTTGTTGTCTGCCTGTAATGTGAGTGGGGTTATTAGGTTCTTTTGTATTCTGGTAATGCAGTTATTGGGAGGCAATATTTGCTCAGCAGTGGGATAACAATAATTGTATTGTATGTAGGGCTGGTGGCCCCGATTCAAAATCCAAGTTGTGTATTTTGTTTTATCATCCTAATCTAGTCTCGATTATTTACATGTTTCCTCTTTTGCCTTTTATGTTCCGAGACCGCGGTATCTCTTTCGAACAACCCGCAACCCCGGCAGGCCGCAACCCGGAGGCTCTGGCAGGCCCTCTACTCTCTCTCTATCTATCTCTGAGGCGCGTGTGGAAAACTAACGCACCGTCGACACGGCCTGTCGTCATTAGACGGACGGACGGTGAGCTACCCATTGCTTACCGTCCACAGGCCCGCATCTACGGTGGCCGGGAGTCGTCTCGCGGAGACTGGGTTGGTTTGAGGTTCTCTCCCTCAAATGCCTGGCCACCTCCTTCGCTAGCATGACTGCTTCGCAGAAGGAGGTGACCGCTTCCCATTCCATCTCGCTCCGGACCATGGACTGAACCAGGGCCGGATGCGAGAGATCACCGCTGCAGATCGCCTCTATTCTCCCCCCCGATTATGTGCAGGAAACTTCCGTGTTCGGGCAGGAACTGCGTCAGGCGCTAGGTGAGGACGCCATGGCGCCTCTCCAGCCACTCCTTAAAGAGGGAACTTACGGCCACTGTTGTGGCATGTCCTGCTCCTATGTATGCTCAGATCTTTAATACTACAGAACGGATTTTGAGTCAAGAGGAAGTTTTATATTATAATATTAGTATCTCCATTGCAGCCGTGCGAAGCGAGGGGTCACTAGTATCTAATAATACAGATGTGACAAATCTGTAAATCAAAAACTATGAGAAAAGTTATTGGATTCTAAAAATGAAAACCATTTCTGGCCTGTGTAATTTGTTCTATAATTTTTATTTTTTTAGTTTGGTGAGAAATCATTGTAACCTACGAGTTATGCTGGATTCATCACTGTTCCGATTGGTCACAAATATTATTTCCATACAAGTTTTCCCATTTCCTCATAATAAGAAAACCTTTTTTTTTAAAATGATGTTCCCCATTCGTCATCATTATACATTTGAGTGTAAACATTTACAGTCAGTAAGAGAAAAAGTTGTATGTCTTATAAATCAAATTATTTACAACTTCTGTTTTAAAAACAAAACTTATTGTTCTAATCAATCAAATCAACATATTTTATTATACTACAGTACCTACCTAATCTTCAAGTGTACACTCGCATAATAACCTGAAACTATTTGTACATACAACTGCACAGCAATTGTAAATAGCTGAAATGACAATAGAATTCTTATTGGTTTTTAGGACTCATAATACTGGGTTATTTTTTTCTATATTAGTACACATTCTTATGATAAGGCTAAAGAAATTAAACTTAGATGTACCTACCAATAATTTTAATAGCTGTGAAGAAGTGAAGACAACAGGAAAATCATAAAACATAGTTGTGCATAGGATACAATACTAGAATCATAAGTCTTATTTCATTGTTAGTTATGAATCATACTACATAAGTTAATAAGATTCTTAGACCTTTACTCTATTAAATATTTGTATTATATTAAGTATACAAAAATAAAAAATTTCCAAATGGTATCGAGAACCAGATCCAAGCTACTGGCATTTAGGGCCCCAGAGAAAGCAACCTCCTAACAATATGAGTTGTGTCCAGGAGTACCGCTTTCTGCATCAAGTTCTTGAACCAGCTGCCTGTTGAGAGCCTCAGATATTGGTTGAAGCTCTTACTATTGCTGTTAACGTTGTTTTAATAAAAAAAATCCTCTGTATAACTTGTAAAATGAAATCCAGGATGCATTTTTATGAATGGTATAATATAAGGCCAATAATAAAAACAATTTACCTTCAATACAAAAGTATTTTCATGATCAGGCATCTCCAACGCAGTTGTTTCCCGAGCTTCTGATATGAGGAAACAGAATACTCCACTGCGAGGTTTCTGAGCCTTTGGAGGTGAGTAGAACTCCAGCATGTACCCTCCAACGGTTTTCACTAACGCTAGCCTACATCTTTCCCACTTCTGAGGACCTCCAGGCTGCTCCAAGCTCTCAGGTGTTAAATAATTCACCAGCCCTTCTTTCCTACACTCTACAACTATTTTAGCTAATTTAGTCTTGTTGTGTTTGTTCAGATTCGATGAGAGTTCAACTTCGTCCGAATGTTGCTTGTGAAATAAACCCTTTCCGCGTCTAAGACCTTTGAAAGATAACCTTCGGAAAAAGGGCTTATGCTGCGTTTTTGGCGAGTCGGTGTCTTCTGAGTAGTCACTCTCATCATGTCCAGTGTGCGTGCCATTTGGAAGCTTGTGCAGAGCTTTCAGCTTCCCGATTTCATATTCGAATTGTTCCGAAAAACATTCAACGAATTTCTTCAGCAGGTCCTTGTGTGAAGGTTGCTGCCGGGCCGTGGCATCATTGGCACCGGTCTGTACGTACTGTAAGCAAGCCTTGGCGAAGTCCTGAGCGGCGGCTTTGGCCTGACGCTCGCAGAACTCGACCCATCCGTCGGGATCGCCGTCGGACGGGCCCGCCATGGCAAGCAATTTCTTTAGCAGCTCCACTTGGAAGGCGGATATTTAATACACCACATTAAACACTATAACCAAGCAATGACGATTCACTATTTTTCAGCTTATAACCGAGTTTCATGCCAATTTTGTAATCAAAATAAAATTCACGATGCTATCACAAGTTTTCTCGCGAAAACAAGTTTTGTTGCCATTCACAAAAAATAATGTTTGTTATGCCTGCAAATTTAGTAGCATAAATCAAATTGAATAAAATTTATTCATGTAAAAGCTTAAAATGTTGATTATGATCATTTTAAAATTCTTCGTGATTTTATTTTATTACTGATTCTTTGATACAGGATAAACTTGGTGGATCTAGGCCAGGTCGCAGTACTAGTCTTAAGAGGTTTTTCATGGTAAACACTAGATGTCGCTCGTTGAAATGGTTGGTGCCAAAAAATATAGATGGCGTTGTTTACCATTCTTTCAGGCAACGGCAGCAGCAGTGTTTCTTTATTATACTTTCATATTTTGTATAATTATATGGTATTACGATAAAAGCCGTAGGTTATTCTAAATATTTTAACTAATGACCTTAATTTATTTTTAATACACTTCCTTGAAAATTGGCTCTTATTGCACATCGATTAGCTTCTACAATTGTTTTTCACACGCTTGCTTTTTTTCTTATTTATTGCCACGAGGGCTCCTATTTTTCTTATTATTCGGATTTTGTGTCGTCCTTCACAATAAATTTTCGGTAGTTATTCGGCCAGGATTGCACAAATAAAATCTGCGGTTTTTCCAAAGAAATCACCGGTACATAGCCAGGCTACGGGGCCCATTTATTATACCTACATCAGTTCCAAGCAGGGAACGAAAAAGCGTCCGTGAAGCACGGAGCTTCACGGACTCTTCTTCGCCACTCTACCATACCCCCTTGCGGTCGTTCGTGTTTAGCACTCCAGGTTAACGTCAGTTTTCTTTAGCCAAGGAAAGTGGGGTTAGGCCCTTGTCTTCCGTAACCACATCTCAATGCATCCCGCACGTCAGCTTCTAGGAAATAGTCCCTGAGATTGCATGTGTCGCGATTATGGTGAGTCTTAGCATTTAAAAAGCCACAACTTTTAAGTTTAATTTACTTTTAGCAAAGAGTTTTCGGTCATCTATAGCTAAACAGGCCCTGCTTAGCCTGTTTAGCTATAGATGACCGAAAACTCTAAAGCGACAGGCATCCTCCCAGGTCCGGTCCTGACCTGGGAGGATGCCTGTCGCTCGAGCTCGACGCAACTGCCACGAGCGGTGTCACAGCGCTCACGACGAGTCTGATTCCGGCGGCTATTAGGCAGAGCTGAGCGTCAAACGGTGGAAGGCGTGCAAAATGCCGATCCGCTGATCTAGTAATTATTGTAAATTATTATGATGTTGATAAGAAGCAAGAAAAATAAGTTAAGTTTTTTATAAATGTTTCGCTCAGGTAAGTATTTCTTACTAATGTAAAATTGTATTTGCATGCCCTAATAAGGCAAAATAGGGTTTGTACCTCAACCAGTAATTTTAACACCAATATTTAAAAAAAAAAATGTTTCATATCTTCTCAGCTCTATAACACTCTCGCCTGACGGCTCGTGTATTAATTTCGCCTCAAACGCAATGAAAAAGTTTCCTCACTTGAATCAAAATGTACTACTTTCTTACTAGCATACCATAATCAGTCCATACCTACTTAACGTTTCATTCATTTGTTACACTTATAAGTACCTACATTTTTTAAATATTTCTTTAAAAAAAAAGAAAAACATTTAAAGATATAGACACAGGCCTTATTTTTATGAGTTCATATTATCACAATATACAGCTGTACAAGATTTCTATGTAGATACTTTGTATACCTACCTATTGTGTGGCTGGAGTGGGACCCTGACAGCGCTAAATAGAACCTAAAAACCGACTTCCAAAAATACTAACAATCGCTAAAATAGTTAAATAAATGAAAAAATACTAAAATAGAATATATAGGTAAAGCTAAAAACTATTATTTTAACAACTATAAAGCAAAAAATAACTTACGCAATTTGTAACACTATCCTCTACTTACCTACTAACTACTTATTCTTTCCGCTTACTACTTGGTTTGAAGTCGGTGCCAACAACAAACCTACGTACTTAAATGAAAAAAACCTTTTTAAGTACCTATGTACTTAAATGAAAAAATAATTTTTCATTTAGAAAACATGTAATTAGTTATGTGCAGGTCTTAAAAGGTCCTGACTGGAGTTGATACCTGCAGGAAACCACGTCAGGTGTTGTTGGAAAAAAATCTTATGCCGTATGTTAGGGAAAGTCAGAGGTGCCAGACAGCCAGGGTTGCGGTTTGTTCGAAAGAGATCGCGGCCCGGGAACTCAAAGAGCATAAGAAGGAACATGGGTGGGTTTAAGTCAGTATAAATCTGGCACTTCCTTCCGCTCCACCTAGAATAAAATATAAGAGAAAAGGAAAAACGTATCTCTGGGAAATCTACGGTGCACGCGGTGTACGATCCGTAGTTGAGAGTACTTGAGAGATTAGCATAAGCTGGATTTGTATAGGTTGGTGTAGCGTCGTGTGTACTTTAGGTTTGTAACAGTTTAAATTCACCTGTTTGTGTAAAAAATCTAATCTTTAGTTGTTACATTAAGCGATTTATGCTCTCGACGAGGGGCTGTCTGTGTGTGCCTACATGATAGAATACCAGATAGGATTTAATACCTGATATCCTTTCTAATATTATAAAAGCGAAAATGAGTTTGTTTATTTGTTTGTTACGTCTTCGCTAACCGATTTTGATTTTTGTACAGAGATAGTTGGGACTCTGGAGACGGACATAAACTATTTTTTTTTTAAAGTGTAAAATTAGGGAGAAAGAGGGAAGAAAAGGGAAAACTTAGCATTGCTATTACAATAAATAAGGCGCAAGGGCAAAAACTACAGGTAGCATGTACCTGCAAATCAGGAAAGGGGAACTGTGTTATCCCAAATTTAACGCGAGCGAAGCCGCGGGCAAAAGCTAGTTATTTATAAATAATACCAGCAGAATAAAGAATACCAGATAGATACTAAATAGAATAGTGCTACCAGCTAATAGAATTTCAGTGCTATGGTGGTTCACTGGTAATAGCTGCGACTTACGAGATGTCATGGGTTCCTGCTGAGTCAGGCGTATTACTTTGCTATTTTTATTTATTGTCCCCTAATGTCAAACACCGTGAAGGAATACATCGAAAAGAAGCCGAAATTTAAAACTGTAAGCACATGTGAGGTGACATCTAGCAATCCGCACTGGGCCCGTGCGTAAAGGATTACAGACAACTCCTCATTGAGAGGCGGCCCGAGTAACTAATGTGGAGACATAATAGGCTGCTTATGTTAAGTTATACCACATCTACTGCTTTTCCAATGGATGGTAAAATTTTATTATAAGTATTAAATGTTTTGGGCCCAGTTTTAACACAAGTTCATGGCAGACTGAGCAAGCACGAGCTGCCCTCAGAAATTAATAAAAATTCTCCAGCGTCCAGAAATACCCAAGGACCACTTACATGCGTCATCGGCATCAGATCTTTTCTCATAAACCCTGTCTAGCGTCGATCGTAAAGTGTGCGCGCTCGTCTCTGTCAAATTTCCAATAATCTTATTTTGGCGCGCATCAGGCACCCCGATGACGGATATATGGGAGCCATCTTGCGAACGACGCGCATGCGCCCGTCGCCCGGCCGTTCACCTGAACCGCGACGATAGTTTTACGACATCCCTCTATATTTTGCGATGATAAAAATAATAGTAACACCTTGACCACGGAGTGAATATCGGTCAAATTGTTATGTTTTTATGTAATATAGAAAGCGAAATGGTTTCATAGTCATTTTGCTCGTATTTTCGTGGGTAACGAATTCGCTTGGTTTTATTTATTTATTAAAAAACGGTCACCAACAGCTTCTGTATAAATATTCTTAAAAAATAAAAATTATGGTATTGGACTTATACAGTTGCCAATTACAGGTTAACTAACATTTTAACATAAACTATTTTCAATAAAAAAAAACAATTTTCTTCAAAACGAAACTTGTTACAAAATGAAAAACAAATGAGATTAAAATCCTTACTAATATTATAAAAGCGAAAGTGAGTTTGTTTGTAGGTTTGTTAAGTCTTCAGCCTAAATGTCTAAACAGTTTTGATTTTTTTTACAGAGATAGTTGGGACCCTGGAGACGGATATAGGTAACTATGCTATTTTTTTAAAAAGATTGAAATATGAGGAAGAAAGAGGGAAGAAAAGAGGAAAACTTAGCATTGCTATTACAATAAATAAGGCGCAAGGGCAAAATACAGTACAGGTAGCAGGTACGTGTAAATCAGGAAAGGGAACTGTGTTACCCCGAAATCCGAAGCCGCGGGCAAAAGCTAGTTAAATTATAAAGTAAAAACAATCGAATGTAATTTGGGTAGGCATGTTAACAGATGTAGGTGGCTTATTACCAAAACTGCAAGTCCTTATAGGATATTCATTTTGGAATGGACAGAATTTAAAGAATTATGGTGTAGGTATATCAACTTGAGATGCGGATTTTAAAAACAATTCATCTCTCGACTGAGTCCATTTAGAGATGAGTTTACACCGATGTTCGCGTTGGATGCTAAAACTCATTTATTCCACACTAGATGTGGAATAAATGAGTTTTAGGATATCTAGGTATTTTATATGGTACTTTTAGTCAATTTGTTCAACCAACATCGCTAATACAATTCATGTTGCTAAATAAATCCTTAACAACTGTGTTAGTTGTTGGCCGCAGGGAGTGGCCCTGCGGCCAAAAGTCCTCTTCCAACACGAGATGCAGATAACACGTCGGTACTCGCAGCACAAAAGCCTCTCGCTACATACTTGAGCTTTTGGCGTACGTACTCAACTATGCCCTCCGCTGTAGTGGTGTAGTGTAGGCGGGAGATGAACACGAGTTCGGCTTAGCGGCTCTTACGGTCACGTTTGTCTCCGATGGAGCCGTGCCGCAGCGGTTCTTGGTCGTACGTTGACGACGCTTCCTCCTTAACACCGTCACGAAACCATCATCAGCCCGAATCGGTGCCTCTTCAGGAATGGGCTTCTCATCGCGAGCAGTAATGTTCGCACCTACGCTAGCAGAATTGGGAGCGATGAGGCTTTAAGCAGTCCTGCTTACCCCTGTTCGCTTTACCTGCTTGACGAGTTGTTTGCAACACAGCAGATTTCTTTGCGGCGACAATAGCGGAGTAGGCACGTTTAGAGGTCAAAGTACCAACATGCGACACCACTGCAACCGGCGTCGAAACAGCGTCGTCAGCGGCGGAACAAGATGCAACGCACGCATTCTCATCAACATAATGGTAATGCTAAACTGGCGCTGCAAGTCTTTTGAATGACTGTTATTCAGCTTACATTTGGTAACACCGAAGACTAAGGAAGAACATCTAAGGAGCAGTAGATATGACGTCTTAAGGTGTGGTTCATGCATATTTCCGTAATCAGCGTAGATTCCATATTGCTTATATATTCCCATAATGCTTATTCCACTTGGCTAGCTAGATGTAAGAAAAAGGTATGGTAAGAAAGCGTAAGCGGATAGTTTAAAGTGAACCAGATGTGAATGTTGCACGAGTCTTCTGCTTTCCACACTCTCCAATCCGTATAATTGTCCAAGTAACCTTTTATTCCTAGCTCATATGATCCCTTTCAGAGCAATAATCCTCTATTTCACGGGCCTGCTCTTTGTCCTCCCTGATATCTACCTACCTACATTTATGCATCAAATCAATCTTTTAGCTGTCTTTATTGATTTAAGTAGGTACCTAGGTATAAGAAGACTCTCTTATCGTTTCTAAATAAATAATTGCCTGTGTAGGTATCCTTAATCCATTCTGTAGATCTGTCAGTAATTGATAAGTGAATATACTTTTATTTTTCTTTTAACGTTTTACGTTAATTACTTTCTTATACATATTATTTCTGAGAATATTTCTTTTGAAGAGTCTGTTTAAAAACAAAATTAGCCGCGCACACTCACGCTGCTTTACGATCTCTTCCAGTAAACAAACGCTACTGTTTCGTGTTTACAGAGAAAGTTTTGTTGCAATAGGGTCGCCATGTTGGGGATGCAAATACCTACATTTGAAAGAACTTGAGCATGAATAGCATTTTTTTGGGGTGGGAAAACATCACATAACTTCCCTAGAGTGTCAGACTTGTACTGACTAAAACCCACCCATGTTCCTTCTATTGCCCTTTATGTTCCGGGGCCGCGGTACCAAACTTTAAGCATTAATTTTGATATATTTTATAGGACTTTCATCCTATAAAATATTAGCAAAATTAATGCTTGACGACTTGAGACAGTCAACACATAAATGTTGGAACTTTTCTTAGGAAGATAACTTTTGGAGGTTATCATAGTACCTTAACTATGATAACCTCCAGAAGTTATCTAATTTGTTTTATCTAGACGCTATCAGTCTAATGAAAACGAATAGAGAAATAGTGGATACTAATTAGATGAAGGAGGAACATGCGCCCGCAATTAGCCCGAACCAATTCGACCGAATCTCGAGACTCGTAGTATTATTAATATCTACTAAATATTATTGCTAATTTTTATAAAAAATCCGCATCCCCATCAATGTCCCAATTGTCCCAACTTTCCAACAGCACGTACTGTTACTACTCAGCTGTTTTTCTGGCCGTGCATCCGGCGCGCGAGTGGCCGCTGACAGACAAACGCTTGCAGGAAGAGCGGCGTCGTTAGCGCTGTCGTCGCCTGCGCACTAAACTTAAATAAAACCAGCTCGGTTAGCTTGCGAGGGATTTTTCACTGCATAGATGTGAGTACTGTATTTTGAGATCATTTTGTCGTGAATGTGTTTCCAGAATGTGAAGTTGTAGAAATTAGGAGATGTAAGGAAAAATTACCTAGCCGTTCTACCTATCTTGTTCTTTGTGTGCTTTATGCGTCATATTTTGTGTAAACTAATGTATTTTATTTATTTCCAAAAGAGTCGTTAGTCTGTATAAACCCTTGGTTACAAATAGAATTGAGAAATCGGAATAGAATATTCATTCTTAAAACCAAAAATATGAAACAGGCGACTCAAACCATGCAGAATAAATTTGTAAAAGGTAAAAATACAAAAGGTAAACAGTTTTCAGATATCCCAAGAATTTCTTAAGGTATTTAGGATCTTAGTCTCCAAGAATACGCGTCTCAACGACCTACAGTCTACCTACACCGATGCGCATACGCACGCAGCTCGTAGGTTCAGCGACTAGGCTCGGTACATCTTGACAAATGACCCGTTGCCACACCACACATTAATTCTTTGCATTCAATACCCAAATAGACTGGTACATTAAACAACCTATTAACTGGTGATTTGTTTTATTTTTTAACTCAACTGTTTTGTAGCATGCGTGGGATGATCTTTGTGCACGGCGAAACTCCACCTATTATAAGCCCATCTCTTTCACACTCCATATCTGGACGCACGTTAGGGTGAGAGAAGAATACATAAGTCACGCCTACAGTTTAAAAAAGCTTTTTTCCTGACTGAAAATATGAACAGAATATCAATCTAATATTATAGATAATAGTATAAAATATTATGAATTATTATGTTGTTATGTTTCTTTCAGATATCATTCGACAGGATTGTTTCGAATAAAAAGTAATGTGATAATAAAAATAAATTAGGTCCGTGAAATATTTTTATAATATTCGACAGTTACATGGTTCTTTTTTTAAATGGTCGATGTTCTGGATGTATCATTACTGCTTATGTTAAATTGTTTATCAATAATTCTTTTCGTTTCAAAAATCTACTGAAGTTTTTAATTTTTTTTTGATAATAAATATTGTTCTCTTGGATGTGCCAAATAGATACAAGATTATTTTTCACAGAATCTCAAATTCACATTATTATTTTCAGAATAGATATGAGCTTCGCTAAGATAAGGTGATAGGTACGAGTTAAATATAAAATAGGCATAAGTATAGGCTTAATACAGGAACCTACTTTTGGACAAGGCTGGTATTGTTAGAATTTTCTCTGGAGCCGTGACCGCGCCGTAGCTTAAAAATTTGTCTCGATACCGGGACTACTATTTATTGTATATTTTTTTTTGGGAAATATGTTAAAATATTTATAAAAATGAATAAACTAAGCATATCGGTATACAATTATGAAAGTATTGGTTTTTTTTCAGATAGTTATTATTAGTACTGGGTGACAAACATAGAACAACGATAACACATATTCAGTACATCATGCCGAGCGAATCAGCAGCTAATGATGTCCTATATTTGACGACACGGTTGGCGCAGTGGCTGAGCGATCGACTGTGTCGCGGGTTCGATTCCCGCACGGAACAAATATTTGTATTGCCTACATATAGTTGTTCCGGGTCTGGCTGTTTGTGTATGTGAGTTTAAATGTTTGTAAACGCACTCACGATACAGGAGACATTTCTAGTGCGTGCAGGGCAAAGTTTTTATATAAAAAAAAAGTGTGTGTGTCAGCTCCGACGCACAACTGGAGTTTACTCCTTAAGTTCGAGTATCTAACCATACGCAAAAAGAGTTTATTCAACTGAAAAAAGATTAATATCATATGAAAGGGTAAATACACAAATTAATGAAAAAAAATAGCAATATAAATACATCGACACTGATAGAAACAAACAAGTCCAATAACATATAGTATATAGGTATAGTCGCCTATACAGCATACCATATGTACCTACGTCTTAATACACTCACAGCCAAATTAGAAAGTTGCGCACTAAAGGTGCGCACCAAAAACGTGACACATTTTTGTTACTTTAGTAGGTTTTACCCCTCGGATTTTTCTCATACCGGGCGCCTTATATATGAAAATCGATTCTTAAGGAGTAAACTCCAAAAAGTAAAAACTACTAAGTATTTCAATTTTATTTAACCTCAAAAATTGATCACTGTCAAAATTAATTATTTATTTGTTACAATAAGGTTAAATGTTGGATTGTTATAAGAATTAAAGTGACCGAGAAACAAGTACCTATGTGGTTGTAAGCCACTAAATTCTGCAAAATGCAGTTTTTAGTTTTTTTACCTTTTTAGGAATTCGTACCTTTCAATATTTGCTAAGAGAAATAGTACCCGCGCGCCTCGTAGCGATCATTGCTATACCGAAATAGTTTATAAATTCATTATATTTTAATTTCATCTTTGGATGTTATATATTAAGTTATTTATTGAACACATGTTCTAAATAATTAACAAGGTTAAGTTAGTACCTATAAAAATAAATACTAAAAATAACCATTGTTGGAAGTGATGAATATCGGAATTTGTCTCTTTTAATTTTGATGACCAAAAAGTGAATTCTCAACACAATTTGAGTAAATAAATGATTTACATTCAATAGACTACGTTTTTATCTAAATAAGCAAACAAATTACAAGAAATAATATGGGGGATACTTATATGCATAGATAGGTACGTAATACGAGTTATTGAGTACATAGAACTAATACATAATGTTGTTTACTGTTAGCATTCTTACCTGTGAATCAGTAGCTGCACTGAAGTGCCACTCTGTTTACTGCACGGATTGATCAACGATCTCGCTCACATAAACACAATTCACACTTACCCACTTATGCGTTGAGAGATTGCTTACCAGAAAAACTGTAGGCTATCTACTAGAGCTGAGAATGCATTGGGATTGTATAAACTAGGTACTATAGTATAAACTTCGCTTGTTAGTAAGAAGTTAGTGTTTATTGTTCGCAGAATTCGGTTTAGTTTTTAACTGCTGTTTGATAAATATGTAGGTTATAAATCAAAGAGGAAATTACTATGTTAGACGAAAGATTTGATGCAAAGCTTGGGGCTAGGAAGATTATGTTATTTCAGGGTCTTTGTAATTTTCAGTAAAAGTGAAGTCACCACGATGTTAATTTGTATGTTCATCAGTAATTTAAGGACACGGTTGGCGCAGTAGTCGCGGGTTCGATCCCCGCACGGAACAAATATTTGTATGGTCTACAGATAGTTCTTCCGGGTCTGGCTGTTTGTGTATGTGAGTTTAAATGTTTGTAAACGCAACAACGATACAGGAGAAATCCAGGTGTGGGGGCAATCTTTTTTCGATTTCAAGAGCAAAACTAGGTAATACACGGACTTTATTTGTAAAACGTTTCTCTACTTACCTATTGTGTAACGTGCAACAATAGTATAATATCGATTTTATGAGAAACCATGGTACTAAAGCTGTATTTTTTGAGATAGTAATACTAACCCACAAACCCTGAAATCGTTGTTTATTTTTCAGTTTACAGAAGAAACTGTACCAAAGATTTTGATTACATACCTTTACCTACTAATCATTTGAAATACTTAGTTATTAGTGCAACATTAACTTTGCTCTCTGCAAAGTTACTTTTTTCTGCGAGTGCTAATTTAGAGTTACGAGCAAGCGAATGGAATTATCATTGAATCAGAAGCGTAGCGAGGGTTTCTAAAGTAGTAATTCTGAGTGAGTGACGAAGGATGCAAAGACACGAGATGCAAATCATTTTGCTCTCGTGTAACACTCATAACTTTTAACTTTACCAGCGAGAACACAGTCATATTACTCCAATCTTATCACGCAGCAGAGTGTATTTCACGTTCTACAACGAACAGGGTCATGTACCATAAAGCTTAAGCTAAAAGAATATTATATAGGTACTTAGTCTTTCTTAATCTTCGTGTGTGCCTAACCAAGTTATACTTAATCCAAGGATAGAACAATGAACAGGAATTGTCAGTCATCAGATCAGTTCAGATTAAATTGAAATAACTTTTATAAGCGCGTTCTGAAACAGCAGCAGTTATGTTTTATTTTTAAATGTAAGTACTTAGATCATATTGTTGAAACTAGGAATAATAATTTTCAGGTTAATTATCAGTTTTATCTACTGCAGTACATATTGTTTTCGTATAAAAACAATAATAAATTTAAAATTCAATCATTTACTTAAATATAATAGTACGTAAGTAGTTATCTATTTTACATAATGTCTTTTAATTTTAGGATATTAAGCGTTTTCAAACTTAATAATGATAAAAGCGGCTCTCTTCATTGATAAATTAAAAAGTGACTTTATGTCACGCAGTGAGCAAAATAGCTTTTTGCTCATTTTTTACACGCAACAAAACCTACATGTTTGAGCTGCTCATGTGAAAAAAAAGCTAAACTTGTTTCTGTGTGATCGCGCTAGTCTTCTAAATTTCGATGTAAGATACCTATCTTTACGACTATATTCTGATCGTTTTAAGGTGCTCTTTTACAACTTGAAACTATTTATTTATTAATTAGTATTCGTAGTTTTTGTTGTATGGGTTTTTATAAGTAACGACAAAATTTATACTTTATCTGCGTAGTTAAGGTTGTGTGCAGGTAGTTAACTAGCTAAAATAAGGCTAATATGCATCGGTACAGTATTGTCTTGATTTGAAATATAACTTAGACTCAACAAACGCCTCTGGATAATTTCACTGTCCGAGTGGGTGTGAATAGGTACATAAGTTTAGATCAAAATGTACATCGTCGATAACATTCGTCTACCGGTTCAGGTAAAGTCGAACCAACAAACAGTGCACTACATAATTCAGATGAAAATAAATAAAGCGGCTGAAGAGCTGTGGGAATAGAAGCTCTCGCGATTGGGCGGTGGGCGGGCCGGGGCGGGCTCGGCGCTGGCGACGTGCGCCGACGACAGAAGCGTTCTCCTCGCGCCGCCGTCTGCGCGCGCGCCGCATAACTTGATTAACGCACAGAAAACTGATTTATTGTGTCGCGTTGAAAAAATAATCGGTCGCCGGTGAAGAAATGTGATGGAGGGACAAGAGTGGCGGGGCGAGTGGCAGCAGCCGCGCCAACTCGATGGTCAGTGATTGATCCTGTGTGTCTGCAGGTCTTTTGTGCCGATTGACGGAGTCCCAATAAGAGAACTCCTGGCTGTTTGTTTTGTCCAAGTCCTGGTTGAGAGAAAGAGGGTAAAGTTCAGCTCAGTTGAAGTGAGAGATTGTGTTAGTTTGTTGAAAGAGAGAAAAAGGAAATTTGTATCTATTTTCTGGTTCTTCCGCGAGACAATGTTATGCAGCACATAAATGTCATTCTATGTGCAGCATAAAACTGTTTGACTATAATATTGATTTTTATTTTGTGTTAACGATTTCATATATTCAGTGTTGTGCAATTTATGAAGATTAGTCTCAGACGCCACTGTGATATATTATTTTTTTCTTAATTATTGAGAAAGCACCAATCCCTTGACTGGACCCTCCAAGACGTCGGCACAAAAGACTTGCTCTTATTTTTTGCATACAAAATGACTTGCATGAATTTAACCACCTATGGAGAAGACATGTGCACGGATGTCAAATTGTTCCGATTTTCAGCATTCCATGATGCCAAAGGTATTTTTACATATTTTGTTTTTTTTATGACAAAGTTAATAAACAAATTTGATAAAGCGTTAACTAAAATTATGTTAAAATCTGATAAGTATATACTTAGTTAAAAGGAAACCATAATTCTGCCAGTAACAGGAAAACGACCATAAAATAATAGTCTCGGTAAAACTTGTGAAAGCCCTTTAATTTATAAACAACTAGATTTCGCCGGCGGCTTCGCCCGCGTTAAATTTGGAGTAACACAGTTCCTCTTGCGCCTTATTGATTTGTAATAGCAACGCTAAGTTTTCCCTTTTCTTCCCTCTTTCTCCCTCACATCCCACTTTTTTAAAATAAAAATAGCCTATGTCCGTCTCCTGTTTACCAACTATCTATGTACCAAAATTCATCACAATCGGTTTAGCCATTAAAGCGTGAAGAGGTAACAAACAAACAAACTCACTTTCGCTCTTATAATATTAAGTAAGGATAAAACATTTTAAAAGGTTTTACTCTTTACTGTTTAAGGTACGGGGAGTTCCCCCAAAAAACGAAGACAAAATTAGACTATAAAAATATTTTTTCTAGAATATAAATGCTATCCAAACATATAGTCTCCAGTCTTATAAGGTGAAAAACAAACCCCTCAGCAATTCTCGGTCCCTGGTATGTGCTGCTCAAATCGTTCGCGTTCCCATCGCTCCACTATGATAGTGTTCATTCATCCATCCGTCAGCAGCGCGGCTGCGATCGACGCCTGCGCCGACGATTGATACCCAGCCATGTCGCACAGCTTTCAGATCTTTTACCTTCATCTTTTTGTCTCGCGAACATTTTGTGACTGCTTCGGATAATGCTCGGTTGATTTCAAATCGGTCGCAAGCTTGTAAGCGCAACAACAAAAGTTTCAGCTCACATGATTGAACGACTGTTGACTGAGAACTGTTACTGAAAACTGTAGTTGTAAATGTTGTTTTTCAACTGTTCGAAAATAAGCTATTTTGTAAATGTCAGTTGTAATATGGGTCATTGTTATAACTTCGTTAATAAACATTTAAAAAAAATAGGCGTGCTTAGATTAAAGGTAAAGAAAATCAAGTATTCTTCTTCCATAGATCGATTTCGTCTATAACAAAATCTATTATTAGTTTCTTTGTTCTTCCTCAATTTTATAGCTGACCAGTCACACACATGGTTCACATATTTTTTTAATTTGATATTCAATCCAAACCAATTTTATGAATTTTAGTGTAACAATAGAGCAACAAGCCTGGTCCAAAACATGTCAATTTAGATTGATGACCCGACAGGGGTGGGCAACATTTTTTGTGGTAATTAACCGACGCCCGGCGGACGTGAAAAAACTTCAATGCTACTTGACTTGAATACTTCCAATTCGTTCGTTTTGTTATTTCAAAGGTTACTAATTACTGTTAGTTTTATTTTTCGTTCTGACATCTCTGTTTGTTTTGGTGCAAATGGTTTACTCATCTTAAATTTTTATTTTAATACATTATCTACAAAAAAACCTGAATTTTCTTAATTTGAGATGAGTTTTAATAAAATTGTCAACCTAGGTCTTCGATGTAAAGAAGACTTAGGTAACGATAAAGCAGAGATAAAATATATTTGTAATGAATTATTATGCGTTTCTTTTAAAAATCTGATTCCAAAAGTCGTTTTTTGTTGGATATCTCCTGAAAACAGAACCATCAACTACTAACTAGGCATCATCACTACCCACTAGCAGAAAAATAAAAAAATAATGAATCAGCAGCAGGTTAGATGGATGGTTTCCCTAATAAATATCGTTTACAAGAATTTAAAGAAGATATAGATTTTCCGGTACCTATTTATTGTGTCATAAACGTTTATTTGTGTGTGACAAGAAATAGTATGACATTCTTTAAAAATGTTTTTCTAAAGTATCTCATAATACATAATTTAATTTGAGAAAGCCACCTCAGAATCAATTTGAAAGATTGCTAAAAGTATTTTGTTATATCTGAAGTAAAAAAAATACAAAAAAATAGGACTAAATATTTTACCATTCAAGGTGTTATCTATGTTTTGGAACCATGCTTTAATAATCAGCTATGTTAGCTAACCTAATAAACAATACTTAGTAGTCTTCAGCTCTGAAAAATCTCATATTTGAAAACTTCCGGAAGCAAAACTTGTAAATCATTACAGCAACTAAAACAAATTACAGTTGATACCAACATTCCTTTTGCTATAGAATATTTCTAGTTGCAGAAAACACTGCCGTAATCAGAAATCCATATTACTGTGTTAATTTTTTACTTGGGTTCTCTTACACTTCATGTCTCCAAAACTAGCGTATCACAAGCACACAACCCAACCTCGATACTCAAGAGTTCCATAAATCTTGTAGGACAAAGTTTTTGCGTAGGTATAAGATACGAACCACTCAGTCACACGTGGTCATGATGATAGAGGATTGATTATTTTTGCAAAAACTGTAATGTAAACTAAATATTAAAAGCTTCAGAGAATTATGGAGCAGTAGGTTATGAATTAATTACATCCGGGTATGGAATATTAGGATGGCTCGATTTTTGACGATTATAAAATGTTTGGGGAAAATATACTGGTAATTTTCAGAGATGTACATCTACTTAGTGAAAAAAGTATCGGTAATGGATGATTTCTTTGAGGTTTCGTTTTTTATTATTGTTTGTTGTTTAAGTTGCATCTGTATGTTTAATTAAATGCAGTTCTGTTTTTAATTAGATCACATCTAATATGTATTGCAAATTTCATAATGGATTAAAACATCGACCAAAGAGTTTGTCTGAAATGTTGCACCGCCAATAGAATTTCATGTCGGAGTCACTGAAAATGTTACAGAAGGCTTACGGTGAATCGACTTTATCAAAATAATTTGGTTATGAGCGGTACAGAGCTTCCAAAATGTATTAGAAGGTATGCCTCGCTCTGCTAGGCCATCAATGTCTTCAACTGAAGTTAACATCGCAAAAGTGAAGGAAATAGTGACTGAAAATCCTCATTCAAGTTTGAGAGAGGTAGCCGCTGAACTTTCTGTGTCTCACGAGCCTATCCAAACCATTTAAATAATCATTTAGGTATAGGTACCTGAATTTTTTTCAAAAACTCAAAAGTAGCAATTCCGAGCAAATAAGTGTGAACTAAATTCCTCTTAAAAAACTCATTTAAAAATGTTTTGCTGATTGTAGAAGGAGCTAAAAGAATGAAAAGTAAAAAATGAAGCCAATACAATTTTGAATGAATGACTAACATTTTGAGTATTATTGTTCTTTTCCCGGTACTGTTTGACTCAAGAGTTTTGTCAAACTCATAAAGTATAAGGATGCTAGGAATGACCAATAAATAAAACAAAGATAAAGACAATGTTACTTTTTATCATACATGCTCATCAGAATATGAAACAAACACGTGTGATTGTGACAAAAAGTGGCCACATAGCCGCAACAAACTGTTTTGTAGTAATGCTTAAAACTTGTTCAACAGCAGTTTTCACGTTAGAACTTTTAAAAGTACGCTGAACATCGCAGACAGCTTTACGATCATCTAACTGTAACTTTTTACAAGAGCGGAAAAAAGTTAACACATTGCAGTATCGACGCCTGCATGTGGCTTTTATCTTATCTACACATTTTGTTTTACAACCCTTACCTCGATAATTAACATGTGAACTTCACGTTTTAGCATTATCTTTGCAATTTGTTCTCCAAAAATAGATGTTACGGCTGAGAGTTTGCGAACGACATTTTTTTATGGTTCGTCGATGCTCTTTAAGCGTATATGTTTGTTTTTCTTTGACTGTTTATAATGATCGGTGTCATGTTGAGGTTTTTAAGCATATTTTGCCTTTGGTATACTTAGTTAACTTTTTAGGTCGTATATTTTACGAGGTTGAGTTTTACTACCTATGGTTGAGCTACCTATGGTTGAGGTAGTATAGTAACCATTCTAATTTCAATGGCGATGATAGAGTAGTACATAAGTATGTAAGTAAGTACTACATAAAAAAGCCAGAACAATTACAAACACAAAGGTTTGAAAGTTCTCCCAAATATCTTAATAGGACCACCTACATAACACAATATCAATCACTAATCTACCGTTGACATGCCCTTTCAAATTCTCACGGCTCACAAACAAACCATCTATTTTGAGTGCTGGAAAAAAATTGAAACAAAAAATATACAGGATTACGAGAGCTCGTAATGAAAACAAACAATTGGGGCATAAGTCATGATACGACGGACTGTGGCGGCCGCAGCTGGGACGATATTCTCGAGATGTGGAATAAAGTTGCGAGATGATTGAAATATAAATGGAGATAAAATTCACATGTGGATTGTATTTGTAACGAAATGCGATCGATACTTTGAGTATTGAATGAATGAATGTTTTTGACGATAAAATTTGCATGCTGAATCTTGTGACCTTAGTACGTAATTTCGTGTAGGATTTGTATGTCTTTTGATTGGTGCAGTAGGTATATCTTTTTCTTAAAAATTTACTTTACCCTTACCTGTACTTTCTATACTTACACCTAATTACTATAATTAGCCACATCGTTATATTTAGTATAAACGTTACAACAATCTTTTATTTTGTATTCTCCTTCTCACACAGCTCTTCTAGTCAACAGAAATCAAATCAACTCTGGGTAAAGATATTGGACCGATATTGTTTATTATAACTTTGAGAATAGTTCCCTTGGTCTTGGTGAATTTAGATTTAACTCTCACGCACATGTCATGAATTACCAAGAATTTATTATTTTCTTTATCGTGTTTAGCTCTGCATTATTACTTTTTACTTTTATTGCAACTTGATGACGGAACACAATTGGATACAAAATGATCCTAAAAGATAACTTAGTCGAAGTAGTGAACTACTTGTTACACTGATAAAGTCTTAGTTTTTATTATTGTTGATATTATTGTCTTTATTCGTTTTACATATATCATAACTTTCTACTGGTAAAGTTAAGTAACGCTTAGGTATTTGTTAGTTTTCGCCAAATAATCATTGACGAGGCTAAAATTTAATTTAAGATTGCAAGAAGATATTTTTTTTAAATCACATGTAAGGTTGTTTCTCAGCAAGCTCTATAAAACTCAAACAATCGAAATCATCGATAGCGAAATTAAAGTTTTTTTTTAAATAAGCCCGTCATTTTTAATTAATTGCTCTCATCACACATTTGTTTTGTATCCATAACGTGTTTCATATCCAGCAACGAATCGTATAATTACAATCGCCCATAAATTGTAACGAAATTACGTTTCTATTCATAATGTTCTCATAAAACTATTTGTTTTCACTATCAATAATAAAAACAGTGTGAAGAAATTTATTAATTTCTGTTTGTTTTGTTAGATTTTGTAGGAAACACGATTAAAATCACAAAGGAATAGTGTAATAATGTATGTTGGCGCTGAAATCCTGTTCGTCTTCGGTACGGCGCGATATAGCATCGTAACTCAAATAAACAGTGGCTCCGTCGTTTGTTTGTTTTCGTAATATTTTAATTTTGAACGCGTTTGTTATAAGCGCTTCGTCTTCAATCTTTGAAGTATCACTACACACAATATCTATATTTAATGTTTGTTTGATTTCAATTATACGTACGTTCAGAATCCATTTTTATTGGTTTCATTGGACAGCTTTATCTTTTCTTCAACTGTCTTGTGTGTATTTTTTCAACCGGAACTTTTATGTAATTTCTCACTGTTTTTATGTACCTATTTCAATGTTTATTCTATAATATAAGTAGTAAAACTTTAGATCTTTTTGCAACTTAGGTACTAACTAGAAAAAATTAAAATTTCAGAGAACTTATCACTAACCGTAGACACAGTCACAGTACTTTAATGGTATTGAACTAGTATTTACGTTTATTTATAAAATGTATAAATCTCAAAAGACTCGCGATTTATGAGTCATGCGCATGAAGTACAGATATCGTTAACACGTGTGTCATTGCGATACATTTTGGACTAGGCGCAACCAATAGGTATGTTTGTGTCCCTTAAAAAACGGAAAAATTTGGCGGAATTCAAATTACTGTTCAATAAGTCATGACTGTTCAAGTTTAGGGAAACACATTTATAGAATTGGTATTTTTTACAAAATAAATCTGAAATCAGTTAAATATTTTATGTGTTAAAGTGAACATCAGCTAACTTGTGTCAACAGACATAATACGGCAAATAAATTGCAAAAAGTAATTTGTTAACGATGCGACATCTAATGACTGCTGAAAACGTCAAACAAAAGTCTAATTTGAAGTTATGTATTTGAGCTGTTTGTTGTTGAAAGAGGGCCACGTAGTCCTAGGTCAGGGTTGCCAACTGTACAAGGTTCCTCGTAAAAATAAGAGATTTGTGGTCTTCCGAACGAGGTACGAGGACAAAGGCCCAAATGTCATCTGTCAAAAACGTGGTTGTGGAATTAGTCAACCACTTTAAGTTTTCCCAGCACCCGTAACTACAATACCAACTTGTGTTAGGAATAAGTTTACTTTCACTTTTTTATATAACGACAGAAAAATTACGGCTTAAGTATTCTTAAAAAAATAAGAATCATCAATTTCTTACTAAAGTTATTATTTATAACTTTAAATTTTAAATATAATTATCTTTAATATTTTAATACACGTTACGCTGATAAGCAGCAGTATCTGTCAGATGTTAATCAAACATCACAGCTACGAGGAAAAGCCGAATAAAAAAAGTTTGAAAGTCAAAATACGAGATTTTTCAGGATTTGTACTTGTACCACTCTGTACAAGTTCCAACTTAGTCTTTGGCACCGCCCAGCGCAGCGGTTGGTCAAGCCTGCACGTGACTGGGCTGAATATTTGGCAAAAAAAAATGTATTCCAGTGTGGCACGGTCCATAATACTTATCAATGGGAAAACTGTGTATTTTTCCTCTTTTTTATTGTTTATTAGATTATTAAAATTACGATACCGACTTGACATAGAATTGTGTTCTTGACTTTTCTAAGGATTACGTGAAAATGAATCGGATCCTACTTTTAATTACTTTGTAATCTACATTTAAATTCCCTAAAGGAATGCCCACGTAATTGCGTCTGCCGCATATTATTCCCATAGATACAAATCACCAGTTCTCCTCGTAATCCGAACTATGCGAGTCAACGTGCCTCATATATCCTCCCAGTTCCAGTTACGTTACCGTCCCGTCGCTGTCTCGTCCCGGTATCGTCTCGGTGACGGTAACCCGGATAAATTAGGCCAATTAGTTCCGATGTCAAAACGGCGCTGCGTGTACGCAAGTTGTTATTTTTTTCGAAAGATAGGGTTGTTGTGTAACAGCGGTTATTTATTGTTTAGATTTTTTTATTATTTGAGTGATTTCATTTATTCTTTTTTCTGCGGACGGGATCCCGCTCTGGGGGGGAGTGTCAGACTTTGACTGACTAAAACCCCCATGTTCCTTCTATTGTCCTTTATGTTTCGGGCCTTCTGCGGACTCTTTCGAACAACCAGCTACCCCGGCAGGCGCTGGCCCTGGCAGGCCCCTCTGCTTTGCTGACATGTCAAGGAAAACTAACGCACCATCGACACGGCCTGTCGTCAATAGATGGATGGACCGTGAGCTACTCATTGCTCACCGTTCACCGTCCGTTCGAGGTTCCCTCCCTTAAACGCCCGGCCACCTTCTCCGCTAGCATGACTCCTTCGCAGAAGGAGGTGTCCGCTTCCCATTCCCTCTCGCACCGGACCGTGTACTAACCCAGGGCCGGACGCGAAAGAACGCCGCTGCCGATTGCTTCTATGAGGGCACGGGGATGCTCCGCCCCGCGCTGGGCAGACCGCCAAGTATGGTCCACCGAGTCCTCCGGGCGATCTTTACAATGGTGACCCGGGCGTTTCCTCTCGCCCAATTATATGCAGTAATGTCCCGAAACTTCCGTGTCCGGTGAGGACTTGCGTCAGGCGGTAGGTGAGGATGCCATGCTGCCTCTCCAGCCACTCCACAAAGAAGGGACTTACTGCCACTATTGTGGCTTGCCCTGATTTCATTTACTTGAGGGCGGTATTTATGTTGCCATGTGGAAGTCAGTGAGTTGTCATTTTGAAAAAAAATGATACCAATATAACTATAACTTAGTATAGTAGTTGTTATAGTTACAATGGTGATAGTAAAAATGAGGGTATCTCCGCAAACTCTAACTAAAAAAAAAATACAAAATTAAAACGTACATTTCAATTTAAAGATTTTAATGAAACGTGTGTCAGTCAAACGTAATATTATTCCGTATTAGAAGAAGTACTTACCCAAATACTATTATGAGTAACAAATTTCAAAAAGTACAACACACTAATGATGAAACATTCCTCTCAAAACTATTTTTCTCTTACACTCAGAACACCCCTTCCCGGAATATTTCCAATCAAAAATGCACCCTCATATTCCCTTCGCAAGTCTTAATCTCCCTTAGCAGTATATGTAGTAAGTTATTCAAACAATCGTGTGTGGTAACCATCAAACCCTGAAGGTTTGATTTACGCGTCGGTCAGGTCTTCACTTCCCTCCCGGCGTCATAATTTTATTCTGTGGCATCGCATTCATTACTCCGGGCATTGTTTGACAGCTCTTTCATATATTTCGCGAGTAAAGTATCGTTTTTATTGCTGGAGTGATCGTTTAGCTAATCTGTGGATTGGTTTTGCAGGAGGTTGGCGTAAATATTGATGTCACTTAGTGGAAGAGGGATTGTGGAAGTTTCGAAGTCGGTATCACTATCATCCTATCTCCTACCCCGTATTATACTAGTGATCCATTTTTGGATCGGTTAAAATTAAAATTAAAAAAACGAATAAATTCTATTAAATAAAAAAAAACTAGTGAATCCATAGTTATCTAGGAACTGAAGATATTTAAAACGCTGGTACTAAAGTATGAATTCTGACAATCGAACATAATTATATCATTCATAATTATAATTTTTAAATGTTGTTCTAATGTTTGTATTTATTACAAAAATGGACCCTGCGTTGCGGATCCAAAGACTCTCAAATTGTCAATATAGTTGCAAAATTTCCATACGCTAGACAATTTGATGATGTTAAATGAATATTGCAAAAGTGATGGAAACATAAATATTTTAAATGAATTAATTTAGTAGAAAATGTAAGAAGGTCAAGTATTGTGTAGGTAATGCGATCGGTGTCAAGTGTGCAAGTGAAGTCTGAGGAGAGGTAGGATGGAACGTAAATGTACAGGAGCATACAGCTATGAATCAGTACATGAATATTAAATATACTAGTACTCCTTGATACGGCTCGTATTGTGAGGAGGTTCCTGTCTCAGTAGCCCTAACCACCGGTAGCTTGGACCCTGTTCCCGATATCAGTAGGCTACTATTTTTTGTATTTTTAAATGTTTGTTTTTTATTTTCTATGTTTTTACTAAGAAATATTTAAAAAAATATATTAATATATGTATATTTAACTGAATAAACGAGAAGTAATATAATGACTTGGAAAAGTCATTATATAGTTCGGGTGTTGTTTTGTTTATTTCATTTTGTAATTTTGAAACAAAAATTCTTTTCTAGCCACACTTTTCCTTGAGTAAGTAATTAAATGTTCCCTAAGACATTTTATTTTTTTCTGTAGGACGCGTACGATTTATTTGTTTGACATTTAGTCGGATTCCAAAGGATAATAAACACACGAGAATGAATAACTTCGTGATCGGGTTTCTGAACTTATTTATTTTACCTTGATATTTATAGAAGTTTTTGTAATTGGCGTAGTATTTGGAGAACGTGTGACGAACTGTGGACATGATTACATTATATAGTTACATCGACATATAAACGAATTCTCTTCATCATTCCGAACCCTCTTAATAGAAATATATCTTCGGTAGTAAAAACCTGCTGATCACTATACCATCCCGCTAAACTTATTCCTTCCTCATTCTGATTTCGCCCATCCTTGTCATTTGTCCGGAGTTTTAGCAAAATTTAAGGGCTTTTAAAAATCCGTTCAGAAAATAGTGAAATGTCCAGATTATTTTATAAACGACGAACTATGTCTCGTGATTTCATGACTTCTAGAGATAATACTACTGATATTAAACTAGGATCATTGTAATTGCTGGATTCTTTGGTAATATACGCAGAAACACGACCGGCCAGTGCCTATCGTGTATCTGTGTATATTAGGTTTATTGGATAGGTTGTAAATATTGTAAATACTGCTTTATAATTTTTGAAATCTTTTTGCAAATTCAATATATGGAAATTAGGTTGATTTGTGCTATTCACTTACTGTAACGAATCTTGCAATTTATTTCCACCAATCAAGTTCTCACAAAACATAATAAATACTTTATCACACAACAGGGCTGCAATATTTTAAAAAGCTTCGGCTAATGACGTAGTGTGGGATCAGTTAACAACTAACGAGGCCTGCGACACAAATCACCATTAGCGTTGGTGATGGACCGTGAGCGACGAGCGAGAGAGCCGATATTCGGTCACACCTCGGAAATGTCCGCCTTTTGGACCAAAATAAAGGAAATCTTTCTTAAAAACCCTTTATCAAAAATCTTTCGTAATTATCTACTACATGTGTTTACTTATTTTAATACATAACAATTGAGAGGGCTTCAAACAAAATTGTTTTAACTTTTATTTTCTTGATTTTGTTTTATCTAAGACTAGCTCAGCCCAGCGTGCAGCGGTTTTAAACGCTGTTCAGTAATTTCTGAGCCTATTATGTACAAACAATTAAAAATACTCTTTATTACAATACTAGCTTTTGTCCGCGGCTTCGCTCGCGTTAAATTCGGGGTACCTGTTACCAGTAGTTTTTGCCCTAGCGCCTAATTTATTGTAATAGCAATGCTAAGTTCCCTTTTCTTCCCTCTTTCTCACTCATATCTCAATCTTTATTTTTTAAATAGCCCATGTCCGTCTCCAGGGTCCCAACTATATCTGTACCAAAATTCATCAAAATCGCCTAAATGGCTATTTAGACGTGAAGACGTAACAAACAAAAAAACTCACTTTCGCTTTTATAATATTAGTAAGGATTTTATTAGTATAGATTGGTTCAGTTTCATCATGTTCTGCCCTTGTGTCATGTTATTTCAGGTCAGTGTAACTCGTTTTATTTTCACTCTCCTCTGCCCACCGACACGTTATCGTTTACGCCCTTTTCTTTATTTCTATTCCTCACATAAACCAATCATCTTTTCTTAAAAACTCATTTTATCATTCAGAACAATACTCAAACAATGTATTGGTCATAAATTGGTAATGAAATCTTCACATACGAATGCTTTTATAACATAACATAACGCCTTTAATCCCCGAAGGTATAGTCAGAGGTGTACCTACCGAGCTACCGAATGAACGATTCGCTCTACCCGGGAGTGGAACCCGGGACCTTATGCTCAGCGGTGGCAATTGCAATCACTAGACCAACGCGCATTCTTTGACTTTTAAAGTGCTCTACAAATCTTTAGAGTCTTCATCGAAGCAATTACGATGACTTACACTTCTCTTGCTATAGACAATACACTAGGCACCTACATTATCAAACAGATTTAGCTACCTGCATCTCGAAACAACAGCCATAATGATCTAATTAATAACACGTAATGGCTGATAGGATCAGTTAACAACCAATGAGGCCTGGGACACAAATCACTATTGTCTATTAGTGATAGCGTTCGACCGTATTACTAGCTGCCAGAATAGTTGCTAGCTGTAGCTAGTCTGGCAAAATTATGTTAGTTTACATTTAGAACCTTTGGATTCAATTTTAAAATATTCACCTGATATAATTCTACAGACACACACGTTTGTTGTGTGTCTAATAAAGTCTGTGCAATTAATACACCTTCAAGGTAGACAAATACTATCAAACAGATTTTAACCACATAGTTTTTATCTGGAACCAGGAAATTATTGCTGTTTTTGAAGCCATTATCTATAATTGCTAATTAATATAATAAAACTGTTAAGAGGTAAAGTTTGTGAGGTTGTGTGGGTAATCTTTAAATCTAAAGAACTGTTTTTTAAAAATCTTTTAGCAATAAATCGCCACGTAATTTGTGAGTGTCATAGGGTATCACGCTGTGAGCTACATGGGCTGAGTCATGTCATGGGGTAAGTGACTACGGGAACGCGCGTAGTTACTAGTCATCATCATTTTCTTGCTCTTGTCCCATTCTATTTGAGGTCGGCGCAACACGTTTTCTTCTACCATTCTCCCCTGTTGGACGTCACGGCATCATTTACTTCTTTCTCCTTCATATCATATTGTAGCTGTGGAAGTGCGTAGTACCTAGTATAATATATATTGAAAAAATTATAACAATTGTGTAGTGTTAAAATGTCTTCTATACATAGATGTTTTGTTCACAGTGAGAGAGTAAATTGTATCGTTGCATTTGTTCCAGGCTCACAATAACTTTAAAACATTAATTAGTGTTACAAATGAATCGTGCGAAACTTGAGAAGCATAGAATTCTACGCTTGATTTAGAAAATTTCAAGTGGAAAGAACTTAAGTTACCCTACATGTTAGAAACAATAAGCTCAAGAATGTTATAGGTAAACAAGTCGTGTGTTCCTGGTGGACAAGTATTTTCCATCGGTTACAAAAATTGGAAAATAAATTCACTTCCGGAAGTCGGAGACTTTGAATATTTGTTTGTTTTTACACTTTTATACAAAGACGTTTCCCTGATTAACTATTTATGTTTGACTAGCTGGTGCCCGCGGCTTCGCCAGCGTGACATCGAAAAAAGTGTCAAAGAATCCTATGTGCTATCCCAAACTATAATCTACCTTTGTGCCAAATTTCATCAAGATCCGTTCAGCCGCTTTCAGACGTGAAAGAGTTATAAACATCCATACATCCATCCGTCCATCCTCACAAACATTCGCATTTATAATATTAGTAGGATTAACGTAGTGCCTACTCTCATGGGAAAAAGCGTGTGTTTATGTAGACAACGTTGTCTCATTAAAATTACACATCCTCGAATTAATCATACAAAGAATTCAAAACAGATTAAATTAATATTATGAATTAGATTTACTTACTCTTGAGATCAAAGTAAAACATCAAAATCGTATTCGCTACTCAATTTCACCTTTACCATTGTATAACACGCCTTGGTGATGCCAGCAACACCGCATCCAATCGGCAACCTCGCCGTCTCTCAGAATAGAAGTTGGCACCTCTCTGTCAGCAATCACAACACTTCGGTACTTGCGCCGCGCGACTACCTGGCATTCTTATGTTTGAGAGTATTAGAGGGAAATGCAGGTGGATGTGATGATAGATCTGCTGTGATAGACGCGGGAACTAATGATGCGGATGATTGTAATGACAACGGTGGAATTGGGTTTGGGAATGTAGTTTGTGAAAAGTGTTTTGATCATAAATATAATAGAATCAAACTCAAAGATTTTGATGCGGATATTAATTATGCTAATAATTGTTATGATCAAGACGGAAATTAGTATAATGAGAAAAAAGGTGTTTCAGTATGAAGTTAAGAAAAACAACAAAATTGAATCCAAGTGCAAATTGAGCGAACTGTTTTTTTTTATTTAAGTAGTAGTATTGAATACGTCGTTAACTTATGTTATGTAATGTAGCTGAAAGAAAGCCAAAACAGTTGTTGATACCGTGGTTGCGTCTTATCATAAGTTCTTAAAACACCGCGTGCAGACTAAGCTCACATAAAGACAGATCAAATAACCAACCGTCATAACGTTCCTGTAATCAAATATCTAATCGGCAACATTGCAGAATCACATGCACATTACTGCAGATATAGAAACGAACATGTAAACATTGATAGTATCAAACGGAGGCATATTTGCTCGGCTCCGAGAATAGCGTGGAATAGCATCGGATTAGTTGGCAGCATCAGTCAATCAGCAGTCACAACAGAGGCGACACCTCGCTTACACAATGCTCTTCCTAGAACACATCTGCTACGTGCACTAACGCCTGGTTTATTCCAGAAAACAATCGTTTATCAGATAAGATAAGTTTATTTTTTAACATATTGTTAAAAAATGGGGTTTTTTTAATAGTTTTCACAGAATAATTCTATTACATGTATTAGGTAAAATCTGGTTAACAGCTAGAGATCATTTGCTGGTTTATCTTTTTTTTCGTAAGATTTGAAGATAGTTTTTCAATTTAATACCTCTTATAAGAATATTCATGAATTTCTTTGATATTGCGCAGCTCATTTTTAGGGTTCCGTAGTCAACTAGGAACCCTTATAGTTTCGCCATGTCTGTCTGTCCGTCCGTCCTCGCTTAATCTCTGTAACCGTTAGCACTAGAAAGCTGAAATTTGGTGCCAATATGTATATGAATCACGCCGATAAAGTGCTAAAATAAAAATTGGAAAAATATGTTTTATTAGGGTAGCCACCCTATATGTGAAGTGGGAAGTGATTTTTTTTTTAATTTCAACCCTAATGTGTGATTTATTGTTGGAAAGGTATTTAAAAATGAATAGGGGTTTACTAAAATCATTTTTTGATAATGTCATTAATATCGGAAATAATCGCTCCAAAAGTAAAAAACAATGTGTCCCCCCCCCTCTAACTTTTGAACCATAAGTTTAGAAAATATGAAAAAAATCTGAAAAGTAGAACTTTATAAGGACTTTCTATGAAAATTATTTTGAACTTGATTGACATAACATTTTTTGTACAAAAAAAAAAAAGTTGTACAAAATAATTTGTGGACTAAGTTTGTAGTATAATCGTTTATGCAAGCATTTTTTTAACTTCGTTTACATATTTTATTATCCTGAACGTATCTTTTTTCAAATTAAAAAAGAATTATTGAAATCGGTTCTCGCAATCCAAAATTACCACCAAAACTACGGAACCCTACACTGAGCGTGGCCCGACACGCTCTTGGCCGGTTTTTTTTACTTTATTTTTTGACGTGAATTTAGTGCCTAACTTGCTGCCAGGTTTCCTAACGCTGTTTTCGTTACCAAAATAATTTGATAATTATAAAATTCAAACATGAATCCGAAATAAGAGGTCTTGTGTCTTGGGTTCGAACTAGAGACCTTTATATTGGCAGTCCGACGGTCACACCAAGAAAGAGCTCTTTATACTTATTTATATATTTATACTTTCACTAAAATTCCCACCTATTTTAAAATGCCTACCTATTTTAACCCAACGCGGCCTAAGTTACAATTCGTCCGTACATTTAAAGAATCCTCGTCAGTGACGTGTGCCGATCGGCTTGTTAACGAGGCCCGCAAGCTATGTTGACACGACTCCGTGATCAAAGTGCCCACTCACTTGCTTGCTAATTCGTTAGCGTTTCCTTCCAGCATTGTCTATTTGTAAGCAAAGCAGATTTCATCCCGCCAGCTCAATGATTCACTGCAACGTTTTTCTTTGAGTCTCTTTTCGCATAAACAATGTTGCCAGTTATTTGTTTATCGTACTTTTGATGGGGTTTGTGAAATATGTTGATGTTTTTTACTAGGAAACTCAAGGTAGTTATACTATTTTGTACCTTTCCTCCTTTTTGATGAGGACATATTATTTTGTCATAAGTTCTACTACTTGTTTTACGACTTTAGTTTTAAAATCTTTACGTCGATTTCTAGTGTTACTGTATTTTTCCACCAGGAAATTCTCAGAGATCCAGGGTCTAGGTTTGTGCTTGGTTAATGGCAATAGGTTCGCCTTTCAACATAATTATGGGACTAAAATATAACTGAAAAAATGTTTTCATCCCACCATCTCGGAAAGAGTATTTTTAATCTTCAATATCTGAGTGGAAAAGCCGTTGAATTCTCTAGAGGATAAAGTAAATTGAATTTAGAACATCGTGTGCACGAAGTTTGTGAATTAAAAAAAACATTAAACCGATTTACCGAATATGTGCCGAATATATCATACAACTTTTTTTTAATTTGTTAAAAACTCAGACTCGGAACCTTCTTGGTGTTTTTTCAATTTGCTTTGTACGCGGTTCTTTACGCGGCATTTTTTCACGTCATTGTTAAACCTTATATTAAAAACAAGAAACTTGAAAACAAGTGAAAAACTGAAATAAGTGATTCTAGTACCAAACAAAAATATTACACTCAATTTAAATAACTGTAGCAACGTTACTTTAAAATTTTCTTAATTATACCTTACTATTATTTTGTTATAATTTAAAGATTATTCTGTAATACTTACCTGTCATAATGTAGTAATTAATACCTAAACTAAAATAAAAGTGTACCTATCTTGTGATTGTAAACGTTTTTTTTTTTTGCATTTAGTCATTTCCTCGCTGAGGTGGAATGAAAAGTTACGTGTTGCACTCGAGTGCAAAGATTTTTCACCTCGTGCTCTTTTGATTCCCTCGCTAACGCTCAGGATTCTAATTTTGAATCACTCGCTGCGCTCGTGAATCAATTTTAGAATCCTTCGCTTGCTCGGTCATCAAAATTGAACACGCGGTTAAAAAGCAACTTTGCACTCTTGTATAACAAATAACTATTATGTTCTCCTCTTTACTCAAACCTTCGGGGATTACTGACGTGATGTTGATGTTACGTATTTTTTTTGTTTATCTATTCGTGAACTTCAATATTTTACGAAGCCCTTTTCCACATTTTCATAAACGAAGCACCACGGCGGGCGGCGGTGCGTCGTTATAGATACAACGTAAACATCAATCGATAGAATGTTATGACAGGTGGACCAGTAACACGCTCCTAGCTTAATCATATTTTTCCTCCAGAAGAAACTTATCATATGGAGCCTTAAAATAGGAGTTTGCCCTTCATATACTAGATACTGCTTTGTAGCAGCTCGACAGATTTCAGAAATTCATGTGATTTTACGGGCGTACAGCTGACTGCACTATCAAAACAGTTGACACCTTGTGGGCTTAAATACTGGGCTGTCAATGTTGTCAAAATCAGTTTTTAATATTCACGCGTCAACTTCTTAGATAACGACGGCTATGTTAAATGGACTAGAAATATAAACATCAGTTCAACGAAAATTAATGAAAACAGAACTGACAAGATATCTTGAAAGATACTTGATCATTTACATCAAATAACAAAGTGGGTATCTATTATACCTTTGACAAAACAAGAAGCAGAGCAATATGGTGACTTTAAGCATAAAGCAATACATCTAAATGTGCAATACAATGCTCGTCATATCGGTATATGATAATACCGCGTTTGTTTGCGGTATGAGCGGCAATTTGTATCGCGCTGGGGGCGCGTAAATCAAACGTGTCTCCCGACTGCGCCTGCGCTGCGGCACACGTGTTGCTGCGGATTAGGGCTGCCTGTATATTGAGTTTGATGACAGAGTATTTATATCTTTTTATTGACTAATATGTATTTAGTTTGCACGAGTATCTAGATTTATCTCCAGGTTGACGTACTATTTTGATAAAGTAAAGTAAGTAGTAAGTTTTTTTACGAATCGCTTATGAGTTCTATATACATGTTGCTTAGTAGTAGTATGACGGGATCAATCGCCATACTCAATCTGCTTGACTGGTGGAATTAAAATCGCCCGTATAGTGAAGACCTTAGTATGTCTATTGTTCCAATATAAGTGAATAGCATAGTTCTTCATCACGACTAGCAGCCTTGTTCTTCCCACTGCTGAGTATAGGAGTCCTCTTTTTTCCCTGGTGATTGAGAATGTCAAGTAGGCCTTACCAATCTATGTGTTATTTCTGTGTGTTTTTAGTACAATTTCCATACGTTTATTTTTGGACTTGGTATTACATTGAGAGTTCGAACTTCAAATGATAATAGTTATAACATCAACCAAATTGTTTGACCTTTAAATATTACCCAAGAAAATACTCGGAATCACAGTCCCAACTGATGAGTAAGTAATAAAAGTTTAAATGATTACGTTATTTATTTAGTGATTTCGCCAATGATTATTAGTTAAAAACAAATAAAGCTTTTGCAATTCGTTACGCAATGAACTGCGCAATTGAGTTTGCGGTTTAGATTCCAAACGTGTAAATAAATCAGTTCTCTACAATCACGCAACCCCCTCAACATTTTTTGGCCTTCTTAATAACTATTCTTTCTGAAATAAAATTATTTGTACTATCATTAAATGGGAACAAGGGTCATTAAAGTTTAAAATAACATTCATCAGTAGGTATTAGGCGCACCAAATGTATAGAACGAACGTTTTCAACATTACTTTCTATTAGTACTATTAGTTCAATGTAATTTGTGTAAAATGTGATCGTGTTACGCAACACAGTTACGTGCAGTTTTTTTTCTGCTACCATAACAAATCGTTAAGCTCGTTTGTTTATGCATCATAATATTTTTTTTGCAATAATAGCATTGTCATTTACTTAAATATTCCTTTTCTTTTAATCACGCGATTTATGACACTTTAGTTTTAGGTTAGGTTATTACTCAAACATTTACATTAAATAGGCGCATTAATAAGCATGTTTATTTTTAAACCCAACCCAAGTTCGTAAACAGATATACTTAGTTCTTTAGTATTAAAATTTATCTTCAGACACATTTTGTCTTGTAGCAACCCTATAAGGTGTAACCGATGCGACGGCGCGGGCGCACAGTAGATTTATAGCGCTCAATCAATGCGGATTTATTGCTGAGGAAGCGACCAGCTCTCGCCTTTTGTTGCACGTATATATAGAACAACTTCGATGTAATTGGCTCTATAATTTACCTTAATTACCGCCGAACGATTGCTCATTTGTAT
Organism: Ochropleura leucogaster; assembly: GCA_958449745.1. Lineage (NCBI taxonomy): Eukaryota > Metazoa > Arthropoda > Insecta > Lepidoptera > Noctuidae > Ochropleura > Ochropleura leucogaster. Next base: position 12,728,487 of record OY288220.1, on the reverse strand, counting down.
GTGATGTCATTATTATTGAATACTTGTTCTGGAAACGGTTTGAAATTATATAAATAGCTTCTCGTTTTTTAATGTGTGACACACTTATGAGTGTTTCTTCTTACCATAGGATAATCAACGTTTATGATTCCACTGCTGCGCCACAAGCGTCCTCTCTTTGACAGAGAATCGGCAATAATCGGTCACCACGCAAGTCAAAGAGCATATTGGAGGGTGTCACATGCCGGTATCCTCGGGATGTTTGTTTTGCGAGCCGAGGTGATGAAATATCATGCGCAAAGTGAAAGACTTCTGAAATTATTTATTATATGCTTGTATTACAAATTTTATTCTAATTTATCCTTCTTAATATTTGTTGATAAATAACTTGTCAATGTTTTTCGTAAATATGCTAACGAATTCAATACCCAAAAAAATATTTTACGGTTAACCGATCTAAATGGGCATCAAGGTGAAATTCTATTGTTTTCAATCAGCGATTAAACCATCGGCCTCGATTCCATGGGAAGGTCACCATCATGGATCTACAATTAGTAAATATCATGTGAGGTATGGCTAACTATGGGGTTTTTTTTTTATTATTATTGATAGGCTCGCGTTTGACCACTATCTCACCTGATGGTAAGTGATGATGTGGTCGACGATGAAGCACGCTTACCTAGAATTAACCTATTCACTCTTGACTTGAAGACCCCCAGGTTATAGCTGTCAGGAAATACAGACTCCGGCAGGGAATTCCACTCCTTAGCAGTACGCACAATGAAGGTATTCCCAAACCGTTTAGTGCGTGTGGGTGGGATGTCTACCATGTAACGGTGGCGCATCGCCGTACGTCTTGTAGTCCTATGATGGAACGGGCTTGGCGGAATTAGGCTGTGCAATTCCATCGCACACTCTCCGAAATGTAACCGATAGAAAACCGAAAGGCTGGCAACGCGTCGGCGATGCTCCAGGCTCTGGAGCTTTGACTCAACCAGCGCGTCGTTGCCGATGAGCCTCTTACTAAAGTGATAAACGCAATGCGATTTCAATCAATCCAAGAATGTGGCATTATGTACTTTGTTTTTTTTGATATCGTATCATATCCGTACCCTGTTCCCGACTATGTTGGGTCTATCATGCAGCTGAATGTCAGTGTTATACATAGAGTCGCTTTATGTTACATTGATACAGAGTGATTGAAATTAAAATATTATTAACAGGGCGTTAAGATATAATTTTACTTTTTTCACAGAAATCACGATCAGTGGCACATGACACAAATATGTTATTTACAGAATATATTTGCTTGAATCAAGTCAACTTTGTCAGCAAAAAAACCAAATTGTATCACCATTTGAAAGCTACGATGCCAGATCACACGTTAAAAAAGATTGAGAAGGAATTTAATACTAAGTTGAATTTATGACAAATCATTCGTTCGTTTCAATAAAAACCTAGGTCTGAATCATTCAATTGAGCTTATTCAGATAAACTTGTGTAATTGAAATTTCAGCGTGAATTATAATAATAGGCACACAGTCCTCTTCACAAATTTCCTTACTAAAAACTAGCATGTCTTTTCATGTGCGACCACAAAATAAAACACGAACTATTCTATTTATCAAAATTATTGTGAAAAATACTACGACTTTCAAGAAAGGGAATGAACACACAAGATTCCTAAATAGATATTTTATTAATCATCAGGCATCACACAAATTGTACCAACTCTTGTACCAGAAGGGCAATCCGCAGCATCGAGCGCCACTCCTGGTCCCGTGGGAGTAGTACTTTGACTTGACTCGGTCACCCCGCCGTTCATTGTACCAATTTCTCGATTACTGTTAGGCACTACTGTTCGATTGGGGACTGTCACTTCATTCATTACATCAGTCTCTTCACCGTCAATAACTTCGTAACACACACAGTCCTCACTAACACATCGCAGCGCTTCATCATCGTAAGGGATATAAGGGAACTTCGGCTCAACTTTTGGGACTGATCCCAGAACCCCCACTTCACAATACACTGACGCGAACAAAACGAACAACACAACCACATTCATTCCGTACCACAGATCAACAATGAATGATGACTATATTTCTATTAAGCAAACTTATGTACGCAAAGTTTCCAACATCGTCATTTACATAGAAACCTTGAACGAGGTTAAGGCGACGAAGGTTCTGTGGCTATTAAAGAGTTAATTTTGCTTTTTAGAACCACGGAACAAATTACCGAGACTGTGATCGAAAACCTGTTAGTGACACAATAATGTCTTATTAAAAATACATTGTGTATCTTCTATGTTCGGATGTAATAATTTGTTTGCTGAACATATTACTATTGAATATACCTGACATTGTGATGCTTGAATTATGCGATTTAATCCGTTAAATCGCATAATTCAAGCATCAAAATGTCAGGTACAAATAAATATTAAACTATAACAGAGATATCTCTATGAAGGGGATAGGTGGGACTATAACCATGGGTTTATTAAAGTTTTAAGGAACCCCAAATATACGTAGGTCGCAGTTACAAGGTTAAATTCTCCGAAATATTTGGTTAGTCCCCAAATCAAGATAACTATCTGTAACTAGAATAACTTATTGGTGGGAAGTACCTATATATGTCTGTTTGTCTGAACTTATATTATGTACCTATCGAAAACCACGTGGAAATAACACATTTAAGAATAACGATTCTTTTAGTGATATTGAAAAAGCTTTTCACAATCAACAAATCAAATTTAGGTAAAAGAACTTTACAAAATAATGGTTCGATGTCACAATACCGTGACATGATTAGATAAAAATTCCAACACAGTCGTCTTAGATTTTGTTTTAAAAGAAAATTTACCAGGGAAACAAAATATTTTCCCAAACAGCCAATCCCAAAACCTTTTTGTTCAAATTGGTCCCTAACTCCCATTTCTCATTTTGGTCAATGTGACGAATTCGGACATATCCGGCGTGTATTGTATTATCATTATTTGAAAGTTGTAGACCTTGGACGCTGTCTTTGTCGTTTGACATAGGTAAGTACTTCGTACTTGCAATGGAGCATTGTATGTCATTTTAAACAGCGTTGAGTTCTTACAATTTTATAATGAGACACGAGCGGTTATTTTTTATAGATGCGAAATGTCATTAAAATCGAATCAATTTGTTGTGGAGGTTTAATAATAAGATTCTAAATCAAGACAAACTAATTCTATAGTATATTTCTTTTTCATCGTCGTTGGTTCTCCGTCTTGTGTACTTTTCTATTAATCGTCATCTCTTTCTAGCCATTTATTATCATATTTTACACCAGCCTTGATGTTTTTCTACTTCAATATTGGACTGAAATTTGATCATATCATTATTCTCACTATACGCAACTTTATGGAGCACAATGAAATCCATTTTTGGCCACTTTTTGTTTCTTTGTTAATAATTAGAAGACCATTAGATATAAGACAATCTCAATCCTTAATTTAGAGGCTTTACATTAGCAATAAACTTTGCACAAACATTGTTATAAAAGTACTTATTTTCCATTGTTACTAAAAGTTATGATAAATGATGTTTATTTTGCAAGTATTTTTTCACAAACACTTTTACACGTCTTTTTTTAAAAACTAGATGAGGCCGGTGTTTCTTACCCGACTACTCTGAGAAGAAACAGCCGAAACAAACTCAGAGGTCATAGTCTCTTTTAAAGTCCAGACAAAACATCTTGGTCAACTTACATGAGGACTATGCAGATTAGTATCTGAAGTGGCAGGTAATAAATAGCTCATAAACTATCCAAGTAATATTATAATTAATATGTGACCACCTCGGGAGTTTCTCATTTCGATTACAACAAATATTTTTAACAAACAAACAAATGAAAAAAGTATTGTATTGATAACCTTCTTCTTTTTGTGGAAGTCGGTTGAAAAAACGTAGGTGAGTACATTATACACATACATTAAGTATTATGTATCGACTATAATGCACACACGCACAGTCTTGGCAAGTGCATCGAATATTACAGCAACTGGACTGGAACAAACGTCCTACCTTGTGCTGGCTGTCCATGCCATCAATATTTATTGTCCAACAAACTATCGGCCCACATTTAATCGATCCGTCTAATTATACCCGTTGAATGAATGGGTCTACGGTATTTGCCATTCAGATATGTGATTTATAGCTGGTCATCCATTTTGTCAGTATTTTATTGCGCTAAAATGGGATAAAGAGACACAAGATAGTGGTATAGCTGCATCGTAATCATGGCTTAGGTAAGCGACCTAGTCTAGCCCTAAGAGTTCATCATTAACTTTTTTTACGATTTACTGTTAATATTAAGCTCTAGATTATCATCGCTTGTATAATTGATTGCCGTCACATTCCTAAGAAGCATCAACCTAGTGATGATTTTATTTCACACAAATTAAAACACGCTTCCCTTAGGGCCGCAACAACAACTTAATTTTTTCACTGTCGCCATAATGACTCGCATTGTCAAATATAACAATATAAGTGTGGAAATATGAGCAGAAATTCTAAATGCAACATGTCTTGTTGATTAACACACGAATGCCACATTAGTGCCCGGGGCAACACACAAATAACTCATAAAGTGACAATTATGCGTTTTTTCAACGCGTATGCGAAAAAATTTATTGTTTCCGATTACATGCACTGGGACATCACGCGGTATATATTATTATGATTCCAATAAAAATGTCTCACGTTATTAAATTGTTGTCTGATTGTTTGTTTGAGAGGAAATATGTCGAGGATTGAATCCGGTTATTAGCCATTGTTAAATAAAATAATAACATTACCTCATTTTATGTTTTGAACGTTTAAAAAAGTTTTTTTTTTTCAAATAGAGTGAATCTATTACGGTATACATTTGTTTATTAATAGTCCATACGTTAAATATAAATATAACTCGATTGGCCACTAAAATAAAACTAAGATCATTGTCGTTTCTACGTAAGTATAGTTTTCATCACCCGTCTTATTTATAATCCCCGTCTTGACACCGTGCGATGAAATTATTGCCGCCATTTTGGACGCGTTTTGAGTTTTCCCGCCATTATAGCAATTAGTTGAGTGAGATGTCCGCGCTCGGGTGGACGCTTTACGGTTTTTATGGGACTGTTTGTTTTTTTTCTATAGTGTTTGCTTTTTTGTGTCCAAATGTGGTTCCGACTAAGTGTGTGTAGCCTATTTTGTTAGTTTTCAGTGGCTTGAACTTTTATGTAGAGTATGAAAGAGGTATGGAGTTGCTTCTTTTGGATAGTCTAGAAAATATATCGTTGTTACTTTATTTTGATATACGTATTATTACAATGGATATTTAAATATACTCATAGTCCTATAAGAACGTGGAAAACTGCGCCGAAAATACTTACTTATTGCAAAATTAAACTTTATATCTAATAAAAGTATTTGTAAAAAAGTGCAGAGGAAAAAAAAAACCCTACTGGTTAATGCGTGGAATGGCAAGGAATAAGTCGTGGGTTTGATCCCCATTTATTGCATTGTAGAGCATGAATCTAATGAAATAAAATATAAAGCTATTAATAAAATGCTACTGTGTGTGAAAATTTTAGTGGAAATATGCTTTTTATGGAGGCGACGGTGTGACTGCGACACACAAAATTGTCATCTATCCATATTATGAGTTAAAGTCGCGTTTTGTTCACCTAGACTATGCAATCAATAGTGATGCGATTTCCAGCATCGTCTTTAAATTACATTCATGAAAATTAACCATTATAAAGAAAATTCGATGTTTTGTTACGTCGTAAATCAGCTACCCTACCATGACGTCTTAAAGCAGAACTTATTCCACTGAGGGAAAGAGATAGAGCTATACAGGGTTTCTAGCACCATCTCTTTCCCTTAGTGAAATAAGTTCTGCTTTTTCGATATCACGAGACTGTTTTTTTCAAACGAAGTCGTACTTACGGAGATAATATTTCTAAGCTCTAACCACCCACGATATAAACTCGTAAATAAAATATTTTAACTGTCACTTACGGATCTTCCGTGATTTCCGATTGTAATAAGCACCCGATAACATAACAACTTTAAATCACGAAAGATTTCCCGTTAGTAACAGTTTAAAAAGTGCTATTAAATAGTGTTTAACCAAAATGATAATGAAATAGCTCTGAAGACAAATGCATATTATGATTATGTATTCGTTTCAGAACAAAACGATTTCTATGGATGAAAAGCATTTCTTATTTTACCATGGGTTAAAGTATGTAAGTTGTTGGTGGTAGGTTAGTGACGGTACGTATATGCCGTGACTGTACGTTTCAGAATAATCTCTCCACAGTTCCAAATGCCATGATTTTGATATACTTACGTAATTTTTTGAAAAGCAACAACGCATGAATAAATAATTGTATCAAAACTCGGACTTCGAAAGTTTTTCTTGACTACAATATCACATTCTTTTCTTAAAAAAGTTTGCCCCACACTTAAGAGCTTATGAAAGATTTATGAATATTTCTAAGTTAATCATTACTAAGTACGTAAGCATCATCATGTTTTTACTTCTAAGTATGGTATGGTTTTAACTTGGTGATTAAATGAACTATTACAACTTAGACTTAGCAAAACTTGAAGTCTCCAATGTGTATATGTTGTCTCAAAATATCCATAATACGTCTATCAATTGCTACCTGTCACTACTTGGCTATCATAGACGGGCCTGTTGGTCTAGTGGTTAGTGGCCCTGACTGCTGAGCCAGAGGTCGTGGGTTCGATTCCCACCCAGGACAAACTTTGTGTGATGAGCATGATTGTTTACTCTGTTTCTGGGTGTGATTTATCTATAATATGTATGTATTTATTAATTATATAAGTATGTATATCAGTTGTCTGGTTACCATAACACAAGCTCTGCTTAGCTTGGGATCAGATAGCCGTGTGTGAGTTGTCCAAAGATATTTATTAGATATTTATTTTTATTATCATAACATAATTTGTGTATTCGTAGTTCTTCCTACATGTATGTACATACGATGAGGATCACCGGTGGATTTCTTTACATAACGGGATACATTCTATTCTATTCTGTTATTGTGGTAGGTACTGATGAGCAGATAAACAGTGTAAAAAAAAGTTTTCGTCGATGGCAAAAAATCGATGAAGCGAACTAAAGTCATCGTCATTCGGAATTAAACTTAATTGAATTGTATTTCTTTGAAAGTAAATGTTTAGTTTTATTTTATTTTAACCTTTTTTGTTTTGGGATGATGGTGTGCATGAATTCTTATGAGGTACTCATACATTTTTCATTGCTACTAAAAATTTGTAAGCTAATCATCGACATACAGTAGAAGAAAAAGTATGCATTACCTATAGAAGACAACTCAAATACCTATACCCAAGCAATATAAATAACGTTGATATGGCACTTTCTCGAGAGTAGGTACCTTATACCTTTTAAATAGTAAAAATAATTCTGAAAATCGGGCTAAAATTGACAGAGAAATTGCGTAACAAACATGACAGTCGAATTGAGAACCCTTCCTTTTTCTCGGGAAGGTCGGTTAAAATTATTTCTGTGTTAACAACAACAGTCTGTTTGGTAACATTTAAACATACTAACGACAGACGGGTTACGCGAACTGATTCGTAGTCTAAGTACTTGCTAGCATCTACGCCAAGCAGAGGGCCTGCCACTTGCGGGTTGTTCGAAAGTGATACTGCGGCGGCGGAACGTAAAGGGCAATAGAAGGAACATGGGTGGGTTTTAGTCAGAACAAGTCTGACACACCCGCCGTTCCATCTCTGGATGCGGGGGAAGTTATTTGATGATTTCCCATCCGCAAAAAAAACATCTACGCCAGCACCCCGTAGACTCTTGCAAGTAGACTACGAATCCAGTACCAGTGCTGAGAGACACGGTATTACATGTTTTCTACGGCAATCTTTGTGATATTATTAAAGTTACAGAAGATGTTCGTGATGGCTTGGAGAATTCGAGGTTAACGGTGTTAGTTTTAATAGATTTTTCCAATGCTTTTAACACCGTTGATCATGACATACTCCTGGCCATACTGTCTCAAATTGGTGTGTCTTCTTTGTCACGTAATTGGTTTTCTTCTTATCTTCGTGGTCGCCAGCAGGCGGTGCGTGTTGATCAGGATTACTCTGACTGGTGCGACCTCATGACTGGTGTCCCACAAGGCGGTATACTCTCTCCTCTCTTATTTTCTTTATTTATTAACTCCATTACTGCTATCCTCAAATGTTCTTACCATCTGTACGCTGATGACTTGCAACTATACGCTCAATCTGATATTGCGAACCTTGATGAATGCATTTCATCCCTTAATGCCGATCTCAGAACTATTGAGGAATGGTCTGGCAAATTTGGGGTTTCTGTTAACGTTGGGAAATGTCAGGCCATCCTCATTGGTAGCTCGCACTATTTGAGAAATGTGAACACGAGTCAACTTACACCACTGATGTTTGAGAACTCAGTCATTTCTTTATCACCTCACGTAAAAGACTTAGGTTTATATATTGACGACTGTTTTAGCTGGAATAAGCACGTGGCTCAAGTGAGCCAGAAAGTCACTTTCTCACTGCGGTCTCTCTATAGATTCAAGCATTTTCTCCCATCTAGCACTAAACTCATTTTGGTACAGTCTCTTGTGCTTCCCATTATCGACTATGCTGATGTTTGTTATTCTGATCTAACCCAGGAACTTCTCAATAAATTGGATCGTCTTCTTAATAATTGCATTCGCTTTGTGTTTGGCCTTCGTAAATATGATCACATCTCTTCCTTCCGTACTCAGCTTAAATGGCTGCCTATACGACTCAGGAGGTCCCTCAGATCTCTCTGTATGCTGTACTCTGTCATGAATGATCCGCATGCTCCTGATTATTTAAAAACTTATTTTATAGTGTTGGGCAGTTCTCACAGTCGTAACCTTCGGGCTTCCGAAAACCTTCTCCTCCAAATTCCTTTACACCGCACCGGTTTTATGTCCAAATCATACGTAATTTCAACAATCAAGCTCTGGAACGCGCTACCCTTTGACATTAAAAAAGCTGAAAGTAAATTTACTTTTAAAAGAAAAATTCGTAACCACTATTTAGGTCCGTCTGCCAATTAAAAGTCATTATAATTACTGTTAAAGTTATCGTTTTTATTTATTTTTAAATGTATATATTAGTTTATTTGATATGTATATGTGTATTAGTATCCGTATAAAAATATGTTTTCGTAAAAATTGTTTTAGATATTTTATGTATTGTACCCTATCACAATGTTGTCGTATTTTACCCAAAGGTTGACTGGTAGAGAATGCCTTATGGCATTAAGTTCGCCTATGTACCACTATTGTACATGAAGTTTAAATAAATAAATATTATAAATTTCTTTGGTGGCAGGTATCGTTTCATCAAGCGGATGTCCTCGCGGCGGTTTCACGCTGTCGCAGTCACTGGTGGAGCGGTTAGGACGCGACCATGAGCAACTGCCGGTGCTGCCACCGCTGCACCATCCCATCAGAGATGTTAGTATATATGTTTGACGGCAGGTGTCGTACCTGTCGCAGTTCTGGTGGAGCGGCTAGTTTAGTTAATGTTATAAAATCTGCAAACCCCGAAAGCTCGTCCCAATAAGGTTTGGTCTTGCAATAATACAAAACAGTTTTTGACGACACGCGGTGTCTGTCTTTAAATATTGTTTGCAATGACTGTTATCGGTCAAGTCTTAAGCTTCATTGAAAGTGATACAGGTAAAATTGTGGACAACGGACTTCGACAGCTTTCAAATATGTTTTGACCTTACCTATTTTAACTGTAATAAGATTCCCTTGTAAGTATGTTTAATTGGATTATTGTTGTCATAGAACACAGTATGCGCGCGCAGCACATACTCCCCACTGCAGGCGCTCAGTGAAAGCACATGTCGAGATCCGGGCGTGTCCGCGCCGCCGCCGGCGCAGCCGCCTCGTGTACAGGTATTATTTTGTAGCCCTAATGAGTTTAATATATTATGTAACTATACATACGGTTTTGTAATAACTAGGAAGCAACACTAACTATTTTTAAAGCTTCGCCTAGTTAGGCAATTCCTATCGTGAGCCAACCTCAAAGCGAAAAGCCGTTTCTCAACACGGTTAATAGTAGGCAACTCCAGGGCTTAAGAATTTTAATTTTAAACATGTCTGTTTCGTTCTTTTGCTTTTCTAAGATACGTTAAGCCTGTCAATATTATTAGAAAATTAATACTTAAAGATTTTGCGTACCCCCAAAATAAACTAACGGTTCAGCCTTTAGTTTGGCGTCTATCACTCGTGTGGGTAAACATAATAAAATCTAAATATATAATGAATATAAACTAGATAGATTGTTTTACTGATTAAACTGATCTCACGATGTTGGGTTTGGTCACTCCACTTTTTCTTGTCGTGGCGGCGACTATCTACACTAAGGTAGCCCAAAATCTGGTGACGAGTTTGGCTGCTTCAGTAACGTCCTTCAGCCCCTGCGATGTGCAAGCACTCACTCCACTTTGCACTCGCCCATCGATGATGAAAAAATAATGATGGGAGCAGATGAACAATCACTCATAAGTGATTCGTGTAAACCTAAATTTCAACAAAAACAACGACTATCCGAGAAACGACTGATATTAGTTTATCGATTTATAAATACCTCAGCTGACTTCTTATAGAAATTTACTTTCGCACTCAGGCATCGAACCAAAACGTGACTCTCCACCCGGCGGTAGCGCGCTGCACAGCCACACTGGAGCTGTCAGCTCTGTGGCGCAGTTTCCATGAGCTGGGTACGGAGATGATCGTCACCAAGGCGGGCCGCCGCATGTTCCCGGCGCTGCAAGCGCGGCTGGCGGGGCTGCTGCCCAATGCCGACTATCTGCTGGTCGTCGACTTCGTGCCTCTCGATGATAAGAGATACCGATATGCTTTCCACAGGTATGGGATAAAGCTGTTTTTGAAACTCCCTTAAATAATATATATTATTTTGTTTTTAGTATTTGTTGTTATAGCGGAATTATTATCTGTGAAAATTACAACTGTCTGGAATGGGATAAAGCTGTTTTTTGAAACTCCCATAAATAATATATATTATTTTGTTTTTAGTATTTGTTGTTATAGCGTCATTATTATCTGTGAAAATTTCAACTGTCTATCACAGTTCATGAATGAGATTCACTCTGGTGACAGACGGACAGCGGAGTCTTAGTAACAGGGTTCCGTTTTACTTTGGGTAGGGAATCCTAAAAGAGAAAAACAATTAAAAACGGAGCCAGGTTAGAATTCCCCAAACAATAAGACGAACCCACCACCTATGCGGTGGGTCGTCTTTCAATCTCTTTCGTATCTTTATAGATACGAAAGAGATTCTCTTCTCTTTCGTATCTTTATAGATACGAAAGAGATTTCAATCATTTGCTTATTTTGTAGCTCAAGTTGGGTGGTGGCGGGTAAAGCGGACCCGGTGTCGCCGCCGCGCATCCACGTGCATCCGGACTCGCCCGCGCCCGGCTCTAACTGGATGCGCCAGCTGGTCTCCTTCGACAAGCTCAAACTCACCAACAACCAGCTCGATGACAATGGACACGTGAGTATAGCTACAACTACATGATAACATAGATATTTTGACACATTTAAACTAAGTATCTTACACGATATTATGCAAGTTTACATGGGGTAAGCAAAAGATAAATTATCTGTGAAATTAACATACTTAAGACGGATATAAAAACACTCTTAACGAAATCTAGAGGCACTTGTTTTTCCCGTCAATGTGTTTTTATTTGTTCTGAAATATAACCGAAAGTGCCTCCAAGTTTTCAATGTTATTTATAACTTGCAGATATTTTATACTACATTTAACCTGTTTAAAATATAGAATATGGAACTTGAGTCTGTCGTTTTGAACCCATTCCTGATATTTATTTACTAACACACAAACGAGTTATAGGTTAAAAATGAAACAAATACCTAATAGTTTTTTCCAATTCGTGAAAACTCTAACCTATCTTATATTTTACAAAGTGGACGAGCCTTCGAAATTGGGAACAAAGTCAAAGTCAAACAAAGTCAAACATTTATTTGCTAATAAATATGGTTACAAAAGTTCGTATAATAGACAGTGTAAAAGCAGCTTAGCATATTTAGTCATAGTATAACGACATGCAAATTTTTAGTGTTTTTAACATTATTTATATTCAAGGAATTCTTGCAGAGTATAAAAAGCATTCTCAATTAACCACGTGTGTAAAACTTTTCTGAAGCGGACCATTGGAAGTTCTATTAACATTGCTGATATCCTGTCCACCTAATCCAGCTTTCTTGTCTTCTTACAGATAATCCTGAACTCGATGCACCGCTACCAGCCGCGGCTGCACGTGGTGTACTTGCCGGGCGAGGGGCAGAGCAGCGCGCACCGCACCTTCGTGTTCCCGGAGACCGGCTTCACGGCCGTCACCGCTTACCAGAACCATAGGGTTAGTGTGTGCCCAGTATTATCCAAACTCTCTTTCCCTATTCTTCTTTGAAAAGTCAACAAACGCTGGGCACTGGCTAAACTCCATGGAACCATTTAATTAAAACTTACCATTACAGCTAGTAAGTTTACTAGGTATTGCATAATGAGATATTACCCTTTTGTTTTTACAGATAACGCAATTGAAAATAGCGAGTAATCCCTTCGCGAAGGGATTTAGAGACTGCGATCCCGATGACTGGTGAGTTTGACTGTCACTTGTTCTATATTATTGCGACGACGAGCTTTTTACAATAGGTACCTACGCATTTTAATACCAAAACAGATAATCTTATTTCTATAAAATGTCTGTATTTCTAAAAAACAAGTAACAAAATTATTGCTTTCCAAAACATTTCCACAATTTAGTATGCGCCATATTTTGACATAAGACGATCATAAGAAATTAACGAGACATTAACGGTCGGGTAAACGTAACCACATTTCTCCCGCGCCCCACAGCAGGGCTATGAATCAATTTATTTACAAAGTTTTCATGCGACGCTTCGGAACTCATTTCAACAGCCGGTGACAATTTAGTTTTACGACGTGCCCATAGAGTAAAGAGTTACGTACGACAGTTATGGCGGACACGGCACGTTTCCCGTTCCCGCCAAAATAAAAAAAAAGGTATTTCTAACCTTAAAATTTATTGTTTTACAGTTTTCTGTAAATTAGTTTGATGGGAGAGATTGAGGAAGATGTGAGTTTCAATTATTTACCTCTGCTGTTGTATAGAGCAGCGTCCTTTATTTACTGTCTTGAATTACTTTCTTTAAATCAATCATGATACTTACATTTATATTATGCTTTCTGACGTTCCTTAGAGTTAGGTAGATACTTACATCAATTTTCATCGATAAACTATTATTCACTGTAAAAAACTTCTAAATTATTTAAAGAAAGAACGTTTTGATAAAGTTAATCTAATATGAAGCACCTAATTTGAAGTATATAGAAATCAGTACCTAAAACTCGTGTACCTGGTTAGTATCAAACGTTGGGAGGCGGCGCGGCACGTTCACTGCAAGATTAATTCTTTTGTAAACATTCTCTTCCAGATGTTTATCTATATACTTCAGGTGTGGAAGAGTGCATTTTATATAAAACTGTACAGGCAGGTGCAATATTACTTTAGGATTTTCTTCATCAGTTTTATTAGCTTGTCTCGATTTAGAAATGAGTTAAATATTTATCGGCTTCTTTCGCTTATAAACTGCTTAAGTCAAGATTCTTATTTTAATTTACAAAGATGTTTTTGTATAAAAATGTTGTTGTGTCCTGAAACTGACCTCATTTTTTATCTCATCATTATTTTTTTTGTGCCATAAAATAACCCTAGAATTGCTACTAGAAACATAAACTATACCCAATTTTAAATAAAAAAACAATTCTCTCATTTATAAAAGAGTACCATATAAAACTCACTCAGCCATAAAAGTTCAAAGCACGCTCGTACTGACTGTACAGTATAAACACTGAACAGTCTGCTCCCGGGCATCCAAACTTCTTGTTTATAGTCTGCCTCGGTTACGGCCATCCTGCCCACTGCATTGGCTACCAGTCGGGCCATAAATCTGGGCTGCCACCATTATTCTCACAGTACGGTAAACTGCGTTTTATGTACCGTTTATAGCAATTGCGTGACTATGGATGGCCAATCGAATAGCAAATCTGTTTTTAGGTGAATTGATTGTTTTCGGATTCGCCAATGGTAGTGTAGACAGTGAAGAATTGCAATAATCAACTAAGCATTTTTACTAAATGATAAAGCATCCCCAGTTCTATGAAAAGTTACCCTACACATGCACAAACAGTTATAAATGGGACAAAAAATATCATAAACTTTTTTGTCCTTGTCCTACTTCCTGGTACCAACGATTAATAACTCCGGGAGGGATGTATCTTGACGTATCAGTGCCATTTGTCGCGCGCTGTCAAAATAGAGAATTAACGCGAAGTAATACGACTCCGCCTACTGGGCGGGCGAAGCCATTATTGTTTTTTTTTCAGTTGTATCATATGTTGATAGGAACCAGTCATTAATTTATTTGGACGCTAAAGATGATTGGTGATACAAGTCCATTTTTGGGACGATTGAGCTTGTCTCAACATAAACTGATTCAAATGCAAGTTCGTTTCCAGTTTCAGTAAGCATTTATTTGTAATCAGTTGTTTCTATCAACATGCAAACCGAAATTTTATTTTACCGAGGTTTAATAAATAATTGTCAATTTTTTTTTGTCAACTAAGCTGGGGATTTTTTGTAGATGCAGCGGAGGAAAAATCAATACTTCTTACTACGTCCCACAACGTACTGGGATAAAGACCTATTCTTTAGGAAACACAATCGGTCATAAACCATTATGCGAGCCTAGTACGTGTTGGTGGATGTCACATACTTCTCTTGTAGTCGTAACTCGTCTGGTATTTCATTCTCTGGTCGAAAAGTTAAGTCGAAAATGGTAGCTTTTAAAGTTTTGTCAACTCGTATTAATAT
Source organism: Ochropleura leucogaster (assembly GCA_958449745.1). Taxonomy (NCBI): domain Eukaryota; kingdom Metazoa; phylum Arthropoda; class Insecta; order Lepidoptera; family Noctuidae; genus Ochropleura; species Ochropleura leucogaster. The sequence goes on along the minus strand of OY288220.1, from coordinate 12,713,463 downwards.
GTTTAAATTGATATGTTTGTGTCCAGCCCCCCCGAACAGAGTCAGCAGCGCGGCGCGGCGCGGCGGCGCGAGTCGTCGGCGGCGGAGGCGTGCCCGCAGCTCGCGCAGCCCTACGCCGCCGAGCCCAGCGCCTGCGGCCCGCTGTACCCGCCGCATGCGCATCCCGTGCGGTACGTTGCTAAGGAATAAGGACATAGAAAATCGATCGAATCGATTTCGTGCTGCTAAATGTGGCACAATCCTTAACATTACATTTTATGTGATCGTTGATATCAAGGTGATGGTGGTGGCCTAAATCGCTTTGAACATTTAAAGGCATTTTTCACTACTAAATAGTCTAGGGTGGAGCACACACACACATAGGCATGCGTGCTCCACCCTTCTAGGCAAAATAAACCGATTCACTTGAACCTAGAAGAGATCCAGATTATAACGATCAGGGAATAGAACCGGCTGTGAATTAACAGACTAGCGGTTCGTATAATTGTTCGGCTTCGTGGAACTGTAACCATATATCCAACGGTGTTGCTTCGTTGTATCTCTGCTCCTCGGGGGAATGGGGACGGGGGATTAGATTGTGCAATTCCATAGCACGAAAATGTAACCGATAAAAAAACGATGTGCTTGCAACTTTGTGGTGATGTTCAGGACTCTCTAAGCTAAGCTCCTAGCTTAGACAAGGGAGTAGCTTTGGAAGCTATTGAGAATAGCTTTGGAAGCTATTGAGAATTAGCTTTAGAAGTTATTGAGAATAGCTTTGGAAGCTATTGAGAATAGCTTTAGAAGCTATTGAGAATAGCTTTGCAAGATATAGGTACGCTTGCAACTTTAAGATATCAAATTTTGGAATCAGGTTTTATTTTGCGGACATGAAAGTTAAATGTGTAATTTCAATTTTTATACTCCGAAGGTGTTGCTTCCTGTTTAAAGCTTGGTCTTGTTTATGGATTTTTATAAAATCAAACAGCAACAAAAAATCTACTAAGACTTATTGTTTGGCAGTTTATTTAATCCGCAGAATTTCAAGGACTATGTTTGAAATTCACAATTGAGAATCTAAAACATCGTGTTTTTTCAATCGTAACGTGTCGTCCAACGCCTTGAAGTTATTTAAATGCAACGATACATATAAAATAACACTCACTTGACTTTTAAGGCGTTAAGGCGGACTAAATCGTACCGAACCGAATTACCGTAAGGTAATTACCTACTCTAAATATCAAATATTTAATTGTTTATAGAATAATTCTTGTATTGTTACAGTTATCAACCCCACTCGGGCCACAATAGCGCTTACAGTGCTTACTACGCTCACAGATAGCCGGCTATCTGACGCCGAGCGATAGCTAGTAATTGTAAAGACAACGGGCGCTCGCTGACTACATACGACAGATATGAGCGACCGCGTCGCTGGAACGCGCACCATCTGTCAATATTACCGCCTTTAGTGGAAAATAAAAATAAATGGTGAATTTATGCGGCTCTATCATTATGGAACAGCTACCCTACCATGACGTCTTAAAGCAGAACTAATTCCTCTGAGGGAAAGAGACAGCTATACGGTTTGTCTAGCAACATCTTTTTCCCTCAGTGAAATAAGTTCTGCTTTAAGACGTCATGGTAAGCCTGCAGGTTCTTCTAATTTCGGAAGTTTAACATAGTATTTTATCTAAAAACCGCTTTGTCCATGTCCGTGGAGCCGCAATAGCTTGTAAAGCATAGATTAATGTGATTCTCGAGTAGTACCTACTCTGGAAATTCTGTAAACGGTTTTTTGTTGATGTAAAAAGCTTGTAGAAATTCTATTTGGAAATTAATTAGTGAGTATTTTTTTATTAAACGGCAATTTGGCGTCGTTATTTAGGGTTGTTTAATTATTTAAACATGAAGGATTTTAAAATGATATTTTTGGACTTAGTATGTTAATATGTAAGTAGCGGTTATTTGCCAGATGGTGCCTAGGAAATGAATAAAAGTTGGTTGAAAAACGAAATAAAAAAAATATTTTATATTGTTACGCACACCTAATTTAATGTTGTAATTTGGTTTAATGAAAGAGAGATATATAATTGTGAAATGTAAATGTTACCTTGTATAAGTAACCAAAGGAAAAGGTTGTTATTTAGTACAGCAGAATGTAAACCAAATATTTTATATAAATGCTACTAACAATTTATTTAATCTCAAATATTACTCAAGCACTATCTACTACGCCCATGCAACAAATGTGTCTTTTCTGTCGCAATGTTATTTAATAAAAACATATTGAAACTATTTTGTTACCAAATATAATGTATTTATTACTATAGTCTAATATAATGTTAGTTTTAACCAAAAGCTCGCGCATTCTTCTTCATTTTATTAGAAAATGAAGGGATATGAATGCACAAGTCAAAATGTCAAGTGCCAAATATAACCAAAGGAACATAAATAATTTTAAGATAGATTAAGATTTAGTAAATATGTTTGGATATTTATTTAAATCTATTAAAGTGACGCAAGTCGAAAACGTGTTTTAATTTCAACCGTAAAAACTTTCACGATCTGACTAAAAAAATGCTACATAAACGGAATTTAAAATATATCGTAGGTTCAGGTATTAAAAGCATCTGCTATTAAGAAAAATACAAATAATTTAATCACAGCATTTAATTTTCAGTGGGTATTCCAATGCCTAGGTTGTAGCTGGAATTAAATACTATTTATTTACAAAAAATAATATTAAATCTATAACTAAATTCAAGTTTACATCAGGAAGAAACAATACTGCATTTGTTGCGGTAACCTCTCAATTTCGGGGGTTCTGAAGTATGACTTTTCACCAACAGTATAAGTCATGACATGGTTGACAGTTGCCGAACCCGGTTCTTCCCCACGATCTACGTACACTTTAGAAGAAATAGTCTCTTCAAGTTCCTCTCCTACTAATTCTGGTTCAGGTTCTACAAACTCTTCGAAAGGCATGATGATAGTTGACGCCGAAGTAACCGGTTCCATGGAACAGTAGGAGTAGTCTTGAGGGGCGTAAGATACAGTGTCGTAGAAGTTGGGGCGCTTGCTTACAGGAGGGCTGTTGTAGTAGTTGACGGGAGGAGGAATCTGGGTCTCCAAAGGATAGTTGTAATAGTAGTTGTAGCTTGGGTAGGAATCTGCGTGGTGGTGATGGTTTACTGCTGGCTGAGAATTGGTAAGAGGTTTCTGTTCAGGATATTGGACAGGATAAACGTTATACCCTTCGTTCTTTTGAACTTCACATATAGGTGCTTCAACAGGAGTATATTCAACTTTTTGGGTAACATTTTTCATTTCAATAGACTCTTGTAACAAGGAGTTCATCTCCTTAGCCTGCTGGTTAGCGGCAAAAGCAAGGTCGGAAAGGATTTCAGTGTCAGGGGTGAATTCAACTCCATATTTGTCTGCGATTTCTTGTGCAGTCATCATTTTGTCAATGGCAATGTTTTGGAATTCGTTGTTAGATTTGATATGTTTCAACAATCTTGTTACTAACTGTGTGCTGGCCATTGGAGTATCTACTGATCTCCTCTTGCGTAATTTATTGTCTTCTCCTTCTTCAACTACTTCGTCTCCTTTATCACAGCTGTTGAGTGCGTAAGTAAGGAGGTTTGCCATCTCGCTCTGGATAGCAAGAGTGATCTTCTGCGCGATTTCCTTGATTTCGTCTAGTTGTTCTTCGACTGATTTCTCAGAATTGGTTGCTTGGGTCATCATGGCAACAGAAGAGGTTGGATACAAGTGTGCTTCGGGAAGAAGGAAGAAATCGATCCAGTCCTTCTGTTCGGTGGGAAATTCATTGATAGTTTCATCGTTTATTTCCGTGTCATTGTTTGCTATTTCACTGCTGTTGATATGTTCTTCACTGAATGTTTCGTTAGCGAAAGTGAGTGTACCCTGAAATAGAAATAAAAAAAAGGAATAATTAAACCAGTTGCGTTAAAACTGTCAGAGTTTGTACACCTGCAGCCTATGCGTAAAATTAACACGTAGATCGCTAGACGCTCTATGTGTCCAGTACATTTTTTTTTTTTACTGATATATTATTTTTATTTCAGTACTAACAATTTATGGATTTTTTATCTGAAATAAATGTTAAATAATAAGTAATCAAACGGATAAAGGAATCATTCAATGTTGAATGTTTAAAGAACGGAAGTGTTCAAGTCTTCGACGATTTCTGAAGAGATATTTAGTCATGAATTATTCCTTATTAGGACTTACCTGAATGGCCAAGCCAATAATTATGTACAAGAGGCCCATGGTGAACAAGTTATGGTCTTCCACCTTCAACACATACATTTATATGTAACACTATCAATTAATTGGGAAATTATTTTGAAACTTTCCAAGTAACAATTAAAAAATTAGATAGGACATGTTTTCTAAGCTTGAGCAATAACGAAACATGCTTTTTACAAAATGTGTTACTTAGTTTGTGATGATAGAGCACTATGCAAAAATGTGTTATTTGTTAAGTTGTCTGAAATGTTTGCCCATATGAGTATTGAGAATAATAGGTTATGTAAGATCGAGGGTGAGAATCGCTAACTTAGTCGTCTGTTAGGTACTCTTTTAATATCGTTTGGTCTTACAATGTTGTTGTTACATATACAACACAACTATTTAATATGTTCTGTTCTGAATGTTTTTCTCTAATGATATTACGGTTATGAGTGATCTGAGTAACAGATAAATGCTTTTCTTGTGATATTGATTTTAAAAGGGTTTCCTTCTGTAAGGTACGGCAGAAGTGTATTTCAATGAAAAGTTATTAATGTTGCATCAACGGATCTCTTTTAAAAGAAAATCTTTATTAACTACTCTGTTATTATTGACCATGGTGTATAACAGATAACATTACGCTTGTGATTCCATAAGGTAAATGCAGAGGTGTACCAATTATTACACCCATATTTCACCAGTTATGTTTAAGTCCCATGTAATAGGGGCGACCCTACTGCTATTAATCGGGCACATATTCAGTCTCCGTGGCTGCAACTGAGATATCCTGATGGATAAAACCAATAAAACTCAGCAGTAACGTTTGCTTCTATAAATCCATAGGGACTTTAAATCTATCAATAATATGTTTGTAAATCTTTATATCATTTAGATTACGTCACGTTACGCACGTACGCATCTCATTAGCTACATCATAACGATCATCGTAAGTACCAAAATTTAAGGAGGGCAAAGAGTTTTTCATTATAATTATAAACGTGCACTTTCCCAAAACTAACATTCATCATTACACTGGATGACTTCAGAATACGTCATGCATAATAATGCAAATTAATAATCAACACTGGTATTTTCAAAGACGCAATTTGTATAGTTGACACAAATAATTATACATGATCATGACGAATTAAAATAAAATGCAGGAAGTAAATAAGAAACAACACATTTATTAAATAATTGGAAGTACTTTACGTGCTATTAATAACTTAAAAACTTAAAACTATTTCCTCTACGTTAACTGTACCGTATCCGTTCAGCATGCTTAGGGTAATGTGCAGGATAGGACAGTGGAGCTGGAATAGCTGGTGGGTACCCTGGCTGATACTGGAGAGGGTATGATGGCCCTGGAGGGTAAGAGGCAGGTACTGGAGAGTAAGAATCTGGCGCGGGCGGGTAAGGAGTTTGAGCTGGAGGGTAAGCAGGTGGCATTGGAGGGTAAGGCACAGGCGCCGATGCGTATGTAGGAGGCGGTGGGTAACTAGGGGCTGGTGGGTATGCGGGCATCGGCGGATATGTAGATACAGGCGCATACGCAGGCGGTGATGCAGAAGAGGGAGAGTACGGCTGATATAAAGAAGGTGGGTACTCGTGTTGTGTCGGCGGGTAAGGATGAGGATACGGTGTGCACTGCGGAGGGCAAGTAGGTGCAGGAGGTGCGTACTGCGGCTGAGGATACTCATAACCATATGTCCATGGCCGCGGCGCTGGCGAAGTAGAACCAGGTTGTTCAGGAGGTGGGCTTTCGTAAATATAATATGGGTTAGGTGCAGCAGTAGTGGGCGCAGCTACAGCCGCAGGTGGATTTGTTGAAGGCGGTTTGGCCGAAGGAGGCACGTATACCACTTGAGGGTACAGGTAGTTGTATGCGGAAGGGTCGTAGGTGGTCGTCGGTGTCGTCGTAGGATACTCTGTGGATGATGCTGGCGTGTCGTTGGATGGAGCGCTCGTCGTAGTCGGCTGTATCGAGCGCAGTAACGGAGCTGAAAAAAAAAATTGTATTTCTTTAGGATTTCTTACTATTTATTATTGTTTGACTGATTGTGAGCTTATCCTTTTGGCTATTGTAAGTTTACTATTGTGGCGTACCCCTAAAAGAACAAATAGTACAAACACAAAAAAAGTGCATGCAAAACTGAACTGCACTTTTTCTGAAACTCCTCATTTGTACCTGACATTTTGTGATGGCTGAGTTCTATGGTAGAAGTTGGATCTGTATGGTATGACACTAGTTATGTTATCCTTGCGGTATAAAGAGTAAGCCTTGTGCTATTACCCTGTTTGTAAATAAAAATTTCTTAGAAAGATTGAATTTTCTTGAATTATAGATTAATTCAAGAAAATTCAATCTTTCTAAGAAAATTTTATTTTTAACATGAGACATTATCACAACTGACAACTTACAAGACAAAGCAGAAGTTTCAAAACAGGGTAATAGCGCAAGGCTTACTCTTTATACCGCAAGGATAACATAACTAGTGTCATGTCATGACAAAGTGTGTAGATACATTGAGTAGATACACCTCTCCCTACCCTTTGGAATAAACAGTCGTGATGTAATGATTTATTATTAGTTTAAGTGTCTGATTAATTTTGATCAGATCAGTATTTTATTGAACAAATAAAGTAATTATTGCATTTCATTCAAAACGCAGCGTCAGCTGACACCATGCGGCAGTGAATCACAATAATATTATAAAAGCGAAAGTGAGTTTGTTTGTTACGTCTTCACGCCTAAATGGCTAAACCGATTGTGATTAATTGGTACAGAGATAGTTGTGACCCTGGAGACGGATATAGGATATATATTTTTTTTAAAAGATTGAGATATAAGGGAGTAAGAGGGAGAAAAAGGAAAACTTATCATTGCTATTACAATAAATAAGGCGCAAGGGCCAAAACTACAGGTAGCAGGTACTTGCAAATCTGGAAAGGGGAGCTGTGTTACCCCGAGTTTAACGCGAGCGAAGCCGCGGGCAAAAGCTAGTTACAATATAATTTTAAGGCCAGCCACACGTCTTTAAAACATGTTTCAATTAATTCGGTATTACTGAAGATAATATAGAGAAGTGTTTTCTCGTACTGAAGTCGTATGGAAAAAAGGTATTTTGTACCTACTCTAAGGTTGGTTACTGTATAGGATACAAAAGTAATTCAAATGCGAGTAAATTACACAGGTAAACTTCGAGGCATTAACACAAATAGATATCTAGGTAATCGTGTAACTGACCTAATGATATTTTACTAATTGTTTACAAGCATGAATACTTACATGAAGAATACAGAGCGCTAATCATTTGATTCATTCGCTCGTTGAGAGCCGCCATCTTTAAAGAAAACTGAAACCATTAATGATAAATACAATAATATATGTATCCTAAATACTTTGCCTTAGCAATAATCCTGCAATGCCGCGCAAATGTGAAAGATAAAGATGGAATGAATATTTAAGTCGAAACTCACGCTAAGTACATTATTATTATTGGCACTATTTATCGGTTTCCGTATTAAAAAAAATTACAACCTGTAAACCTGTGACTATGGTTTAACCAGCAAAAGATGATATACTTTAAAATGTAATGCAAAAATAGTGTTTGAGACTCTCAAGCTTAATTAAATTGTCAAATCAGAAACCGGGTTTGTGTTTTACAGAATCTGAACCATTGAAATTGTAAGTAGGTATGTAATACTGCTAATCATAAGCTAATGCAGTGACATTTAACAATGACAATAGAATACTTTGAACAAGGAAATATTCATTGTTTTTGGTAGGTATTCGCTAAATTGTCAGTGAAGTTTCCTTGCACTTTGGGTGACCTTTTTTAAAATAAATGTTTGTGTTAACATATCTAAATATCTGGTATGTTACATAACTGCTACTAGTCACGTAAGGAACATTAGGTCTTGTATTAATTTACAGTGAAGCTAACAGCAGCATCAAATTAATTATAAATTCGTACAATTTTGTTTGGTCTTATCCGCCAGAATAGCCAACCACGACATACACTACTCCACCATGAATTGTGTTCATGAGGCAAAAACCTTCAGCGCAGAAATAATGTCATAAATTTGCTGCTTTACAAACAACAGTGTTAAACAGTTTATTGTATTATGGGAACATTTCCTGAAATAAATGAATTAATAATATCTAATATAATATATCAGCGTAATAGAATTACATCAGATTCTAAAAAAAACAGTATTGGTAGCTAGACTCACCTGTGACTGCTGTAAACTCTGGCAGCTGCTCGAAGTCCCATAACAGATGCTTATTGACAACGCACTGAATATTACGAGTATCTTCAACATTTCTGTTGCCCTGGTTGACTTCACTATTTAACTCTAAAAGTCCTCTTGGTATAAAACAGATATAATTTTGCAGTGAATTTCAACTGCACATAGCCATTGATAGTTTTAATCAGTTCGGTATAGTGAACGAAGATCTATCTTTAAGAGGTCTTTTCACAACATTACTCTGTAACCGAGGTTACTATGATATATAAAGTATTATTTGAAGTGTAATCTGGTAGCAAACGTGATGATGTTCGCAGAGATCTGATACGGAGATGATAAGTTTAATTGTGATAAGTTCGTGAGGATAGCGAAACAGATAGGTTTGTTGGAAATATGATGATAGTTCTTGTGTTAGTAGTTTGTTTTCGTGACCGTACTTCCTTTGTGTCGTAAGATGCAACAAAGAGTGTCAAACTCTTGTGACTCCTTAACGTTTCTATGTTTTTTATTATATTTTTATTGTTCATAAAGGCTATAAAGGTTGGAACACGTTACTTGCAGCACCACGTAAAATGGTGTTCCAGTGTCACAAATGTGCCGCATTACAGCCTTTTACAAATTTGGGTCAATTTGATAGCAGGCTTGAAACCGTTACAACTATGAATAGATACACGAGGAGTTCCCTCAGTTTTTCGTTCTAATTTACAATCATTGTAAGGTTAATGAAAAACGAAATATAATTGATTGACATTACATATTCATTGAAATTACATATTCATTACAATTACACGTGAAAGTAACGTTGGTTAAATTATTTATTGATTATTTTCATAAATGTTGCGTTTACGAGCTACTACCATTTTACTGAACAAAGGTAACAATGACTGCTTTTAGAAAACGTGATATTAAACCAATATCAACATAAAATCTTAACGGAGCTATATTATTATATAGGACGATATTCAATTACTTCAGAAGCATCATCAACATGTCCCAAGGCGTGTTTTATATCACCTCGCAACCTTTCAGTTTTAGCCTTAGCAAACATAATCTCTACTCCTAGCAAAACTACTGACAAAAACGCTCCAAACACAGTTAGGGCAAGTAACGGTGCAATATCTCCCAATTTCACCCTCTCAGCGAGAAGAGAGGCTCTGCAAGGAGGTTGCGGGACCCTTAGGCGGGCAACCAGGCGTTTTCCTAAACCGGTCTCGAGCAACCATCCTCCAGCTGTCCGTAAAACTTCGGTCCACTGTCCGTCTTTGGTTGATTGTATCCATGTTAATGTCTGTAGAAGAAAAAGGTATTCATTGTTTGCTTCATATATTTTTAACTACCTACGTAAGTTGTGTTTCTGAAAAGGCGCGTAGGGAAATGGAACAAATTAAAGATCTGTTTTACAATTTTAGTAAAAAATTGTGATTTTTTTACTTATATATATATACCTACAAAATGTAAACCCTTCACGAAGCCGAACTCAATGTACCGCACACAATTAGTGTGTATTCGTTAAGGACATTTTTGCAACCATTCTGCATCAGAGAAGGGGCCTGCACCCCAGAAGTGGGAATTTATAGAATGATTATGATGATATTTTACTAAATAACTGTCTAAAAGCTGTAACTATCAATACACTAGTTCAAGAGCAGTTTCCTCAACATGCCTCAGGAATGGTATCAACATGCTGCAGCTTGCAGATGTGCTCATCGCTGAAGGTCTTGAAGTGCGGGTATATCTGGTTGTACTCGCTGTGGAAAGCGGTGTTGCCTTGTTGGATCAGCTCCACTCCACGCTCTAGTTCTTGGTAGAAATTCGACGTCATCTTTTTCTTCTTCAAGTATTCTAGGTCATCCCATGTGGTTTTTACCTGTATTTGTAAAGTTGAGTTAGTTGGATACAGTTTAACCGTTTTGAAGTCCTTCAGTTGATTGGTAAAGTACATTTAAATGCCTTTGGTTTTCTTAATAGTATACCCGTTTTTAGTTTTCAATAGCGAGGTAACATAATCATCATCTCTTAAGGCATGTATGATTTTAACTCTCAAGACACGCCATATAAATTAAGCTCAGGACACAAGTTCTTCAATTGAACTGAAGTAATAACACTGATTCTCAATAATATTACAAGGCGCTATCGTCCTTAATCCACTTACATCAAAGAACAAATACCGCATATAATCATAATCCTCCGAGCCGATGGCATACTTGGAGTCTCCGAGCGCCTTCAGGGAGTCAGGCCCACCACGACCGGTGCTCATCAGTGCGGAGACAATAGCAGACGTGTAGTACGCGTGCACTAACATCGCACTCACTGAGAGTACCGTGAACGCAAAGCGGCCTGACCCACCTTCGGGCACTGCACTGGCGTCTGGTGAAAATATTAAGACAAGAGTAAAATTACGGCACAGGAGAAGGTCCGGACCTCGACAGCCACGAAACGAGTCCTGATCGCCGTAGGCGCAGGCTTGTGGATGGTGAGCAATGGTTAGCTCACCGTTCGTCTGTCCGTCAGTTTGACATTTTGTGGCGATGGCGCGCTTATGTTCCACGCGCGTGTCAGCAAATCTGAGGGGCTGGCAGGGCCTCTGCTTGCCGAGGCTGTGGGTTGGTTCAAAAGAGATACTACCGCAACAGTCGGAACACAAAGAGCTAATAATTAACACATATGGGTTTTAGTACTAGTCTGACATTCCTCCAGCGCCGCCTAGAACAGGAGAAGTCATTTGATGATATAACCTAACCTATACAAAAAAATGCGTGTAATCCCTCTTTGAGGAGTAGTAGTAGTTTAGTAGTAGTCTTATTTAGTTAAGTCGTGTTTATATTTAAATAATCGTAAAGTTAGTTGAAAAAATAAGTTATCATACACGTAGTTTTTGCGATAGTTAACCAATTTGTTACTGAATTTATAGGTACTTTGCATTTAGAATGTCAAAAACACAATCGAATGTCAGATACACTAATGCAAATTTAAATGGAAATCCATTGTCTTTTTTTTAACTAACCTAATTACCTCGAGAACCTCAATTAAAGCAAAATTCAAATAACGAAGCTTACCTTGCTGCAACCAGGTAGTAAGGACAGTGTACAAGGCCCCATCCTTCTCCTTAGGGGACTTGGACGTTATCCATTCGACCATCGCTAGGATGGCCATCATGGCCAGGCAGGACCACCACACGCCCGGAGAGAATGGCTCCAAATACATATTGCTGCTGCTTTCACGCTCTGCTAAGTACGTGAAGCCTACCCTGATAAGTAGCAAAGGTTTTATAATCCAGTCAATATAGCCTTCGGCAATTTACGTGGACACAAGTATAGCTAACTCTGTTATGCTTCTGTTTGGCTCGCTATCTGTTTTTTTCATTTTCTAAGTGTCTACAATATTATTATTGGAATAAAGCAACAAATGTATTTAAGGGACGTTAGGCGCACATAAATTATTCTTATCCTTATTATCCTTACTTAATATTATAAAAGCGAAAGTGAGTTTGTTTGTTTGTTTGTTACCTCTTCACGCTTTAATGGCTAAACCGATTGTGATGAATTTTGGTACATAGATAGTTGGGAACCAGGAAACGGACATAGGCTAATTTTTATTTAAAAAAAGTGGGATGTGAGGGAGAAAGAAGGAAGAAAAGGGAAAACTTAGCGTTGCTATTACAAATCAATAAGGCGCAAGGGGAACTGTGTTACCCCAAATTTAACGCGTGCGAAGCCGCGGGCGAAAGCTAGTATTAATATATTTTTTCTAATTACTAGCACATAATGTAGATGTAAATTTTCAGTAGGTACCTGAAGGGCCATATAGGCATAACATAGTCAAGAGTGAAAGTCCTCTGCCACAAAATACGCAGTATTGCCCCCGAGATGTCCGCTTCCCCGGTGGAAACCATTACGTACATGCTGTTGTTGTTGATCACGGCTGCCCATAACTCGGTTTCTATAAGAATATCTCTGAAATATTTGATAGTTACTGTCAATAAAAAAATAAATCAGCTTATTGCAATATACTGGTAATCTCCTAAGCTGCGCAATAACACAACATCATGTTCTCAGCCTTCCGCAACGAGTGTGTCTCAGCAAAATTTTCAAGGTTGTCAGTCCTTCTCACTTTAAAGCTTCGGCAGTACAATTGGGCTGCCTATGTTCGCTGAAGAATTTTGAATTCTTCAGCGGACATAGGCAGCCCACTTGTACTTCAGTTCGGTCAGTAAATATTATTTTATTTTGTTTTTAACTATCCACCCCATTGTTTCACCTCATTGAATACCTAGAGAAACTCCATGACCACTATGTAAAAAGTGGTATCTTTAAACCTATGTTACCTAAAATCGGATCCTGAGTTACTCACTGTGCATTCACGACTTCTGTGAGGAGCATAGCTGTTCCGTACCCACTGCGAATTCCAGGATCCTGGTCTGACATAGACTCGTCCTCCAGAAACTCCACGAACGTGCCGTCATACTTATCACTGGAATAGTGTCCTACCTGCAGAACAAACGCTATAAGTTTTGCTCGAAAATGTGCGTTGAATGAACTCTTTACTTTTGAGCCTATGCCTACCATGGCGCGGCAGAGGAAACTAGTCGTAGCCATAGTGGCTAACTGCTGCGCCCTGCGGTTTATGTTTCCTTGGTTTTATCTACATGGAAACACTTCATGACATGCATGATCGGTAATGATTTAAAATATTTACTTGTTTGAAATTTAAGTTATTTCTCAGTAGTCAAGTTTAAGCTTTTTTTTATTGCATTAAAAATAATGTAACATACTGGGGTAGCTATCCTGAGTGGATATCTCTTTAAGTCAAGCCGTCTCAGTATTCTTTCGCGCTCGTGCGTCAGAACTAAGCCAGAGGAGTTGGTCCAATAGGCCCAAGGGTTTATGGAGATGCCATCTCTTGGGTGCACGTAGGCATCGTAGATGTAGATAGGAGAAATAGCTAAAATGAGAAAGGTTGTATTAATTACTAGCTTTCGCCCGCGGCTTCGCCCGCGTTAAATTTGGGGTAACACAGTTCCCCTCGCGCCTTATTGATTTGTAATAGCAACGCTAAGTTTTCCCTTTTCTTCCCTCTTTCTTCCTCACATCCCACTTTTTTAAAATAAAAATTAGCCTATGTCCGTCTCCTGGTTCCCAACTATCTCTGTTCCAAAATTCATCAAAATCGGTTTAGCCATTAAAGCGTGAAGAGGTAACAAACAAACAAACAAATAAACAAACAAACAAACTCACTTTCGCTTTTATAATATTAGTAAGGATTGGCTTATTGGTATAGCAGATGCAAATACAGTAGACGATAACGACCCTTATAACCAGAGGTTTATTCATAACTGGTTTAATCTGGGTGTTGGATTAATCCGGTGGTTGAGTACACCTCTGGCTAATATTTCGGGGATTACAAACGGGATGTTTGTATTTTACCTTATACGATAGAAAAAAAAAACTATATTAATGAAAAATCTAAAATACGATTAGCCTTTATCTACACATACCTGTAGACTCCTTGGTTCCATTGCTGGCGTCATGAGGGTCCCATTTTAAAAAGGATATGTCAGAGTCGTACCGGATCTTACGCAAAACGTCAGGCACATGTTCGCCTAATATAAGCCACTTGTACTTCATCATAAAATGTGTTTTCTTCACCTGGAGTAAACCGCAGCCGTTTTTAATTAACATTTATAGTAAACTAGCTTTTGCCCGCGGCTTCGGCGGTATAACTCAGTACCTGCTACCTTCAGTTTTTGCCCTTGCGCCTTAAGGATTTGTAATAGCAAAACTAAGTTTTCCCTTTTCTTCCCTCTTTCTCCTTCAAATCCCACTTTAAAAAAAATGTCCGTCTCCTGAGTCCCAACTATCTCTATACCAAAATTCAGCCAAATCGGTTTAGCCATTAAGGCGTGAAGAGGTAACAAACAAATAAACAAACAAACTCACTTTTGCTTTTATAATAATAGTAAGGCATAGCTTTTGCCTGCAGCTTCGCTCGTGTTAAATTCGGGGTGATTTACAGGTACCTGTTACCTGTAGTTTTTGCCCTTGCGCCTTATTTATTGTAATAGCAATGCTAAGTTTTCCCTTTTCTTCCCTCTTTCTCCCTCATAACTCAATCTTTTAAAAAAATAGCCTTTGTCCGTCTCCAGGGTCCCAACTATTTCTGTACTAAAATCAGTTTAGCCATTTAGGCGTGAAGACGTAACAAACAAACAGACTCATTTTCGCTTTTATAATATTAGTAAGGATTTATGTGAAACCTAAACGCTCGAAGTTAAGCCTAGCTATTACTTTAAGAGTAAAACACATAGATAGCGGTTCAGCAGCTTGCGAGCACCATTTTTTATTTGGACGACAACACCCGCGCCCCATCCGCGCCCGATTCACACCTACCTGTATGTTTCACGCCTGGTTCAAGTTTAAAGAAGGGTTTATCAGTCTCAATAATTTAAATGTTAATTAATTTATTACCCAAAAATAAACGGTTCCTGGAAAACACTAGTTTATTGAACATCATCATTGAAAACCTTCATGTTTGAAAATTATAATTTCTACTAGATAGCTATGTCTTGGTCAGGCTGGCTGCTAGACTTAGAATTTACGCGAACCCTTGACGTTTTTATGTCTACAAACAGCCAGGATCCGAACCAGGAGCCGAGGCTTAGTTCTTTTACTGATTGAAAATTTTATAAGCAGTGATAGCCTGGTGTCTCGTGTAACCCAAGATAGGATTTTTTTTTATTTTTCGGTTAAATGTGAGTATTGTACCGGTAATTATCACTCGTTTCGGTAAAGGAAAATATGAGGTAACCAAATTAGCATGACTGCGTGATCAGTAAATCTAAGTAAGAGACTCATTTGCGGCACACAATTCTGACACCAGGTTAGGTTAAACCACGAGAAAAGAAAAAAGAGACAACCTTTGTCAACCTTTACGAATGAGGTTAATGATAAAATAAATAGGTATTTAAAACTCATTTTCTTCTAGAATACTGAATCAATTGTGATATTGCACCTTTTTGAATATAGGCATGTCATCATACTCATGGGTCATGTAAAGAACTCCTTGTAGGTAGTGATGCCGAATGTGGTCCAATATAGTCGGGTTACAGGAGAATGTAGCTGTCATTCCCTGCTGTGAGAGCTGGCGAGTGAACTTTATTTGATCTGAAACAGAATGCATTAAATAAAGTAAATAAGTACTTTTCTATAGTTCTGTTTCACACTTGGGCTTATGTATGAAGTATGCAGCGGTGAAGACAGCGCGCGGTCGTCGTTGATTCTCGTGTATGTTGTCTTTTCAACACGTTTCGACACATTTTTAAATATATCTTAAAAAAATATAGTAAAACATTTAAAATTAAAAAAATAGGTTTCCACCGTTATCGGGAGCAGCCTAGGGTCCAAGCCACCGGTAGTTATGCTCCAGAGGTAGGAACCTCCTCACAATGCGGGCTTACTGCCTTCTGAATCAGGCCCTTGATCCAACCGCCTAAGGAGAGCTTCGAGAGAAGGTCATCGATGCTCTTGGCTATCAGGCCATTGGCCGTAACTACCATCGGCACAAAGACGGCCGAGCTCGAATTCGACAAATCGACAGCCTCGTGTGCCAAGTTGAGTTATTTTAGTTGTTTCTCTTTCATAGCTTTCACGAGGTTCTCGTCATGTGGGATGGTAACATCGACTATCATTACGCGGCGCACTAATAGATCTATCAGCACTATGTCAGGTTTATTGGTGATAATAGTCCTGTCAGTAATGATAAACCGATTCCAGTAAAGCGAGACATGGTCTTTCTTGAGAACTGGGGCGGGCACAAATATACCTACTTGTAGTACGGTACCTACCTCAAATTCCAAAACATTATATTTCAAGGCAACTGTTGGTAAATAATCTTGGCTAGTTGGTTGTGCCTGTGCAAGTAGTTGCCGTTAGTTAGACGAGAACAACCAGAAATAATATGTCTGGTGGACTCACCCGAACAGTGGCATGCTCGACACACGTCAACCGTCCCGTCCTCCATAATATTCGATAGTTAAATTTCCGATAGTTGTTCGTCAATATAACTTCATCCATAATCGGACTAACAAACCTTCAGTTTTCCCATAGAAGTCAGTAAATCTAAAATCTACATCGGGCCCATGATGAGCCCTGTAGAAGCACCCGTGAAGCTCATTGCCTTGCCATACTTATCTGCTTTCATTGGTAGTGAGTACTACAAGTTTGTGCTAGTTTAGCCATGGACTGTGGGGTGAGTACCTTGTCCAGTAGAAGAGGAGGTCGAGGGTCTTTGCGTTTAAAAAGCCCGAACCTCCACACTTTGATGTGATGTACTTACAGTCTCATTACTGATGATTGTGGGTGATGCATTCGGTTTGCGGTCAGCAGAGTACTGACTCTCCTATCCAGTGCATCGAGTTCAATCTAAGTCCATTTGAGTATGTTATTTTTTTTTATTTTTTTATTTTTGTGTTTAAGAAATTTTTATTTATCATATTATAATAAAATTAATTACTAAATATATACTAATTTAGTATGTTAAAAGAGTACATTAAAACCGGCCCGAAAGAAGGCTATTTAAAACCTTCTTCAGGCGACCAAAGAATCGTTCGTTCAACAATTGCTTCATGTCAGCTACGTTAATGCCTATCGCTTCCGACAAACCCAAATGTTTATAGCTTTCGGATGAGGAAAGGCATCAGAAGTGAATCCGAATTCTCTCGGATTCCATAATCTCCCCTCGTATTACATACATGACTGCACATTTGTCCACACCTAATTTCGTCCTCATGGCGTTACTAAAAGTTTCAGTTACTTTCAGTAACTCCATCAGTTGCAATTTGTTGGGGGCAGAGAGTAATCATCATCATCCATAATCATGATCCATGTAAAGGAGATGAGATATGACCTGGCCACCTCATCTCAACCGATAGCCTAGACCTGAATCCGATGCAATGTGCTAGTGCAATTTGCACTAAGTACTTATTATTAGTATCATAAATCTATTTGAAGACATTTACAAATCTACTATACTACACTCTTTCGACTTGGTGTCTTTTTTGAATAAAATAAGTAATTGAAACAGGTATTTTTTTTGTAAAAAATTCTTATAAAATTTCGTAATAAAACTTATTATATTGTCTGTAATTACGAGTAGGTACCTAATTGAGGATTAAGAAAAAAAAGACAGGGCCCCAAATAATCTGGGATAAAGGTAGGAGAATGATAATCGTCTTGCTCACCTACTGGGGTCCAACATGCCAGTACAATGATACTACTGACAACTTTGTGCTTGAACAAGTCGACTACTGCCTGAGCCAGCATGATATCAACACAACTTTCTATTGCAGTAATAAATTAAGTACGATTTTGTATTATAGGTAAGCAAGCAATTTATATTTTCAGAGTATAACGGGTACAGTCGCAAACTTCATAGTTAAATATAATTAAATAAGTAACTGAATAATTTGCAATGTATTAACGTTGCGATTCACATATCGAATCGTAAACTTATAACAAATCTTACATTATACTTGATTTTTTATTTCAGTGTGTGAATTGAATCACTATTGAATACTAAGTATCTAATTGTTATGAATAAAGTAATTCCTTTTTACTGTAATTTGAATGCTTTTATTATTGTATAGAAATTGTTGCGCCCGAACCAAAATATGTATCCGAACCGTACTTGTGAACTTTATTATTATTTACGGTCTTTTAAAACATATGTGATATGCAATATTAAGTTGTATTGAATAACACATAAATCGACCTTTGTTTTTACAATTAATTGCACAATGTCAGTTTTACATACTATCATATTTTTTATTAGTGTATATAGTTATCGTTTCGTCTGTACCACTACATGCGAAATGCATTCACAGCAATTTGGGCGGATCCACTTCGAAATTACAGGGTTCTGGCAAATAGTAACGACCACCTTTGTGACACACTAAATAAAACAAGCCTTTGTTTAAGCCAGTGTATTTATTTATACGTAAACTTGAAATAAATAAAAGTGAACTAACAATAACAAGAATTGATTAATAATATTTGTATGAACATGGGCATGGAGGATTTGGGAGCTCCAAGGGTTTAGGTTCTAAGGTGATTGGTACCGGCGGCGCCACCATATAAGCTGTCATAGGATATCCAGGAGGAGGGGGTGGTGGTCCGCAGCATGGCGGCGGAGGGCAGGGAGGAGGTGGGGGAACAAGAGAAATAATCAGCGGTGCTGGTGCTGGAGGCGCTGCGGGTGGTAGGCAGTGCGCAGGTGGAGGAGCCGGTAGATACATAGGCGCTGGCAGAGGCGCTGGTAGGTACATAGGCGCTGGTGGAGGTGGAGGAAGCATTAACGACGGCGGTGGCGCTGGCAACACCAACGGCGGAGGTGGTGGATGACACGGGGCTGGCGCTGGTAAGCACAGAGGAGCGGGTGCAGGAGCAGGTAGTATTAATGGAGCTGGTGGCGGTGGCAACACCAGTGGCGGCAAGCAAACCGGAGCAGGTGCGGGCGCGGGTAAGTACATGGGCGCAGGACAAGGTGCTGGCAACATAAGGGGAGCAGGGGGTGCCAGCAGGATCGGCGGCAAGGCCGCCCCACATGGTGGTGGAGCTGCCGGCATCAACATGATCGTTGGAGGCGGTGGTGGAAGGTCTTTACAACAATGTTTCTTTTCCTTATCTGCAAATAAAAGTCAAAGTTATAAAAATGAAGATTGATTATTTTTTCCCAAATAACTTCATGGGTAGTATTATACGTACCTAGCAGCTTGGTAGTAAGAAGCGGTTTCAGCAACCTGCAAAAGTTTTTAATGCGTTTAGATTATGACTAGACATTCCGTTAGTTGTTACAAGGATTAAGAAAATAACTTACGAAGCCAGCACTGCTTTCTTGCATTCTTTCATCTCCTTCAATGCTTCGAGCTGCAAAAAGATTAAATATTGTTAATGTTTGTTACACAATGCCTTAATGCTCACAAACGAATTTTCACCAGGTGCAAGGTGGAAGATGGTGGTATTGCTTTTTGTAATTTGTAAAACTCCATTACTTTGCAAAACATTTTATCTTTTTTATTATTTACGAATAATCTTAATAATGAATTGCACAGCATACCAAGCATAATCCTTTCTCATCACACGCCATGACGTAGCAAGAGGAGATCAACACGATCCCTATGGAGGACCAAAACACCTTTTGACCCCCCATGTTTAAAGTACACGAAAGATGCTCTAACAAATTATGGTACAAAGAATAAAATGCTATTCGTATTTAAAGAGATGCTTTTGACATCAGCCAGTTTCTACGTGTTAATCGTTGTAAATTTTATCTAGAATTTACGTAACTGATAATAGGTTAAGTTAAAACTTTGAGTCTTTGGCCTGATAAGATCAAACGTGCTGATAACAGACAAAGGTTTTAATTTCATGTTTTTATCTTTGGTGATATTATTTGAATATTGATTCATCGAATACGTAATGATTATGTTATATGACTAAAATAAATGGGTAGTTTTACAATGTAGTGGTTGAAAGTTTTGATTTTATGGAAATTGTGTTAAATTTGGTTACAAGTGGTCCTAATAATCTTTAATTTGTTTATTTGAATAATATGATTCTTGTACAATTTTTCATTTTCATTGCATACTGAAGTTTATTAGGAGGAGCTCGTGGCTAAATAATAGCAGCCGCTCGGGTCGATCTTTAGGTTAAGCCGTGCTTGCCTAGGTTGGTCTGTGGATGGGTGACCACCCGTTACATACCGTTGGTCCCGGCTGTCATTTGTAGATCTTTGACAGTCGTTACAGGTAGTCAGTGTTCCGGTCTGATAATCAGTCTTACCAAGGCGTATCGTATTACCCAGTATTAGCTGGGTTGTAGGGGTCAGATGGGCGGTCGCTCCATGTAAAATACTAATAATCGGCTGCATCCGGTTAGACTGGAAGCCGACCCCAACATAGTTGGGAAAAGGCTAGGCATCTGCCTAGCCTTTTCCCAACTATGTTGGGGTCGTATGGCATCATCTGATGACTGAAGTTTACTATGATATTATGTAGCCTGCGTGTGTTCTGTTTGGTGTCATGTACGCTTAAACTGGACCCTCGTGGGTTGCATTGACCAGACGCATTTTTCAAGCCGGAATATCGATTGTGACACCGGGGCAGGAGTGCAAGACTCAGATGTGTTTCTGCCTCGATGGCATTTAGTTCGGAGATACCTATAAGGGTTATAAAGTCGAGTTTGGAAACTTTAATATTTTTATTAAACCAATGAAGTTCTTTTCTGGGTACAAGTGTAGTATTTTGTATGGCTAAAATGGCATTATTCACTATCGTTTATTCCACGGCTGGACATGGTACTTATTTCTAGATGGGGGTTCAAACAGAAACGGCCTAGAACGGACTTACCATTCTGGGGCCGTTTCTGTTTTTACAAGTTAACCCCGTCGTGAAATTTACCTAGTCTCAGGGCATGCTAGGTGATTCAAGATATTTCACTCAAGTGTACTTTTAGATGAATAACAATTGAACCCAAGCCGGCACTTGATATAATTAGCTTTTTATTTCCTAACTCTGCCACTATGAAATTCGAAATGGCACTCTGAATCTTCTTATCACATACTTAAGGTACTAATAGAATTCAGAGATTTGATTCCAACGGAAAAAAAGATCCCCGGATCTGTTGTAACAGTATTCTCAAGGGCTTATTTTTGGTCCTTTTTTTTAAATGAATGCATTGCCGTATCTCATGTTATCATGATAAAATGTAGTTTACAGATAAAAATGTACTTTTATTTTAACTTAAATGGTTACTGACAATGTTATGCTATGTGGCATGCGCAATTGGAAGAAATCGTAATTTAACTGATGTGGATACAACCAGATTGGTGTAAGTTGACTTAATGTCACACGGCATTCTTCATTCTGTAGTGGGGTAATGCCGTTAATATTCGAATATTGTTTTGCAGAAAAAGGCGTCTTGATCAGACACTCTTTTCTGCAATTCATAATATGAGTCAGAGAAACTATTAAAAAAAAACATGAAAAAAAAAAACGAAACGAAAAACATCACGAAAGTCGTTTTTAAACCTACATTTAATATGATTATGTAAAAGTGAAGGAAAATGCCCTGAGTCGTGAGCATACACCAACCTACACAAGGCAGCTTTGGTTAATAGTTGTTCATTTTTTTTTCTTAAAATGGACCTAGTCTTCAAATATAGGTAAATCAAGCAAATAAGTTACCAGTGCGTTGTGATGTCAATGACATAGCCTACGAGTTTTCTAGTAGAAAGTATTATCTGACGATCTACTAACAGGTTGCGGCCGTGGTACGGACTCGATGCGGAAGGTGGCACAGGGTGTTGGGAGATACCTATGCCCAACATCGCCTGATTATTTGTTGTTCAAAACAATTGACAATTCTGAGACGTGTTTAATCATTGATTCTGTGAGATAGCAAGACAATGATGTTTTCAATACAGTGGTCTTTATATAAAGGTGTCAAATAAACGAGAAGTTTTATCAAATCAGCATTCTCAATAAGATGGGGGCAAGTAGAGTGATCAGTGTAAGGAAAATCAATGTTGTTGTGTTCTTAGCTGGATGTGTAAGTATAAACTTGCTTATATATTGTATACTGGTTAAACTAGTATGGACAGACAGGACCGGGTCGACGGCGAGCTACGGACACTGAAATTTACTGTATTACATTAATTTCAAAAGTTAATGTGTTTATAGCTATGTCCACAAATAGTTTGGGCCATTTCGACTGAAACTTGTTAAGACTACTTGGGCTCCCGCGATGTGGGAATACTTTCAAATTTGATCAAAGTATTGAACGCAGCTGAAGAGTATGTTTTTTTGAAAAAAATACGATAGGTATTAGCATTGTTTATTCTTAATTAGGTGAAACATCTCATCTGATTAAAAACGACTAAAAGTGAGGCTCATTGATGTCCATAGTACCATTTCATTTCCATTTCCGACGCACTGTATCTAGGTGCGGATGTCTCTATTCAGTCTTCAGGTCCTTCTAGAATAAGTAGATATAGTTTTATTTTTTTTCTTCTGTTGCAGTTAACTTCATCTTGCTGTGTACATGTGGGTAAGGTAGCTGAAATGAAACGTTTGAACACTAAGGTCATCAAATACTCGCAAAATACGCAGCCTGTGTTCATTAACTTAATGTCCAAAGAACACCCGCATGTCACTGGAGAGCTACATAAGGTTCAAGCGCAGCCGAAGACATTGAAAATGTGTAAAAGATTTACTCGATCTATATTGGGTGCGCCGAAGTTGCCTCTAGTGCCTTATCTTGTGCCTTTGATTCCGAAGACTCCGCTCCTTCCGTTGTTCCCCAGTTGGCTTCCAAAACCTAAAACAAGTGTTGCTCTGCCTGATTTGCTAAACCCAAGCCCGATAGCTAAGCTGTCCCGCCTGATGGGGTGGAGCCAACGTAATGCTCAAATCCACGAGAAACTGCTGCAGATGAAACATAAGGGCACCTTGTCCCCCACCGAGTATATTAGATTTACGAATCTGTTGATGAGGCTTTAGCGGGAATTAATAAAAGCCTACTGTGGTGGCCTGAGGTTGCTGCGTGGTGAGGGAGGTAGGGGGGTGACGCCTCGCAACAGTTCAGTGGATACCTCTCCCACATTGTGTAACAATCTAAGGTACCATCTTAGTTTGACGTGGGCCTGTACTACAATCAATGCACTATAATGCGGTTAGATAATATTTATTAAAAAAAAAACTATTATAAAACCTGCGCAAACGACGATCTTTTGACGGTTTTGTAATGTGTTGTGTTTGTGATGTTTTATATTATGTATGCATTCTGCAGGTAAATATTAACTTATTAATTGAAATCACAATAATATTCTCCAAACGGTTGGGCATGTGGACCTGTAGTAGGTAACTCTACTTCCTCAGTTATGTTTAGGGGATTTTGTCCTCGGTGGACAAAAGGCGCTCGCTTGTGTATGCATTAAGAGAAAAATAATGCACAAAAATTTATAACTTATGTATATTACGTACTTAACATATTAAATAAATTTAACGATAGCTGCTTTTATTGTTTTACTTATCACCTTCTACTACATACTTCTACTCTTTACATTAGTAGCTGTGTAACTAATGGTCTCTCCAATAGTTGCTGCAGTAGTAACTGCGCGGTGCGGGGCGGACCTTTCTTAGATCTTTCTCTTTTGAACCTTACTTTATAAAGATTGGAAAAGTACAAATCAAGAAGCAAAGTAAAAAAGGAACCATAACAAGATCTTTAAAACTACTTTAGAAACAAATAACAATCTTAAAAATAATAATTATGATCTATTTGAGCTTGCTCCTCTTAGTATTGGCCAGGAAAGCGTTGAGTCCTCGCACAAACATGTCCTTGACTTTGGACATGTAGCTGATGAGCGGGTAGGCGAAGGGCCGGTCCTCGCCCCGGCACGAGAAGCAGGGCTCCGGCCGCCGAGGACGCACCAGCGACTGCTGCAAGAGGACACTGCTCTGGAAAAAAAAACAAAAATGTTACCAGTTAATTTAACAATCTATCACATAATCAGGTAAATAAATTAAATGAGTTTGAGAGTACAGTAATAAAATTAGACCAGGATATGAAGACGATGATGATGACCTTAGTATTTTCTTACTGGATGATCACCACCCGGTATTCAGCATTCAGTGTGACAAAAGTAGTCTGGAAGCTGTTCTTAAAGCCAATGTACTGATACTATTTTCCACACTATTTTCGAAAAAAAAATTAATAAACATCAAATGTTTCGAGCAAAAATAGGTAAAACATATAATATGAATGGATACTATTTTCTGCCATGTTCACATATTATTTTAAACGTTTCCGGAACGTGCGTATTTGCATAATTGTAGCATCGTGTTGCAACATAATCTATGATAAAGTAAGTGTAAACATGAATTTTCTACCACTCACACGAATACTTGCTGATAACAATACATGAAGTATATTACAGCGCTACTACATAAAATATAGGTGTAAAACCAGTTTACGATGAAAAAATGTTCCATTATTCTTTTGATTCACCAAAATGGAGATTAGAAATGTGAAAAAAGCAAAGAGACAAAAAACTATTCAATATCGAACCTCCACAACAGTCAAGGCAGCCACGGCGATCACAGTCCACGAGAGAACTCTTTTTAACTTCATGCTCGTAGTACAACTTGACTGCAAGGAACACCACTACGCTGCAGGCATAGCAACTACTGTACAGCCACTGCATGGCACAGCCTGACTATGAGGCAGCCTTATAAGCTGCCAGTCTTCCAATATGAGAACAATCTGTGTGAATGAACACGTAAAACAGATATAGTTCTTTGTGATTATTTGAGAAATGTGACCTTGTGGGGAAAGGAATTTTAATTATGTGAGAGATAACCATTATTCTGAGTTTTAATTTTTTTTCTTTAGAACAAAGCAAGCTTGAGAAAAGTTATAGTTGAATGATCCGAAAATTCATGGGGGTCTGTTGCGTTAAGAATTGCAAAACTGCATTTAGGTTTGTTTCATAAACAAATGGGCCGATTACTTGAAAGCTTTTTTTAAACATATTAGGATGCGCTGGATGAACGGCAGTGTAGTGTGTAGCAGTAGTTTACTTCTTAATAAGTTCGAGGTTTAACTTTGAATTTTCAAACACCTTTAGATGAATCCTTCTGTGTCGGAATTAATGAAATTAATATAACCAAGCCACAGATTGTCCTAAACTATCAATAAAAAAGATGGAAACTCTACAACCGGCGGCGTTTTAGCTGACTTCGCTAAAACCGCGTTCGTCAGCGTTATACGTGATCGATGGCAGTTTGGTTGAGACGCTAAGATGTCGTGAGAGTGCGCAAGAGACGATATGTGTCGGTACACTCGGTACGTGGCGGTGGCAATCTTGTTGGTTCGTATCTCAGTGTTCGATAGCGATATCTTAAATGTTGATTATGAAAGTGAAACTTTAGCTCCAGGTTCCAGGTGATGTGCTTCGATGTGCAATATGCAAAGATATGTGTGATGTTTTGAATGTTCAGAAGAAGATCTCATGATCGCGAGATACGTATACGTACTATTTTTCTCACAATAACGTAGACTTAGATAGACTTTAGTAATAATAACAAATTTTGGGTATATCAAAATGTAAACTAGTTACAAAAACAATCAAATTCACGATACGTGAAGATTCGTCGCGCGTTTATGTTAGAGTTTCTTAATGTGATACCATAGTTGTGCAGGCTTTGGAAGGGTTAACATATTTTTTTATTGCACAAGATATAAAAATGTGTAGGCCTGCGTAGGCTTTATTAAGTTATTATTAATTATTAATCCTTACTAATATTATATAAGCGAAAGTGAGTTTGTTTGTTTGTTACCTCTTCACGCTTTAATGGCTAAACAGATTTTGTTGAATTTTGGTACAGAGATAGTTAGGACCCAGGAGACGGACATAGGCTAATATTTTTTTTAAAAAAGTGGGATATGAGGGAGAAAGAGGGATGAAAAGGGAAACTTAGCGTTGCTATTACAAATCCATAAGGCGCAAGGGGAACTTTGTTACCCCGAATTTAACGCGAGAGAAGCCGCGGGCAAAAGCCAGTATTAAATAATGGTAGCCATACTTAAATCACTGTCATGGCCAACATTTCAGCATGGATCGGACGTTAGCATGAAAAATGTGAACTGTTCATGTTCTCAACTTAACAGAAGTAGGTAAGGGTCGCAAAAACTTGTTTACGTAGTAGACATTATCATAAATTTGAAATTGCCATTTGCAACCTAACATTAGATCCGATGAATATTTGATTATGTTTAGCAGTATGTATGTTTCAATTCTAATGAAGTATTGTTGTTTCCTATTTCAGGTAAATTGCATTGTCGGCGCTCCCCCACCCCTGCGCTTGACTATCGATTGCTCCGATGAAAGGGTAAGGTAAATTATACTAAAACGCCATATTAATATTATATATACATTACGTCTGTAGACTTGGGTATTTACCTATTAACACTATCATAATAATTTCTTTGTACATATTAATAATTGGATGGTATTTAAAAGTACCTACTTCAATTTATTCCCATTTCGTTTACCTAATTTTGCCTGTGTTGCACCAAATATACTGAATGTGCACCAAAATATGTTAATTAAAATATGTCATAACGAGCATCAGGAAAAAGACAGCACTACAATAAAAAAGTGTTATATCTTTATCCATTTTCTATTAATGCAAGTCATTACTGGGGGTCGCAGTTTTAACCTAACCTAACCTACGCATTTTTTTAGCATTCAGGAAAGAATAATTGGTGCACGATCAGTATTTTTGGTGATCACAAAATTTTTTCCCTTAATAATTTAACATTACAAGAATATTGAGCAACGACTTGAATACCCTATTTTGCCATTTAACAGTAGTGTTTTTAGTAGTAAGTTTATTTAAACTTATATTGTATGGGCGCATTCATATTATTATTATATTACCCCACCCTGACTGCCCCGTTGATCGAGTGATCGCAATTGCCACTGGTGAGCGTGAGGTTCTGGTTTCGATACCAAGCTCGGAAAAGTGTTTTTTGGGATTATTTCGTCAGAAATTTCTCAGTAGACTGGATTTGTGCCCAGTTGATTGCAATAGGTCTCCTACATGGGACTTAACCTAACTGACCAAATGTGTTTGCACATTAGGTACACCCCATTTTCTTTGCGATGGGAAATCATCACATAACTTCCCCCGCTGTAGGCGGAGCAGGAGGGGGGCGTGTCAGACTTTTACTGACTAAAACCCACCCATGTTCTTAATATTGCCCTGTATGTTCCGGGGCCGCGGTATCTCTTTTGAACAACCCACAACCCCGGCAGGCGGTGGCCCTGGCAAGCCCCTCTATTTTACTGACATCTCTTTGAGGCGCGCGTGAAACACGAACGCGCCGTCGACACAGCCTGTCGTCAATCGACGGACGGACGGTGAGCTACCCATTGCTCACCGTTCACGGGCCCGCATCTACGGTGGCCGGGAGTCATCTCGCTTAGATGTTCTCTCCCTCAAACGCCCGGCCACCTCCTTTGCTAGCATTACTGCTTCCCAAAAAGAAGGCGACAGCTTCCCATTCCCTCTCGCTCCGCACCATATACTGAACCAGAGCCGGAAGCGAGAGATCGCCGCTGTCCATCGCCAATCGATTGTGGCGTGCCTTGCACTAGGTTGCGACAGCCGCTCTCTCCATGCCACCATGAGATCGCACCGGAGGTCTGTCCGCTGAGCGGCAAGTTGCCGCGGTAGCGGAGTTTCCCCCCGGTGTAGTGCCTCCGCGCGCCACTCATGCAGGCGCACGAGGACTATCGCCTCCAGATCCCACAGTGGCAATCCGGCAACTTAGGTACACCCCAGCCAATCCTTTCGGGGATTTCAAGCGTGATGTCATGTTTATTATTTATATTCCAGGTCCCGTACGGTTCCTCTTTTCGTTCAGCCGACTACAACAGGAACTCTCGCTTAGACGTGGACTCATTCTGCAGTCTCATCCACAATGCGTTCCCGAAATCGGTGCAAGACGGCAAGTTTATACTCATCGAACCCAACGACCAATCAGGATACAGTGACACACAAGTACCTATATCGATCGCCCCACCAGCTGGCTTCCTACCGGCGATACCAAAGCTGAAGATCCCGAAACTACGCATACCGACACTAAACGTTCCGATGTTAAAAGAGCATCCCGGTCCTTTCAACCCTCCTAAGATAGGGTCACCGATGACGTCCACAGCAGTCATGAAAATCGGAGAAGAATCCAGTGCAGAACGAATGGAGAAGTTCAAGAAGGGCGTTCAGAAGATGCTCCACGTTGTTAAAGTATTGGGCCAGATTGACCAGTACCTGTCAGAGAGAACTCGCATCATTGTCGATAAACTCACAAAGACTTTTGCTGAATAATACCTACAATTGATTGTATTTCTCGTTTTATTGAAATGTCCACTGTCACTACTTAACGCCAGATTTGTGCGAAAATATCAGTCATCTGTAGAATGTCGTCATAACTCAAATCAGAGCCGCTGGTGGATCAGCTGTTTAAGCAGTATTGAGAAACAGGCCTTCACCTTGTGCGATACTGTAAACCACAATGTGGCCCTGTGTGTTCTCGTGGATGTCACATTCCTTTGATGAAGAGAAAATAAATAATAGATTAAGAAATTTGCAGTTGTGAATTACTTTCAAGTAATGGACACGGACGCACTTTTGACGGCACGGTTGGCGCAGTGGCTGAGCGATCGACTGCTGCGCTGTTCCGGGTCTGACTGTTTGTGTATGTGAGTTTAAATGTTTGTAATCGCACCCACGATATAGGAGAAATTCCTAGTGTGGGGCAAGGTTTTATAAAAAAAAATGGGGGCCCTACCTCTGAGTCACCACCGAAGACCAAAGTTGATTGGTTGTAGCCAGTCCAGTAATTGTTCGTTGTCTTGCCACATTTTTCGCGGTCAATCGGAACTGATGGTATGTCGGGGCCGGCGCTGTGGGTACATTGCGTCGGAAGTAGTACAGCGCCGCGTCGTGGCTGACGTACAAGTTGACTTAATTAATCTTTGATGAGTTAAACAACATCGACTTGTTTCACGCATCAAAGATTAATTGCCTAAACCTTATATATATATATATATATATATATATATTATATATTTATTTATTATGAAGACAACAGGGGTCCAGTGTGTTAGTAACAAAATTCTTAGCCTATGTTAGTACTTAATAGTGAACAGCGATCTGGTTCGATCGACCAGCGAATGCATAAGCGGTTTGTCTGCCCTGGCGGCAATTGAGTGAAGGATGCTATTACGACTGCCGCGCAATCTACAAAGCAACGAAGCGGATCTTTTACGCCATACTGCGTCAAAACTATCTATGCGTGCATCAGCAAACATCCCCGATGCGCTGCAAAAACGCGGCAGTCGTAACAGAACCCTAAACGCATTATTAAATTGGACGCGCAAAGCATTGCAAGCCTTTTGGGTATATCTGAACCACAGGACCCCCGTGTACAGCGAAGTGCAATACGCCTTAAAGAGGGAAATTTTTATTGCTACGGTACAACGAGAGAACCTGCGAGCCAACATGTTCGCCCGGACCGACAATGCTCTGCACTCCCTTTCGAGATCCAAATTGTCCCTCAGGTCATCTGTTAATATATGGCCCAGATATTTAAATTTAAAAACCCTTTCTATCGGGAGACCTTTCAGCAGAAGTGGGGGGACCGTAGATGGACATCTAGCACCAGACCGGAAGACGATATACTCTGTCTTCTTCGGATTGTACATCAAACCATGCGACTCCGCGTATGACTCACACACAGCCAGTAACTTACGTAGGGCACTGATCGAGGGAGCCAGCAGCACCATATCGTCCGCGTAGCTGAGATTATTAAAACACACTCCATCAACATAGCAACCGACACGCGTGCTGCTGAGTCGCTCGATCAGTTCGTTCACATACAACCCGAAGAGTAATGGTGAGGATAGTCCCCCCTGCCACACCCCACATTCCGGTCTGCATGGCTCAGATAGTTCCCCTGCCCATTTTACACGTGTCTCTTACGTATAGTTGTCCACCTTCCACAATACCGACCAATAATATTATAAAGAACTTATTTGGGCGGATTATTAAATCTTCAGGTAAACAACTAGATAGCCTTTATTCGATGTGTACCAGACAGAGTTTTACTTACAATACCCCTGGTAAAGATGGATAGCAAGATTTTAATTTTTTCAATGGTCAGATATAGATGATATAGATATATAGTTGCTACTTTAAGGGCCGGTTAGGGTTTTACCTTTATGTGGTGTATGAAGTTTAGGTTGTATTTGACCGTTACATTAATTTTGTGCATTTTGGTATAACGATTGTAGGTAAGTAATGTATTTTGTTATTTTAAGGACAAATTTGAAACAACCAATGACGAAACAATCGAAAAACATGAAATCTTAAATTGTTTAAACTATCACGAGGAAAAAGAAACTTATTTTAAGAGAGCGGTCTGATAATTTGGACGACAACAAATTTTGAGAAGATTTCGGTTGAAAAAAGATACCGTAGCTTACTTGCTTTCATTAATTGAGGATAAAATAAAACACGAAATAGATAGGTAACTCATTTTTGTCTATTGCTATTATTAAGCATCTTTGCAACATCGACTTAGCTGAGGATTGATAAATCGGCCCTTGCTCACATTTGTTGCTAACCGTTCTTTTCAAGTTTGCTCAGCGCACAAGTTCCTGGAACTGATTTTGGGTTTTTGTGCCAGTTATCATTTCTTGTTACTTCGAAACGTACTCACGTTTCACATTGACATGGTTATTATTATGTGCTTTATTTTATTGTGTTATATTTGATTCATAATACGTACCTAACCTTCATGTTTTTGTTGACCATGAACTATTTATATATAATTTTTGTGAACCATTTCCATAAACTAGAAAGAAATTCTCATACCTAAGGTTAGAAGTACTGATCAAGATTTTATAAAAATACTCTTATAACCGTCTTCTTAAAAAAGAGGTCATGTATTCGAAGAGTGAAACTGGCTGGAGTCTCAATTTCAATGTGTTTGTGGTACGCATACTAACGTGCTGACTCCAATAATTATGTGTGTTTTTTTTTCGCGTATGGGAAATCATCAAATAACTTTCCTCGCTCTGGTCGGTCAGTCTATGGATGAGTGACCATCCAATTTTCTTCCTTGAGACGGAAACACTTTAAACAATTTCTCTCGGCTCTCATTTGTGTCTAATAATGAGGAATCAGGTACCCGAAAATCTGATAACCAAGGGGTAGCTAGATAGGCAGTCTCTTCATGTAAAATACTGGTATTCGGTTGCATCCGAACAGACTGGTATCCGAAACCAAAGTGTTTGAGAAATACTAGATATAAATGTTTACTGACTTTATCCTGTTCTAGACAGCCAACGAACACGCAGACGATAAAACATTTTTAAACATAGTGCCGGGCATAGAGGGTAATCATGAGCGATTCCGAATGACACTACTTGCATTACGCATTGAAAAATATCGGCAGAACATATAAAAACAGCATAACGGCTCGTTAATGATATATATTTCATTTATTTATTGTATTAGGAATTTTATTATGGTGACGACTGCAGCTCCCCTCAACATGATCAGTCAACTGAAGGCAGCCGCTACGTCAACCAAACATGCATACATGGACGCTCCGCTACAGCCGGCCAACAAACAGTGTTAGTCTTGGTTAACCTCTTTGATGGTTACAAGTTACTTCGTACCAAACGGCAACGACGACCGAACCTGAACGACGACGGCCATCGACAGATCAAAGTAATTTAACGGCACGGTTGGCGCAGTGGCTGAGCGATCGACTGCTGCGCTGCGTGTCGCGGGTTTGATTTCAGCACGGAATAAATATTTGTATGACCTGCAGATAGTTGTTTCGGGTCTGGCTGTTTGTGGTTGTGAGTTTAAGGTGACATTAACTGCGTCTAACCGTGACAGTAGTCAGCGACACACTGCCCCGCCAGAGCCCCGCTTCAACGCGCACCAAGATTATTCGAAAAAACAACCCACCTTGATTTATCAAACACAATACAAATAAAAGCCGTATACTAAAATATGGGTCATTAAATTGTCTTTTATATGATTAAAGTTTCATGTAAATACGCTCCACAGTTTTTGCGTGATTATCGTTTTTTTGTCCACGTTAGACCATGCTTTACAAATTAATTACACTATGTTACTAAAATATAATTTCACATTTTCACATATCGAATTATGAATAAAATTGTCTAGTATAACATATTTTTTTTTTTCAAAGAAATAAGACTACAAGTTTAGACGTGATGTACAATATAAAATCATTAAAAGTCGTTTATCTGCGCCTTAAATGTTTGTAAACTCACCCACGATACAGGAGAAATTCCTAGCTTGGGCAACCTTTTATAAGAAAAAAAAATGTATAATATTAGCATCTGAACTTATTTAATGGATTCGGTGTGTATATAGACACTGTGATGACAAAATTAATATCATCAATATCATTGAATCCATTGTCGAGGTCTGACTTTACAAGTTATAAAAACGAATATTTTCAACGCATTTACATATGTAGTTTTAATTAGTGCCAATCTAGTTTGCTTACTTTAGTAATTGTGAATTCAAACTTTGACTTATTTCAATATTTGCATAATAAATTGTTTCCAAGTAGGTTGGTAATTACAATTGTGAATATGTAACGCTTGACGACATTAACACGGCATGCGGCACTGAGCACTTATGGGCAGGTTTCACACGCTGGCCTGGGCTGCCCGAAATTGCGATACACGAAACATGAAAAAATGAGACTAGATTTTATGTATCTCATCCATTTTGAGTAACAAGTACAAAAAATATCCTTACAAAAAGTCTTCAAATTCCGTTAACGTTTTCTTTATAGTAAACTTGTATAATTCAGCATCCTGAAAATCTTGTTTCAAAAATTTTCAGCATGTTTTTTTTTTATCTTTTTACTATAAAATTTGTTTGTTAATAGAATAATTTTGAAATTCGTTAATTTATTTACTTTCATAAATATATAGTTAATTTGGTAATGTCATCATATGCCCCTTTTGGGTCGGACAGGTTCTTTTTACATACTGTGTAGCTAAAGTATCTGGAAGGTCTTTTAATTGAAAGAATTAGTTCCTGTACCTTACACTACTTTGACTACATGCACACATGTAAGTGATTTCAAAGGCAAGGCTAATCAAGTAGGAAATTTAAAAGGACTCCAAACCGTTAAACGAGATAATTTTCAATTAATGTGAAACCAACAAACAAAAACTTGATCCCGGCTTCCAAAGTAGGTCATATCTTGTTTGAATTGATGCAACGGCCATGTATCAATTATGTTTTTTTTAAACCAGCTCAATAGTTTCAGAAATTCAGAATCAACAATAAGACGTCGCTAACCGAGCGTCTTGGGGGGACATGAAACGGCGTCAGGAGAAGCTGGAGGGGGAGAGGATGATCCATATTATTAAAGCAATAATGAAAAATCTAAAATCTGCAAAGAAATAAATTAAATAAGAAGATTCAACTGTTATTTTCTAAAAGAAGAAAATTAGGAAATAAATAAATAATATCTTGGGACAGCTCTCACACGGCTATCTGATCCCAAGCTAAGCAGAGCTTGTGTTATGGTTACCAGACAACTGATATACATACTTATATAATTTATAAATACATACATATTATAGATAAATCACACCCAGACACAGAACAAACAATCATGCTCATCACACAAAGTTTGTCCTGGGTGGGAATCGAACCCACGACCTCCGGCTCAGCAGTCAGGGCTACTAACCACTAGACCAACAGGCCCGCCCAAAAAATAAATGATTTCTCCGGCACGTGTGCCAGCTATCAATCCTGTTAAGAAATCGTCTGTCGGCAAAAACATTAATATCCCAAATAAAAAAAAAATAACTTGGTTTGACTTTGACAGCTGTTGATTGGTTTTGCTCATGTCACAGTGCTTCGTGTGTAATTAATTGCTCTCGATTGTATTCCGTTTTTTTTTTATTTTCCCTTGACTCCGAGATTTTCCCTGTCTGACATTGTGCTTTGTCTTTACTGGACACCTTCTCTCATTGTTTGTATTCACTACCGCTAAGTTGGAACGTTGTCGTAGCAGACCGACACGAATTTATGGCATGTACCTTTCTACGGTGGGTACAGAATTGAAGTTTCCAGTGAACATATTTATTCCTCTGAATACAATCTTAGAGGCATTGGCGTGACAACACTAATAAGAGGAAACATTAAGTTTATATTATACTAGCTTTTGCCTAAATGGCTGAACCGATTTTGATAAATTTTGGTACAGAGATAGTTGGGAACCAGGAGACGGACATAGGCTAAGTATTTAAAAAAAAGTGGGATGTAAGAGAGAAAGAGGGAAGAAAAGGGAAAACTTAGCATTGCTATTACAAATGAATAAGGCGCAAGGGGAATTGTGTTAACCCGATTTTAACACGAGCGAAGCCTTGGCCAAAAGCTAGTGTTAACATAATTATTTAAAATATATCGCACAATAATACGATTAACCCTCTACTTGTCACGCCCTTTTTGCAACGTGACCAAACGCGGGGGATTTTTAACGACTCCTAAAATAAACACTTACCGAAAACATTAAAAAAATTATGTTCTTTAGGGTATAATCTTCATAATGTGGTTGACGTAACGTTTCTCAAAGACGATCAGTATCGGTGTCAAAAGTTAAATGGCATGAGGAACAGAGTGTAAAGTTCCCCAACTGTCCATCAAAAAGGAGGATTTTCTGACCTAAGACGGCCAGGCCGGTATTGAGTCTAGTTTTTCGATGGATGGACTGATGGAAAATCAGGAAGAGAATGTCAGACTTGTACTGACATTCTCTTCCGGATTCCTAATAAAATATCCATTCTTGTTTTGGCCCTTTTTGTTCCGGGGCCGCGGTATCTCTTTCGAACCAACCCGAAGCCCCGGCAGATAGAGGTCCTGACGGGCCCCTTAGAGACATCTCTATGAGGCGTGCGTGGAACACAAACGCGCCGTTGGTACGATCTGTCGTCATTAGACGGTCGGTGAATCTTCGCGAAAATCCAATGGCTGTCGGAGAGGATTCCTGTACATGTTGTTGCTAATAAACGTAAAAATTTCAATTACACACGACACAGTGATTATTGTTAGGAAGTTACAATTTTTTTGGACTATAATCATCAAATAACTTCCTTCGCTCTGGGCGAAGCGGGGTGAAGCGTGGGTGGATCGCCTACGCGCCGCCCGCAACCCCAGCATAGGAAACTACCTAAAATGAGGTGTTTGTGAAAACAAAGTTAGAGTGCATTTTTGTGACTTTATTAAAACCCAGGCTTCCAAGTAGCTCAAGCGATGGCTCGAGGGTTAAGTAAATCAGAGTTAAATTATTCATGAATTTAATATAAAAGTATTTAAAGTGATTCCTTACTAATACGCAGTGCATACAACTGCTACTAGCCCATCATTACAGTTGTTAGGATCCCGATCTGTCGTACAAGTAAGTTGTCTTTATATTCTTTTTGTTTTTTAAATTCAATATATTCATTAACTAACAAACAATAGGCAAAAATTGCAATAATTTTTTTTCTGTTGTTTTTTTATGCTTCCATTGGAATTGTTTTGAATCTTTTCAGTCTTTTAGAGGTCGCAGAATAATAATACTCAAACACTAAAACTTATAGGGGAATTATAAAACGAACGAATAAAAAAAAACTTAGCGACTGACTGATGATGAAATACTGTTTTGAGTAAGCGAAAACTGAACTA
Organism: Ochropleura leucogaster; assembly: GCA_958449745.1. Lineage (NCBI taxonomy): Eukaryota > Metazoa > Arthropoda > Insecta > Lepidoptera > Noctuidae > Ochropleura > Ochropleura leucogaster. The sequence continues at coordinate 12,677,618 of OY288220.1, read as the reverse complement.
CTAACCACGAATATTTAATAATAATAAAATCCAGAATGAGCTTACTAAAAGTGGGTTGTGATTAAACCATCTGAGATATTATTCAAAATCTAGCCGTGCGACTAAATGACTAAGTGAGCGAATAGAAATACAGAGAGGGCAACTCGAATATTAAGATAGAGACGATTTTTGCAATCGAGGTTTTACAAACAATCTTTGGGCAATAAGCAGTTAGTCCAGTTAAGAAACAGTTAGGTTAGAACTTTGACCAAATAACGCGCGAAGGCGAGCCAGTGGAACAAGCATGCCGAGCGGTAGGTTTACTCAAAGCAAGCATACATGGTAGATTACGAAGCTACTTCATTTAAGATAAAAGGGCGCTCAGTATAAATAAACATTTGGCAAATATTGTAAAAAATTTAGAACATTGACAGTCAAACAAATATTAGGTCGCTCAAATATTATGAAACTTCTCATTTTGTATGTCAAATTAATGTTTGTAAGTTGCTATTATGTTGATTTCTTGTCACTCACAGTCTATCAGCCGTTCACTTAATAGAGGTGTTATCAGTCCTCTTAGCTCGCTTTTTTAGGGTAATAATATGTTGAGTGATATAATAGGAACTGATTTTTTTTTGGTGGCCGTTCTATACGCCATGCCATTTTTGATTGCATCCAGGGCTTTAGTTATAGAGTGTTTCGACCACTCGCCGTGATCAGATTTTTTTACATAATTACGATCTAAAACAATATATATACAAATAATAATTCCTAAATATGTACTTATAAATATGAATCTATGATCTGTCCATGATGATCCGCACGGATCATCTTGTACGCTATGTAGGTAATCATCTTACCCCAGCACTAGCTTTTTTATTTCATGTTTGATAACATAAGTTACAATGATGCAAGCAGTAACCGTGCCATTAAAATCAAAATATAACATTAAACAAAGGCCCTAATACAACATTAGATCACCTAGAATACATATGATATAAATTCAAAGTCAACCTGACTTGAGATCAACGTCAGCGATTTTTTGTTTTTGAGCACAATACATTTTCTTTTACTCACCCCACCATAACGATTGACTGTGGTAAGAGAGGACCGCGAGGAAAACATAGGAGACTCGAAAAAAAACAGATGGTGCTAGTGGTTTTCTTGCAACTACAAAGGATCATCTTACCTGTACTGATCATCTCGTACACCTTTCCCCTAATACTTTAACGTATTTTTTTGTTACTTAAAACTTTAATTAAAAGTCACCACTTTAAATACCACCCAAATATAAATTATATTACCAATTAAACTACGGAGTCAGCACACCCATACCACGTCAACACATGTCAGTGTCTATTCAAATTTTATTTAATGGCAATTAGAGCCGATGTCGACTATTCTGCCAATGTCAATAGTGAATTTGGAGTAGCAAGTGTGGGAACTGTAACAAAAAATAAATAGCTAGACGGATCATTATGAGAGAAAAAAAAACTAAAATAGAGTGATTTATGGGCTCATTGTAATAGGGAATATGCATAATATTTAAATTTGTCTCAAATATTTTTTTCTAGATTCTTTATAGTCTTTACATTATACTTAAAAGGTATTTTTTTTTATTTAGTTATCATTTAAACCCATTAAATATTATTTAAAAAGTGATAAATAACGGGGGGAAATTCAAACTGTCAAAACGCGTCACTTCGTTCGAAACGAAATGTGACGTCACAAGTTAAATTTGCATTTATCGTTGATTTATCGGCGTCGATATTCATACTGTATTAGTATAGTGTTTGTGAGAAAAAATATTTAAAACTGTATTTCTGTGTGGTTACTTCGAGGAATATATTTGTAGTAAAGGACCATGGGGGATTTTGTATGAACCCCGTCCCCACCCTTCAACAGACTTGGGATGCATCTCGATTTGTTCACTGGGACCCAGAAAAGTCTAAAGTACCTGTGTTAGTTTCAAAATCAATTGGGTTTATTTTAAAAAATATATTTTACTTTAAAAGAAAAATCATTATTTTCTACAAACAAAAAGCATATTTTCACGTAAACAAATGACGATTCTATACAAAAAAAAACTTGGTTCTCAAACGGAAAATCTTTGAAAAACATTAACAGTATTCAGTTGATTAATATACATTTTAACTTATTAGTAAGTACTTCTAAAGCATGTCAAACGATACACTTCTAACTTATTATTTGCGGATGGGAAATTATTTGGATCATTTGGAACGCTAATGCGCTGTCGACAAGGTTTGTCGTCAATAGACGGACGCACAGTGAGCTACCCATTGCTCACCATCCACAGGTCCGCATCTACGGTGGCCAGGAGTCGTCTCGCGGCGCCCGACGTCCGTGGCGTTTCCCGCGGCGGCTGGGTTGGTTTGAGGTTCTCTCCCTCAAACGCCCGGCCACCTCCTTTACTATAGTACTAGCATTACTGCTTCGCAGAAGAAGGACCGCTTCCCATTCCCTATCGCTCTGGACCATGGACTGAACCGCTCCCCCCAAGCTGGGCAGACCGGCACTGTGTCCTCCGGGTGATCGTCACAATGGTGACACCCGGGCGTTTCCTCCCGCCCGATTATGTGCAGGAACCTCCTGAAACTTCCGTGTCCGGTGAGGACCGGCGTCAGGCGGTAGGTGAGGACGCCATTGCGCCTCCAGCCACTCCTCAAAGAGGGGACTTACCGCCACTATTTGTGGCGTGCCCTGCACGGGGTTGCGACAGTCGCTCTCTCCATGCCACCATGAGATCACACCGGAGGTCTATCCCCGGTGTAATGCCACTTATACAGGCTTGCAAGGACTATCAACTCCAAATCCCACGGTGAATACGCCAAGGAGGCTCGCCTCGCTGGAGATCGTGCAGCATCGTCGAATTAGCCTGATAGGTACCACCTTTTGGGGCGCGTTCAGGTAGTGGGCGGCACGCCGCCCTAAAGAACGCGTCTATACCGGGGCCTCGTAAAGGTCCATGGACCGCACGACTCAGGCAAAGAGCCTACGGCAGGAGGCTTTTGGCCCCCTCAGATTTAAAATACTATTATGCATTTGTTCTGGTGCGAAGTATTTATGTCGCCCTAACCCCATATACCATACAATGGATATAATGTGCGATTGATCGTAGACAATCGTAAGCTTAATATGGTAGCTCCCTTTTTTTTGCTGTCGGGGGGAAACTTTCAAAAGGCGACCGGTCTTTGGGGACAAGACCGGAGAGTGTAGGAGTTTTACCGCACTAAAACCACCCCGGTGATCACCATCTGCACATGAGAGGAGGCCCTGTTTCCTTTTAGTAGACCGGTCCAGAGCCCCCTCTGTGCTACGCCTGTTAAGGCACATCAATGTAACGACAACACATAGGTCACCCCTGAGCCTCGCTGTGCATGTATGCACGACAGTACGTGACCACGGCGCTGCTGGTCATCTGTGAGGTCTCTCACTGAACGCTCAGAGTCCCCACTCTGAACGCCCGTGACCCCAAAGTCCTACTTGCTTTAAGTGTTGCAGGTGGGGTTTCGGCGTGTTAAGCGGCGAGACGGTTGCCTCCTCGACTTCTTCTTCTACTGCGATCTGCTTTCTCACGATCCCGTTCGGCAGCCTCTTTCTAGACTATCTCTGTCTCGCCGAATGAAGTTACGCCTCTCCAGTTGTCAGAGTTCGCCAGCATAGCCCCAACTACAACTGGCAGAGACAGATCTTGCCCGATTCTAGCGTCCAAGACCCTTCGTTCCAAGTCGAATGTATACTGCGCAGAGTCCAAACCGCCGCCACAATGATGACAGCTTGCCGTGGCCTCTCTTCCAATCCTATTCAGGTACTCACTGAAGCAACCGTGATTCCCTATGAATCCTTGCACATTATCAACACTATGGCGGATGACGCAAATTCGACTGAAAACCCTCGCGTCCAAATCTACCAAGATCTATCCAGCGGTGGGAAACGTGACAGGAGAGTTGTTACCTCAAAGGACACAATACGGTATCTTCGTGCCATGCGGAATGCTCTTTTCCGCTGCAGACTGTTAATTTTAGTCCTAGAGCGTCGGACGTCTGACAGCCTATTTAACCAAACAGGCGCCCTATAAAGGACCATCGATCGCACAACCCCCGCGTAAAGGCGGCAAGCTTCTTCTCATTGCCCCCCAAGATTGGGAACCAGTCTGTGCAAAGCGCTTACTACCTATCCAACTCGGGTAACTAGGCGCTCGAAGTGCTCTTCAAATCCCCACCGAACGTCCAAAGTCAGGCCAAGCGACTTAATAAACTTAAAAACTTTATTTCGTCCCTCCTGAACTTACGCTTCTCCGACTCTGACTGACAAGCTGGGTGGCTCTCTGGTCCTTTGCAGTTTATGGAACCAAAGTGCCTCAGTTTTAGGTGCCGCTATCTCTAGACCCTCCTGTTTAAATGTGGATATTCCACATTTAAACAGGACTCATAATTTAATATTATTGTAACGAATGAAAGTCATCAGCGCCACAAATAGATCTGGAGAGGAATGTGTTAAAAGGGAAGGGAAATTTATAGGAAGAGAGATTTTGAATTTAGAGAGGCGACTATACTAAATGAAGTGGTGGGACATTGTTTGAACATTCAAAAAATATGTTTTCCAATGTACCCTCTGCCAAGCCGCACTCACAAAGGGAGGAATCGCGAATTCGGATTTTGTGTAATAAGACAGGAGTGCAACAAAAACCTAAACGGATTCTACAAATAACCGAGACAATAGTTTTGGATACTTTTTTGTAATTAAAGAACCAAGGTTTCTGCTTTATGCTTGGTTGAACAGCATGGAAAAAGCTACCCTTCTGTCGCTCAGACATATTCCACTGTTCCTGCCATGCAGACTGAAGATTCAATTTGGGGAGTGTCAGCAGGTCATAGCCCTGATGGGAGTTATGTGTGAGGTCGGCCGTTGCAGACGAACATGCGTCTTTAGCCAGGGCATCAACACATTCATTTCCCTTAATACCGCAATGACTAGGTATCCAAACTAGTTGAACTATTAGCACAAGAGAATAAACAGTTTTTAGTTTTCAAGATCAGGGAGCTATGCAATTTAATTTTGAAGGGGTTTTGTGCTAATGCTTGTAGGCAGCTAAGCGAATCTGTAAAAATCACGGCTTTCTCAATATTTGTGTGTGATTCGATAAAGAGACAAGCCTCCAATATGGCCACACATTCACCAGTAAATACAAAGGACTCCTTGGGACATTTGTACTGTAAAACAATTCTGGAGTTTTGATAACATACAGCGGCTCCCGTGTAAGTAGAAGCAGCTAATTTTGAAGCATCAGTGAGGAATAATTGAAAACCATTCCATCGCTCTCCCATCACCGCATTGAAAGCAGAGTTCAACGATGGGGATTTTTTGGATAATACAATATCGAGAAGATTTTAGGTATAAAATTTTATGTCTCGTAAGCAGGTGAGTGAAAAAGGGGTAATGTGGGGTACTGAACGATCGGGCAATCTAAACTTTGCATACGCCTGAAAGATTTTAAAATTAATGGGATTTCTTTATTTTTCCAGTAGTTTGAGCTTCGGCATAAGCCATCTAGCTCGTTCAATTTTGATAAAAGAGGATGGGAAGTTCTAGGAATTAATCTGGAGAGAAAACGGGAGGCAAGGTAATGCCGCCTCAAGGCCAAAGGAGGTTCAGCGCACTCAACCTGCAAAGCGTTAATGGGAGAGGACTTCATGCAGCCAGAGATGATCCGAAGGCACTTTGAATGTATCCTATCCAGACCAGCCAAAGCGCCCTTGTTACATGGGACGAGATGGAATGTTCCTTAATCTAAAACGCTACGGATTAATGCGTTGTACACCAGTTTCATGGTGTAAGGATGAGCTCCCCACCAAACGCTCGCAAGAGCTTTTAAGATGTGAAACTTGCCTGTTAATTTTGTATCCAAAAATACGCCTAAGAATTTAACTTTATTGACTACGGGGATATTATTATCTAGAATGCTAACGGTGATATCGGGGATTGACGATTTTAGAAAATTACTGCCGAACTTTTTTGCGGGGATAGCGACAGGCCGTAGTTTGACAGCCATTGATTAAGGAAGTCCAGAGAGAGGCACAAAGATGATGCAGCATCAACGATGGAGAAGTCATCGGCATATTGTAATAACTGACAGTTATTATTTAAGCAGGACCCAATATCAGCCGTGTATAAGTTATACAAGAGGGGGCTGAGAACGAAACCCTGTGGGAGCCCCTTCCATGTCTGTCTTTTATCAAACTCCTCTCCTTGGACCCTCAGAACCAATGAGCGAGACAACAGAAGTCCGCATATGCACTGTATCATCTTTACTGGAAGACTCAGCTGTTGCAGTTTTTGCCTGAGTACAGGAAGAAGAACATTATCAAACGCAGAAGAGATGTCGAGGAAGGAAGCAATAACGGACAATTTTTTTGGAAAAAGCTAAGCGGATATCCGTAACTAAAACACTGTCCATTGTGCTGAGTCCCTTCCTAAAACCAAATTGATATTTCGGCAGTAATTCTCTCGACTCGACTATCCATTCGAGGCGATTTTTAATAAGATGTTCCAATAATTTGGATAATACTGAGGACAGGGCAACTGGCCTAAGACCGTTCGGATCATCAGCATGTTTGCCTGGTTTCAATGGAGGAATAATTATTTTTATTTTCCACTGTTCTGGAACCCAACCACAGCTATAACAAAAATTTAAAATATTTAAAAAGTACAATTTAGCTTTGTCTCCGGACCGGGTTATGAAAGAATATGGTACGCCATCAACCCCTGGGGCCGAGTCCTTGACATATCTGAGGACTACATTTAGTTCATCCATAGTAAATGGCGCGTCGAAAGGGTCCTCTGAAATATTATATAGTGGTATGTTAGGACATTCAGAAGATAGTGGGACATAAGGAGAAGCAATTTTATAAAAAAAAAATGTTCAGCAGTTTCCCTAGTTATGGGCGAAGAGATTGAGGGAGAGCAGCCACGTCTAAATTTATTGCTTTGTTTCCCCACAAGTGAGGCTGGAGTGGATGGAGATAGAGAGGTGCAGAACCCAGCCCGCACGCTTTCTTTTCCGCAGAAGACGTTTGGTTCTGGCGTTAATCCGACAATAGGTAAGTAAGTTATCGGTACTCATGTCCGCATTGTAGCACTCTTCGGCCTCGTTCCTTTCCCTAATTGCCAAAGTGCATTCTGGGTCCCACCAAGGGGGTGACGGGATTTTATTGCGGGCACTATTTTTTAGAGGAAAGGAGGCATCCGCACTAGAAGTAATGGCTGCAATTAATCTCTCATAGCAGCTCATGGCATGGGAGTGACTAGGAGGATCGGAGAAACATGAATTTAAATTTGGAAGATTGTCAATTTTCTCATCCAATAATGAAGCAAACCCGGACCAGTCTGGTTTGGAGAGGTTATACTTCAAGAGTGGAGGTGAAGTTTTTTCTAAATATAATCTATTTATTAAAGAAATAACTATAGGCTAATGGTCACTACCATGCGTCAAAGTTGTGCATTCCCAAAGGGTTGATGCTGCTAGCTCAAGTGAACAAAATGTAAGGTCTACACAACTTTTTTGCTGTCCTGGAAGGGTCCTGCGTGTAGAGCACCCATTATTTAAAATGCATAGATCCAGGTCGTCAAGAAAGTCCACCAGAGCCACGCCGAAGGCATCACAGCGTTCCGATCCCCATCTGTAGTGGTGACAATTGAAGTCGCCCATGACCAGTATTGGTCCATGCACACTAGTAAATATGTTCTTTAGGGAAACTAAAAAATCGAGATGAGGGTGTGCAACATAAATGGAAAAAACTGTAATACCTTCAACCATTCCAGCCACAATGCTCAAATCATCAGCAGATGAAGACAAAGGAAGGGGGGAAAGTGGGACCCGATTGTTCACGAAGAGAGCCGACCCTCCGTACCCATCGGATCTATCACATCTGAGAATATTAAAATTTGGTATGCGGAAGCTAAGACTTGGTATTAACCAAATCTCAGCTATGGAACAAGCTAATGGCTTGTACTTGCTTAGAAGGAATATGAGGTCGTGCTTTTTATGCCACACGCTCCTCACGTTCTATTGGAGGAATACCTGGCGAGACGCCAATTTTTTAAATCTAAAAGAAGGAAAATAAGTTGATCGGCAACGTTGGACGGTAATTGAGAGGTACTGGAGGAGGAAGAAATAATAGTGGGTAATAGTTTGATTAAAAGTTCAATAATTGAGTAAATACTGTTAGGAGGGGAATTGTTACTATTAAGAGCGCAGCCGCAGCAGTTAGTTCTCCCCAACTTACACAGCCCAATGGCTGTGTAAGTTGGGGAGAACTAACTATCTGCTGATGAACAGCTTTATCATAAGAGGGGGAAAGAGGGGCATGGGTCCTTGGCTTGAGCGTAACAGTTTTCCGGTATGACTGAGAAGCAGGAGACTTTGTGACATTGGCATAATTGCGAGAGGGATTTGGAATGAGTTTGCTGGCCTCAGCATATGAGATTGCTTTCTCAGCCATTACTGTCTTTATGGCCTTCTGTCTACCATGCTCAGGGCATGATTTGCTAATGGCATAGTGATTTCCCGAGCAAAGCACACAAAAGGCTTCGCCCTCAGCAATGTTGCAGCCATCACCAGGGTGATCATGGCCGCACTTACCGCAGCGGGGTTTCGACCTACATAGATTGGCCACATGACCAAATCTACAACACTTGCGGCATTGAATCGTCGGGTAAATGTATTGTACGACCGGTAACGAGGTGTAGCAGCAGAATATCCATTTGGGTAAAACTTGGCCATCAAAGGTGATGACACAAGTTTCAGTCGGTCTCCATTCATTGACTCCGTCGGTTTGAATTTTCCGATTAATACGGCGAAGTTTCAATATTTTCCCACATCCTGAGGGTACAGACAAATAGGTTATAGTCTCTTCTTCTGATAGGTCTGTAGGGACACCTGTGACAACGCCCATCCGGGTAATATTAAAAGTGGGTATTGACGCAATATACCTATGTCTGGACAAGATACAATGGTCAATAAATGAGTTTGCATCTTGAGGAGACGCAAATTCAACCGATACGCGGTTACTCCCGACTCTTTTGACGCCATTGTCCCGAACAATATTGCTAATGTTATTATTGAGTAAAAACTTCCCGAATGTGACAGGGTGAAGTGTAGTGCCGGCATTAGGTTGGCTCTCGATCTTGGTAACATGAACCATAAATGGAGCTTTGTCTATGACAGAGTATTTGACACGACCAATGATATTCCTCTGTTGTTTGTTTGGGGAGCTGGGTGTCAAAATTTCCTCGACAATAGAATAGGGCTTTTATGGGAGGTTTGCTGGGTATTAGGAAACTGCATTTGCGATACATCTATGTCTGTTACACTGCAGACAACATCAGCAAACTGGGATAAGGGATTAGATGAGGAAGGAGTCAGAGGAGAGGTTATGTCCGGAGGATCCGGGGGTTTGTTTTTATCCATTTTGGATAAAACTGGGAGCAAAAACAACACAATACAAACCTGTTTACAAACACAAGAACAGCACACTTAAAAATAACACAAAAGTCACACAAATCACTCTAAAAGCAGTAAGAAACTCTAAACACGCGTGCTAACCAGAGACACCGTGGCGAGAATCGTGTCAGTGTCAATGTAGCAAAGAGGACGCTGACGTAGTGTGTAGTTTAGATGTGATTTTGACTACCTGCTTGTTTCCCACTAGTGGTCAGTTCTACGATTAAAAATAAAACTTATTTAATGTTAAGTTGGTTTTTACTTTTTGAGGGACCGTTATTTGTTAACTCTCTTCACTTTGTCAGGTTGCTCCACCATGACTCCTACCCCACAAGAAATAGCTCAACCCCAACCGCACCCAGCGACTGAGAGCGAGGCAACACTGACTCCAGGGCCGGTCTCCGACGGCGAGAGGATCGTAATCTCCGGCATGTCGGGGATCTTTCCCTCCTCGCACCACGTCAAGGACTTGTCGGACTTTCTATACAACAAGGTTTGGAGATTAGTGGCTAATTTTAAAGTAACTGCCTTACTCTCTTCCAACCTTATGTTAATTAAATGTTAATTAAAAAAAAAACTGTGACACAATTAGGGTACTAATAGACCCCTTGCTATTTATTATTAACTAACTAAATAAGCCTCAAATTCCTTTAAGATAATTACTGATGCACAAAATGATGACAATTTAGAAAACATTTTGACCAAATCTACCAGTAGAACGCTAGATACGTAAATGTTATCCTCCAGGTGAGTCCAGTGACTGCAGAACTACGTTGGGTAAATAACCACCCCGAAGCGTCTCAGTATATGGGCGGCGCGCCAAATCTGGATCGGTTTGACGCCCAGTTCTTCAGGGTGCATTACCGCCTCGGAATGAACATGGATCCTTTATCTCGCAAAATCCTTGAACAGGCTTTTAATGCTATTTATGACGCAGGTGAGATATTTTTAGTTCTTAGATGTTCTTGCTAGCTTGGTTTTAATTCTCATCTCACGTTGGGTTGACACACACAACAATAGCTCATGACATGCTAACAGTATTGCCCCTTAAGCCAATGTTTTTTAACGACACGATACTAATCATAGACATAAGAAAATATATTTTGTCTGCTTATCTGGGTCTATGTATAAGTATTTTTAATAAAAAAAATATGGTAAGGTCTATTACCTTGACTCGCATTAAATCCAAGACACCTTCACCAGGGTTAAGACGGAAGAAACGGGGTAAAGAAGTTTTCTGCGCTGACGAAGTGATTAAACAGTTATAGACACATAACACAATATTCAAGTCCTATTCTTTAGCATCAGGTTCAAATGTGATGTGCGATCCAATAACATTAATAAATATCTACCAAGCTGAATAATTATTTTGTTTTTACTTTAGGTGTAAATCCCGAGAACTTGTCTGGTAGAAAAGTAGGTGTGTTTGTCGGAACCTGTTTCTCCGAAACTGAAAAGGCGTGCTTCTATGATGAATCCTCTAGAACAGGCCTTGGTATAGCTGGGTAAGGCATAATTTAATTTTACATTACCAGCTTAAGCCCGCGGCTTCGCCTGGGTAACACATTTTTTACACAGTTACTTAGTCTGAAATAGCTTTTCGGAGCCAAGGTATTGTAGAGGAAGGGCACGACACAATAGTGGCGATAAGTGTTTTCTTTGCAAAATGGCTGGAGAGGCGCCACGGCGTCCTCACCAACCGCTTGATTCAGGCCCTCACAGGAAACGAGTTTTAGGAGGTTCCTGCACTTAATCGGGCGGGAGAAAACGCCCGAGTTTCACCACTGTGACGTTCGGAGGACACGGTGGATCACACTGTCGCGGTCTGTCCAGCTTGGGCGGAGCACCGCTGTGTCTTCGTAGAAGCGATTGACGGCGGCGATCTCTCGTGTCCGGTTCTGGTTCAGTCCATGGTCCGGAGCGAGAGGCAATGGGAAGTGGTCACCTGCTTCTTCGAAGCAGTTGTGATAGCGAACGAGGTGGCCGGACGTTTGAGGGAGAGAACATCAACTAACCCAACTTCCGAGGGAGATACTCCGGGCGCTAGGCACAACGTGACGACTCCCTGCCATCGTAGATGCGGGTCTGTGGACGAGGAGCAATGGGTACCTCACCGTCTGTGAAAAAGCCTCGTTCGTGATCAACTCGCACCTTAGAAAGATGTCAGTAAAGCAGAGGGGCCTGCCAGGGCCATTGCCTGCCAGGGTTGCGGGTGTTTCGAAAGAGATACCGCGGCTCTGGAACATAAAAGGAGGAACATGGGTGGGTTTTTAACAGTAAAAGTATGACACTCCCCTTCGTTAAGTTATTCGATCATCAAACATCCGCAAAAAAAAGGTATAGAAGAAAGATATATATGTAGAAATATCCTTACTTAATATTATAAAAGCGAAAGTGAGTTTGTTTGTTTGTTACCTCTTCACGCTTTAATGGCTACACCGATTTTGATGAATTTTGGTACAGAGATAGTTGGGAACCAGGAGACGGACAAAGGCTAATTTTTTTTAAGAAAAACTGGGATGTGAGATAGAAAGAGGGAAGAAAAGGGAAAACTTAGCGTTGCTATTACAAATCAATAAGGCGCAAGGGGAACTGTGTTACCCCGAATTTAACGCGAGCGAAGCCGCGGGAAAAAGCTAGTTTATAATGATAGCACAGCTAACTTCTTATTTATAGTTGCTGTAAGTCTATGTTCGCCAACCGCGTTTCCTATTGGTTGAACGCGAAGGGTCCTTCGATGGCGATCGACGAGTCGTGCTGCAGTTCCACCGCGGCGCTGGAGCAGGCGTACCTCGCTATGAGTCGCGGGGAATGCGAAGCGGCCGTCGTTGGTGGAGGCTTCTTGTGTATGCATCCACAGTCCTCAGTGCATTACGGAAGGTAACGACGTTTATAAGATTATCATTAACAACTTAAAACTAATACTTGATACAAACTTTCATCACCTAGGTACTCTCTTTAGAATATGCCTTTAAAAAATTTGCATAATTATACCTGTCAATGTGTGAATTTCATGTTTAATTGTTCAGAATACGATGAGAAAACTGGCCTCTTTCGAGAGATGTATAAATTAATTAAAAACTAAACGAGAGAAGTGAGTAATTAGGGTGATTTATCTATTGGAACAGATTATTTTTCCAGTTTTGAGTTAATTTGTGCTCATGTTATACAGGTTGTAACAGAATACAGGTTGTAATAAATAGTAAGATCACTCTTATGGTAAATTTACCCAGAACATGTTTAAACAGTGACCTCTGATTTTAGGATTTTTTTTTTGAAAACCTGATCTCTTGGAACAATAATTTCATGATCCGAGACATGAATAAGCACCCAAAACCCTGCATTACAATGTTCTAAGTGAGTTCTACGATCGTGTTTTATTGGTTTTCAGAATCATAAAACAGGCCATGGATGGCAAAACCAAGTCCTTTGATCAGAATGCCAACGGTTTTGTCAAGTCGGAAGCCATTAACGTACTGTTTCTACAGAAGGCTAAAGATGCTCTGAGGTAAGGTTTATGAGGATCTTACCAAACCGAATTTGAGTTTAGTGGCAGTAGGTATTAAGAAATCTGAATGCGATCACCTTTGCAATGCGAGGGAGAACCTTAATCATAATGACTTTTATTTTCCATTAAAGCATACTTGGTCTTAAGACGACATCAATAGTAACATTCGATAGAAAATGTAATACAATTTTTTTTGTGGTTTTCACTTAAAGAGAATTCCAATTTTTTTGTGTAATACACAGGATTTACGCAGATTTATTGCTCGCAAAGACAGAGTATATCGGTCTGCTTACTACAGAAATGGGCCCCCAGTACGGATACGTACGCAACTCTGACAAAACTGTTGACTTCTTGAAAAAATTCTATGAAGAAGCGAGTGTTCCACCGCCTGCAGTGGAATATGTCGAAGCTTTTGGTTCAGGTATTGATATCTTTCTGGATCGATTGAATCCTTACTTCCTTACTAATATTATAAAAGCGAAAGTGAGTTTGTTTGTTACCTCTTCACGCTTTAATGGCTAAACCCATTGTGATGAATTTTGGTACACAGATAGTTGGGAACCAGGAGACGGACATAGGCTATTAGGACATAGGTTATTTTTAAAAAGTGGGATCTGAGGGAGAAAAAGGGAAGAAGAGGGAAAACTTAGTGTTGCTATTACAAATCAATAAGGCGTAAGGGGAACTGTGTTACCCCAAATTTAACGCGGGCGAAGCCGCGGGCGAAAACTGGTAGTATATAAAAACTACTTTAAGAAGCTCACGTCTGTATTTCATAGACGGGTTTTGTAAATAATAACATCTTGATTGCATCAGTTATTCCCATGTGCAGAAAGTAAACTTAATGCTATAAAAAATATTTGTTTGGAGAAACAAAGCCAAAAACAAAAGAGAAAATAACTCTTTACATGACTTTGAGATTAAATTCAGGACCACCATTCCCTTAGAAGAGTATTTACATAATTTCGTTATAGGTACACCTGAAGCTGACAAAACAGAACTGGAGATCATTGAAAAGGTGTTCTGTAACGGAAAAGAAGACACGCTCTTAGTTGGCAGCGTCATTTCCAATATCGGATATAGTGAGGCTGCTTCGGGTATATCCGCCATAATTAAGGTATTTTTATTTGGGTCATCATTAATAAATAGCAATAAAACGAGTGACTGTAAATTACAATTTTAAGTGTCAAAATTAATTAATTTGGGTTATATAGTAAGTATTACTTAGTGAGCGACTGACTGTAAGTGACGAGAAATCATCAGGACCGTATCTTACAAACATTAATTTGAGTTACTGCCAATTAATTTATGTTGTTTATTTGTATGTCTGATTTATGATATAATTAAATTAATTACTAAATATATACAACCTATAAATATACACAAATTAATAATAAAAATATTTGAGTTACTTAAAATACAAAATATGAAGCTTCATAATATTTATTTGTTTGAGTGCCAACGTAACGTCCTGCATTTTTTTCAATATTTGGCAAATGTATTTTTTATACTGAGCGGCATTTTCATTCATTTCACATCTTAAATGAAGTGTTTCGAATACAAAAACCACTTTGAAAATACACTAATGAGCAGACCTAACCTAACCTAACCGGTTCTATCTTTATTGAAGTTGCCGGGCTCTCTGTATTTCCAGTCGCTCACTTAGTAATGTAGTTGCTCGGATAAAATTTAAATATATGAAATGGATTTATCACAATACACTTTTTGTAAACTCGTTCTAGATTTTATTATTAATCAATATTCGTCATTAGTTTAGTTAATTTTTCGCTTACTCAAATTCATACCGCTCAAGTTATTAATACAGTATGTCTTCATCAGTCGCAAAGTTTTTTTTTAATCACTCGTTTTATAATTCCCCATAAATAATCATCACCATCAATGGGTTGTTGCCATGAAATCTATGTAAATCAAATAAAAAAGGAGCTTCTAGTTTAGAAAAGCTGGTATTCGAGAGTGAACCCATGTTTTTCCAAGAAACAAAAGATTTAGCTCCTGGTGGATTCACGTCCTGACACTGTTGGATTTTTTAAACAATGCCAGAGATGTATTGATTCCCTTATGCAGTTATCCAGATATTTCTCATTCTTAACAGGTGTTGCTCGGCTACCACACCGGTCAGATCGCCGCCAACATGCACTGCAGTACTCCGCGACAGGACGTGGCTGCACTGTGCGAGGGGCGCATGCGCATAGTCACCGAGCACCAACACTTCCGCCGCACTTACGTCGCCGTCAACGGCATGTCCGTCACCGGCGTCAACTCACACGTGCTGCTGCATGGACATTATAAACCTAAGGTACGAACGAAGATGATGTCCGATAAAATGCAAGTATTGTTTGTTTTGTATATCATGATAATAAGTGATAGGCCCTTCTTTAGTGGCAACAGGGACCGCATCTTTGTCAATTTCTAACCGTAAATATTTCTAATCTGTTTCAGGATCTGTCTAGCTACAACTGTGGTATCGCACATCTTGTGACTATATCTGCACGACAAGACCATACCGTACAGAAAATATTTGAGAACCTAAAGTCACGCGCCATAGATCCTGAGGAGTTGGCTTTGTTGCAGAATATTCATCAGACAAACATCCCTGGACATTTGGGCAGAGGGTTCATAATTTTAAGTAAGTTTAAACACACTTTAAAGTCATCACAATAGAGAGTTGTAAGCATTTCACGACACCCAAATCATTCTCAGCTACTCTAATGCAGCTGCTTTCATTGATGAGTCCATTGCCAAGTTGACTTACTTTTTTGAACATAAATAATTTAACTAATTTGCGTTTCCCATAAGTATCTGTTTTTCTTCTTCATTTAAGAAACGGACGAAGAACAGAAGACCATGAGTCTATCTCAGCAGTCTGGCTACTTCGATGATGCTCGGCGGCCGTTGTGGTTCGTGTACAGCGGGATGGGCTCGCAGTGGGCGGGTATGGGCGCGCAACTCATGCGCATACCGATCTTTGCTGCTGCCATTGAACGGTAGCTATCTGACTATTCTAATACAGCCTGCTACTTCTGATTCTACTACAATTTGAGTTAATATTTAAAAGATACTTGATAGAGATTTTTATCAACTGTTGCTTTCAGTTGCCGAAAAACATTGGAACCAAAAAGCATCGATATAGTCCATATAATTACTTCGCCCGACAAGACCATATTCGATAACATTCTTCACTCGTTCGTCGGCATAGCTGCTATTCAAATAGGACTGACTGATGTGCTGCGGGAACTTGGACTAGTACCGGACGGCATTATTGGTAATACAGACATATCTGTAATATGTAAAAAATAAGCACATTCCGTAAAAAAAACATGACATTATCAGCAAGAGTTTAAGTTCCTAGCTAAAATAATGATATCTTCTTTGCTTCAGGTCACAGTGTAGGCGAGCTAGCCTGCGCGTACGCCGACGGTTGTTTGACGGCGGAAGAGATGATTCTATCGGCGTACAGCCGCGGTCTGGTGTCGCTGCAGACTCCATTTATTCGAGGATCCATGGCTGCTATCGGTGTGGGATATGAAAAGGTATGTTTGAACCTCACACAGCTGACGACCAGCGAGGAGAGTTAGTAACTATGAAAGGAGTTGATTTTTAGTGTGTAGCACTAATTAGTGAAGAGAGAGTTCTGGCGGACAGTGCTGAACAATCCGCGATCAACATATATTTGTATTAATGTTTCTCCATTGGACTCAACAGTTGCTGCTATATAACCCAACATTATTGTTTAAGCGGGCGTGCCCTTATGAGACTATATGTTTCTTCATTTATGCTGGAGCATATTTTTATGTTTTATGATGGTATGTTCTAGTTGCCATTTTTGCAGCAGAGAAACGGTAGCTTGTAGGAAATAAATATTATTAACTAGTTTTTATAGATATTTTTTGTGTCAGAAATGTGTATGATAAAACTTACCGTTTTGCGTAAAATCGCGAAAAACTAGTTTTTTTCACCTTTGACCTTGAATAACTTTTTTCCATACAGAGGAAACATGGGGAACTTTCAAATTTTACTTATTAATAATTATATTTTGAACGATTTCACCAATTTTTAGCTTGTTGTAAATTAATGTAGCTTCGAATGTCTAAATTGACCGGACACCTTCGTTTTGAACTATCATATCACTTTCTCTCAACATCAACCATTAGCTACCACCTATGGGGCATACGCTTTGCTTAAATACGGAATAATTCTTTGGGGTAATAGTGTAGATAGTAACAATTTGAACAAAAAATGACAAAAGCTGTAGACCATATTTTAAGAAACTAAAAATTCTATCTCTACACATCTATTTATATTCAAAAATTTAAATTTGACGAAGACAATATTCAAACTTCTTAGCATCAAGTGAGCACCTCTCAGAAAAGACTCATTAAGACTAACACGCTGCGAGCGGCCTTTCAGATAGGAGTCGTGTAGAAGAAGAGAAATGAATGGATTTGAGGATCTCAAGAAGGATTTGAAAATCAACATAGTTGATGGCGCTGCTGAAGTCCAGAAGTACGAGTAGAGTGAGAGATTTGTGGTCCATAGCACAGCCGATATAGTCGGTAACCTTTTAAAGAGCCGTTACAGTGCTGTGACCAGGACGAAAACCAGATTGAGAATTGCTCAGATGGCTATTCATAGATAGGAAGGCAGTGAGCTGCTGATGTAAAATGTGCTCAAGAACTTTAAAGAGATAAGAAAGTATAGAAATGGGTCTGAAAGCGATCGGAGACAACGGGTTTGGAATTTTAGATAAGTGAACAATATGGTCTTGTTTTCAGACCTCGGGAACAGTGCAGGAAAAAAAGGAATAATTAAAAATGTAAATACGGGAAGATTTGTGGGAAGGATAGGAATATCATTCTTGAGCAAACGTGGTCATTACCAACTGCAGAGGTCGAAATGGCACAAATAGATTTCTTAACCTCACACAGCTTAAATTAAACGAAGAACATTGCGGCAAAGGCAAACCGGAAAGTTTATTCAATGTAGCTGACTTGACTTTCTAAAGTTTCAGAGGTATTGAAAAATGATTGGTAAGAGCGCACCAGTCAATGTCAGTTCTAGACACAACAGGAGATTTGCCAATGCCGACAATTTTTAGAAACTTCCAGACTTCTGTGGAGTTGCGGTTGTCGAGAGAATTGTGGAAGTAGCGTCTCATATCATCTCTACACAAACGACTGCAGCGATTTCGCAACATTCTGTACGCAGTTAGATTGCGTGCAGAAGGACAACGTTTCAAACTCCTTTTGGCTCTATCCTTACCTGCCAACGCTTCCCTCATGGCAAGGGTAAGCCAGTGAGCCGGAACATATTTAATCTTTACTCGACGAATAGGGGCATAACGAACTTATAAACCAAGCAATATAATATTAAAAGTACATACCATATCGTCGATACACGAGTTCTAGAGAATATCCTCCCATTCAATGCTACCAGCATCAAGCAGCAAAACCTCCAGGTCTAAGCCCTTGTAGTTCCTAAGGAGCATATAAAGTGGCTTACGCTTAGGAGGACGTATCTTATAGGACAAAAAGACAAGATCGTGGTATGGAAAACAAGCAGTAAGTTGTCCGTGGATAAATACATTGCTACAGTTGGATACGAATATCAGGTTTAAAAGAGAACGGGATAATTGGGAAAATGATAAGTAGCAGAAAGTGGCAGAATACTAAGATTAAAAAAAGATATAAGAGATTTATGTTTGTGAGTACGTCTGTCATTTTTAAGTAGTTAAGTATTAAAATCACCCATCAAGATAACGTGGTCATAAGTGGGACAAAATATATTTAAAAGTGAGTCGAAAGAGTCAAAGTAATCAATGATGAGATTAGAACTATACGACACCGCCAAAAGAATTTTAACGCGACGTAAAGATGTTTTAAGAAATAAAGAAATAGATGCTCCGCTGACCTCGAGTATGGAGACGGCGATGTACTAACAACCTCGTAAGGTATATCAGCACGCAGATAAATGGCAATCTTTCCAATTCTATTAAGAACCTATAAGATAACAAGAACCCATAACCGTGATTAATGTACGAATAATTCATAATGTACTGTTAAAAGTGAGGGTTTAAAAAAAAGACCCTGAGATCAGCAAAGCATCTAGGTGAGCACAGTTAATGGAAGCCACAATATCAGGGCAATAGCCAGGAAGACTTTGGGCATTGATGTGAGCTATATTAAGATTGTTGGGAAGGTGGAAAAGTAAAGTGGAAATCTGATCGTTAAGAGTCAACGGAGAGGAAGTACCACTAGAAGCACTAAGGAAACTGCAAGAAGAGGAAGAACAGGAAAAAAGCTACATCCAGATCAATTTCAAATATAGTTGTAATAAATTACAAATTAATTATAAAATTAAATAACTACTCAACTGCATCTATTAATGTTAACCACAAAAAATAAAATAAAAAAAAGATGCACAACTAATAAAACCACCTAGATGCTGTAGTAGGAAGAGATTTCAACAACATTAAATAAGTTCGTAAAACATGTGAAAGAAAACATAACAAAAAGAACATAAGTAAACATACTAGAACATCGGCCACAACATTAGTTAGCATAAAAAGACTAAAAAGATTTGACCAATTTTCAAATTTTCATTTTTATATCTCAAGTTTGTACGGAACCCTCGGTGAGCGAGTCCCACTCGCTAATGACCTGCTTTTTCCCACTAAGCAGATTAACTACTTTTAAGTTCAAGGGTCCCAACCTTAATAATAAATGATTTCATACCTACTTATTGTAGATTTCAAAAATGTGTCCTCCTGAGATTGAAGTCGCTTGTCACAACGGGCCTGAATCTAGTACCATTTCGGGACCTGCGGATATCATGAAGGAGTTCGTCGCAGAGTTGACAGCTAAGGGTATTTTCGCTAAAGAAGTACCTTGCTCCAACATCGCCTATCATTCACGTTACATTGCTGATGCTGGTGAGCAAATTTAACTCTAATTTTGTAATTTTTTTCAAGGCATGTGTAGTTGTTGTAGTATCATTATATCTTTTATTATTTTTTTATACATACCAATATACCTATTTTTAAATACTTCTTTAAAAATATATAGAAAAACATTTTTAAATATAAAAATTGGTCTCCACCGATATCGGGAGCAGAGTCCAAGCTACCGGTACCGATACTCCAGGCACCACAGGCTCCGCATCTTGCGGTGCCGGAAGCGGACCACGAAGACGACGATGACGTCTTGGAGGTGACTGGGGTAGACCTGGTGGCGGTAGGCAGGCTGAAAGCCAAAAATACAAAGTCTGGGTTCTGGCCTTGAAGGCTCTCGGGCCCCGACTACTAGGGCTCCTAAACGCATGCTTGGAGAGGGGCCATTTCCCATTTCTTTAGAAGACGGGGAAACTGGTCCTGATACAGAAGCCAGGGCGCCCTGCGGACCCTTCGGCCGCATTGCGGCCCATCGTGCTGCTCGACGAGGTGGACAAGCTCTTTGAAAGAGTAATCGCAAACCACCCCGCCAGGCACCTTGTGGAGACGGGTCGGATCTTGCGGAGCACCAGCATGGTTTCCGCAAGGGGACTCGACGGTGGACGCTATGCGCGTGAGAGCCCTCACGACGGGGGCTGCAGTGTCCAGGGGTGGGGTTGTCGTGGCGGTGTCTCTCGACATCGCCAACGCGTTTAACATTATGCCTTGCATCAGGGAGGCACTCCGGTACCACCGAATGCCGACCTACCTTCGTTGTGTGGTCATATTTGACGGACAGCGTCGTCCTACACCCCGGTCGCTCTGGGGAGTGGAACCGGCGAGAGAAGTCGTGCGGTGCCCCACAGGGATCGGATTTGGGGCCGCTCCTGTGGGACATCAGTTACGACTGGGTGCTGCGCGCCAACCTCCCCAGCGGCGGCGACGACACGCTCGTTCTGGCACAGGGGGTGTCGTACCTGGCGGCGGCCGACATAATTACACGCGGGGTTGCGGTCGTCACGGAGAAGATCCGGCTACTGGGTCTCGAGGTGGCGTTGCACATATCCGAGGCCATGGTCTTTTATGGCCGTGGGAATACGCCACCGTCGGGATCCCAGCTGACGGTAGGAGGGCTTCGCATGGGCGTCGGGTCGACGATGAAGTACCTGGGAATCGTCCTCGATAGCGGGTGGAATTTTGTGGAGGATTTCCGATGTTTGGCTCCCAAACTCGAGCGGGCAGGGGCTGCTTTCAAGTGGCGTCTGCCCAATCTGAGGGGCCAAACGCCTCATGCCGTAGGCTCTATGCCGGAGTCGTGCGGTCCATGGCCTTTTACGGGGCCTCGGTATGGGCGCGTTCTTTAGGGCGACGCGCCGCCCACTACCTAAACGCGCCCCAAAAGGTGGTAGCCATTAGGCTGATCCGGGGCTACCGCACGATCTCTGGTGAGGCGGCGAGCCTCCTTGCCGGATTGCCACCGTGGGATCTGGAGGTGATGGTCCTCGCGCGCCTGCATGAGTGGCGCGCGGAGGCACTACACCGGGGGGAATCTCTGCTGCAGCAGCAAAATGCCGCCCAGCGGACAGATCTCTGGTGCGATCTCATGGTGGCATGGAGAGAGCGACTGTTGCAATCCCGTGCAGGGCACGCCACAATAGTGGCGGTAAGTCCCCTCTTTGAGAAGTGGCTGGCGTAATGGCGTCCTCACCTACCGCCTGACACAGGTCCACACCGGACACGGAAGTTTCGGGAGGTTCCTGCACATAGTCGGGCGGGACGAAACGCTGCGGAGGGTACGGTGGAGCACACAGTGGCAATCTGCCCAGATTGGGCGGACCACCGCCGTGCCCTTGTAGAGGCGATCGGCGGCGGCGATCTCTCGCGTCTGGCCCTGGTTCAGTCCATAGTCCGGAGCTAGAGGGAATGGGAAGCGGTCCCCCCGCTCCGCCCAGAGCGGGGAAGTTATTTGATGATTTCCAACCTCAAAAAAGGCGGTTGGACCTAAGGAGAGCTTCGAGAGGTGGTTATCGAAGTATTGGCCATCAGGCCATTGGCCGTAACTACTATCGGGACAATGACAGCCAAGCTCTCATTTCACATATCGACAAACTCGTGTGCCAAGTCGAGATTTTTAGTTGCTTTTCTATCTCAGCTTTCACAAGCTTCCCGTCATGTTGGAAACTAACATCGATTATCTTTAAGCGGTGCCCTGATCAGTCTATCACCACTATGTCAGGCTTTTTGGATTCTCCTGCAACGCAATTTTAGTGATATGAACACAGACGACCTGCGGAGAGATGCTAACAGCATTGATTGGGGTCCTTTAGTAAGTGATGAGTCCATGGATGCTAAAGTGAACCTGCTGACGGAAAACCTTGTGCAGTTGTACAATGTTCACGCTCCCATTCGTGCGATTAAACTGAAGCATCTTCCAGCACCATGGCTTACAGATGATATCCGAGCGTTTATGCACGATAAGGCGGTTACTAAAACCAAATTTAAATGTCGACCGTCACCATTGAACCGTGAGATCCTTGTTGATGCTCGAAATCGTTGCAATAAGGTGTGTAGAGATGCCCAACGCCGCCATATCCATACCTCAGTTGAAAACGGAGATCCAGCCAAAGTATGGAAATTTCTAAAATCCATGGGAGTCGGAAAGTCTAGTCAAAGAATCGATTCCAAAAAACTTAGACATAAACTTACTTAATCAACAATTCTCTTCTTCATCCCAGATCAATGGGACCGTGAAGGCAGCTACGGTAAACGATTTTTCAAAACTTCCAACTCCGGATCATCCCCCATTTACTTTTAGTCAATTCTCTGATTGTGATGTTAAGAAGAGTGTACTTTCGATTTCATCTAATGCAGTTGGTAGTGACTGTGTCAGTCGTAAGATAATTCTTCCTGTCCTTGACGAAATCCTTCCTATCCTGTGTCATATCCTAAATTACTCTGTATCCTCTGGTGTCTTTCCGTCAATGTGGAAAGAGGCCAAGATCACTCCTTTGTCCAAAAAATCTAATCCAACTTCTTTTTCAGAATACCGCCCAATCTCCATTTTACCTTTTCTCTCCAAAGTCCTTGAACGCCTTGTCCACGATCAACTAAGTGTTTTTCTTAGTAAAAATAGTCTGCTGAATTCTATCCAGTCCGGTTTTCGTCCTGGTCACAGCACTGCAACTGCGCTGATTAACGTTACTGATGACATACGATTAGGCATGGAAAAAGGAAGTCTAAAGGTGCTTTGCTTACTGGATTTCAGTAACGCTTTCAATACTGTCGATTTCGATATCCTGCTGGCCATGTTTCGCTCTCTTAACATATCTCCAACGGCGATTGACTGGTGTCGTAGTTACCTGTATGGCCGCCGGCAACGTGTATCTTTAGAAGATTTGTGCTCTTCGTGGTGCGATACCTTTGCCGGTGGGCCTCAGGGCGGCGTCCTATTTCCTTTACTCTTTGCGATATTCATAAATTCAATTTCAAAGCAACTTCTTTCTTCCCACCACCATTATCTACAAATTTATAAGCAAGCTAGTTACTCGAACCTAGATCACGCAATAAATATCATCAACAAGGATCTGCTTTCGATTAGCGAATGGAGTGGGGTCCATGGGTTGCAGGTAAACCCTGCAAAGACTCAGGTCATTGTTGTTGGCAGCTCAAGGATGATCCCCAAGATAAATTGGACGCAGCTTCCCCAGGTTCAGTTTAATGAAACTACAATACCAATAAGTGACAAAGTTAAGAACCTTGGAGTTTGGATCGACCGGCATCTTCCTTGGGGTCCTCAGCTGCAGGATGTATGTTGCAAAATTTTTGCATCGGCTAAATCCCTGAGACGATTGCGAAACTTTCTTCCAACTGCTTCTAAAACTGCGCTTGCTCAATCCCTATTACTTCCCATCCTTGATAACACCGATGTCAGTTATCTTGATCTCACTGAGGCACAATTCGATAAACTTGAGCGACTTCAGAATGTCTGCATAAGATTTATATTTGGCTTGCGCAAATATGATCATGTCTCTGATTTTTGTATAAAGCTCAAGTGGCTTCCCATAAGATTTCGCCGGAATACTCATATCTTGTTTAAGCTAAACAATATTTTGTTTAATCCTAGAACCCCCCTTATCATAAAGAACGTTTTAAGTTCCTTCATGACACACAGTAAATATCTGAGGTCTTCGGAAAACCTGAGACTGTACTTCTATGGAATGCCCTGCCCGTGTCTGTAAGGAGCGCTCAAACCTTGTCTATTTTTAAAACTGTGGTCAAAAAGCACTACCTCTCTCCTTAAACAACAACATTAAATATTTCTTTGCTCTTCATGATAATTCTTTTTTATGTATATGATATGTATGTATTTATATATAAGTATTTGTTTTTGTATTTTTATTTTAAATGTGTGAAAAAAGCATTGAAAATGTTACGCCACAGACAACCTACAGTACTGTTTCTCCTCTTCTTAAATCCATCCAAAGGTTGTCTTGAAAATATCGCTTTTAGCGATATGACCGCCCATTGGGTCACCTTATTTATAAGTTTGTCTAGTGTTATTCTTGTTACTTGTATGGTGTACATAATAAAGAATATTCTATCTATCTATCTTATTGGTGATAATAGTCCTGTCAGTAATGATAGACCGATCCCAGTACAGCGTGACATAGTCTTTTTACGATATGGTACCTCAGATTCTACAAGATAATATTTCAAGGCAAGTTGCTGGTGAATAATCTTGGCTACTTGTTTGTGCCTGTGCAAGTACTCGCCGTTAGCTAGACGAGAACAACCAGAAATAATGCCTGATGGACTGACCCGGACGGTAGCATGCCTGACACACATCAACAATCCCGTCTTTCATAATATATTTTCTGTAGTTGTTCAACAAAACCTTCAGTTTCCCGAAAGAGGTCACCGAATCGTAGCCAGGACACGAACGCTATAAGATTTACATTGGGGCCGTGAAGAGTACTGAAGAAGCGCCCGTGAAGCTCGTTGACTTGCCATAACTCCTTGCGGTCAATGGTAGTAAGTACTACAGGTTTGCGCCAGTTCTCTTTAGCCATGGACAGCGGGGTCTTGTCCATTGCAACCATATCTCGGTGATTACCCACGTTAGCTTAAAAAAAATATTCCCTAAGACTGCAGACCTCTCGGTTGTGGAGGGTCTTTGCGTTTAAAAGCCACGACCTCTACACTTTCGTGGGATGTACAGTCTCATCACTGATGATCGTGGGTTGATCCGGTTTACGGTTAGCAGAGTACGGACTCTCCTATACAGGGCATCGAGTTCAGCCTGAGTTCATTTAAGTATGCCGAAAGAGTACATTAAAACCGGCATGAATCAACTGTTATAGGCGCTCACCTTGTTCCCGCCCGAAAGAAGGCTATTTAAAACCTTCTTCAGGCGACCAAAGAATCGTTCCTTTAACAATTGCTTCAGGTCAACTACGTTAATGCCGAACGCTTCCGACATACCCAAATACTTATAGTATCGGACGAGGAAAAGGATCTAAAGTGTATGGAATCTGAGAGTTGAATTCCCTCGGATCCCATTATCTCCCCTCGTTTTACTTAAATAACTGCACATTGGTCCACACCAAATTCCATCCCGATGGCATTACCAAGAGTTTAATTCAGTTTCAGTAGCTCCATCATTCGCAATTTGTTGGGAGGTAAGAGTTTCAGATCATCCATGTAAAGGAGGTGACCTGACCGCCTTTTTTTAACCGATAGCCTAGACTTGAATCCTCCAGCAATGTACTATGAGGATTCAGGGCTAAACGGAACCAAAAGAGACTCTACTGTCACCCTGAAATATTCCCCGTTTAATCCATACATGCTCATTGTTCTTCTGGATCTGTCGACATCCTGGATATCGAAGGCCCGTCCTCCATTGATATATATATATAATATATCTTTGTTCAAAAGTTTAAGGAAGGCGCGTAGAGTTGCATCTATCTTATACAAGACCAGTACCCTCATGAGCCATGTATGTGGCACCGAGTCGTAGGACTTCTTATAATCGATCCAACATGTCGACAAATCCTTGTGTTATCATAATTATTATATTTTTTAATAACAGGCCCTGGCTTACTGCAGTATTTGAGAGAAGTAATCAAGACCCCGAGGGCTCGCAGTGAACGTTGGGTATCTACATCTGTCCCATTTGAGCGATGGGAGGAGCCTCTGGCAAAGTTCTCGTCAGCGGAGTACCATACTAACAATCTTCTGGTAAAAACTCACGATACACCATAGCTTTTTTCTGTCAATAGCAGGATATGGATGGGAGTTGGAACCATGTTTCCGACTTCTCTGTTTTCTTTTTGTTTTCGTTGGTTATTCAGAAACATTAGAATATTATCACCCACGTCTAGTAGATTCTGGGTTAGAAGAGTTGTAGTGGAAGGGATTTGAATTTCTTTTTAAAATATCAATGTTCTGCTTTTAAAGTTGTCTAATGTTTATTATAGAACCCAGTGCTGTTCGAGGAAACTTTAAGGCACATTCCGTCAAACGCAGTACTGGTGGAGGTTGCTCCTCACGGTCTATTGCAAGCCATTCTCAAGCGGTCTTTACCGGTCGATTGCAAGAACATAGCGCTTACTAGAAGAGGGCACCCTGACAACACATATCTGCTGCTTGAAGCAGTTGGCAAGTATGTGGCTTGTTTTTAATTATATAATTATGTGATACATGCGGTTCTATCATGATTTTTGCGATATAATTAGATTATTTTTCTGTTAAGTTTAAATCATCTGCGAGTTTGCGGTATAAATAAGAGTATAAATACGAGAGCAAAAACTACTGTATGTGAGACCTGCAACTCAACTGTGTAACACACTTTCACTCACAATCTAAATTTCTCAGCCATTTGTTTTCAAAATGTTGTTTGCTCAACAACGTTTGTCATAAACGTTATTAAGCAATGAACAATTAATAATTTTGAACCCAGAAAAGGTTATTTCTGCACTGTGTCTTTATATCACCTAATTGCTGTTTGCAGTTTATACATGGAGGGATACCATCCGAAAGTGCAAATCCTTTACCCTAAAATAGAGATGCCAGTATCTACTGGGACACCATTTCTTTCCAACTTAATTGAGTGGGCCCACGAAGAAAAATGGTGAGTGCTTTTTTCAAAACACTTCCTCGAAAACTGACTCTTATTGCACTACAATTAGGTGTCAACATGCAATTTTTCCACACGTGTCCTTTTTTTCTCATTGAACGCAACAAAAGCTTTAATTAATATCTGTTTTTACCAATTTCTGTCCCATTTAGTCGGCGGTGATTTTCTTTTAGATCATAATGTGTTTTTCAACAGAATATCACGATTAAATAAAGAAAGAAAACATGTAGCTATATTTGGCACTCACCACAAGTGCACACAACATTAAACAGAAACTTAAATCTATTACAAAAAAAAAACTTAAAAATTATTAAAATTTGCTCATAACAAATTTACATTTATTTGAACTCTAAATTAAACACATATTTGAATTTCTTATTTTTAATATGAGGCTGTTCAACGGCGTCATTCCTTTGTTTCTCCTTCAGCCGGGGAATCCAATATGGTGTATGTTTAGTTATTAAATTTCTCTGAAGTGCATTGATAAACGTCGTTTGATTCACATGAGAATTAATTGCCACTGTTGTTCTCGGCTCCATAACAACCTCGCCTGACGGCTCGTGTGTAAATTCGGCCTCGGTCGTCCTGACAAAGTTTTCTCATTTAAATAGAGAAATGTACTATTTCCACCCCCATAAGAGCTACCACTACTTTTATCACTGTGTAGCAGTTTAACAGGCTCTTCAAATTTCATTAATATTCGCATATGCAAACTGTCAAATCCGATTCAAATGAAAACAGATTAATTGAAATTATTGTTTATTTATTAACACTTCTCGAAACTTCCTTATGATACCGTTTGCCTATTACCTACAAAAAACATGTGTCAACAATTACACACGGCATTACTTAGACCTCTGTCCGAAATAAAACTTATAGCTCTAGATAGCAAATATATTGCCCCAGATTCCTAACAGAAACAGCTCGTGAATGCATGAAAATATGACGACGATGCTTCTATGATTGCGGGTCTAGAAGAGAACATATTATAAAAATAGGAGCAAAAGTCATGTTAAGGCGAAATTTTGACGTAAGTCTTAGTTTAGCTTATGGTTCAATCAGTAGAGTGCGAAGAGTATAATATGTTGATTCAGAAAATACAAAATAATAAAGAAAACATGGATCACATTTCATAAAGAATATGTTGAAGAGCTTGGTCCGGTTAAAACTAAATTTGAAATTATTAATAGAGCTTGTGTTCAGGGAACAGTTTCCCATATGTATAGCTTATGCTATAACTATCCACAAAAGTAAGGGCCAAGTCTAAATAATGCGCTGATTGATATCGGTTCTGCAGTATCCACATCCGGTCAAGCTTAATTGGCACTTTCGAGTAAAACCCATAGAGACAGTGTGTGGCTTTGAGAAAAACTGTAGCTTCAACTCAAAAACTGGTACCGGTATAGATTCTTTAGTGCAATTGCCAAGTCAATCTTATTATTTAGAACATTTAATTTTTATGTGTTCACTATACGATGTTGTCACGTTAGCAATTAGCCAACTTGACAACATCATATAGTGAACACACGTAATAACTTAACCTCTTTATTACTGATCACTGTGTAGACTGTAGGCAACATACCGTACAAACGCGTTTCTTTTTTTAATAATTAATTTCCTACCTTAATACCGTACTGTAGCCTATAGTCCTTGTGGGTACCAAAAGTGCCGATGAGGCAGAAAGCTATGTGCCCCACGCAGTTGAATCGGCAGCCAGTCGATAGCCCGTCGCCGCGGCTAGTGTACATGTTTACGTTACTAAGTATTAAGATATTTATGTATCCTCAAGTGAATAGAATAGACTTAATAAGTATATACTAATCTCAAGAGTTTCAATTTTCCCAACCACACGTAGTATATGCCCCAACATTGGTGACCCCGACGTGATCAATAAAAGGTGGTTGGGAAAGTAAAAAAAAAAAGTGCGGGAAGTGAACGTTCAGTAAGCAGCCAGACATGGTGAAAAAATTATAACGATAGATCAATAAAAACAAAATTAATAACAAAAACCAAATAAAATTAATCGACACAAACAGAAATTAAGTGCATAAATTAAAAGGGACAGGACTAACCATTCTAAATTCAAAAGTAAAACTTAAATAAATATAGGTATAAAGCAAAATAAAAAGTAGTAATTAAATATCAAATAAAATTGTAACATAACCAAATAAATAACGATTAAAACATTAACCCAACTTTGCGCATTAACAGTGATATTTTATGGACATTCAAGCAAAAAAGAGTAAGGTCTCCACGCCCTTCAAAAAATCAGTCGTCGAAAAAAGATTAAACATACGTACACAAGGTCTCTGATCATGTTAGAGGGACACTGGCGGGGCAGGAGTGTGGTTTTAGCCAGTTCGAGTCCGCCACTACCTCGACTGTCTCACAGTCTGTGAGATAGTCGAGGTGTCCGCGGGGATTTCCCACTCCTGCCAAAACAAAAAAAAAAGCAGCCAGACAGCGAGCACGCGGCAAACGACTCCCCGTCGACTTGGGGCCCCAAGTCGACGGGGAGTCGTTTGTAGACGGGGACATCAAGGGTTCCAAGATGCAGACGCCACCACCAACCAGTTCAAGTGGCTAGCATAGGCGTCACGGACAGTGTTCCGATGTTTTGGTCCGACATGCCTCGGATGTGGTTTGCACAGTTCGAGTCCGCCATGGAACCGTAGAAGCAGGGTGATGCTGCAAAGTTTCATTCAGTAATAGCGAAGCTGACCAAGAACGCATTGCAATAGGTTAGCGATTTAATTTTTAAACCACCTGCCGAAAATAAATATGCCACATTAAAGAGCAGGCTTTTGCCGGCCTACGAGGAGAGCGCCGAAAGGCAATTTCAAAAATTAGTGGGGGAAATGGACCTCGGTCCATAACGGCCTTTACACCTGTTGCGACGCATGTCGGAGCTGGCTCAAAATACGGAGATATCGCAAGAGACTCTTCAGCGTTTGTGTATTGCGAGGCTACCAGGGTCATTAAAAGCAGTTCTTTAGGTATGCCAAGACCAAAAATTGGACGAGCTAGCAGAAATGGCAGACAAGGTAATGGAAAATCTGAGCAGTGGAGAAGAGAAGAGACAGAGATGGCAAAATTAATGTCCGGGTTGACTACCGAGCTGAAAGAATTAAGGATGGAAGTAAATGAGATACGTAGACGTAATAGAGGGCGCGGAGACAGAGAAAACTGGCGCGGATCGCTGTCCGGGTCAAGAGGTCCACGTCGCACCCCAGAGAGTCCAGATTGGGTGTGCAGCAACCATTACAGGTATGGCAGGAACGCAAGAAGATGTACAAGGCCGTGCAACTGGAAAGATCGTTCGTCGTCGGAAAACGGTGCGGTGTTGTCTTGTTCGGTGGGAGACAAAGCTACCCTAATGGAAAACCATCGTTTGTGTTTAATGGACCGGAACTCGAAGATCAGTTTTTTAGTGGACACCGGTGCAAATGTGCCAGTGTTACCAGTGCGTAGTGTTAAAAACTGTGAGCGTACCTAAAGCGGTTACAAGCTGTACGCCGCAAATAGCACGGAGATCAAAACATAATGGTGTAAAAGTACTAGAACTTAATTTAGGATTGCGCAGAGCATTCAAATGGACATTCATTGTGTGTGACGACAAGCAAGCGATTTTAGGTGCCGATTTTATTGAGTCGCACAAATTAATTGTAGATTTACATAATAAGATACTTGTGGATAGTGTAACTAAGTTAAGAGCAAACGGGTCAATCATACGGTATGACGAGACTTCTGTCAAAAGTATACAGGGCAATAATCCGTATCGGGAATTGTTAAAGGAGTTCGCAGAGATTACCAAACCTATGTCGTCCAGGGAATCGCCAGCGCATGCGGTAGTGCATCACATTGTAACATTTCGAACTAACGAGCTAATACCGAAAAATAGGACTCTTGACCTTAGTGTTGCCTACAAGAAACATTCGCTATTTATGTAATTTTGTTTTGTTTGTTAAAAATAATAAAACCCAGAAATACGTGTATTTTATTTTCATACTATATGTCTGAGATAATCATCTCCAATCCAAAAAATCAAATAAATCCCAGTTTATGAGTGATAGAGACTTATGACAGAAGGTCGCTTAAGTAGGAACTGAATTAATTTTATTAAAACCCGAAATTGGCACAAACACGCAACTAGTGCCACACCAAAAAAATATATTAAACGACTTGGTATTACATGAATCTCACAACTTTTACTCGCAGTAATGTTTTTGATGGCATTCTATTTATTTAGTGCTTCTTTTAAAGTACCTCCAGCATAAATTGATGTATTTTTTTCAGGTATTTGCCTGTTTACCGTACCGCTGACAGAAAGAAGGCTGCAGCTTGCATGTACACCATTTCGTTGCACGACCAGGAAAATAAATATCTGGAAGGACACGTTATTAGAAGTATTTATTTAATATCAATTTGCAACTGTTTGTAGCGATACTGTTACGTGTTTTGGTAATGCGGTCAACGCTACCATCGCGTGACAGTCGTATAAATAAAAAAAAAGTCATGCTGTTTCCCTGTAGCGTGGTGTGACATTAGATAAATGAACCGATCTTCTTAAATCTGGAACGTAACCGTGATTTACAATATTCTTAGAAGGACTTTACCCATAATATCAAAATCATTAATGACTACCTATTATAGCAATACATCCCACCAAAAAACATGTCTATTGATCTAATGTCACCCGCATTATGTAACTGCAGTATAGTGTTTGACGACACGGTTGACGTAGGGGCTTAGTCGCGCATTGACGCCAATGCGCGACTGTTTTGATGACATCGAGGGCACGAAGCTTAATGATTTGAGGATGCCTTTGCATCGCGACTGAATCGCTATCGTCTTATGTTTTGCCGCCCGGGCCTTAAAACCATTGTCAACTATTAATTAATAGCCACCTATATAGCTTCACCTCTCTCGGGAACAAACGAAAAGAAACATTTTTCATACGATTGTAGGTAAAAAAATAAAATGAAACATGTTCGTTTTTTAATGCTCTGAATTAACAAATATACTAAAGTTCTTGTAACTGGTACACTTTATCGCAGTTCGGATTTAGTTGTCATAAGTGTGAGCCTTTTTGCGCGGCACGCTACTATTAACGACATCATCAGATAAGCTCTTGTCACCTTTGGCATTCCAGTTGTATTAGAACCCAATGGTTTGGCACGGAGAATGGCTACATAAATGGCTAGTAGTGAATACTGGATAGCGTGTCTTTGTTTCCGTAGAAGGTGCGCCATGCCATCTTTATAGCGCTTTGTTCTGCGCTGGCGCGGCTGCTGCGGCTGCAGAGGATCAAAATAACATCTTACTTATGGTAGCCTTATTAACTTAAACACAGATAAAACCTTAAATTGCACCCAATATTACGCAACGTAGTCAGTACGGACGTCGCGTCGGTTAGACTACATCGGGCCCATGTTTGGCCCAAAAGCGACCGTGAAGCTGCTTACTCTACCATACCTGCTTGCGGTGGTTAGTATCAAGCTTTACAGGTTTGCGCCAGTTTTCTTAGCCAAAGAGAGCGGGGTGATTACTATATTTCGATGTATCCCCAAGTTGGCTTCATGGATATTCCATGAGACTGCATATAGAAAAGAAAAATATTTATTAGTCGCAATTATGGAGATTAATCTCGCGATTGTGGAAAGTCTTGACGTTCAAACAGCTTCGACTTTTACAACTCTGCGGAATATATAGTCTCATAGTCAAAAACGAAGGTGATGC
Organism: Ochropleura leucogaster; assembly: GCA_958449745.1. Taxonomy (NCBI): domain Eukaryota; kingdom Metazoa; phylum Arthropoda; class Insecta; order Lepidoptera; family Noctuidae; genus Ochropleura; species Ochropleura leucogaster. Next base: position 12,644,788 of record OY288220.1, on the reverse strand, counting down.
ATTTGATATGCTATAAACAATGTACGGATTTTCCTATACAGAGCATCTAGTTCTGTTCTCATATTCAAATGGACTCATCCATTAGCTGCAAGAGTACACCAATATCGACCATTGAGGGCTCGCACCTTGTTTCAGCCTAATAAAAGACTATTAAATACTTTTCTCAGGCAGTCAAAGAAGCGCTCCTTCAACGATTGCTTCATATCAGTCTGCTTCCGACATCCCCAAATTCTTGTAGGTTTCGGTTGCTGAGAGGGATTTAAGGTTTATGGGATCCGAGAGCTGGGTTCGCAAAGATTTCACAATTTCCCCTCGCTTTACGTGCACGAACGCACTTTCTTCCACACGGAATTCCATCCTGGCTCCAAGTGATGGCTCCATCAGTTGCAAATCATTTGGGGCAAAGAGTTTCAGGTCATCCATGTCTAGGAGGTGAGATATAACCTAACCACCTTGCTTCAATTGATAGCCTAGGCCTGAATTTACCAGCAACGTGCTTAGAGGATTTAAGACTCAGCAAAACCAAAGTAGAGTTCTGATATATACCTCGCTCCATTCTTATAGGTATGCTTATAGCCTAGATAGCGAAGGACTGTATTCCATTGCCCCATACACGATATGAAAAAAGCGCGCAGGGTTGCATCCATCTTGTACAACATCAGCCCCTCATGAGCCATGTGTATATGTGGCACAGAGTCATAGGCCTTCTTATAGTCTATCAATATGTCGACAGATCCCTTCGGAAACGGCGAACCTGCTGACAAACGGCCATATCAATGAGTAGTAGCTTCTTAGTACCGCGGGGTCCGTTCCTACATCCATTTTGAGAAGTAGACATAATAGAATTGTCATCAATAGGTTTAGTAAATTTAGCTCTCAAAATGGATGTATCAAAAGACTGAAGTGTCTTTTCTGAAGGGTCTGTAATTTGGTTGGGTTCCACCGTACTACCCGATTTATGGAGCAGGTGGGTTATTCCACTCGGGCAGCAACCCTGACTCTAACGCTGACCGGAGTAGGCTCGCCAAACGTGCGTGCGACCTTTGAATCGAATTTAATTAGAATTATTTTTAGAGCATATTTTGGAATTTTAATTTCTTATATTAATTCTCCAGATAAAACAATTTATCCATTTGCATCAACCCTGGTGGCTGTCTGGGACACCCTGGCCATGACCCTGGGTGTTCCGAAGAAGCAGTTATCCGTGGAATTCTGTGACGTTTACTTGTACGCACAGCCTGTGATGCACACACAGAGTCAATTGAAGCTTAGAGTAGCATTGCAAAGAGGAACCGGATGTTTTGAGGTAGGTACTGAAACTTCGAACATTGGTTCAACAAACCGTGAAAACTAATTCATGGTTTGTAACTAAAAACTGAACCAAAACTTTTGTGATAATTATTATGTTATGTCCAAACTCCTCTTGAAACGTAAATTGTTAGTGCGTCGGGAGTCACCGCGAAGCGATTTGCGGAGATTTAGTACCAGGTGGAGCGTGCGTGTTGTTTCACAAGTCACACGAACGGAGCCTAAACTGGCTGTTAACAGCTGAAATACATCATATGTCTAGTATGGCACATGATGCATTTCAGTTTTCTCTGTACGACATTAACGTTACTGAAGTTACTCATGTTTTCTTTTAATCATGGTTAATTTATACTATAGTCACTCACTATCACGTGCTATACTTATTACCAAACTATACTTATATGACGTCAGTATACTTTTCTATCAAGTATAAAGCAAGACGATAATAAACATTTCTATTTACAGGTATTTGATGATGTAATTAAAGTAGCGACGGGCACGATCGCAGTTTTAAAGCTAAGCGGTAACAAAGAAGAAATGAAATGTAACGAAAGTCAAGACATGAACTTGACCGCAGAAGATATTTATGACTTGTTGCGTGAACGAGAATACTCGTACAGGTAAGAAAACTAAATTTGTTTCATTAAAAAAAGTGTGAATATGATGGATTGAAATGGATTCTGAAATGAGATCAGTCTAAGTAACAGAATCCAGATCTTGTTAAATCCAAGGCAGAAAATAATCGCTTTTCATTATTGTTTGAGAACAGAAGTTGGATAATTATTGTCATTTATTTATTTATCAGACAACAGATATCTTTTTGTTTAGTAACAATATTCTTATGCTATGTTAGTACTTGACTACAAACAGAGACAACGTACATTTCATGATTGCCTTTACAAACGGGTGATCTTGCTTTAGGGCCACAAGACGTAGAATACTGTTGGGGCTGCCACGAAATCTGTCAGCATCATCTGCGTGTGATGCCACTTTTTTATGAAGCTAAGTGCCAAAACTGTTAGTATGAGCCGACAAACATTATCGACGCACTACCGAACCGAGGCAGACGCAACAACGTTTTAAATGTATTGTTTTACTGGATCCGCAGAGCTACAGTGCTCTGCTGATCCAGTAAAACAATACATTTAGAGCGCTGTTGCGTCTGCCTTTTGGGTGTAACTGAACCACTTTGTTTTGGCCGCGGCCACCTATCGAGTCCAGCCCTGGTCCAAAGCAAGAGTGATTTGGAAGCGGTAACCTTCTTCTGCGAATTGTAATGCGGGTAAAAGAGGAGGCTGTACGTTTGAGGGAAAGAACCTCAAACTAAACGTCGCGAAATACGAACCAGGCGTCGGGAGTGGGACTGCATCTACTGTAGATGCAGGTCGGCATGAGAAATGGACAGCTATCTACTAACGACATGCCATGTCGACGGCACGTTCGTGATCCACGTATGAGTGGTATGGTTTCAAAATAGTCTCTTTGTGACTGAAATCGAGAGGACCGGCAGGCCAGCACATTAGCCCTAACGCGTGCAAGTGTCTTGTACCAAGTGAGCTCTTAAGAGAGTTCGTATATGGCCATTTAAGTAACATATCGAGATAAATCAAATGATAATATTTCCTCACAGTGGTCAGTTCCGCACCATCGAAGCCGCCAGTGCTTCTTTGAATGAAGCTTCACTAGTGTGGCGCGACAACTGGGTCTCGTTCATCGACGGCTTGCTGCAGCTGAACATGCTGCGACAACCACATGGCGGAGTCACCCTGCCCACTCACATCAGGAGAATCGGTGTGGATGTGAAGAAGCATCTTAACACGAAGATCGTTACAGAGGGCAAAGTTTTGTATAAAGCTGAAGTTTTGGATCAATATGATTTTGTGAGGTAATATTAAATATTTTCTAGCAAAATTTCACCATTTAGGTAATCGTTTAAGGCTGGCATTATAATTATATCCTTTTTTGCTATTTGCAGATGTGGAGGTCTAACGATGGAAAACATCAGATACCGTAACCTACCGGCTGTTAATCAAAGGAACATGGTGCTACAAGCACTGAAATTCGTTCCATATTTCCAAGTAGACCCACAGGTAAGTGTGATTATTACTTTGAGTTTTAAAATTATATCAATACGTGGATTTTGTATAAAGATTTTGTGGTAAGACTGTGAGTGGCTCCTGAGATGACAGTTTATAGAAATGTATGAAAGATATATAGAAGACATGCTGCGCAAATAAAATAGAGTAAGGGCAGACAGTGCCATGATTTCAATTATGAATAAATTGATAATGAATAAATAATACATTGTGCCGTTTTAACAAACAGGTGTCAATTTACACATCACTCCACATTTTCCTGCAAATAGTCTCCGAAAATGTAAATAAAAACATAATCAAAGTGGTTGGTATCACGAACAACCAAATGAAAGGATCCGTTTTTGATGGAATGAAGAACATTGGAGCTAATGTTTATGGTGTCAACATAAGTTACGAAGAATTCTATCTAGGAGATTTGAACACAACGAAGAATAGTGGCAGCTCAATAAAGAGTGCGGACCTAGTTATCGTTCGTAATCTATCAACAGACGACAACGTAAGAAACCATTGTTTGCTTCGTTCGTATGTTAAAGATTAGGCAAGAAATTTAAGTATTTTTTAAATATTAACAGATGAGTCAAATGCTACATTTTGCACTCCGACGAGACTCTCTCATAGTGAGCGAAGAAGACGATGTGTTCGGAGGTCGCGTTCGGCCGTCGTCTCTGTATCGTCAACTGTCGGCTCACAGCAACGCTGGCTCGCGCCTGGACCTGGTGCGCTGGCGGCCGAGTAACGTGGCCGTGCCCACCACCACCATCACAGTGCGCACAAATCTAGACTTCTCCCCGCTTACTGCCGCTCGCGCCAACCTCTCTCCCCGCAATCGCCTGCTCATCATTGCCCCTTACCCTGCCCCCTCCGCCCTCAAACAATTAGTTCACTGTTGGAGGAAAGACGAACAGCGTAACAATGTTTACCTAGTATCTGTCAATGGTGAAGAAGGCAACAATTTCTCGTTGGACGGTTTACCGGAAATCGATCTAGCGTTCACCGTTTTTAATCATGTAAGTTTTAGCGTTGTTGATATTAAAATAAGTTTTATTTTGCGGATGGGAAATCATCAAATAACTTCCCCGCTTTGGACGCCCCCCCATCCGACTTGTACTGACTTAAACCCACCCATGTTCTTTCTATTGCCCTTTACGTTACGGAGCCGCGGTAACTTTTACCAACAACCCGCAACCCCGGCGGGCGGCTCTGCTTTGCCGGCGCGCGTGGAACATTAACGCGCCGTCGACACGGCCTGCCATCAATAGACGGACGGACGGTGAGCTACCCATTGCCCACCGCATCTATCTATGGCGCCCGACACCCCGTTTTTTTAAATAAGCTTGTGTTTATGCAGCGAGCCGTGTTCATGCCTGTACCATTTTAACTGTAGGTACCTAAGTTTCTATTTGACTATAAATTTGAATTGTAGGGTAATTGGGGCGGAGAGTATTACGTACCAGCACAGGAGAGCACGATAGTGAGCAGCAAAGTGACGTTACAATCCGCACAAGTTGGAGATTTGAATTCATTGGAGTGGGTCGACGCTGCGGAAACATGCAGTTCTGGATTACCAGTCACGGTACGTACTATCAAATATTGGAATACATAAAGTATTTCATTTTTGTACATATTTTTAGATATTTCAAATTTCTTCAGTAATCATTCCTAATTTAGGGCGATTAAAAAGCGATAGCGGCCTCGTTAGTTTCCATATTGCAACTTACATCGAAATACTAAGAACTTTTTGTATTGAGTTTTTTTTTGTGATTTCAAATAAACATAAAAAATAATGGTTATTTAAGAATACAGACCAAAAAGATTGTCAGCCCGTTGAAATATTCTAGCTGGTTTACAATGCTTACTAACTACTACTTTTTTAAAGTACTTCTTCACAATATATCGAGTCAATAAAATTTCCATTTTTGAGACTATACCGGGTGGCCAGTTGATAGGCGTCCAAAGAAAAAAATTTGATGCCTTATGCTAAGGGGTACCCGAATTACCCCCATGTATGTTCCGCGATTATTTGTAGTTTAGGAGCTAGAATTTTTTTAACTACTATTTTCATAATACGGTATTACACCCATTTTTAAAAAGTATTTCATTTTGATCCTAGGGTCCTATTAAACCACCAAAAAAAACAAAAAAATAATATCCAAACGATAAGTGCCATAAAACTGCATTTCAATTTTACAATTTCTATGTTCGCGCGTAAAATCACAAAAACGTTTGTTGATGATCAACTGACGTCATGACCTGAGTAAACAAATGCGCTGTTATTAGTCTTTCTGTTTAGTTGTATTTTTCACTATAGTTTATGGTATTATTATATGGTAGTATTTATGTCTTCCATGGTATGATTACTATTATTTCAATAAAAAATAAAATGTAAAGTTTTAAAATACTAAAATAGTTATAGTTGCTCAGTTGACAGTTGTCACTTTTTTTCTCATGACCATATGACGTAATAATCATGGCGGACACTGTTTCGCGTAGTAAAAGAACAGACTAAAAAAAGTGAAAACTTTGAAATCAATTTAAAAATTTATTTAGTTATTTTATTATCTAAATTTAACATTTTCCGACTGCTTGTTGCCTAAACTATCTAAATTGTATATTTTTAGAATTTCTTTCATATAGAGTAAAATACCCTATTTTCACCTAACATTGGTTTTTATTTTTTACTAGCTTTCGCCCGCGGCTTCGCCCGCGTTAAATTTGAGTTAACACAGTTCCCCTTGCGCCTTATTGATTTGTAATAGCAACGCTAAGTTTTCCCTATTCTTCCCTCTTTCTCCCTGACGTCCCACTTTTTTCAAAAAAATATTAGCCTATGTCCGTCTCCTGGTTCCCAACTATATCTGTACCAAAATTCATCAAAATCGGTTTAGCCATTAAAGCGTGAAGAGGTAACAAACAAACAAACAAATAAACAAACAAACAAACTCACTTTCGCTTTTATAATATTATTATTATATTATTATTTTTGGGATGTGCTTTTGCTTCTCAGCGTACTGGTATTTTTAACTACATTTACGGGTCGAAACCAAAGTAAATGCAGCGTGTGGTGTGTTATGTTGATGTGTGAGGTGTGTTGTGATGAGGACCTATTTCGTTTTCTTCTATTTGCATGAACTTTCTAACAATGCGACATGTATTCAAAATTGCAGCTTTTTGTAGGGTGATGTAAAGTGTTTCTTTTAGGCTTAGTAATTTGAGACTATGAAGTAGGTGATTTGGGATAACACCTGTAGTTGAGAGGACTATGGGAACCACATAAACTTTTTCTTGGCGCCATATTCTTGTTACTTCCTCTTTGAGTTCTGCGTATTTGCTAATTTTTTCGGTGATGGTTTTTTGTATATTGTGTGTGTTGGGAACAGCAATATCTATTAAGTACGTAATTTTGTTTATTTTATCCTGTAGTATTATATCCGGTCTATTATAATGAATTGTCCTGTCTGTGAGAATGGCGCGGTCGTAGTAAAGTTTATGAGTATCATTTTCGAGGGTAGCTTGTGGTGTGTAGTTGTAGTATGGAGTGTTTGTATCTTGTATGAGTGTGTATTGGACTGCCAGTCTTTGATGAATAACATTTGCCACCTGATTGTGCCTGTGTGTATAGTCGGTCTGTGTGAGAGTTGTGCATGCTCCTGTTATGTGTTGGATGGTTTCTGGTTGTGTGTGGCATTTGCGACATTTATCATTTGTTACTGAAGGATCTTTGATAATAAATTTTCTGTAGTTTTTAGTGTTAATAATCTGGTCTTGTATAGCAATGATAAATCCTTCAGTTTCTGGGAACAGATTACCTATTTTGAGCCATTTATTTGAGGCATCTTTGTTGACGTGAGTTTGTTCTAGGTCATAAGGATGTCGGCCATGAAGAACTTTTTTCTTCCAGTCATCAATTTTTTGTGTCTGCGGGTCTTCGTTAGTATTGTGTGAGGTATCTAATTGTTCATTTAAGTTAAGTGGGGTGTAATTGTGATCATTTTGGACTATGGCTTTGTGTATGTTACTAGTGTGCGATTTCGTGTGGAAGAAAGTTTTTAATCTACAGACTTGTTTCCGCCATAGGTGCTGGATGTCTATTAGGCCTCTCCCTCCGTTTTGTCTTTTTATTGTAAGTCTCTCTATGGCAGATTTAGGATGTAAGTTATTGTGTTTTGTGAGAGTGGTGCGTGTAGTTCTTTCTAACTGTTCAGTGTCTGTTTTTGTCCATTTAATAACTCCGAACGAGTATGTTAAAATGGGGATGGCAAATGTATTTAAGGCCTTGATGAGATTTTTACCAGACAGTTGAGTTTTACATACAACGTTAAGTCTTCTCTTGTACTCTGCAGTAAGTGTTTCTTTAATTCTAACGTGATCTAGTCCCTTTAATTGTGTGTACCCTAAATATTTGTATAAGTCGGACGGTTCCATTGCTGTTATGGTGTCTGTGTTATTAACTACATAGTTGCCAGGCCGTATCTTGCCTCGTATGATGTGAAGTGTTTTACATTTATCCAGACCAAATTGCATATTTATATCTTGGCTAAAATCTGCTGTAACTTCTACTAGTTTCTTCATATCTTTTTCGGTTTGTGCATATAGTTTAATATCGTCCATGTAAATGAGATGTGAAATTGTTGTCTGTTCTGTAGTGTGTTTTAAACGATATCCGGCCTGGCAGCGCTGCAGCAGATGGGACAGAGGGTTTAGCGCGAGACAGAACCACAGGGGACTCAGAGAATCACCTTGATAAATACCATTTTTGATTAATATTTGTCGTGTGGTAATACTGTTCTGATTAAAATTTATTTGAAGTGTGGTTTTCCACTGTGACATTATGTTCCTTAGGAAATCTATTATTTTTGAATTGACTCTATAAATTTTTAGTATCTGTATCAACCAAGAATGAGGGACACTGTCAAAGGCTTTTTTATAGTCGATATACGTGCAATGAAGATTTCTGTTCTTTGTGGTGGCATGTTTATGTATAGTGGAGTCTATTATTAACTGTTCTTTGCATCCCATGTGGCCCCGTCTGCATCCCTTCTGCTCCTCTGCCATTATGTTGTGTTGTTCAATGTGTTTGTTGATTTTTGTAGATATTGCTGATGTTAATATTTTATAAATTGTAGGTAAGCATGTGATTGGTCTGTATTGGGAAGGTTGTGGTGAGTTTTTAGTTTTAGGCAGCATGTATGTTATGCCTGTCGCAATGAATTCTGGTGCATTTTGTTGTCCTAATATGATCTGTGTTAGGTTTCTTGCAATTGATTTGTATAATGACGTTAATTTTTTGAACCAGAAATTGTGTACTTTGTCTATACCAGGAGATTTCCAATTATGCAATCTGCCTGTTATATGTGTGATATCAGACTCTGTAACCTCTACGAACTCCATTTCATCTATTGCTTTCCATTTTGTTTCTTCTTCTGTTATCCATGCTGCTTCGTCATTGTGTCGTGCTTGTTGTTCCCAAATACTAGCCCAATATGTTTCTAATTGTTCTTTGGTAGGTTGGGTAGGTGTGTCTGTGTTAGTGTCGTAACGTGTGTCAGTGTTTGGTTTGTTTAAGTTTCTGTAAAATATTTTTTCATTGGTGGCAAATATAGCGTTATCATTTTTGCGCTGTTGAGCTTTTTTGTATCTTCTGAGCCTATGAACTTTAAGCGCTAACTTTTGTTTTATGGTGTCTAAGAACTCCTCTGGTTTTCTATTGTTATTCTCGTGCCTTGTGTGAACCAAATGGGTTTTAAATATAGCCTCGACTCTCCTAACTACTTTACTTGATCTATTGTTGTTAATGTATTGTGTAAGTCTACCGATGTCTGTTCTTAATTGTTCTATGTCTTTCTCTAGCCTCTGTTGCCATGCTGGTTTGATATTTTGTTTTGGTCTTGGGTTTCCCGTGTTTTGTGTGATTTTGAAGTTAAGTTCTTCAGCTATGACTACTGCTGTGCAATATATAAGTGTGTGTATATCAATAAGTTGTGTTTCATCGGAAATGTATTGGTTTAGTATGTTTTCATTAAATAAGTTAACCAAACGAAAAAGATTAGGGCTATATCGAAGTTTAGGTAGCTTTGGTCGAATTGCTGGATCCATACCAGAGTATTGTGATAGGGTTGTTCTGAATTTGTCATGTATTTCTTGTATGTATGTATCTGTAGTTGGATTATGATTTTCGACGACTAAGGTCTCAATATCATTTTCTAGCGTAAAGGTTATGTATTCAGTTTGTGTAGATGTGTGTGATGTTTGCGTGTTGGCTTGCGATTGATTGCATAGTTGAGATTGCATACTAGGTTGTGATTGGGTATTTAGTTGTGTTTGTGGTTGTTGGGCAATATCAGTTAGGTTTTCTAATAGTGGAGTAGTATTATCATCTGCTTGTAGTTGTACTCGTATATCCTCTTTTAGTTGGTCTATTATTGTTTGAGATAAGAGTTTATTTCTAACAATAGCTCTTCTCTGATCTGAAATTCTTTGTTCTGATACGGTTATCTCAGGGTACTGTTGCGTAAAAAGTTCATGCAATTGTTTTCTGTAGGTGGTCATGTCGGTTTCTAATTTCGTAATATAAAAGTAGGTTCGCATGATAAATAGATTGACTTCTTTGCTCCATCTCATGCGAACTCTTGCTTTTCCAGCCTTGGTGGACGCGGGTAAGAAGGTGGATACCCCCCGCGCAGCATTCAAGGTCGGAGTGGGTGAAACTGTATTTAAAGTAATAATGGGGTGTGTTGAAAGTGTTGGCGACGATGATATTGATGGTGATGATGGCCTCGAAGGCGTGTATGACACTGTGCTTGGGCTATACGGTTCTACAGGGGTGTCTGTCCTGTCCGTCAGTCTGTCACCATCGTCAATGGTTTCGGCTGTAGTATCTTTGTCGGTGGGAGCCCGCCTGTTCAACTCCTCACCGCTGACGGTTCGCATGCTGTGACACCCAGCGTCAGCTCCAGGTGCGCCCCGGCGATCACCCCCGGGCAGCGGCCCTATACGTTTATTTTTAGAACGTGTCTCCATTTTTTTATGGGTTTCCAGAGCCACGTTAGCCACGCCAGTAATTTCTCATTCGTGTGTCCGCCCCCCACGTGATTAGATGGTCAATCAGGACGTGTGGTTGTTTAGGGGGCTTATTATTATTATTATTATTATTATTATTAAGTAAGGATGTCTTTATTCCTATCATTTTTAGATATTCTTTTTTGTGGAATCTGTTAGGGATAGCAATAGCTATCATGCAAAAAAAATACCGTTTGCCTAGGCATTGTAGAACTTACCACAAAATTAGTCCAAAGTTCAAAATTACCATTAGAGTTCGATAATCAAACATGTTTAGAGCTTAAAAAAATAAGTTAGGGGTGGCATAGAGGGCACGCCACAATAGTGGCGGTAAGTCCCCGATTTACAAGTATGTTTGTAAGTATGAGTCTATTACATTTAAGGCTTCATTTTGAACTCCGTAATGATGTAATTTCCGTAAAAGCGTGTCATGGTGAACGCAAACAAAAGCTTTAGAGAGATCGCAGAAAATACCGATTGCATTTTGAGCGTTCTCCCACGCATTAAATATGTGCTTCAGCAAAGCTACACCCGCATCTGTTGTCGAACGACCTTTTGTAAAGCCATATTGATCGTTGTGAAGAAGGTTGTTTAAATTAAAATGTCTCAACAACTGCTTGAGTATTACTTTTCAAAAATCTTACTAAAGGCAGGTAAAATAGAAATTGGTCTGAAGTTACCCATAACATTTTTATTGCCAGATTTAAAAAAGAGGGATAACTTTACTGCTCTTCATAAGGTCAGGAAAAGTACCTAAATCAACGCATTTATTAAAAGTAATAGCTAGATGTGGGGCAACAATGTCGATAATATTACTCAAAAGTTTAATGGAAATGCCCCAATAATCACCTGTGTTTTTCGACCTAAGAGAATTAAAAACATTAACTACATCACGTGTTACATGATCAAAACTAAATACGTGATCACATTTAGGCACGCTAGTTTGCAAAAGGTTTGAGCTTTAGACGGTGATGAATTTAAGGAGTGAGTCGTAGTTATCGGTATACTGGCAAAATAATTATTAAATGACTCTGCTATGTCCGCTGCTTTGTTAACTAATTTGTTATCAACCATTATTTCAACTTGATTTTCTCGTTGAACCGATTTACCCGTTTCATTGTTTATAATTTTCCAAGTGGCTTTTACTTTATTATTAGAATTTTTAATAGTATCGCTTAAAAATTTAGATTTTGCAATGACACAAATCTTTTTAAATAATTTTGAATATTTTTTAACATACTCTACAAAAGTGGTATCAAACCTGTATCGTTTCAGACCATACAACTCATATAGTCTAGCTCGACTTTTATAAATTTCTGGCGTAGCCCATTGGTTGAAGCCAACGCTTCCGTTGGCTTCAAGCAATGGGCTACGCCAGGAATGAAATCCACTAAAGTTAATAGTTTTACTCTTAAAAACAACATTAAAAAGGGCTTCATAGATTTCATTAGGACTCCCGTGTTCTACTAATGACGGTGTAACTTTAAGAGCTATATTATTTTTAAACTTATTGCAACGACTAGCTGTATAAGGCCTGCACTCTACTCTACGAGACTTTTTACATAATGATGGCATAGGAATGCTAGCTATTAATCCACAGTGATCTGATGACAAATCATTTAACACTAATTTATTTTCAGCATCACAATCACTAAACATGTTTTCAAGACAAGTCGATGACGATGCCGTGATTCTAGTCGGCTCAAAAGACAAATTAACTAGATTAAAAGAACTAAACAGGTTAAGAAGCCTAATACTTAGTGGAGTAACATCTAAAATATTAACATTGAAATCTCCACATAAAATTATATTACTTGCTTTTAACTTATTAAGTGAATCCTCCATTACAGACTCAAAACAAGTAAAATCACCAGAAGGGGGTCTATAAACACAAATTATAATGTATCGGTCAAGTTCAACACAAGACAACTCAACAGTGCGCTCAATGGAAAGATTTACTAAATCTAAACGTTGTTTACATTTTAACTTATTTGACACAAGAACTAAAGATCCTCCGCGAATAGCATTTCTTCTCACAAATGCACTCTGTACTGTTTGGAATTCATCATTGATAAACGCTACTTCATGTTCCTTCAACCAATGTTCAGTTAGACACAATATCTGAACATCATAGTTCTCTAAGAACAAACTTAACTCTAATTCCTTGCCGGACAATCCCTGCATATTTTGATGCACAACATTCAACTTATGCGGTCTACCCTTTGTCGCATCTAACAGTTTAAAGTACATGGTGTATCATTACTAACAAAAATTGTTGGTGCAACAAAGGTGGGGCCGTCGCTGTGTATATTATCAAAGATAAACTAATAATCAGAGATAAACTGATTACAGTCAAAAAATAAAATAGCGTCGCTGTGACGACATGTCCTATTATAAATAAGCAAATTGATATCGTATATGTGCCTATTCTGATCAACAGACAAATATTGAGAATAAGGCAAGGCACAGAAAATGAATTTACAATTAATTGACTCATTGAGATGTAACATCAAGTGGACACATTCAACTATGTCCTTTTTTCCTACATTTAAACTATTCCCATATAATAATTTATCAGTAAAATTGGGATTTATGTTAGTTGATCTAATATTCCTAATTATTTGGCTAACACTGGCACCGGGTAAACAATTATTTATGACATAATGGTGAGAACATTGATTAAATAAAGTCCCAAAACCTTGACCAAACTTGTCAGATTATAAATATGTAGTATTTGTACAATTATTTTTATCTTTACCAATACAGGGCTGAAACACTAAAGGTGTAGGTGTATCCAGCAAAGGCTGTGGTGTCCGTGAGCACGCACAGCTACAAGAAAGATTATTAGTCAGAGACTCATATCTCTCTGCATTGTACGTGACCAGGTCATCCAGCTCATTGGCTTCCTGCATGCGCTTGTTTAGGTCTTGTTGAGAAGCCTCATATTTACTAAAAATATCCCTTAGGGCATATTCCTTAACAAACAGCTCATCCTAAAGGTTTTGAATGTCAGTTTCATACATTGTCCTACATAGTTGTAATTCACTATAACTTTCCTTTAAATCTTTAATTAAATTAAGTTTTCTTTGCCTAAGTTGTGTGTTCAGTTTATTTACTTTTTGGAGTTTTAATAAGTTTTGAAGTTTATGAATTTGTTTATTATTTTTTATGTACTTTTTAATCTTATTATGGCTAGGTCTATGGTTACAACTGGTTCAACGCATACAGATTCAGACTGGCTACCAACCAACTCATTGTAAAGACTGTAGGTGTTCGCAGACTCTTCACGGGCTCTAAGGGATTCCAAGTGAGCTATTGAGTTTTGGGCACTGCTTAGTTCTGCTTCCAGAATGCTCGATGAAGCCACCTACAAAGAGTTCTTGGAGAATTACCAATTTTGCTGTCAGACGTTAACTTAACACTGAGACGAGACATGGTTTACAACTAAAAAACAATTTCCTCCGTAGATGTAGATTGTGCATTTCTGTGGTAAGGCAGCACTTTGAAAACCTTTTGTAACGTGTTTTAATAAAATTTGTAAACTATCTACCGTATTTTTTTATCATAAAAGTGGCAAATATAAAGAAATTCCAAATTATAATAATAACTGTAAAAATACCTTTATTGCTATCAACGCTAATTACAGGAAATAATCCCGATCAAGCTCTATATTTTTTTACCGATTTTGTCTGTTGAAGGTCCATAAAAGTTTTTAAGATCATTTAGAAACCTCTGGCACCCCTAACTTATTTTTTTTAAGCTCTGAACATTTTTGATTATCAAACTCTAATGTGGTTTCTAATTTTGAACTTTGGACTAATTTTGTGGTAAGTTCTACAATGCCTAGGCAAAAGGATTATTTTTGCATGGTAGCTATTGTTATCGCTAATAGATTCCACAAAAAAGAATATCTAAAAATTATAGGAATAAAGACATAAAAAATAAAAACCAATGTTAGGCGAAAATTTTGAAAATAGTACTTAAAAAAATTCTAGCTCCTAAACAACAAATAATCGCGGAACATACATGGGGGTAATTCGGGTACCCCTTAGCATAAGGCTTCTAATTTTTTTCTTTGGACGCCTATCAACTGGCCACCCTATATGTATAGACATATTTTTGTTTTATGATTTGTAGTTAATATACAAGGTATATACCACCTTACCATACCTTTACGAAACCGTCAACCATGCATTCTGTACATCAAACTAAGTAACTCAATGTTATGTCACAAAAATGTTTGCTGAGAACTCAATGTTATGTCCTGAAAAAGATGTGTTGATGGATGACATGAATAGCATTTGAGTATGGAAACAAAACCATCAAATCAAAAGCCATGAAAATCAGTCCAGCTTGTCTCGAGTTTATATGTGTTCGTACAACCCTGAGGTGTTCCTTACCCTGCCCACCTACCTACTTACCTAGCTACTCTATCTACCTACCTTACCTACCTAGATTCCCTACCTATTTGCTCTACCTACCTACCTACGTACCTTCCTACCCTATCTACCTACCAACCCTAGGGTTATTAGGTAGGTAGGTCATATGACAGATCGATTAAACGATTTTTAGACCTACCGAATGTACTATATTTCATTAAAAAATGGTCAAGCCGTTGCGGAGAAGTATGGCAACTCAAGCTGTGTCACAAAAATTTATATAGAACATAAGAGATAGAAGAAATATAGGAAATAAATATTAAAGTACATCTTACATGTCCATTCACAAAACGAACCAAGCATTCTAAGGCCCTAGCGTAAAGTAAATACGTCAATCATAATATTAAAAATGCGATTCTGAGTGTGCTTGTTGCAAATAATTTAACTGAAATGCTACATGATAATTGTTGTTTCGATCCAAATATTTTATCACCGATCCGTATTTTTCACCGCGCACTTTTTTTTTTTTTTTCGGGTGGGAAATCATCCAATGACTTCCCCCGCTCTGGGCGGAGCGGGAGGGCATGTCAGACTTGTACTGACTAAAACCCACCCATGTTTCTTCTTTTGCCCTTTACGTTCCGAGGCCGCGGTATCTCTTTCGAACAACCCGCAACCCCGGCAGGTTCACCGCGCACTTGGAGCATCAAAAGCTGGTTTCGGTCTCCTATTAAAACCCATAGTTTAGGTACCAATGTACAGACGCCTGCACATCAAGCTACTACAATCTGTCAGATTTCTTTGATAGATTTTCGACTTTATTTCAGAAGTATTAAGTTCAAAGTTCATTGGGAAAAATTGACAGTTTCGGATAGCTTGACCTGCTGGCGTCTGTACCTAAAACATGTAACTAAGGAACCCTACACGTTTTTAAATTTTTTAGGCACTATTTACTTTTAGACCATTTTATATTTTTACCATTTTCAGGTCCATTACGCCGGATTATCCAACACGGACATTAAAAAAGCAATCGGAAGAATAACATCAGAACACGAACACAACAATTATGGCATGGACTTCAGTGGGACAACAGACTGGTGAATACTACATTTGATAATATTATATGGGGCGGCTGGTTCTGAAAACTTTATCGGCAAATATAACTACCAATAAATTAACCAATATATGACTGCTGAGTCGGAGGTCGTGGGTTCGATTCCCACCCAGGACAAACTTTGTGTGATGAGCATGATTGTTTGTTCTGTGTCTGGGTGTGATTTATCTATAATATGTATGTATTTATAAATTATATAAGTATGTATATCAGTTGTCTGGTTACCATAACACAAGCTCTGCTTAGCTTGGGATCAAATAGCCGTGTGTGAGTTGTCAGAAGTCCCAAGATAATCGATTTGTCCAAAGCTTTCGATCTCGTTTCCTATGATGTACTATGGGACAAGTTGAGGGGCATGGGTGTGCCGGCAGAGTATACAGCCCTTCTCAGATATTGGTATGCTCACCAGACAAATCGGGTGAGGTGGGTCGGTACTCTGTCGGATGAGTACAGAATGGAATGTGGTGTGAGGCAGGGGGGGTTAAGCTCGCCTTTGTTGTTCAACATTTATGTCAACCAGCTTATCGAACGACTGAGCAAAACACATGTCGGCTGTCACATAGATGGTACCTGCGTCAATAATATAAGTTATGCTGATGACATGGTTTTGCTCAGTCCGTCGATAGGTGGACTGAGGGAGCTACTATCGATCTGGGAGACCTATGCGGAGGTGCACGGCCTTAAATATAACTCAAAAAAGAGTGAGGTCTTAGTGTTTAAAGCACCTAAACCCCCGTCGTGTACCTACTGTATATCTCAACGGCGTAGTGCTCAATGTGGTTGATAGTTTTAAGTACCTGGGTCACGTTGTCACAAGTGACCTACGTGATGATGGCGACATAGAACGCGAGCGCAGGGCGTTGGCGGTTCGGGGCAGTATGCTCGCCCGTAGGTTCGCTCGCTGCACGACAGACGTCAAAGTGTGTTTATTTAAGGCGTTCTGTCAATCTTTCTACTCGAGCGGCCTATGGGTGTCATACACGAATCGAGCTTACAACGTCCTGCGAGTACAATACAACAACGCTTTCAGGATGCTGTTGCGGTTGCCGCGGCGTTGTAGTGCATCAGGAATGTTTGCTGCAGCCCACACGGATGGCTTCCATGCCATTATGCGCAAAAAAACGGCTTCCTTACTACAACGCTTGCGTAACACTCGTAACAGCATCCTGAAAATGATTGCTGGTAGGCCCGACTGCCCCATTTAAGGGCACTGGATGAAGTTAGCCATAGGTTTGTATAAATAAGAAGTACTAATAACACTAACATAGTATATAAGCATATTCTGTTACTAATTCACTAACAAATTATGGACTTTTTTAGGGTCTGAAATAAAGATATTTTATTTATTTATTTATAATAACTTTTTTGGTAGTAATGTTTTTGAGCCGTTTGGAGTTGAAATTAGGGTCACGGGGTTCGAGTGATCATACAGTTTTCCAGGATGTTGCTAAGCGGTTGGTCGAATCTTAACCTGACCAGAAAGCTGACCTTTTTTGGCCAATGAATCAGCATTCTGGGCGTTTTTTCTACTGACAGTGATGTGAATTTTTTTTTTATACGTGCTGTATATGTTTTCCCCTTTTTGAGACTAATACATATTTTTATTACATATTTTTATTTTATGATTTGTAGTTAACCACTCTGCACGACAGGATTTTGACACATGACACATCAGCTGAATCGGTGGGGTGACGCGAATTGTCATGAAATTCAAGAATTTTCATCAATTTACAGCATTCAATTTTGTTATTAAAAATAAGTCACCGGGGCTGTATCATATGATAAGTTTGAGGTTTATATTTCCAAAAACCTCATAAGGTCGATAAAACGGCGTCAATCTATTGTAAAATGTGTGTAAAATACATATTATTACACCCTTCCAAAAATTAAGTACTTTAAAAACGCTGGAAATAATGCACATACACAAGACAACCCTTTGATAATAAAATCGGAAATCTAAAATAAAAACAGTGACATTCCATCTGCATTCTTATTTTTGCCATTTTACATATAAATTCAAAATAAAACACGATACAAATCTCGACAAAAAAATACTAAAAACTGTGTTGCAACATGACATTTCTTAGTGCTGACCGTAAATCTAAGTTTCATCATTACGATTAAAAAGTTGCATTCAACCTAATCGATAATCGAAAAGGAGTAAACTTTAAAAAAAGTTTTGGGACCATTGAGGAATTTACCTATTGAGATTGCATATTATTCTACTATTATAGTTGTTCAAATATCTATGATATCGATAAGAAAAGAAAGACAACAACACTTTGTCACGTGCTTTTTTGTTAAGCTATAATTATTTTCTTATGCGCCAAGATTTGAGGTACAGACGCCTGCACATCAAGCTACTACAATCTGTCAGATTTCTTTGATAGATTTTCGACTTTATTTCTAAAGTATTAGGTTCAAGGTTGATTGGGAAAAATTGACAGTTTCGGGTAGCTTGACCTGCAGGCGTCTGTACATTTTGCTGTCAAACGGTTTCGCGGTAAAAGATTTTGGCTGTTTTCTTGAATGACGATGAATGAAAATGGCGGCCATTTTTGTAGGAGGTCATGCTAATTCTGTAGGTAACTAGTCAGGCTCCCCAGCCGGCACAACCATACCGTACCGCACCTAGAAAGCCATGCCTCCGCAGTAGAGCCTTGTTTTAGACGGACAGGGACTCCGCACACATCGGGGCCCTAAAATATTGATATAGACACCCGACGCCCGATGCCTGTAGCGTCTCCCGCGGTGGCTGGCTTGGTTTGAGGAGCGCCTCACTTCCCCCGCTCTAGACGAAGCAGGGGGGAGTGTTAGGGTTATGCAATAGAAGGACCATGGGTGGGTTTTAGTCAGTACTAGTCTGACACTCCCCCCCGTTTTGCCCAGAGCGGGGGAAGTTATTTGACGATTTCCCACCCAAAAAAAAACCCCGGTACACGACATCAAGAAAAATCCAGGTTCAAAATGGACTCATTTTGAACCAGGAGTTTTCTTGGTGTCGTGTTTCCATCTCAATTGTGCTCTTCCTCTATAGCCCATTTTTACCCCAAGGCCACATTTTTCCACTCCAAGAACACTTTGGCCTACGAGCCATGTTTTAGGAAAGAATGAATACCTACGCTTTTCAAATAACCAATCCAACCAAACAATTTTGTCGAACAAATGTAATTTATCTTAGCTGATTTTTTTAATGTGCTTACCAAGATCATAATTGGCGCGTTCTTTAATCAACCTTATTTCTTTCTATTTGCAATTCACATTCAAATAGTAGGTACAAAACCAAATTATTAATAAAATAGCAAATAAACATTTTAATATAAATTTGAACAGCGAGCGCATTCCTTTTTTGAATTTTTATCTGAAAATAAAATTGGCGCGAATTTAGCCATAGATCAGTGTTTGTTTTTGAATCGGTTTTAGTGGCGTAAAAAATATTATAATCAATATTTATAGTATTTTACACGTATTACAAAATTATTTTTTATTTTCATCTATCAATTTCTGATATTCCTTAATTTAATTATTCGATTTGATTGATTTACAAGAAAATAATCGATTGAAATAATCGTATTTACACATCACAAAATTAAAAAAAAAAGAAATGGACGTCAATTTCGAAAGTGAATTTAGTAGTGGTTATGAATATTCCGTCCTATTATTGCAAATTACAATAAGATCTGGGCATTGTCATGTTATTTATAATATTTGAAATGATATTTGTGTCAATTGTTATAGAATCTATTCGTGAATATATGATATAAAGTGGAATTAAAAATGTAAACAAGCACGATTGGCGCGAAACTTCGACTTTAGATTTCAAAATGTATCATTACCACTGCTAATATAAGTTCAATTACGAATGATTTCTTCACGTAATAAAAGGACACGTTAATCATGCCCAATAATATGGAGTTTAAATGTCAGAAAACCTACTTTTTTATGATTTTTAGCGTCGACCTACACTGCCATCAAAATGACGATGATCGTAATTTACGCATTTGGATTTTATAAGACTTAATTAAGAAAGTTCCTCAATAATTAAATAACTTCTAATGACGTTTACATATGAGTTTTTTATTCTACTATCTTAATGAATGCACACCCATATTATTTATTAACCAGAAAATAAAATATTTACAAAAATAATGAGGAGGTCATATGACTTAAATGTCCGACCCCTTTCGGGGCCAGTACCGAGCCAGCGGAGGTTTGAATGTCGAGCCCCCGAAGGGGTCCGTACCGAACTATACGGTTAATATACAAGGTATAAACCAACCCTTATGAAACCGTCAACCATGCATTCTGTACATTAAACTAAGTAATTCTACGCAAAAATGTTTGCTGAGAACTCAATGTTATGTCCTGAAAAAGATGTGTTGATGGATGACATGAATAGTACGGGATCTGGGAGATGATTATAGTTAAGTCATAAATATTCTTGCTCTACAATAAAGGACACAATAAAAACAATAAAGGAGATATCCGGGGATTTTGAAAGATGTCGACGAAGCTAATGATTCTGTGGAGATTGCGAATCGTTTCAAAAATCACTTCGCTCTGAAGTCACGGTAGTGTCCAACGCTGACATCAACGGGCAAATAGTGGGGATAGCTTCCGAGCTAAGGATGTTTCCGAAGCTATAAGAAATATTCGTACCCACTATACCTCTGCATAAAAAACAAAACAAAGCCTCCACACTTTTAAATCTGGTCATGGCCAGTCGTTACTGTTCTGTTCACACAGAATGCGTTTGTTTGAATCGAAGCAAAGGTAGACACATACATTGGCTTTGTCTTGCTCTGGTTGCGGTCATTGAATCGCGTTCATGAAATACCATGGCCTCGGATTTGTGCAAGGCCACCTCGAGACCCAGTAGCGAATATCGCAACATTGTCGGCCGCCGCCTGGTGCACCCCCCCCCTGAGCCAGAACGAGCGAGTCGTCAGCGTAGCAAACTACGCTGACGCCGCTGGGGAGGTCGGCGCGCAGCACCCAGTCGTAACCGATGTCCAACAGGAGCGCCCCAAGACCGATACCTGTGGGACACCGCAAGACATGCATGCTTCAGCCTTGAGTCAACTTAAGTTGCTGCACACTGTTCGCGTCGTATAGCTTATCGACTAAGGTCATAATATTGTTCTGGCTTAATTGTGCAAGATTCCACACAAAATCTTTGTAAAAAGAGCTCTGTGTTGTATTACAGTGGCACGCGTGTGATGGGATTGGTGCGCGGCGGCACATGCGGTAGCGTGGTGTACGCGCAGCCGGAGCTGCTGTGGCCGGTGCCGGCGCACTGGAGCCTCGAGGACGCCGCCACCGTGCCGCTCGCTTACGTGCACGCACTCTACTGTCTCGTGAGTATACCTCAGGCTATTGGGAAAATTAATCTCGACGTTTGTTTGTAAACTTCTTACACCTGTTGCGATAGGAAGTTCATCCACGGTTTCTTAATATACCGACCACTAGCAAGCGCTTCTCCACCAAATTTATCACAAAGCTTGGAGTTTAATGGTGTGACTGCTTTCCCTTCCAACATGGCGTGATCGTCCATTGTTGCATTTCCCGGTTAAAAAAACATGTGATAAAATCTTTAATTTATTATCTTAAATTTTATATTATTTTAAAAGGCGCATAAGAAGACGTGACTATAGTAAAGAAAACCAAATTTAAACACTGTATGAACAATTTGACGTTTTCTGACATTTATCTATCAAATGAGCCTAACGAAGGTTATCATTCGTGAACCTCATTATAGAAAGGCGCCATTTTATCTTCTTCTGATTTAATTTATTCCTTGTTTTGTTATAGGGAATCAAATATGGCAAGAAGCTGAATCCTGAGGTCTCTGTGTTAGTCCACGGAGGGGCTGGAGCTTTGGGCCAAGCTTTGTTATCCATACTTTTTGCTCACGGCTGTGAGGTATACACGACCGTTAGTGACATTCGGAAGAAACGTTTCTTACTCAAACTATTCCCGGACTTGAGAGGTACGCATGTGATGTTTAACAAAATAGAACTATTCATCTTTCAATAAAGTTTTTTTTTCCTATAAACGAAAATAACCAGAACTTTGTACAATAAGGAGGCCTGGCAATTTTGTATGTCGAAAAAAATGCCAAATACATTCGTTTTTAGGGTTCCATATCCAAAAAGCTAAAACGGATCCCTTATAGATTCGCTTTAGCTTGCTTGTCCGTGTTTCACAACCATTAATTTACTCCGGATCTCTTCGCACCATACATCTGAAATTCAGATAGTGTCTTTTATAAACCGCTACACAAAAGTAATGTCAAATTACGAAAAAACATATTTGCATACTTTCTACTGTATACTTCAGTAGCGCCATCATGGAATTTGAGTTTTATTTGTAGCTGGACATATTCTTTTTTTTTTCGGGTGGGAAGTCGTCTAATGACTTCCCCCGCTCTGGGCGGAGCGGGGGCATGTCAGACTTGTACTGACTAAAACCCACCCATGTTCCTTCTATTGCCCTTTACGTTCCGAGGCCGCGGTATCTCTTTCGAACAACCCGCAACCCCGGCAGGCGGAGGCCCTGGCAAGCCCCTCTGCTTTGCTGACTCCCTTTGAGGCGCGCGTAAAACACGAACGCGTACCCATTGCTCACCGTCCACAGGCACGCATCTACGGTGGCCGGGAGTCGTCTCGCGGCGCCCGGCGCCCTGGGCGTCTCCCGCGGAGGCTGGGTTGAGGTTGGGCCTGATGTTCTCTCCCTCAAACGCCCGGCCACCTCTTTAGCTACTGCTTCACACACTCCACTCCTCAAAGAGGGGACTTACCGCCACTATTGTGGCGTGCCCTTCTAGTATCAGGCTTGAGTCCAAATCGAGACTTATCGCAAAATAAAATTTTATCCCATTGTTCCCGGGTCCATGTAATGTGTTCCCTACACCATTTATTCCGACGAGCACGATTCCCGTGACCTATCGGTGGGCACCTAATTGGCCATCGTGCTCGTAGGTCATACTCATGCAGTCAAATGCGCACAGTTTGGGAGCTAACAACAACACCACTTGAATTTTGTAGCCTTAAACCTACCTCTCGGGTTAACATTGGCTGGCATCTTGGAGTCAGTTGTATGTATCGATCTTGCCGTGTGGTTGTACACCTTCCTCGACCTGGGTGCTGCTCAGCAGGATCTGCCGTGTTAGTCTAACACTGATGAAGATGGCACGCTTCTGTTGACACACAATACCGAGATCCCTGAGATTGAGTTCTTCCCGCTTTCAACATCCCTACAGCTCTGCATTCAAATGACGTCGCTCCATTACGTAAAAAATTACTCATAATCCAAATTTGTTAAAAACTTTTTTCTAATTATTGTTTAATTCTTAAAATTGATACAGAATACTTAATTTTAAAAGCAAAGAACACGCTATAAAATTTGAACAAATGCATTCGCTTTTGAATTTGTGAAAAATAAAACACATGATACTCGTTATTTTTTACAACCAGCCAGCATGTCCTCTAGATCAAAAAAGTTTACATAGGCATCAGCTACTTGTTAAGAAATGAACGAAGGAGTATGTGTTGCTTAAACTTTTTATCTTGGCTAGTCCAGGTATAACTATAATTATTTTTCTTTAATTTGTTTCCAGCTGATCATGTTGGCAATTCTCGAGATCAAAGTTTCTTAGATATGATTCGTAATGCCAAAAAAGAGGAGGGTTGTAATTTGGTTATAAGTTCAGTTTGGGGAAACTTGAAGACGGTATGTACCTTTAATTTTTTTATTAGTCGTCATAATAAGGTCATTATAACAGAAGCCACATTAAAGTGTGTCCTTTTTTTTAGAATACATTAGACTGTGTCGGTTTAACGGGCACATGTTTTGATGTTGCTCAACTTCACAATCACGATGAAGAATTTAAATTTGGGATGTACAGCCTCGAGAAAGATAGAACTTATGCGACTGTCGATTTCTCAACAATATTTGAAAGTCCCGAAGAAATGAAAGTAAGTGTTAGATGATACAAAAACATAAGTTTATTAAAGCCCAATGGTAACCTACTGGGTTAAAAAAAGGTGAAAAAAAGGCGTTTGGATCAAGGGCCTGATTTAGAAGTCTGTACTTTTCGATACGGTCATCTCATTTTGAGGAGTTTCTGTTTCTGAAACCGTAATCACTAGTAGTTTGAACCCTGCTACACAAACACATCCTTACTAATATTATAAAAGCGAAAGTGAGTTTTTGTTACGTCTTCAGCCTGGCTAATGGCTAAACCGATTTTGATGAATCTTACCCTGACCCTGATTAATGATAATTTGACCCTGCATACGGACATAGGCTATCTTTTGTTTTTCAATAATCGGGAAATGAGGGAGAAAGAGGCAGGAAAAGGGAAAACTTAGCTTTGTTATTTCAATCAATAAGGCGCAAGGGCACAAACTAAAGGCAGGTGCGTGCAAATCAGGAAAGGGAAACTGTGTTACTCCGAATTTAATGCAAGCGAAGCCGCGGGCTAGTTTTTAAATATTTCATCTTTAAACTGAAGTTCAAAATTCAATCCATTTATTAAAATTAAACCATTCCAGGCACTTTTGTATGTAAATTTGATGAAACGAAAAAGACTCTAATTGTCCCCCTTTTCAAAGCAGGGGTGTACATACTTGACCTAGAGTATGTACACCCCTGTAGTGCTTTGTAAGACGGGAATTTCCCAACCTGGGCAGGGCAAAGCCGTGCCCTCGTAGAGGTGATCGGCGGCGGCGATCTCTCGCGTCCGGCCCTGGTTCAGTCCATGGTCCGGAGCGAGAGGGAATGGGAAGCGGCCACCTCCTGCGAAGCAGTAATGCTAGAAAATGAGGTGGCCGGGCGTTTGAGGGAGAGAACCTCAAACCAACCCAGCCGCCGCGGTAGAAGCCTCGGGCGCCGGGCGCCCCGAGAAGACTCCCGCCCACGGTAGATGCGGGCCTGTGCATGGTGAGCAATGGGTAATAGAAAAGGGCAATAGAAGGAACATGGGTGAGTTTTAGTCACTAAAAGTCTGACATGCCCCCCGCTCCGCCCAGAGCGTGGGAAGTTATTTGATGATTTCCCACCCCAATAAAAGGCAGAAACAAGGTGCGCCCTTTCAACGGTGGGTCATGCTGGTTTAAATATACTCTTTCGACATACTAAAATGGACTCAAACAGAACTAGACGCCCTAGATAGGAAGGTTCATACATTATTGACGACATTTTGAATGCATCACCCAATTTCTTCGGCTATGAGACTGTATATCCCACAGAGTTGTGAGGCCGAGGCTTTGTAAACGCAAAGACTATCCACAATCGCGAGATGAACAGTCTCGGGGAATATTTCCTAGAAACCGATGTGGGGATGCATCGACATGCGGTTGCAGTGAACCCTGCGTCCCTTGGCTAAAGAGTACTGGCGCAAACCTGTAGTGCTTGACACTAATGACCACAGGGAGGTATGGCAGAGTAAGGAGCTCCACAGACGCTTTTTCCGGGCCCGACATGGACCCGATGTAGATCAATCAGCGTCCGTAGCCTGGCTACGTTCTGGGAATCTCTTTGGAGAAACTGAAGGTTTTGTCTGTGCAATCATGGATGAATGTATGATGACGAATATAAAGAATATTTCTATAACTAAAGGAGATTTATTGTGTAGGACGGCACGGTTGACATTTTATGGCATGCTACCGTCCGGGTGAATCAATTCGTCATATTATCTCCGGTTGTTGTCGTCTAGCTAGCGGTGAGTACTTCCATAGACATAACTTTGTAGCCGAGATTATCCATCAGCAACTTGCTGTAATACAGCCTTGTAGAATCGAAAGTGCCATACTACAGGTATGTGCTTGACCCAGTTCTTGAACATGGCAATATCACATTATACTAGGATCAATCCATCATAACTGAGAGGACGTTGGCAATAAGCCTGTTATAGTGGTGGTGGATCGATCAGAGAACCTGTTAAAAGCTGAGAAAGGCAAGCAAATCAAGTATATTGACTTGGCTCGCGAGGTTGTCCGCGTGTAGGTTGTGGACTCAGCGATCATTGTGCCAATAGTCGTTACAGGTGTAGTCTGGGTAGAAGTCATGCTAACGAAGGAGGTGGCCGGACGTTAGAGATAGAGTACCTCAAATGAACCCAGCTGCCGCGGGAGACGCGTCGGATCCCCGAGACGACTCCCGGCCACCGTAGATACGAGTCTATGGACGGTGAGCAATGGGTAGCTCACTCTCCGTCCGTCTAGTGACGACAGGCCGTGTCAACTGCACTTTCGTGTTCCAAGCGCCTCCAAAGCAGAGGGGCTTATTGGGCCACTGTCTGCCGGGGTTACAGGTTGTTCGCAAGAGATATCGCTGCCCGGAACACAGAGAGCAAAAGAACAGATGGGTAGTAAGTAAAAGTCTAACACATAACCCCCGCTCCGCCTAGAGCGCAGTAAGTTATATAATGATTTTCCTATCCGAAAATCTATACTTATATTATAAAGCTGAAGAGTTTGTTTGTTTGTTTGTTTGAACGCGCTAATCTCAGGGACTACTGGTTGGAATTGGAAAATTCTTTTAGTGTTGGATAGTCCATTTCTTGAGGAAGGCTAAAGGCTATGTAACATCACGCTACGACCAACAGCTGCTGAGCAGCGTGGGTGAAACCGCGTGGAACAGCTAGTAAAATATAAAATGGAATAAGCAGCAGAGCAGCGGATGAAACCGCTTGGTACAGCTAGTTATATTTGAAATAATTTATAAAAATATCAATTTTAAGCCTTCCCATATTATGAAATAGGTCCTGTATTCCTCATCAAAGTCTTGATGCATAGAAACCTTGAAACATTGAAACCATTCTACACATTCATTCAGTACCAACCATTACTTTAATCTTACTTCAGTCTGGGAAAGATAATTGTGCATTTAGCAAGACTTTTAGTACTGGTAAACGCTGAAGCCGGTTATAATATTTTTGACCATGGTAATGGCCATCATTAAAACAATTGTCCTTCTATCCTAAAAACATCTAATATTAAATACCTTGATGTGATAATAGACGACACCCTCTCTTTTAGAAATCATATTGAAAGTTTGGTTAAAAGAGTGCGCAAATTAATATAATATGTATTTAAAAAATACGAACTTTTTTAGACTCTAAATTAATTACACAACTTTATTTTGCCCTATGTCAATCTATAATTCAGTTCTGTATTACTTCATGGGGTGGCGCACCAAAAACTATATTGCTTCCTCTTGAAAGAGCTCAAAGAGCAATTTTAAAGGTAGCAAACTTCCTTCCCTTCTTCTTTCCTACAGATCAACTATATAAATCCTGCAAGGTGTTGACAGTTCGTCAGCTTTTCATTACGCACTTAGTATTAAAACAGCACACCAAGCTCACATACAATGATGACATTACTAACAAGAGACGAAATGATATTGTTTGCACGTTTAATGCAACCTCCAAACACGCCTTTGTGGAGAGATTTTTCTCGTTCTTAGGCCCATTTCTGTACAATAGATTAAATAGAAAATTAAGTATCTATAAGTTAAACTATTATAGCTGTAAAAAAATAATAATTGAATTGTTTCAAACCTTAACTTATGCACAGACAGAAGATTTACTTGCTGTCTGCAAATAAAACGCTTTATTTTTCAATTATGGTGCTTTAATTTTACATTACTGTTAATTTATTTATTTGATATTAGTATTACTGCTCTTTTAGCCTGAAACACAGGTCCAACCTAGTTTAGGCAATTAAGCAACTGTGTTCTTTTGTTTGTTAAATGCTTTTTTTTTATTGTATATGTGCCCCCTTTTTATAAATAAACGATTTTATTATTATTATTTATTATCTCTTTATTCATTCAATATACTTACAAATACATTTTTAAATATTTCTTTATTCATTATTATTTATTATTATTATAACTGCTGGAAATCAACAGAAGCTGCAGATGATGTTGAGCGAGGGTATCGCCCGCGGTTACGTGCGCCCTCTGTCGCGCGTGTCGTACGCGCCGCAAGACGCCGCGCGCGCCTTCCGACTGCTCGCGGCCAGCAACCACCGCGGCAGAGTGCTGCTGAAGATGGATGGCCACTCAACGCAAGCACAGCCCAGGTAAAGATATATCCCTTATTGTTGTGCACAACTATACAAATCCTTTCGTTTTCGTTATTTTCTATATGCTTTACTTTATTATTATTTTACTTTCAGAATATCTTGCAATCCTAACCACACCCAAGTTGTTGTATTAACTGACGATAGTTTTGGACTCCAGATGGTCGACAAACTAGTTGCTTGTGGTGCGAGGAAACTACATGTTCATGGCAAAGTACACACAACTGCAAAGTTCCAATTCAAGTTACGGTAAGTAAAATAATATCGCATAAAGAAAATTATTGTAACGGTCAATTATAATAATGATCTGTAACCTCAATGACTTTGATGATAATGATTAATTTTGAATTATATAACGGGCTGATGTCCGTAACTCCACGTCTGAGGCGCGTATTTTGCGGATCATCATTAATATTGCAAAATTTAGGAGAATGGCTACATGAAACTGCTAGGAAGATGGCTATGATGCTATTGCTTATAAAGTCAAATCCTTACTAATATTATAAAAACGAAAGTTAGTTTGTTTGTTTGTTTCGTCTTCACGCCTAAATTCGCCAGAATTGGTACAGTTACAGTTGGTACAGAGATAGTTGGGACCCTGGAGACGCACATAGACAAATTTTTTTTCAAGTGAGATATGGGGCAGAAAGAGGGAAGAAAAGGGAAAACTTAGCTTTGCTATTACAATAAATAAGGCGCAAGGTAGCAGGTATCTGCAAGTTAGGAGAGGGGAACTGTGTAACCCCGAATTTAACGCGTGAGAAGTTGCGGGCAAAAGCTAGTTCCTTATATTATCCAGAAAACGTTTAGTAAAGGAGCGAGGAAGCACACGTGATGAATACTTTTCGTGAACTGAATGCTCAAATAATATAGTGAAAAAGTAATAGTGCATAATTTTTAGTGTATGGTTTCCCGTACAATTATCGAAACCTAACCTAATTAATAGAACATTTCGAATATTCAGAAACTGGCAGAAGATTGGTGTACAAATACAAATATCATCTCAGAACTTAAACAACGCAACAGATATAGAAGAACTACTCAAGGACGCTACTAAATTGGGCTCTATTCAAGGCATATATGTCACTACTAATGATGAACAAACGGATCAAGAGACTTTAATTGCTCACCTCGATGCAGTTTCAAGAAGATTTTGCCCAGATTTAAGGTAAATTTAAGGTAAATTAGGATATTTTTATTGGTACATTTAAAAATATGTATACTGCTTTATTTTTCAGATACTTTGCGGTGATAACTGTCGGTGAGACCATGTTTGGTAAATCGACGTGTCTTTCTCGGGTTCAAAGTAAATTACCAGCTAAATTCATAAGTCTACCTCAACTGAAGAATGTAAGCATTACTGGCAATCCTTACTTCCTTACTATCCTTTCTAATATTATAAAAGCGAAAGTGAGTTTGTTTGTTTGTTACCTCTTCACGCTTTAATGGCTGAACTGATTTTGATGAATTTTAGTACAGAGATAGTTGGGAACCAGGAGACGGACATAGGCTAACATTTTTTTTTAAACTAAGAAATGAGGGAGGAAGAGTGAAGAAAAGGGCAAACTTAGCTTTGCTATTATAATAAATAAGGCGCTAGGGCAAAAACTACAAGTAGCAGGTACCTGCAAATCAGGAAGATGGAATTGTGTTACCCCGAATTAAACGCGAGCAAAGCTTTTTTTAAAGAGTGAGAAATGAGAGAGAAAGAGGGACGAAACGGGAAAACTTAGTGTTGCTATTACAAATCAATAAGGCGCTACCGAAGCTAACGCGACCGAAGCCGCGGGCAAAAGCTAGTATGAAATAATTTCTCATTGATTAAGAAAATCTTTCGTTTTGTAAACTTTCCGAATACTTCATAAACTTCATACCCAGACAGATTTTAGATTTAGAGCTTCTACTTTGATTGTGTATAATAAAAAAATAAATAAAAAATGACCCTGTTTTAGAGCCTTGCCCTATACCTCATGTTGTAATTCTTACTAATATTATAAAAGTGAAAGTGAGTTTGTTTGTTACCTCTTCAGTCTTCACACCTTTAAAACCAATTTTGATAAATTTTTGTTCAGAGATAGTTGAGACCCAGGAAACGGACATAGGATAATTTAAAAAAAAAGTGGTATATGAGGGAAAATGAGGGAAAAGTTAGCTTGTCTATTGCAAATCAATAAGGAGCAAGGGAAAAACTACAGGTACCAGGTACCTGCAAATCAGGAAAGGGGAACTGTGTTATCCCGAATTTAAGGCGAGTGAAGCCGTGGGCAAAAGCTAGTTAATCAATAAAAGAAAAAACACAATAATAGTTAAAATGTTTAAGTTATTATTAGATTTGATCATCCGATATTGATGGCCGCTCAAAGACGAGTCAACAAAAAAAACAACACAAAAATAAACAAGTAACAACTTGATTGATCCATCAGGAGTCGAGTTCTGCTGACACACTAGACGCAGTGGAGCGTGCACTCTGCGGTGTGGACACCTTGGTGCTGGCACAGAGAACACATGAGCAACAACGCGATTTGCTGAATGAAATTGCTGTATTGGCTGGTCAGTAATATATCCTGGATTTACTTTTTGACGCAAGAATGAGCTGAGCGTGAGGTCCAGTTTGGATTCTTAAGTTGGACAAAGTGTTTTTCGGATTTTCTATCAGGATTTCTCAGTAGCTACGAAGTTTTGATTTGTGCCGGGTTGATTGTAATAGGCTCGCCCCTAATACACGGGACTAAACATTACTGACGAAATGTGTTTGTACCACTAGGTACACCTGTGCCTACCCCTTTGGGGATTTCAGAAGTAATATTATGTTGTATGTGTGTGTGTTTGTGTTATTATGTTGTATATTTATTAACGTTTATTTAAGCAACAGTAGTTACAGATTACCTGGCATAATGTTTTGGGGGAATTCGCTGTACTAGAAGGTTGCTTTAAATACAAATATTGTGTTTGGTTTCCAGATTTAAGTTTGTCAACTAGTACCTCAAAAACTTCTACGTTAAAAGAACTTGGAATTCAAGATGATAAATTACAAGTGGTTGCTACTCATTTGAGAATTCATCATAATGTTGAGTTCACAGAACAAGAGATACCACTGCTAACAGTTGAAACGTAAGTTTTTTACGTTACATATTATACAAAAGCTTGCCAACAATATGAAATTAACGGGTTTATATGACCAACAGAATACTGCATTTGGATAAAACGGAAAACGTATTTGAAGATGTTAAAGGTTTAGCAACGTTCATATCGTACGTGGACACGGACGAACTACTGGCGACTACAGAAGTAGTATGCATACCTACACTCACTAGCGGCGATGTTTTGGTAAATATTATTCATTCGTATTTTTGTATCATAGGTTCATACGCATTTTTTATACTTTTTGCTGATTAATTATATTATTTGTGCCAAAGTTTGCCTTAGAGGTGCTAAAAAATAATGTTTTTTTTTTAATTTAAAGAAATTCTTAGCATGGTAATAACCAAGGCAATACCAACTGATGGAGCTCCTGAAGGTAACTGAAACCTTCAGTAGCGCCATCATGGAATTTGAGTTTTATTTGTAGCTGGACATATTCTTTTTTTTTTTCGGGTGGGAAGTCGTCTAATGACTTGCCTCGCCCACGCACTCCACCGGGCCTGCTGGTGGGGATTTTGCGTGCCGAGACAAGCTCCCCTTCCGTGGCTTGCCTGGGCCGCTTGAGAAAGGACTTACCGTCCTCCCTCGTAGCAACCCCGGCCCTTTCGCAGCAGGAGCTTACTGAGCTTCCCGCGCTCACCACACTCGATGCGGTGTCGGACTCGCACCCTGTATCCCTATTCTCCCTATGTACGTCACCCGATTCTCGGTTGGGCACCTGACATGAGATCCGGTCTTCGACAGACCGTGATCTAGTGGAACCTCCTCGGCTCTTGTTGCCAATGGCAAGCCGCAATATTCTTACAACGCATTTTAGAACAGAGAGAAAAAGACAAAGTCAAGAGACTAAAAATTATAGATTGCGTGTGGTTTCCCTAACACCGTAATACATGGCGCTACTTGTTACTTTTACAAATGAATATAATACTTACTAATATTATACTACCCAATTATTCGGAATCCATCATCGCTGTCAGTACTATTGTAGCAAATATGCCTGATATAGTGGTGGTTGATCGATCAGAGCGGCGCTGAAAATGATTGTTGACATAACAATCCCGCATGACAAGAACCTCGTGAAAGCTGAGGAACACAACACATATAAGCAAATCGAGTATTAAATTGACTTGGTTCGCTAGGTTGTTGATTGTGCCGATAGTCGCATTTGCGACTGCGAGCTGTCGTTGGGCAGCTGGATCAAGGGCTTGACACAGAAAATTGTACTATTGGACACGGCTCGTATTGTTAGGAGGTTCCATCTTCTGTAGGCCTGATTGTCCGGTAACTTGGACCCTATTCACCGAACCGGTGGGTTAGTTTATTTTGTTTTGTAATACTTTAAAAGTAAATTTAAAAAACTGTTAATTATGAATAAACAAAATTAAAATGCAATACAAATATTTTTGTGTATTACTAACACGGTATCATAAATTATAATGATAGGAGCTCGTGGATAAATAATAGCAGCCTCTCAGGTCGATCTTAGGGATAAGCCGCGCTTACCTAGGTTGGACTATGGATGGGTGACCTCCCGTTACATGCCAAATTTCCTTCGTACGTCGCAAAGCAACTAAAATTGTTCGTCCCGGCTGTCATTCGTAAATCTTTGACAGTCGTTACAGATAGTAAGTGTGCCAAAACTCTGACAACCAGTTTTACCAAAGGTTTAACGCAGCACTAATTGGGTTGTTGACGTCAGTGTGGCACTCGCTCCACGTAAAATTGGATTGGAAAACAACAGCTATGGAGTAAAAGATATTTGAAATTAGCCATTATCGTAGTACTGTTTATTTTGTCATATTATCTAACACTCTATGTAGTCATGGTGTTCTAATAAGTTATAAATTATTTCAGCGTGAAGACGAATTTGACGGAAACCTGACGTATCTATGCATAGTGCCGGGCATGGAGGGTCACCACGAGCGGTTCCGAGTGTTGTGCGAGCGCCTCAAGCTGCCGGCGCTGGTGCTGCAGCCGGGCCTCGACCACCCGACGGAGACCGTGCGGGAGACTGCACAGAGACACGTTGACGTAATTAATGTTATTTTCTTAAGTACTCGCTTTTGCCCGCGATTTCGTCCGCGTGGCATAGTTACTTTGGGCTAGCGCTAACTTTAAGCCACGTGATGATCGAAAAAAATATATGTTTTTCTCCCCTTTTCTTCCCTCTTTCTCCCCCTTTACTCACTTTTTTATAAAAATTTGCCTGTGTCCGTCACCAGGGTTCCAACAATCTCTGTACCAAAATTCATCAAAATCGGTTGTGCCATTTAGGCGTGAAGACGTTACAAACAATCATACAAACAAACAAACTCACATTCGCTCTTATAATATTAATAAGGATTAGATATTAAACCACTTATTTTTACTATACTTATGTTTCAAATCAAATCAAATCAAATCATTTATTTCAATTAGACCATTACAGGCACTTTTGAATGTCAAGAAACAAAATGAATCTACAGTCCCGGTTACAAGGCATAATAACTTGTGAAAGTACTGCAGTTGCCCATTCCAAAGCGTTGATCTCTATGGAGAAGAATGGGCAAGAAACTCCATGGACACTCTTTTAAATTCTAATATTTTTACAAAATAGTATTTACATCATTCGTGTTGAGATTATACAAATATGTGAGAACGATGTAGAAAGACGTGCACAGTAAGAGAGTCCAGAGTAAATAAAAAACAAAATTCAATTTAAATCTAAATAAATTAAAAATGACCGTGGTTGTTAAAAAATGACCAGTCCCAACTGACAGCGCCCGTTCACGAACATGACGTATGGATCAGCCCCATTCAGCTCGACCATTTTGAAGGGAGCTAAATGACCCGACACACCCGCCACCATCAGCGAGACATTTAAGTGAGCATAGTGACACTATTAACCACCAGGGCTTCGTCAAGTCAATGATAATACATAGCACTCACATATGGGCTTAATAATTATACAATACTAGAGAATTGATTCTATACATTGCAAAGATAGTCTTACAATCTTCTGCAGCTTCCACTATAGCTTCGGATACTTATTAATGACTTTACCCCTATGCTTGAGGAGCAGGACCAGCAGTTTAAAACGGCTTAAAAAGCGCGAGAGAAATTATTGATGAGAATGAACAAGTAAAACAGTGTACAAAACATACAAACTCACAAAATGCAAATAGCAAATCATCGAATTGAAGTAGATTTAACTACACGCATTCGATTTCTATTTTAAGGTGCTGCTGAATAAGACTGGAATGAAAGACACTTTCTACTTATTGGGTTATGAAACTGGCGTTCTGGTGGCGTTGGAAATGGCAGCTATACTCGAGGATCATGGTCAGAAATTTTAGTTAACTTACGTGTTTTTAACTTATTTAATATTGACAAAACTTATTAAGTTCATTTACAATTTTAGGTTTAACCGGAACTGTATATTGTCTCGGATGTGCACCGGACGAGATTCAAACTGTGATTGAACAACATATCGCAGAATACAAGACAAAAACGCAATTAGAAAATGAGGTGATCAAACATATGTATAAGTTGATGGTCGGTGACGACGTTGCGGACCTAGAGGGAGTACTCAAAGACGCAGCTTCGTGGCCACAGAAGGTGGAGGCGTGCGTGCGGACTCTGTTAGGTCGTGTGCCGCACTCGGCGCAGTACTCGCGCGCGCTCATAGAAGCTGCACTGGCGCGTATCGAGCGCGCGCGCAGCTACGTGCCGCCGGCGCGCGCGCTGCGCTCTCAGCTGGTGCTGCTGCGCGCCGCGAATGTGCACGTGACGTCACCTGCGCAGGCGCTGCAGCGACACTCGCAGCGACCGGTCGCCGTACATCAGCTTGCCACACCCATGGCGCACGCAAGTAATGATGTAAGCTGTGCGTCTGTAATAAACGAATATTTAGATCAAACAATTTTAGATTCGTTCAAAGAGAAAAATATTTGCGAATCGTATCTTCTTAACCCGAATACCTTTATGGGAGCTGATATTGAGAACGCATAAAAGGCGTATGACACAAACTAGACTGTTCTTGCAACTTAACGATTTATATACAAATTGCTGTTTTTGTAATGCTCGTAGTTTCTGGTCGTGGCTTTGCTTGTGTGCTATTTTGTTTTTTCACAATGTCTAATAAATATAGTTTACTATAAATATGGTACAGCGGTTTAGCTCTTTAAAGAGGAGAAATCATAATGTGTGGCAACTTTATTATAAATATATATATTACAGGTTTGCTGTTATGATAGTCTATGTTGATAGGATATTATTAAAATTATGTGTATCGAAACTGGCAAAATGGTTAAATTTTTTGTACATTTGTTGATTTATTTACAAATAGTTTACATTTTTAAATATTTCTTAGGAAACACATTAAAAAAAGCAAAATATAAAAATTAGTAGCCCACCTGTATCGAGAACACGGTCCAAGCCACCGGGCGGTCACGGCTCCAGAGAAAGAACTTCCTAACAATACGAGCCGTGTCCAAGAGTACCGCTTTCTGTATCAAGCATTTGATCAAACTGCCCAACGAGAACCTCCTCAGATATTGCTCGAGGCTCTTCTCAATTAAGCCATGGGCAGATTTGACTATCGGCACAATGATCGCCGAGACCACATCCCACATGTCGACAACCTCGCGAGCCAAGTCAATATACTTGATTTGTTATCTTTCTCAGCTTTTACGAGGTTCTCGTCATGCGGGACCGATTAAAATTATCATTTAAAATTCCATTAATTTGACATAAAGTTTGTTTTGTCTTTTCATAATGCATGTAAGGCTGCTGCCGATTCCGATCGAGGCTATTTTTGCAGAAATCAAAGAAGGCCAGTGCTTTACTTGTAGGCATTTAGAAACTGGCCGTACAATCTTTCCATATGAAGCAAAAGCTATCAACGTACAGGCGTCCACTTGCCTTAAGCGTATGACCAAGTGTCAGTTCTTGATCGGATCGGCAGATCGAGTCAACTTATACAATACTGGCAAATTTGTAACATTTGTTTAGGGATGGTATTTAAAAGTACTTCAATTTATTCCCATTTCGTTTACCTAATTTTACCTGTGTTGCACCAAATATACTGAATGTGCACCAAAATATGTTAATTAAAATATGTCATAACGAGCATCAGGAAAAAGACAGCACTACAATAAAAAGTATTATATCTTTATCCATTTTCTATGCAAGTCGTTACTAGGGTCGCAGTTTTGACCTAACCTAACCTACGCATTTTTTTAGCATTCAGGAAAGAATATTTGGTGCACGATCAGTATTTTTGGTGACCACAAAATTTTTTCCCTTTGTTTAGTTACTTATACGTTTGCATGCTTTAATAAGCAAAACATGCTGTTCCTTATACTTCTGTCAATAACTTTATATACCGTGTTTTTTGCAAATAAATATATTATTATTAATCCTTTAGATTGGTAGAATATAGGTGCTTCCTACAATACCATAATACATCTAGAGTCGGCAGACTAAACCACATAAGTCAAACTTAAATTGTTTATAATATTGTAAGACGTGATAACGTTATAATGCGTACCGCATTAGAGTTTAAATTGTAATGTGTTTTTGTCGGTCGATGTATTGATTGAAATAAATGTTATTGCATTACTATTTACAAAAAACAAGCAAAAAGACTTATGTGGTGTAGGTTTGGTTTACCGTTGTTGACTCCAACAAAAATAGGTAAAATCAGAAGGTGTTAACTCGCGCGCAGTCGCGAGTTTATGAGGCGCGAGTTGACAAATAAGCCCAGTTTTACAATATTGTTAATTTAAGCAACAATCAGTCGCAAGAACAGTCATACTTTCGTAAAAATGGGTATCTCTAGTTTTTATACATACTTTGTTAACGAAATGTTTATTTTAGTGACGGTGCTTATGTTTATAAATAAAAATAAATTCTTACTTGATAAAAAGTGGCCTTTTATTTTATGAAGATGTGACGTAATATGCCTTTTATATCGCCCCGGTGTGGGCTCGTTCCTTGGGGCAGTGTGCCACCCACTATCTGAACGCAACGCAGAAGGTGGTAGCCATAACGTTGAACCCGGGCTGCTACCGTATGGCGGGTTGGCAAGCTTCTTTGCCGGATTGCCACGAATGTACGAGTGAGTACACCAGGGGCAACAAACACTGCTGCCGGGGCACATCGCCACTCAGCGAGCAGAGCGACTGCCCCCGTGCAGGGCACGCCACAATAGTTGCTATAAGTCCTCTCATTAAGGAGTGGCTGCGGAGGTGCCACAGCGTCTTCACCTACCACTGACGGAATTTGTTGGGGGAGCCGACTGTGGTGGTCTGCTCTGTTTGGGTGGAGCACCGCCGTCCTCGTGGGGGTGATCGCCGTCGTCGATCTCTCGCGCCTACTCTGGTTAAGTCCATGGTCCGGTGAGTTCAGGTAATGGGCTAGGTAACTGGCTAGCGAAGGAAGTTAACGGGCGTTTCAGAAAGAGTTCCTCAAACCAACCCAGCCTCCTCGGGAGACGCTCTAGGCGTCGGTTGCAGCGAAATGACTCCCAGCCACTGAAGACGATGAGTAATGGGTAACTTACCGTCCGTCTGTCTAATGCCGAAAGGCCGTGTCGACGGCGTGTTCGTTCAACGCGCGCATCAAAGATGTGTCAGCAATTCAGAAAAGCCTACCAGGGTCACCGTATGCCTGAGTTTTTTGGGTTGTTTAAAAGGTATACCGCGGCCCCGGAACCCAATGGGTAAAATGACTGTGGAAATATGAAAGACAAAACCGAAAAAGACATATAAACAAACTTGAATTCAGTGTTTGAAACGCTATCGAATATTATAATTAAAATGTCTAAATTCCTAAATAATTGTCCTTTACGACCGACATTTAAAGCGTGGAAAAAAAAAACATGGTAAAGGGGAAAAGAAAAATAAATAAAAAGACTTTAAATTAGACTTTGTGGCTTTGACCCTACGTTGTCTATAAATTTTAATTATACTTTTAACAGACACTTACGACCCGCTAAATATTATTATATCAATTAAAATGAATGTCCCTTACGCTAAAATCAATAATATTAGTGGGTTTGAATTTCATCTGAAAATTAAACCATAATACGACCTACAAGAAGAAAGGCTATACAAAATCTGCTAGTAAGACAGGTGACAGACACCAGTATAATGAAATAGAATGGAAGAAATTGTGATCAATTAGTTCAGTCAGGTTTAAAATATTACAAAACAATATCTCTCCACATACTACAACTGAATCAGACGAAATTTATTGCTTGTGTAAATACGCACTGTGTAGGGAAGCATATTATAACCTTAGGGATTGTCCTTACTGCCCTCCCTCTCCCCTCCCCTCGACCTCCGCCACCACTACTCATACTAACCGGCCAGCTAACCCTAGCGGTACCCCCCTTGCGACTTCAGCTAAAAAGCTGAAACCTCCTCCTCGGGTCTTTCTTCAAGAGAAAGCCTGACGTGTCCAAGTTAAGCAAGGCATAGCAGTCGAAAAACTATACAGGTCCCACGTCATTGGGCAATGCCACCGATGCCAACTCTACGGGCACAGTCAGAGGGACTGCTACGCGCCTCACAGGTGCGTCAAGTGCCTAGGCAACCACATCACTGCTGACTGCCCACGTCCGAAAGACATCGCTCTCTGCACAGAGCCACCCAGCTGTATGCTATGCGACCAGTCCGGGCACCCGGCTAACTACCGAGGCTGACCCAAAGCGCCCAAAGCGTCCTCCTCGAAGTTGGCGAAGCGTGTCCACGCCCGCCAGCAACGATAAAGCCCCTCTGTGAGGATTCCCTCCTCGCAGATGCCCGAGCGCCTCAGTCCACAGAGGGCTATCCCATGGACATTCCCGGGCTCTTAGATGCCCCCGTCCTTCCGCCCGTTACTCGCGAAATCGTTGCCGCGCCCTCTCAACCCGCCGTCTCTCAACTCTCGCCTACTCAACCCGCGCCCCACCATCCCGTGGCCTCCGGCCCCGCGGCCAGAAACGGTAGAAGAAACTACGAAATAATCACCAGGGCCTTTGGTGCTTTTGTCACCGCAGAAGCCGACCGTATGGCAGCCGACATCGAAGCTGCCAAAGGCGATGCTGCCGAGATGAACCGCATCTGGGATTCATATCCCGCGATCCTGGAATCCCTCCGAGAGCTTAAATATAAACTAACAATCAATGGCTAACAAAAAAATAATTTTCTCCAAACCCCGTTCCCTCAAGTTAGGTTATTTTAACGCCAACGGCATTAGAGACCAACGTGATGAGATCGCCTCGTTTTTGAGCGACCATCAAATAGATATTCTCCTCATCCAGGAAACCTTTCTTAAGCCTTACCATCGCGACCCGAAAATTGCCAACTATCGCGTAGTTCGCAACGATCGGTCACTCTGTCACAAAGGCGGTACGTTAATTTATTACAAGAAGGAATTGCACTGCATCCCTCTAGATCCTCCTCCCTTAAAGTCTCTCCTCGAGGTATCCATTTGCCGGCTTGGTATGACCGGTCACCAGCCTATCTCCATCGTTTCCGCGTACATTCCTCCCGCTAGTTCATCAAAGGATCATACACCTCTCATGAACGACCTGACTTCCCTATTCGGCTTGAGTGACTCCGTTATCATAGCGGGTGATCTCAACGCCAAGGACCCCGCCTGGAATAGTTCGACGACCAATCCCAGAGGCCCTCTTCAACTTAGGTGACAGACTTGACTTTGACCCCATCGCGCCTATGGAACCCACTCACTTTCCCCACGACCCCGCGCACCGCGCCGACGTTCTCGACTTAACGCTTCTCAAAAATATCAACCTTAGGTTGCATTCTATTGAGAAGATTCACGAGCTAGACTCAGATCACCGCCTAGTTTTTCTTCACTTAGTTCCTCGCTCGTTCCCTTCTGACCCCAGCCAGCCCAAACCTGCCCAAGTCCACGTGATAACTGACTGGAGGAAAGTCAGCGAAAAGCTGAACTCCGCCACGTCACCTCACCCAGATGCCATCCCCGATCACATAGTTTCGGTCGCAGACACGACGACTGCTGTCGTCTACCCGCTGACGTACCTGATCTGATAACCGAGCAGAACGCGGCCATTCGTGCCTACAGCCATTTTCCTTGCGACGCGAACAAGGCTCACATTTGTGCTCTTTACAGCGTGCTGTAAGGAAACGCAATTGAGCATCGTTCGAATCGTTGGGACAATGAGCTCAGCGAACTCGAACCCACCCATCAAGCCTTTTGGCAACTACAGAGAAGGATGCGCGCCATCAAGGAGGCTTCGATGCCCCCGCTCATTCGTCCGGACAAAAGCGTCGCATTCGATGACTCTGAAAAGGCAGAATGCCTAGCCGACAGTTTGGAGTCCCAGTGCTTCCCTAGCTCACAACCGGTCATCAAGCGTCACCTCGACAAGTTGAACGCAGAAGTAGAACGTAGAGCTGCCCTGATGAACCCTGATGATCCTCTGCCCCTTGCCACGCCCGGCGAAGTGCAAGACATAAATAAAAGGCTTCTACCACGGAAAGCTCCCGGCTCCGACGGTATCACCAATAATTAAACTCCTCCCCGCTCAGCTCATCATTCTTTTGGCGGCCATCTTCAATGGTGCCTTGAGCAACAACTTCTTCCTCCAGATATGGAAAGAGGTTACTGTTATCGGTATCCCCAAGCCAGGCAAGCCCAAGTCTGAGCCCACGAGCTACCGACCCATCAGTCTCCTGAACGCACTCGGTAAAATCTATGAGAGACTTATTTATAAGCGCCTCAGAGATTTCGCCGAGACTAAGAGTCTCATTCCCAACGAGAAATTCGGTTTCAGGACCGAACATTCGTGTATCCAACAGGTTTACCGCATCGTCGAACACATGAGCGCTCGTTTGATGACGGGCGTACTATTCTTCGACATAGCGAAAGCTTTCGACAAAGTCTGGCACAACGGCTTATACAAGCTGTACTCACTAGGAGTGCCGGACCGTCTCGTGCTCATCTTACGGGACTTTTTGTCGAACCGCACCTTCCGCTATCGCATAGGGGCCTCATTTTCTTCCCCTCATCCTATTAGGGCCGGTGTCCCTCAGGGTTCCGTCTTATCCCCTCTCGTCTTCACGCTATTCACTAGCGATATTCCCAAGAGCAAAAAAGCTCAGTTAGCCCTGTTCGAATGACACGGCCATTTATAATACTGGCCGCAATACAAACGCTATCGCCCGTACCCTCCAGACCTCAGCCGACGTGTTAGGCGCTTGGTTCAGAAAATGGAGAATCGAGGTGAATCCCGGTAAAAGTCAGGCGGTTATTTACTCCAAACCGCGCTTTAATCCCCGATCCCCAGCCCGATCACTATGTACTTCAAGCCTATCCCCTGGGAGAAGCAAGCCAAATACTTAGGTGTCATTCTCGACAGCCACTTGTCCTTCGCGGCACATATCAAAGCGGCTCGTTCGCGCGCTGCCTTTGCTATGAGTAGGCTTCACTTTTAATTCAGGCAAAAAGCAAACTGTCACTTAAGTGCAAATTACGTTTATACACCGCGGTCATCCGTCCCATCATGACATACGCATGTGTCGTGTTCGCCCACGCCAATCCGCGTTCCCTTCATAAGATGCAGATCTTGCAAAACCGATTCCTTAAATGCAGATGATGCAGATCTTCCGAAAATCACGGGAGCCCCTTTTTACGTCCGTAACGATAGTCTTCACTTAGACTTAAGAATCCCCACCGTCGTTCAATTCATGAAGCGCCTTTCCAAGCGCTTCTTTGACTCCGCGTTAAAACATCGCAACCCCCTTATCGCAACGGCCGCTCGATACGATAAGGAAGCAAAATTCGTCGTCCTTACAGACATTCTCTCGTCACTCCTGACGATGCTATAACCCTGCTCCATGAGAGCAGCAGGGTGACTAGCACTCTTCGCAAATTCAGACGCAAAGTGCCGTCATTCCGTCCTCGCCGACGAGGCCCGTCGCGACGTCCCGGTAACTGCCCCACCCGGGCAGTTACCGGGACCACCCGTCCCTTGCAAGAGCCAGCCCGCTGCTGAGCCAGTAAGTTGTTGTTCTGTCCCTTGCTGTCCCTCGGGGACGCCCTAAGCCGAGGCTCGTACCCCACAGGGGGTGCCCTTAGCGTGTAGTAGCTTAGTTTGTAAGTTTATACCCTGGCTGGAGGTCTTAATTTTTAAGGCATTCACAGGATTCGCCCGGTTAAGCAGACGACAACCTCCTTGGTTGAACTGCGAGATGCCATTCATAAAAAAAATGCACTGCGGACACAACTTATTCACATCAGTGCTGGAATTATTAGAATCCTGTGATACAACCATAGATTTCACTTTATTAGAATAGGAACTAGACTTGGCAGGACCGGAATTGTTGCTATTTTTAATGTTTCTAAAGAGTCGGCACGAGTGCGAAGGAATTGCATGAACGCTGTAACAGAGTGGGTATTTTACCCTTGCTGTTGCCTCAACCTCTTTCATTTTGGATCAGCATTTTGACTCATTACGTTTTTGGATCACGGCTAGCAGTTGTTGTGTTTTTTTAGTAAGCTGTATAATTTTTTTTTAAAGTTGTTGAATCAGTTTGTGAATAAGTTTTTGGGCAGTTCAGTTTTACCTAATCTATGTGTATTTTCTCCCTTGATAAAAGGTATGTGTTAAATTATTTTGTGTTAGTCTTCTAGCTGTCCACGTTATTTTTGCGTTTCAGTGTTTCAATTTTATTATTTTATTGTTAAAGGGTTCTCCCTCGGGATTAAAACTATCAAAAATCTGTAGTGGCTATCATTTGTACACTTGTCCCAACTCTAACACCTGGGAAACTTCGACCTCGCTCGCAGGGCAACGAGTGAGTGTTACAACGCATCAACTGTATAGTTCGGTACGGACCCCTTCAGAGACTCGATAGTCACACCTCCACTGGCTCGGACCCCGAAACCCCGGGGCCGAACATTAAAATCATATGATATCCTCATTATTTTTGTAAATACTTTTTATCCTAGTGAGTGTGCATTGATTAAGATAGTTGAATAAACAACCTCATTTAACATCTCTTGCAGGACGGTTGAGTTCAGCATCATAATGCTGTAAGAAAAATCCATCAATTTACTGATTTAGATACCGCGCGACTAGTCTATTTTAGTTATTTTGATAGTATAGTGTCATACGGTATTTTACTTTGAGGACGGGCTGCTAACATTGAGTTTATATTTATTCTGCAGAAAAGAGCCATCAGAGCCATGTATAATCTTAGGAAGATTATACATGGCCCTGATGGCACTATTCTCTAAGTTTGATTGATTTGATTTTGAAAATTTCTTTAATTTTAAAATTAACAAAACAGATAAATGACATTCAGATCTTATTCTAAAAGCATTAAAAACAGATATTATTCTATATTTTCTGCAGGCTATGTCGCCTTTATAAAATACTAGCTTTTGCCCGCGGCTTCGCTCGCGTTAAATTCGGGGTAACACAGTTCCCCCTGCGCTTTGTAATAGCAACGCTAAGTTTTCCCTTTTCTTCCATCTTTTTCCCTCACATCCCACTTTTTTTAAATAAAAATTAGCCTATGTCCGTATCCTGGTTCCCAACTATCTCTGTGCCAAAATTCATCAAAATCGGTGTAGCCATTCAAGCGTGAAGAGGTAACAAACTCACTTTCGCTTTTATAATATTAGTAAGGATTTAAAAATACAAACAATATGTAATGTGTAAATCTTTCTTGTTGTAATCATACCTATCTCAATACTTACGTTACATTGTACTGTACAGCGCGATGATTAGACACATATACGCACTTCATTACACTTGTCTTAATAACTGCATATTTTATACAACATTGTATAAACCTTTAATTACTTCAATTTAGTTTTGACTCAATAGGTATTCCAAGTGCTAATGAGCTACGTAAACCAAGTGAGTGAGTCGTTGTAAATTACCTACATTCCAAATGAATATAAAAAACAGTTCGATCGTATTGTCGCATCGCCTTCGTTAGTCAAACAATAGTAAGTGATGTGGGAGATGGTATCGATAATAATAAGTGTCGATATATTTTAAGTTTGAGGAACGGGTTAG
Source organism: Ochropleura leucogaster (assembly GCA_958449745.1). NCBI lineage: Eukaryota > Metazoa > Arthropoda > Insecta > Lepidoptera > Noctuidae > Ochropleura > Ochropleura leucogaster. The sequence goes on along the minus strand of OY288220.1, from coordinate 12,600,563 downwards.
ACCGATGGAAGAAATAAGTAGGTTATGATGTTTAAGGTTAGTTACCAGATAAAACTTTTTGTGACTTTTTTAATAAATTGTTTTATTGTTGTAAAATTTAATTGAGTATTTAAAATTTTACGATTAGTCCGTAATGGTGTATTGAATGAAGTTTTCAATGCTTAGTTCTGAACTACCTGTAGGTTAGAGTACTTAATTACTTTCGCATGTCCTGCTCCAGACCGGTGCCGCATACGTAATGCAGGGTCTTACAAGGGTTGTATATATTTTAATTTGGTTTTTGTACTAACTTTGGATCGTCGCTTTAGTATCAGATGCAGGCAGTTAAGAGCTTTAATTCCTTTCACCCGGAAGTACTCAATATTTTTAGTCCAGTTCATTTTATTGTTCAGCAATAGTCCAAAGTACCTGGTCGATACATGGCAAAGTACAGACATCTTCTTTTAGGCATTTATTAGGGAATGATCGCTTACGTGTGAACATATGGTTTCAGTTTTTGTAGAATTTAATTTTAATTTCCATTGGGTAAAATATAAAACTAGAAAAGATACAATGATAACTGAAGCCGTTCAACTATTAAAACAATATCTTTATTTGAAGTGAATGATGCATTGTCATCAGCAAAACAAGAGAACTACTAAGAGAACTAAAAAAATTAACATCATGAAAGTACCTTGTTAATACATCTAAGAAAACATCATAAACGTTAGGAAATATTTGCATCTAGAAATAGGGACCAACTGGTTCAGCCAGGTTTCAGGCTAGGTTAAGTAGACTTTTCTTTTATGGGGTACTGTTTAAAATGTTACAAAAAAATACACACATCCTTCAACTGAATGAATCGAAGTTTAAGTCTTCTATTAAACGCACACAATGTAGGCAAGCATATCTATTATAAGTTCGAGGATTACATTAATGATATAAATGCTTGGCTCAATGCTGGTCCTGCTCTACAACCATAGGTGCTAATTAATCAGTAAACTAATTAATCAGCATTTGAAGTAATTGTGGCAGCAGAAGAAGATTGTAATACTATCTTTGCATCGTATAGACTCAATTTCCTCATCATCATTTTCCTGCTCTTGTCCCATTCTCTACGTCACAGCATCATTCACTCCTTTCTCCTTCATATTATTCCTTACACAATCCATCCATGCTTTCTTTAGTCTTCCTCTCGCTCTCCGTCCATCAACATTCAGATCTATCACTCTTTTAGTCACATGTGATTCATCTCTCCTCATTACATGTCCATACCAAGACAAACGACTTTAATTTTTCTGTAACAGGCGCAACTTTCAAACTTCCTCTAATATAATCATTCCTTACTTTATCCATTCCTGTCACTCCACACATCCATCTCAACATTCTCATCTCCGCTACATGCAATCGTTTATCATCCACCTTTTTTACGGCCCAGCATACTGACCCATACAGTACAACAGGTCTTATCATGGACTTGTTTATTTTCCCCTTTAACTTGAGGGGCATCCGTGGGTCACAAGTTGTTCCAGTGACCTGTCGCTATTTTATCCATCCCGAGTTGATCCGGTGCGTTACGTCCCGGTCTACTTCGCCATTCCCTTGGACAAGCGACCCGAGGTATCGGAAGTTGGAACAGATTGGTATAGGCGTTCCGGCAAGAGTTATGGGCACAGGACTTGAGAGACCGCCAAAATTGCGGAACAGGTATTCTGTTTTAGCTCTACTTAATTTCAGGCCAACGTTCTCCAGTCTTTGCCACCACATTTCCAATCTGCTCTGGACCATCGGCAAACAGCATGCACCAGCGAGCCTCTTTCTGGATCCGACGTGAGAGCGTCCATTGTCACCAGGAAAAGGTAAGGGCTTATTTTTTTTTGGGTGGGAAATCATCAAATAATTCTCTCTGGACGGAGCGGGGTCAGACTGTCAGACTTTTACTGACTAAAACCCATCCATGTTCCTTCTTTTGCCCTTTACGTTCCGGGGCCGCGGTATCTCATTCGAACAACCCGCAACCCCGGAGAGGAAAGAGCCAACCCTGTTTTTTTTTTTTTTTGGGTGGGAAATCATCCAATGACTTCTCCCGCTCTGGGCGGAGCGGGAGGGCATGTCAGACTTGTACTGACTAAAACCCACCCATGTTTCTTCTTTTGCCCTTTACGTTCCGAGGCCGCGGTATCTCTTTCGAACAACCCGCAACCCCGGCAGGCAGAGGCTCTGGCAAGCCCCTCTGCTTTGCTGACTCTCTTTGAGGCGCGCGTGAAACACGAACGCGCCGTCGACACGGCCTGTCGTCAATCGACGGACGGACGGTGAACTACCCATTGCTCACCACCCACAGGCTCGCATCTACGGTGGCCGGAAGTCGTCTCGCGGCGCCCGGCGCCATGGGCGTCTCCCGCGGCGGCTGGGTTGGGCAGATGTTCTCTTCCTCAAACGCCCGGCCACCTCCTTCGCTAGTATTACTGCTTCGCAGAAGGTGGTGACCGCTTCCCATTCCCTCTCGCTCCGGACCATGGCCTGAACCAGGGCCGGACGCGAGAGATCGCCGCCGCCGATCGCCTTTACGAGGGCACGGCGGTGCTCCACCCAAGCCGGGCAGATCGCCACTGTGTGCTCCACCGTGTCCTCCGGGCGATCGTCACAATGGTGACACCCGGGCGCTTCCTCCCGCCCGATGATGTGCAGGAACCTCCCGAAACTTCCGTGTCCGGTGAGGACCTGCGTCAGGCGGTAGGGGAGGACGCCATGACGCCTCTCCAGCCACTCCTCAAAGGGGGGACTTATCGCCACTATTGTGGCGTGCCCTAAGAGCCAACCCTTGGTGCAGACCGACAGTCACATTGAAGGTGCCGGTAGTGCCCGCTGTGGACCTGACTTGGTTATTGCATCGACTGTACATCGCACGGATCATATACTTCCCAGGCACACCTTTCTCCATAAGAGCCTACTAAAAAACCGCACGCGGTATTCGGTCGTATGGCCTTTTCGAGGCCGATGTACACCATCTGCAAGTTCTTATGTGCACTTGTACACTGTATTTTTTGCTCAACTGGCGGATAGCGAAAATGGCATCCGTCGGTCCCCAACCAGGCATAAAACCGAAATTTCGCTCTCTTCTCTCAGTCACCTTTCAATAACTTTAAATTTTAGAATGGTTTAAAAAAAGTAGAAGAAGTAAGCTCACGTAATCGTCGTCACAAAAAGAGCTGTCTAGTTATGTGTGTGTGTTTATTTAACAAATTACCTACAAACTTAAGAGTTAAACTGTAAAATTGGATAACTCAAGATAATTTCTATGGAATTAAGCAATTTCTGGAACATAGACTATAGGTTTCTCTTTTTCTGTACTAATTTTATAAAGAAGTAAAGTTTGTGTATATTTCGTCACCGTAGAGCGAAAAGTCATTAAGTCAAAAAACCTTGTTTTGAGATATTGAGAGTTAAAGTTTAAAAAAATAAAAATCGTCATAACTTCAGCTTTTCATAACATATCTTTATAGTTTTAGCTTTATTTTAAAGGTAACGAAATAACGTTTATATTTTAGATGTTATTACACATTAAAGTAGTATAATTATTGAGAAAATTAAAAACAAAAATAATAATTAACTGTTTTCTAATAAATACCTGGCTTAATAACGAGTTAGTGAGTTTACGACCGGAGTTAGTGACTTTTCTCTCAGTTCGAAATAGTTTAAAAGAAAATTAACTGGAGTTATGTAAAGTGGAACTAACTGTCAGATGTGTCAAATGTGTCTAGTAAAACTACTTATATAATTATAAGAAATTTGTCTGGTTAGTTTTGTTTTATAAAAGACATTATTTTGTAATGAAACAGGTGTGATAAATTCAATAAAGTTTTTTTTAATATTCATGTCAAAAAGAAAATCATAATTACGAGACAAAATCTATTGATTTTGTAATTGTAATGTTTCGTAATTTTGTAATTTTTATATACTTATGATAATAATTATCATAAGTATATAAAAATTACATAGTATTAATATACTATCCTTATAATTATTATAAAACAAAAACATAAGATAGTGCTTCAACCGCATTTACACAAACTGAAATAATAGAATCATAGTTTTGGTAAAAAAAAAAACAGATTTCACTCCACTCCTCTTCGTCTATCTCCTCTGTAAAATCCAGCTACCAAATTCATCTAAGTACTACGTTTCTACTAGTGGGAACTGTGTGACAGTGTCGACTGGTACCTCAAGTGGAGCTCCTGTGAGATTATCCCTTTAGTACATAAATTAATGAGGTCTTTCTTTTTGCCTCTGAAATAGACCGTGGTGAAGAGTACGCTACCACTTTTTCCATTAATATCACAATGATACATATGACATGAAATAAAATGACTTGAATTTCGAGTCATTTTTTGTTAATTGCGCAAAAAGAATATGGTTCTTCATTTGCCGTGGTAATCTGCTCCTCATACAACTCGTACATTTTGCCTATTGCTAGTTTGCTATCCAAGTACAGTCTGTTCCTTTTTTTTTTCTACGGTACTGTGATTCTAGCCGGAGAAAAGAGTCAACTCTTTTCTCCGGCTAGAATCACAGGTTATTGATCACATCAATGTGATCAATAACCTGTTCAGATTCTAAACAATGCAGTTTTATTTATAGGGACTCAAGTCCCTGTTTCCTGGATAATTTACCAAACTCATCGCTGTATTTCAGAACTTCATTTGCTGGTCCAATTGAAATGCTTCAAGTTTTAAGAAACAAATCTTGCAGACTAGCGCTTTGTTTATTTGATTTCGCTATTCAGCTAGTTCAGTTTCGCTTCAGTGGGCTGTTCAGTGGGTATTTGACTATCTACACATACATTATCACGCACGTTATCTGTACAAACAAGCAGTGCTTGTTTTTTTTTTGCGGATAGGACTTCATGAAATAACTTCCTCCGCTCTAGGCGAAGCGGGGGGAGTGTCAAACTTATAGTGACTAAAAGCCACCCATGTTCCTTCGATTGCCCTTTATGTTTCGAGGCCGCGGTATCTCAACCCGCAACCCCGGCAGGCGGTGGCTCTGGCTGGCCCGATGCCAGCAAAGCAGAGTTTGCTGACATCTCTTTGAGGCGCGCGTGGAACACTAACGCGACGTTGACACGGCCTGTCATCTAGAATCGTCGAATAGATGGACAGACGGTGAGCTACCCATTCACTGTCACACTGTCCACAGGCCCGCATCTACAGTGTCCGGGAGTCGTCTCGCGGTGTCCAATGCCCGGGGCGTCTCCCGCACCTCCCTCGTTAGTATGACTGTTTCGCAGGAGGTGACCGCTTCCCATTTCCTCTCGCCGCCGCCGATCGCTTCTAGCTCGGGCACCGCGCTGGGCAGCCTACTACAGTGTGCTCCACCGCGTCCTCGGGACGATAGTCACAATGGTGACACCCGGGCGTTTTCTCCCGTCCGATAATGTGTAGGAAACTTCCAAATCAACAAGTGCTAAATTAAGTCTTGAGCAACAGAATTTGCATTGTTGATTTCTTGAAAAAATCCTTTAAAAACCCTGAATATTTGCTGCATTCGAAAGCCGCACAGTAGAACTTCTTTTTTTAATATCGCTTTTACTAGAAGACCTTGCAACTTACACTCGCTCTTGTTATTTGAGCCGTTTATCTTTGTCACCACCTGGGTACCATAAAACGCTCGAATCCGAAAAAGCTCGAATAGGAGAACAACTTAACTCTTCAAAGCCGCTTATCTCTGAATGTGGACTCGCACGAGACGTTAGGGCTTTTTTTTGAGGTCGGAATTATCAAAAAACTTCCCCCGCTCTGGGTGGAGTGGAGGGGCATGTCAGACTTTTACTGGCTAAAACCCTCCCATGTTCCTGCTATTGCCCTTTATGTTCCGGGGCCGCGGTATCTCTTTCGAACAACCCGCAACCCCGGCAGGCGGAGGCCCTGGCAAGCCCCTCTGCTTTGCTGACATCTCTTTGAGGCGCGCGTGAAACACAAACGCGCAGTCAACACGGCCTGTCATCAATAGACGGACGGACGGTAAGCTACCCATTACTCACCGTCCACAGGCCCGAAATGTTTGGGCTTCGGTGAAGTCTTGGTGTTTATTATGCGATAGATTTTATTTCAGTTATATCCTCAATGGAAACAACATTGTGGTAGGGTTCAGCCAACAAAGGCGCGGAGCGGGGTGGAATGATTGTTGGCAAATTTATAGTAGGACTTAAAACTGAAGTAAACACAACGAAACGTGAATGAATGAAAGTCACCACGCCGTTCGCTGAACCCTCGCGCCACGACAAACTCACTAACTCGCAGGCGAAATTAGCTTTATACGTATCAATGCACGTCGAAGTTGCATAAATAATAATTAAAACGCTTTAATTATTATTCTAAATAGATCTTACGCACCACCATAAATACAAAAGAAATCATTAAAATAAGTTGACGGCTTATCGCCTTTGAAATATTGTACAACTCATCTAAAAATAAAGAGTGTAGAGTCACTATGTCGAGTTAGTTAATTTTTGCTTTCGTGTATTTTAACCAACGATTGATATTGAAAACTCACTAAATCGTTTTAGTTATGTTTTGTATACCTAAATTCATTTGCATGCATTAAAAATTAAAGAGAAAAAGTAATTTAGTCGTTTTAGTTTCGAGTTTTGAACACTTGAAATAAATGTAAAATAATTAACTTAATTAGTTAATTCTTCCATTACGCCCTGGGTACAAAAAGGTGGACTTACTTACTTTTCACATTTCTTAAAACAAAAACGAAAGCAGCTACAAAAATGACGGTTTCACAGATATTTAGAGAAAAAAAAATGTGATACGCATGACATTGAAACTCATTTTCGACTTTTTCGGACTTAATGACTTTTCGCTCTACGGGGACGATTTGTTAAATTGGAAGGGGTAATCTCGGGATCTACTGAACCGATTTTAAAAATTCTTTCACCAATAGTAAGCCACATTATTGCTGAGTGTCATAGGTTTTATAAAAAACCGAAAAAAAAACGGTCGAATGAAAGCGTTTCTTACGAACGCTGCCTTAACTATGAAAGATATGTTTTTGAGTTCTAGAGAAAAGATGTGGTGTGCTATGCGGAATGTGTTTGATGTGGAAAGCTTAAAATGCCTACAAAAAAGTCAACGAAAGCAATTAAAAATGAGATAAAAATGTCTAACTTTTATATTTCAGTTACAAAAAGGAGTTTTTTTTTAATAAAACTAGCTTCCGCCCGCGACTTCGTCTGCGTGGCATAGTTACTTTGGGCTAACGCTAACTTTAACCCGCATGATGAACGAAAAAAAATATATTTTTCTCCCATTTTCTTCCCTCTTCCTCCCAAATTTGGCACTTTAAACAAAAATGCCTATGTCCGTCTCCAGGGTACGAACTATCTCTGTACCATAAGTCATCAAAATCTGTTCGGTCATTTAGGCGTAAATCCGTAACAAACAAACTCACTGTCGCTTTGTTACCCAACAAAATAAGTTACGTTAGAGGTCCTATCTATTTATGCCTAAGTATAATTATTATTATCTATAAAAACCTATTAATTACCACATTATGCATCTAGGTATGTAAATAATTCTATTTAATAGAACCATAGCCAGAAATATGTAGGTAAGTACAACTTGAAACAAAAAAAGAAATGAAAATAAAACTAAATCGCCTGTCCAATACTATCTACCTACTTCACATAAAATAAAAACCTATAACTACTATAATTAATAAAAGTACAAAACATATAAACTATTAATAATTATAAATTATTTAAAGACTAAAAGTCGCGCTGATAAGCATTGTCTGTCAATAAGGTCGAAAACTCACGTCTATTCGCATCAACAGCCAAATATTACGGTAGCCGCGTCGAGCGCACATAAAAACAATCCTTATGGCATGATTCAGTATTCACGCGCGATGGCTTATTAGCGTTTGTCATGTATAACTTTGGTGTTTCTTTACCGATTTATATGATTCTTTTCTATTGAATAGGTAATAATGTTAATTGTTTTGAATAAGAGATAAGTGAGAGTGTTATAAACGTAAGAGTAGACAAATATAATAAGAAAGCTCCGAACTGCTTAGCTATCAGGAGTTACACGTGTTATTGTGAGTCAACCATTAAAGATAGACATATATTATGCAGTTGTAGGATAATTTTTATATAATTTTTAGGAGAACATTCCCGTCATACTTGATTTCTGTGTAGCTTTAACCATTAAGGCTACACACGCGACGGAAGCTTAAACAATGGAGTAACTTCTCCCGTTTTCAAAACATTTCCCTTTACTGCTCTGCTCCTATTGATCGTAGCGTGATGAAAAGTATCCTATAACCTGCCCAGGAGTATGAAGAATAATTGAACCAAGTTTCGTTAAAATCCGTCGAGTAGTTTTTGTTTCTATAACGAACATACAGACAGACAGACAAAAATTTTACTGATTGCATATTTGGCATCAGTATCGATCACTAATCACCCCCTGATAGTTAATTTGGAAATATATTTCATGTACAGAATTCTGCCGTCGTACGAGAGAAGGGCACATTTATCATTTTGGTCAAACTGAGATAATTGGGATTAAAGTTTTTACTATATTCTGCTTCAAGGTGTGGAAACCTAATTGTTTAAAAGAAAAAAAATACTGATGATATATGCATGAAGGTTAGTACTATTATATTTTTTACTTTTTAGTTTTTATATATAATTAATTATCAAATAAATTCAAATTATTCCATTCAACTTAAAAAAAATATTTAAAAAATACCACTTACTACAGAGAGAAGGCATAGTTAACCAAATGTGACTTTTCTTTTTAATATTTCAAGCAACTGAAAGAAATGGCACATTTGTCTAATTGCGCCTTTTTAATGTAAACTGACTTAATATTTTATATATAAAAAAATAATAATAATCATGTGAAGAAAGTTTAATAAACTATGAAACATATTTATTGTCATGCCATTTCTGGTTAGCTTATCCAAATAACTGAAATAAAAAACTTAACAAATCTTCTTCTAGAACATCAACACAAAAAAGCAAAATAACAAAAAAGGATGTTCTTAATATTCAATACTTATTATAAATTATTGGGGATAAGCATCTCACCTACAATGTTGGTTAACAAATAGAACTTATGAATTAGAAACAAGACGTGCTAATACTTAAACTCGATTAAACACTTTTTACTTGCCTAAAGAAAGTAAAAAATGAATATTTTTATTCATTTTACTAATAGGTTGGACCCCTAACTTAAAAATCTATAAAAAAGTATTTACTCTAAATCACAATATGAAAAATAAATCAAAATATTCTTAATTTTTAATAGAGATTGTAATAGGAGCATAAATTTTGGGTTTGCTACAACTCTATTAGAACTTATTCTAATTATTTATTGTTCATTTACAGGAAATAGCTTACACCCGTAATTATTAAAGGCACTTGTAGATTAATATTTAAAAATTACTATTATTATTATTATAAAAAATAAAATGTAACTTTAACAAACATAACATGGCACTTGGTTCCTCTTATCTCTATCTCAATTATCACAATGCAATATATTGGTATTAACTATAAAAAAGTTTAAAGAAAATTAAATACTTAATCAGTTTTGCTTAAAATAATTTAAAAATAGTCTTTAATTTCAGTCTTCATAAATTTCTGTGAGATCGGCTGAATTGTCGTTAACGGGTAGGGTTTCCCAAAAACCTCTTCTGTTGTCAGGCATGAGTGGCCCAAGCTTGGAAAGTATAGCTGATTTCCTCTCAGATGTTATACCTCGTGGAGAAAGCTTCTGCTTAGGCATTGGAATGCCAATTTTAAGATTTTTAACTCTCAAGAAATCCAATTCTATTTGCTTTTCAGTGTCATGACTGTTCTTGTAGAACATCGAATTACTCCCTCGCCGAAAAGTGAGTGATTTCAGACATGTTTCTTAAATAAGCTCGCGGCACTGAATGTTGTAATTTATACGAGGAAGAGCAGTCTTCAAAATCGTGAAAATCCTGGACTGTCATTTTTTTCACCACGGTATTTGTACCAGTATCAGCTTACTAATCTTTTGCCGCGTGACTGCATTTTTAAAATTATTCTGAAATAAGGAAAAAACAAGTGAAATGAATTATAATATATGTTTATTATATTCCTGCTTAATTAATTAAATATTATGACACATAGGTGTTAAGTTAAGGCACGGTAATATTATCTATACACTATACCAACTCCATACAAACGGACGAAGCGCGATCTATGCCTACACGCCAGGACCACCAATAGACTCACAATAGTTAGATAATAATAATTGCTGTGGTTTTGTTTGGCACATCGTCTGTCTAGAAACCGACAGCTAACTGTTGAGATTACCTAGGTGTACGACCTAACCTAGAAAGTTATGTACCCAACTACATGAATAAAACGTAAATAAACTTACCTAGCGCGGGCAGGCTGCTGACAAGCGTGTAGTCACTTCGACGTCGCAGGCACATCTGGCGCGTTTCAATAAAACCCTGCCCTCCTTTCCTCACCCCTAATCGTAAATAATTTAAAGAAAAGGCACAACTTCTTATTAAATTTGTGCCTTTAATACGTAAATCAATTGAGACATGCATGGATTATTAATTAAGTAGACAGGGCACATCTGGCACTTGAGCCTTTTCTTTATGATAATATGTTGTAGGTGTGCCTTTTCAAAGTTTTCAAAGTAGTTTTTAGTAATAATCTGTATGAAGTAATAGTCACATCTACGTATTTGTGCCTTTTCATTAAAACGGTTAATAAACGTGTGTGACGGTTTTACAATGTTTATTAATTATTCAACATAGCGTTCGTACAAGACACGGTACTTATAATCACATTAGTCACATTAATCAGCTAAGGCAAACAAATCAGCGCTGCGCGACACAGTCGCGCGCGCACATGTTACAACAACGAGCTTGTAGGGCCGACTGGCGACTTGAGGGAGCGGTGCGGGCGACGCGGTACGCGAAACGCGGCGCATCGCGTTTACGTTACGTTTACGTTACTCGCGTTTAGGTACTCATCTCACAGACCCTCGCTACACACTCCCCCTCTAGTTCGGACATAGCGCCCTCGCGTTCGGACTAGCGTTCAATTTACGGGGTCGACCACGCTTGCGCTTTTCACGAACCGGAGACGTGATATCGCCGACGAAAAGAGTCAGGTGCGACACATGGTACCGTCCAATGTGTTCAGCTCGTGTGACCCCCTCGATAACATAAGTAGTGGAACTTACCACTTCCCGGACACGATACGGGCCATCTCTCCTAGGGATGAACTTGGCGGTTTGCCCGCTTCCTGTGTCCTTCATACTCTGCGTCTTTAGAAGGACGAGGTCACCCACCTTGTAATCCGGAGGCGCACGTCTGCCTTCATCAGCATACTTCTTTCTGATGGACTGGGCCTGCTCGTGGACATCTCTGGCGTCTAAGAGCGCCCGCATCTACGGTGGCCGGAAGTCGTCTCGCGGCGCCCGGCGCCATGGGCGTCGCCCGCGGCGGCTGGGTTGGGCAGATGTTCTCTCCCTCAAACGCCCGGCCACCTCCTTCGCTAGCATTACTGCTTCGCAGAAGGTGGTGACCGCTTCCCATTCCCTCTCGCTCCGGACCATGGCCTGAACCAGGGCCGGACGCGAGAGATCGCCGCCGCCGATCGCCTCTACGAGGGCATGGCGGTGCTCCGCCCAAGCCGGGCAGATCGCCACCTTTACCTCTGTTGAATCAGAAAAATACCAACAACTATGTTGAAGGTCAAGCAGAATACCTGATTTCGTAATAAAATCTTGTCCGAGAAGCGTCCTATTTTCCGCTTCTGGTATAACCATAAACGTTGTAGGTATGTTACGTCCCTGTACTACAACATTCGTATCACACAACAACACGTCACGTGTATGTTGGGTTCCGTCGGCCAACCCTACCGTGCGGCGGGCCGCAATAAAACTCGTCCCGTTATTTAACAAAATCGTATACAAACCGGGACTCGCTAAGCTTTCAGTAGCACCGGTATCGAGCACAGCGACACCTACTAACGAAGCTACTTCGATCTCAATCGTAGGTCGCGACACGGAGGAGTCGAGTGTATAAGCACTTTGAAAACTCACCTTCCTGTCGGTGACCGTGGCCGGAGTATCTTCCTTAAGCTTATCTTTACAGTTAGGACATTTCGGCCGAATAACACCTTCACGACCGCAACCATAACAAGCTAACTCACCACCTTTCGACTTACTCTTGTCAATCGTGTGTCCGGAACGTTTATAGCGCGCGAAGCGTGGTCTAACACGTTTAGAAGTCGCACTACTGCTATCTATGCTCGAACTAGAGTCGGACGTAGCCGTTTGAGGGTTAAAACTTTTCACCGTCACCGTTGGCGGGTTAATATTTTTAGTGGTCGTAAATGAAGGGTTATCTTTTTCACGTAAATTCGTGTTCGCGGTATTATTATTGTGAGATGACATACCAGATTGATTCGCCTCGCTCAGCGTCTCTTCTACATACCTGGCTCTCTCAAGTAGACAGTCGACACTACTTACACTATCACGCGGAACACGTTTACGGATTTTACGATGCAAAAGGCCGTACACTATATCTAGTTGCATTATTTCCGATATAGAATACGGCAAACGCGAAATATTAGCGCGCACACGCGAAATAAACACATCGGCACTTTCACTGGTTTGTTCCTGCGCATATATGTCACGTAAGATCCTGTGGGCCGGACGTGGCGCGCCATACATGAAGCGCAGCCGCCGTAACGCGTCGTCCCAGGTCTCCACAGTAGATCGCACTCCTCGCCACCACACGGCGGCCTCTCCGGTCAGCAGCATAGGCAAGCCACGTAACGCGTGTTCATCCGAGACGCTGGCGCACTCTTTGTATACAAGCACGCTCTCGATGAATGCTTCCACGACGTCGGCGTTGCAGGCGGTTCCATCAAACCGAGCCGTTTTTTTTTTAAATGTCAGTTGTGCCCTTTTTTCTTACGACGGCAGAATTGATCTCTCTACAGATTTATTTTAAGTATAGATAATTTAAATTATTAGGTCATATTTATTAGTCATATTTTACCAAAAATTATGAATCTTTATGAAAATAAGTAAACATCGTCTTAGGTGTGAAGGCCAAAGCAGCGGACGGCGCGCGATGGCTTCGGGTTTAATTCGGTTCGCGTTCATGCTCGCTTCGGGAGAAGGGGGCAGGGCCTTTTACATTTGTGAGGTAGGTACCCGCGCGGCTCAGTAGCGTGGTGGCTCCTTAAGCTATTTCGGACAGAGTTACTTTCGAATTTTGTATTATCATGCAATTACAAACTATACCTACGTATAACCCTCCTTTTGGCTGTTAGAAATTAAAACATAACACTCTGTAGGTAATAAAAAATGATTATTAACATTATGCCCAACGAAGTGGGCACAGGTCAGCTAGTGTTTGTTTAATTTGTAGCGTTTGTTTAGGTACTTATAAGTTTGCATGCTTTAATTCTAAGCAAAACATGCTGTTCATTATACTTCTGTCAATGACTTTACAAAGTCAAAACTGTGTTTTTCGCAAATACATATATTACTAAATTACATTGCAAGGGTGTAAACAATGTAATATGCGATTATTATAAATACATGTAAATAAAGGTTATGTAAGTATTTGTGTTTGTATTTAAATGTTTTGTGTAGTGTTACTATATAATACACATATATACTAAGTAGTAGGTGTGTTACCTACATATCGTTTGTCTACTTAATCTGTGACTAGCTTTTGCCCTCGGAATCGCCCGCGTTAAATTCGGGGTAACACAGTTCCCCTTTCCTGATTTGCAGGTACTTGCTACCTATTGTTTTTGCCTTTGCGCCTTAATCATTGTAACAGCAATGCTTAGTTTTTCCGTTTCTTCCCTCTTTCTCTCTAATTTCACACTGTAAAAAATATGCCCTATGTCCGTCTCCAGGGTCTCAACTATCTCTGTACCATAATTCATCAAAATTGGTTTTGCCATTCAAGCGTGAAGACGTAACAAACAAACTCACTTTCGCTTTAAAATATTAGTAAGGGTTAGGGCTATAACTAAGGCACGCCATAATAGTGGCGGTAAATCCCCTCTTTGAGGAGTGGCTGGAGAGGCGTCATGGCGTCCTCACCTACCGACTGACGCAGGTCCTCACCGGACATGGCAGTTTTGGGAGGTTCCTGTGATGATCGCCCGGAGGACACGGTGGAGCACACAGTGACGGTCTGCCCAGCTTGGGCGGAGCAGCGCCGTGCTCTCGTATCTCTCGCGTCGGGCCCTGGTTCAGTCCTAGGTCCGGAGCGAGAGGTAATGGGAAGCGGGCACCTCCTTCTGCGAATCAGTCATGCTAGCGAAGGAGGTGGCCGGGCGTTTGAGGGAGAGAACCTCAAACCAACCCAGCCGTCGCGGGAGACGCCCCGGACGTTGGACGCCGCCAGACGACTCCCGGCCAACGTAGATGCGGGCCGGCTGTAAACGGTAAGCAATGGGTAGCTCACTGTTCGTCCGTCTATTGACGACAGGCTGTGTCGACGGTGCGTTAGTGATTCACGCGCACCACAAAGAGATGTCAGCAAAGCAGAGGGGCCTGCCAGGCCACCACGGCCCCGGTACGTAAGGAAAACGCGAGTGAAGTCGTCATGCCCCAATAGTCGACAATTAATCTAAAAACTTGTATATTTTTTTCTACTGAACTTAAAATGGGCCGGTTTATATGGAAACATATTGTTGGTAACATATTGCACAATTGAAATGACAACACTGAGTTTTAACAGATATGGCGTCGGAGATATGTTAGTCGAAACGTGTGTGCCCTAACAAAATCGTTTTTTCGTGAAGTTCAGCTGTCAAACGTGAAACTCAGCACGTGGTTTTGTGTTTTGATTTACATAACTCCAGTGGGGTCTGCGGTAAGTTTCTTTGTTTAATGAGTTACTTAAGTTTATTTGCTAACGATGTAATATGCAATTTGGAATACTTTTAACATAGAAGATATTATTTTTTTTAATGAGACATCTATTGGTACTTTAAAACTCCCATTTGACCCAAAACCCGTCATTTTTAGAACTATTATGACGACTACTGGGACATGCTCAAAGTTGCACCTAAACTCGTCATAATGAAGATATTTTGTGTTTAACAGTACAAAATGCGAATAAATAGCTAATATCAGGACTTTTATAAAATTGTTAACTCTCTTATACAAACATAATTATTTAAAGTTTAGACTACATTTTGTTGATAAAACTGCGTTTCTTTTAAGCTTTTGCTTAGGGGTATATTTTACTCTGCTGATTCTAGATGCACGTACACACAGTCATGTTATTTGATTTAATTATTTGTTTTTTAATGGTTTAAACCCCCTGTTTTCTATATGCACTTTCTACGTGCGTTTTTTGTTAGGTATATATTGGCCGCTGTAGGCCTCCGCCATTCGATTAAGGACACGCGATACATATCTACCGCTTTGGGTACAAGTAGGTCTACCACTTGCCATTGCTTCTACTACGCTTGGATTACAATACGTCGCAAGCAAAAATTTACTGTTAAAGAACAGTCAATTTTTGCTTGCGACGCATTACACTATGCTTTTTGTTCGAAATAACTGCATGTCGTCACCGCGTCTTCCTAACGTCTCTTAAGGCCGGTGCACACCGGATGCGTGACGTGTCGTGTACCCGCGCGTGATCCACGCACGCAAACCGAGTCCGTGCGCGTGTGTAGCGGAACGGCAACGTCGCACACGCGCCTGCAGTGATGACGGTGTATTATATGGCGCTCCCTGTTAGATGCCAGACCGGGCACGCACGCATACTCATCGGTCAGTGCTGCACGTGCGCACGCACGCAAAGTTGTATTTATTTACAAACAGAAAGCAGTTTACGAGTGTTTTTTTCCGCAAATATGAGTGCCTCTACAACACCAAACATAAAGAGTACAAAAATAAAAGTTATAAATTATACTAAGAGAGAATTGGGAATACGCTGGAAATATGAGATGGTAAGTTCAAATTACAGTGCAGCAGTTCTGCGTAACGCGATGCGTGCGCGCGGGACGTGCGCTGCACCGGTCTTGGCCGGTGTGACAGTGCTCGCACGCGCGTGTGCACGTCACGTCACGCCACGCGTCCGGTGTGCACCGGCCTTTAAAGCGGCTGTATAAAAATTATGTCAATCAACTAGTTTTGACGTAAACATTATTAAAATCAGTTTTAAAACTAAGATGACATAGGTTCTATCGCTGCCACTTCGTTGCTTGTCGTATTCGATATTAATGGGTAAAGAGTAATCTTAAGTATGATTTTTTTATTTGATTGTATGTACCTAGTGATTGCATGGTCGTAATTTTAATTACAGATCATGACTGAAAGAAACTACAAGCAAGAGGACCTTTTAAAAGCCATAGAAGCTGTAAAACAAGGGGCCACAACATCAGATGCAGCAAGAAATTCCAGGAAATCAGGATGGCAACCAACCGTTTAACTTTTAAGCATAAAGTTCGTGAGTTTCTTCGCAGAAAGTCGGCAGTATCGTCACAGCGTTAAGTTTTCCCCATTGTTTGTATTTTTATTTAGTGTATCTATTATTTGATATATATTTATAGTATTTTGTTTTATATTTATAGTATTTTGTTATATATGTATGGTATTTTATATATCTATATAGGATTTAATTTTTATTTTATTTTTTGTTTACACCTACCACTGTTTGTCTCTGCATCACCCAAAGGTTGACTGGTAGAAAATGCCTATGGCATTAAGTCCGCCTCTGTACTTTGTACTTGAAGTGTTAAATAAATAAATAAATAATAAAATTTAAAGTGCCAAGGACCACATTAAATGACTTAAAACTGATTATGTATTTTATACACATAATAATTTTACTCGTGCTACATATGCACATGACTGCATGATTATTATGATTAAAAAATATAACATTTATTTTATAGACTGACTAGCTTTCGCCCGCGGCTTCGCCCGCGTTAAATTTGGGGCAACACAGTTCCCCTTGCGCCTTATTGATTTGTAATAGCAACGCTAAGTTTTCCCTTTTCATCCCTCTTTCTCCCTCACATCCCACTTTTTTTAAATAAAAATTAGCCTATGTCCGTCTCCTGGTTCCCAACTATACAGGGTTATTTGTAAAACACCGACAACCTCGCAGGACTGTATTACTATCACCATAAACAACCACTTTAGTTCTATGACTTTTTACAAAATTTTATACATTTACCAAAAACAAATCATCAAGATTTCGTTGTCCTATCTAACACATTTCAACTCCGTCCGTTTGCTGTACCTACATACCTACACCTGCCGCGCACTGTCCCCGTAGGTACGTTTGCTTCGCATAGATTTCGTAACATTTAGAGCGTTCAATTTAAATATTTTTATTTTTGTATGAAAATCTGATGAACTAAAATATGATAAATGTTTAAATGTCATAGAACAAAAGTTGTTGATTATGATGCTGGTAATATGGTCCTGAGAGGGTGCCGGTGTTTTACAAATAACCCTGTATATGTACCAAAGTTCATCACAATCGGTTTAGCCATTAAAGCGTGAAGAGGTAACAAACAAACAAACAAACTCACTTTCGCTATTATAATATTACATTAGTAAGGATAAGTAAGGATAAGTAACGATTAGTAAGGATTTTGTGATTCCAAGCGTTTGATTTTAGGAAAGTAAATTAAAATGCAACCATCTGTTTTATTGAATACCTGCTCTTCTAAAAGATTATAACCTGCTATCCTAAATAGGGATCTGGTTTTCTATCTATCTACTTAATGTTTCAAAGGCACAAGCATGCTTAACAAATTCAAGCACAAAAAAATGTACTTATCTTGAACTTTATGTTCAAGAGCAGAGAGTTTATATTAGCATTAAAAGTTGACGAGTACTGGGAATATTTGACGAGTATCCGTAAAATTCAGACGACTATTGGTACAAATCGCCCTTTTTTTACTTTTGCCTTAATAAATATTTATACCCATCAAAATGATTTAAAAAATTACTTAGAATAACGAATAAATTCTCTATCACGTCATGCAAAAATTGACATTGTCTATTAAATATTTAACACACAGTTGCGCTTCAAAGTCAGTGATTTCCGAAATCCGACGAGTATTGGTACGTTTACCTTAACGGGCAATAGAAGGATCATGGGTGGGTTTTAGTCAGTACAGGTCTGACACTCCCCCCGCTCCTCCCAGAGCAGCGGAAGTTATTTGATGATTCCCCACCCCAAAAAAGGGCTATAACTGCGTCCTGAGTTTTTTTAGTTTCCTGATGAGATTAAAGCAAGATGTGCGGTAACGCTTATATGTATCGCTAAGAATAATATTAAAAGAGTCTCTCTTCAACTGTAATTGTAATGGATTTAGGGTAGGTTTAGAGCTAGAAACTGAGATTACCTTGGTGTTTTGGAGAAGAGTTGATCTAATCGCGTCTATCGTCGCGTCTGCTAAACTGTTTGGTTCTCTGTATGCATTTGGACAAGACATTTCTATATAGAGACCGATAAATACCAATGATAGTGAAATTAGGTACTGTAATTTGCAAAGCATTTGACACGGTTGGCGCAGTGGCCGAGCGATCGGCTGCTGCGCTGAGTGTCGCGGGTTCGATTCCTGCACGGAACAAATATTTGAATGGCCTACAGATAGTTGCTCCGGTGCTGTTTGTGTATGTGAGTTTAAATGTTTCTAATCGCACCCACGATACAAGAGAAATTCTTAATCTGGGACAACGTTTTATTTAAAAAACTTAAAAAAGCCATGTGTCAAATCAATTTCAGTAGGTTGAGGTAAGTGGCAGTTTCTCACATATGCGACTACTCCATGGTTTTGATTTAAATATCTGGATGTATTAAACGAAGTATAATTATTTAACTCAGGTATTTGTTTGTTAGCGTTCAATCTACACTCAGTCAAAACCAAAAAAATCCACCTCAACTCCAATTTGATACATTGTTATTTGAAAATCGTCAAAGTTATCATATATTCTCCTTATATTTTGAGTCAGGACGGTCAGGTTATGATTAATTATGAAGTACATAAATGTTAAAATCAAGTACAGCAGAATTGGCAATATAAGCGGAATCCAATTTCCGTATGTTACGTACCTACGTATGACCATTTACTCTGATCAATAATGCATAGTAACATTTCTACTATTACAACCAGACTTAGCAAGGGGTATCGTATTACCCAGTACTAACTGGGTTGTGGAGGTCAGATTGGCAGTCACTCCATGTGAAATACTGATATTCAGCTGCATCCGGTTAGACTGGAAGCTGACCCCAACATAGTTGGGAAAAGGCTGGGCAGATGATGAGGTAGTACAGATTAGTCATGCTTCTTGCATCAAACGGTGTACCTGGGCCTCACTTCTTATTACGATCGCACGAGCATCTTTATCCTTCTTGTCCAAAATACGCCTATGGTGCAATTTCATTGGTCGTTAACTCGTTCGGTATACAGCATACGGGGAGTCCCCGCAGGCGAGATAACAACCTATGAAAGTTGCAAGTCGATACGTGTTCGTTAAACCGTTTGCAGGGATTGGCCGCTTGCTTTATACCGATCGTGATATCGACCAATGAAATTAATCGGTCGATATACAGCTTGCGGGTCCTAAGTGAAATGTCAAATTATTTATATTTTATTTAATAAATCTTCAAATAAGTCATTAGAAAATCTGAAAAAATTATCATGATCTTCTACATCACATTCCAAATTTAATTGTAACTCCTTACAATGTTTCTGACGCGCCATGCGTCTTTCTATTTTTTAGTAACGTTCGCACCCAAAATCTTCTTTTCTTTTTCTTCAGTGAAGCTAATAGTTTCTTCTTCAATAAGACACAGACACTTAAAATCTCTCTACACAGCAATAATTGTTGATCCGTGGCAAGAACGTCTGTTTCAGTGCCACTCTTGTTAATAACTGGCGACGAACATGGAGGTTCTCCTACACCCCGCACGCGGACTCTATCGACTAATGAAAACGGTTCCCCGAATGCGGGGCCCTGTGGCACGCGTTCCAGAAATCTCTCGCACCCGGCATTCGGGCCCTATCGACTAATGAAAACGGTTCTCCGAATGCGGGCCTTGTGGCATTCGTTCCAGAAATCTCTCGCACCCGGCATTCGGGCCCTATCGACTAATGAAATTGCGCCATAAAAGCAGTCCAGCACAATTTATACTGTTTAGTTTTAGTTAGTTGCTCCAATATAAACACTGGTACTGCGGCGTTGTTTGTTATCCCAAGATGCTTTGCTTGAAAATTACCTGTATTTTTAATATTAAATGACTTTGCCTTCTTTATTAGGGAGTTCAGTTCCACAATTATAGATAAATAATAAATATGTAGCGCCTTATTGATTTGTAATAGCAATGCTAAGTTTTCTCTTTACTTCCCTCTTTCTCCCTCATATCTCAATCTTTTTCTAAAAACATAGCCTATGTCCGTCTCCAGGGTCCCAACTATCTCTGTACCAAAATTCATCGAAATCGGTTAAACCATTTAGGCGTGAAGAGGTAACAAACAAACAAACTCACTTTTGCTTTTATAATATTAGGAAGGATTCGTAAAACCAGGAAAGGTTTTACGAATCCTTACTGGGCAGTCGGTAAATATCCTGTAAGTCATGGGAGTCAATCTCAAGGCTTAGATGATTAGATAGGTTCATGATCATATTTATTAAGTCAGAGTTTTTTTCCTGAGGCAATTTAGGGACATTTTATTATTTCAATACAACATGTATTGAAATAATAAAAGGTCTTCTTATTCATTCTCTGTAGGTCTTCGATCCTATCCTCTAACAGGACAATGTATTTACGGTCATGTTTACCTTGACATACAAGCAGTTAAATTTTCTTACGCAATTCTTCATTTTAACATGTTAGGTAAGTAAATAAGGTGGGCGTTATTATCTGCGACACAGTTTTGCAACTAATAAAGCTATTTACGTACGCAAAACAATTTGTCATATGTGTTTTTGTTCCGATAAAGATAGCTTGATCGTTAATTTATTTGTATACATATTCTTTTATATTTCTTATCAAAAATACTAAAACAAAGCATTTTAAAATATTAAAATAGTAGCCCACCGGTATCGGGAACAGGATCCAAGATACCTGCGGTCAGGGCTCCAGAGAAAGGAACCTCCTAACACTACGACCCGTGTCAGATTTGACTCGTGATTCAAACGGCATATTCCTGAGTACTGCCTGATTCAGAAGGCAGTACTCAGGAGTACTCAGGAGTACTGCCTTCTGAATCAGGCCATTAATCCAACCACCTAAGGAGAGCTTCGACAGATGTTCGTCGAAGCTCTTGGCAATTAAGCCATTGGCCGTTACAATAGTCGGCATAATGATAGCCGACTTTACATTCTACATTTCGACAACCTCGTGTGCCAAGTCAAGATATTTTAGTTGTTTCTCTTTCTCAGCACATCAGGTCACATCGATTATATTCATTTATTGATTAACTAGCTTTCGCCCGCGTTAAATTTGGGGTAACACAGTTCCCCTTGCGCCTTATTGATTTGTAATAGCAACGCTAAGTTTTCCCTTTTCTTCCCCCTTTCTTCCTCACATCAAATTTTTTTACAATAAAAATTTGCCTATGTCCGTCTCCTGGTTCCCAACTATCTATGTACCAAAATTCATCACAATCGGTTTAGCCATTAAAGCGTGAAGAGGTAACAAACAAACAAACTCACTTTCGCTTTTATAATATTAGTAAGGATAGTAAGGTTTTCCATATTATTTACATTTTTAAATATTTCTTTTAAAATAAAAAACATTTAAAAATAGTAGCCCGGAACGGGAACGGGGTTCAAGCTACCGGCGGTCAGGGCTCCAGAGAAAGCACCCTCCGTTCTGTATCAAGCCCTTGATCCAGCTGCCTAACGAGGGCCTCCTCAGGTGTTGGTCGAGGCTCTTGGCAATTAAGCCATTGGCAGATACGACTATCGGCACAATGATCGCTGAGTCCACATCCCACATGTCGACAACCTCGCGAGCCAAGTCAATATACTTGACTTGCTTATCTTTCTCGGCTTTCACGAGGTTCTCATCATGCGGGACTGTTATGTCAACAATCATTGCGCGCCGCTCTGATCGATCCACCACCACAATATCAGGCTTGTTGGCAACAATAGTCCTGTCAGTGATGATGGATGGATCCCAGTACAATGTGATATTGCCATGTTCGAGAACTGGGTCGGGCTCATACCTGTATTACGGCACTTCCGATTCTACAAGGTTGTATTTTAGAGTAAGTTGCTGATGGATAATCCTGGCTACAAGGTTGTGTCTATGCAAGTCATCTCCGGTTGTTCTCGTCTAGCTAACGGACAGTCCGTTAGCTAGACGAGAACAACCGGAGATAATGTGTCGAATTGATTCACCCGGACGGTGGCATGCCCGACATATGTCAACCGTGCCGTCCTTCACAATAAATCCTCGGTAGTTATTTGTCATCATAACTTCACCCATAATTGCACAGACAAAACCCTCGGTTTCTCCAAAGAGATCCCCGGAACGTAGCCAGGCTACGGACGCTGATTGATCTACATCGGGACCATGTAGGGCCCGGAAAAAGCGTTCGTGAAGCTCCTTACTCTGCCTTACCTCCCCGTTAGTGTCAAGCACTACAGGTTTGCACCAATTCTCTGTAGCCAAGGAGAGCGGGGTGAGGCCTTTGTCCACTGTAACCACATCCCGATGGAAATATTCCCTGAGACTGCATATCTCGCGATTGTGGAGAGTCTTGGCGTTTAAAAAGCCTCGACCTCCACAACTTCGCGGGAAATACAGTCTCATAACCGAAGAACGTGGGTGATGCATACGAAATGCCGTTAACAATGTACGGACCTACCTATCCAGGGCGTCCAGTTCTGTTTGAGTCCATTTGAGTATGCCGAAAGAGCACATCAAAACCGGCATGACCCAACCGGTGAAAGCACGCACCTTGTTTCCGCCTGATAAAAGACTATTAAATACTTTTCTCAGGCGGCCAAAGAAACCTTCCTTCAACGATTGCTTTATGTCAGCAACATTGATACCCAACGCTTCCGACATACCCAAATACTTGTAAGTTTCGTTTGCTGAGAGGGATGTAAAGTGTATGGAATCCGAGAGCTGGGTTCCCACAGATTTCACAATTTCCCCTCGCTTTACATGCATGACCGCACATTTGTCCACACCAAATTCCATCCTGATGGCACTACTGAAAGTTTCAGTTACCTTCAGTAGCTCCATCAGCTGCAAATCGTTGGGGGCAACGAGTTTCAGGTCATCCATGTAAAGAAGATGAGATATAACCTGACCACCTCTCCTCAATCACATCGATTATATTATCATTACGCTCGAAATTGAAGATCTGCGTGAAAAAGTGAGACTAGATTCTATGTATCTTATCCTTTTTAAATAACAACTACAAAAAATGTACCAAAATGATGAAGTTTTGATGGAAACGTTTATCGCACTCAGGGTTGCGGGCAAGCAGACTCCGGTCGCTTCCGGGGTAGTGACTTCATAAACAAAAAAAGTAGGATCGTATATACTAATAACGTCGATGGTGTTGTCATCGTTTCAAAAGTTGGTAAGAATTGTGGGAAATGGTGGTAAATTGGTACAAAACTCATGCATTTTTAAGAGACTAGCGCAAAGCCGAAGGAGGCTTATGATGTTGACTGGCTATGTATGTTTGTATGACGGTGTGTACAGGATACTTTTTTTTTAATATGACGCGGGCGAAGCCGCAGGCGCCAGCTAGTAAGCTCTATGTCTGCTTTAGTCGTTAACCGCGCCCCATCAAATTCAATAGCATTTTTTTCCCAATTAGCTGTAACCTTTTGACTACTCTGCAAGAGCGTTATTAAAAAGTTAAGATAAAAGCGAAAAACCAAGTAAGGAGAGATGCGGTTGTCTAAGACTCTAATTAAGGCCTTATAGAGATGGTATGCAAGGCTGATTGGTCGACAATTGTTAATGTATTCTCATTCGAAAATTATATGCAGTAAAACACAAATTGTTTACAAAATACAAATTGTATACAATGTAGTTAAATGGAATTCACATTAGCAGCTTGCATGTTAACATAATTATTTAAAATATATTGCACAACATAATTAACCCTTTTTTACTTGTCACGCCCTTATTGCAACGCAAAAACGCCGCGCGTTTGGTACGCCCGTGATTTTTAGCGAGCCGAAAAATAAGCACTAACATAGAAAAACATTAAAAAAAATATTCTTTATCTTGATAATGAAGTTGACGTAATTTCTCTATTTACAGGGTGGAATTTTGTAATGCTTAATGCTTTAGATAGAAAATTTTACTCAAAGAAAACATTCTTTATGTTTAAAAAGAAAAGAAAAACTAAACTAATTTAAAAATTCGCTTGCCACACACGGTAATTGAACCGACTAAAATCTATAAAAGTTGCACTCTGTACTTTTATTGCATCGATTGTTAGGGTCAATAAAGATGGAATCTCTTTAACAACTTTCATATAAATTAAATGAAAGTAAAATAATGAAATCTTAAATTAATTTTATTATTTACAAAAAATGGTAAACTAACTAGTTAAATGGTCGAAATGGGCTTCATTTTCTTGGATACACAAATTTATTTTTCTAACGAATTCATTTCTAGTCACCTTTAATAACGTGTTGTGGTGAACATTCTGAACTTCAACTCTCAACTCGTTTACATTCTCATAAGATTTAATGTAAATTTGATTTTTTACATGCCCTCCCGCTCCGCCCAGAGCGTGGGAAGTCATTGGATGATTTCCCACCCGAAAAAAAAAAAAAAAAAACGGGGTGATATCTCGTGATCTCGCAGGCCACCTGATTGTGCCGTTTGTACCAATCCAGGTATTAAAATGGTTATTAATGTAGGCAATAGTGATTCTGCTGTTATGGGCTGGAACACCATCTCGCTGTAGAATTATTTGGTTTCGCTTTTCCTCGGGGAAACCACTTAACTCATTTCTTAATAAATACAGTATTTCTAAATACTTGAAAGTGTTTAAGTGACCTTCGTACACATGGACTAACACAACCATATCCTTACTAATCCTTACTAATATTATAAAAGCGAAAGTGAGTTTGTTTGTTTGTTTATTTGTTTGTTTGTTTGTTACCTCTTCACGCTTTAATGGCTACACCGATTTTGATGAATTTTGGTACAGAGATAGTTGGGAACCAGGAGACGGACATAGGCTGTTTTTTATTTAAAAAAAGTGGGATGTGAGGGAGAAAGAGGGAAGAAAAGGGAAAACTTAGCGTTGCTATTACAAATCGATAAGGCGCAAGGAGAACTGTGTTACCCCAAATTTAACGCGAGCGAAGCCGCGGGCAAAAGCTAGTTTCTCATAATTCCGCACCAAACGTTGAAAGAAAATCTTACCTGACTGTTAGTTTCGTGAACACGAAGAGGATTCACTCGAGACCAATAGTGCTTTTTGCGGCGATTGTACATGCCGTTATTGCTGAAGTTGGTTTTGTCAGACCATACAATGTTACTAAAAAAAAAATAAGGTTACGGTCAATTTCAATGTAAAAGTGCTTTAACTTGACCCATTGAATTGATAATTTATTTGAGAATTCATTGTTTTCCTTTCATTTTACTTATCAAGTTTGTTAAAGAGAATTTATCCTTATTGACCCTAACGATCGATGCAATATTTTAGTCGGTTCAATTACCGTGTGCGGCAAGCGATTTTAAAAAAATCTTTGAATGTCGTTATCTTTCTTTTCAAAAATAAAGGAATGTTTTCTTTTTACAAAATTCCACCCTGTATAAAAATCTGCGCTGACAATCACTATCGGTGTCAAATTATAATTTAATGGCATGAGCAACAGATTGTAGAGTTCCCCAACTGTCCATCAAAAAAGAGTATTTTCTGACCTAAGACGGCCAGGCGGGTGTTGAGTCTAGTTTTTCTATGGATGGACTGATGGAAAATCAGGAAGAGAATGTCAGACTTATACTGACTAAAATCCAGTCTTGTTTTTGCCTTTTGTGTTCTAGGCCCGTGATATCTCTTTAGAATCAACCCTGGCAGGCGTGCGTGGAACAGTAACGTTGACACGATCAATCGTCATTAGACGGACGGTGAGTCTTCGCGAAAAACCAATGGCTGTCGGAGAGGATTCCTGTATTTGTAACTTAGTTAAAACTCGGGCTTCCAAGTGACTGAAGCGACGGCTCGAGGGTTAAGTAAATCAGAGTTAAATTATTCATGAATTTGTATAAAAGTATTTAAACTGATTCCTTACTAATACGCAGTGCATACAACTGCTACCAGCCCATCATTACAGTTGTTAGGATCTCGGCCTGCATCAAGTAAGTTGTTTTTATATTCATTGTATTTATATAAAATATAATTAACTAACAAACAATAGCCAAAAACAATCCTATTACATTTTTCTGTTGTTTTTTCTGCTTCTATTGGAATCGTTTTAAATCTTTTCAGTATTTTAGAAGTCACAGAACAATAATACTTAAACACTAAAATATAAATTATATTGATTTTCACCGAGAAAACTGTACAAAGTCAGCACATCCAAACCGGCCTCGTCAACACCTGTCAGTGTCAATGTATTATAAGTAGCAGAGCGGACACTAAAGTAATTTGTAGTTTTGATGTATTTTTTTTCCAATGTCCCCTTCTTTCTTGTTTTCCTCTGGTGGACAGTTACACAATAAAAAAAACTTATTGAATGATAAGTTGGTCTTTACTATTTGAAGACCGTTTTTTGTTAACTCTCTTCAATTTGTCAGCCTGCCTCACCATGACGCCTACCCCACGAGACGTAGCTCAACTTCAAGTACGCCCAGCAACTGAGAGCGAAGCAGCACTGGCGCCCTCGCCGGTCGCTGACGGCGAGAGGGTTGTGATCTCCGGCATGTCGGGGATCTTTCCCTCCTCGCACCACGTCAAGGACTTGTCGGACTTTCTGTACAACAAGGTTTGGAGATTAGTGGCTAACTTTGAAGTAACTGCCTTACTCACTTCCAACCTTATGTTAATTCAGCAAAAATCATTGTATTAGACAATGGAAAAAAAACACTGTGACACAATTACGGTACTGATAGACCCCTTGCTATTTATTTTTAACTAACTACATAAGCCTCAGATTCCTTCAAGATAATTTACTGATGCACAAAATGATGACAATTCAGAAAACAATTTGACTAAATCTACTAGTAGATCCGTAAATTTTATCCTCCAGGTGAGTCCAGTGACTGCAGAGAAGGCACGTTGGGTTAACAACCACCCTGAGGCGTCTCAGTATATGGGCGCAGCGCCAGAACTGGATCGGTTTGACGCCCAGTTCTTCAGAGTGCACTACCGCCTCGGTATGTGCATGGATCCTTTGTCTCGTAAAATCCTTGAACAGGCTTTTAATGCTATTTATGACGCAGGTGAGAAATTTTAAGTTCTTAGATGTTCTTGCTAGCTTGGTTTTAATTCTTATCTCTCCTTGGTTGGACACGAAACTAATAATAAACATGAGGAAATTTACTTTGTCTGCTTGTCTGTGTCTATATGTTTATTATCTTACCATGCCTTAAATCCAAGACCTTTACCAAGGTTAAGACGGAAGCATATAACCGGGTAAAGAAGTTTTGTGCGCTGACGAAGTGATTAAAAATTTCTAGACATAAATAACAAAATTGTCAAGTCGTATTCTTTAATATCAGGTTTAAATGGGCTCTGCGATCCAATGACTTTAATAAATATCTACCATGTGGAATAATTGATTTTTTTTTACTTTAGGTGTAAACCCCGAGCACTTGTCAGGTAGAAAAGTAGGTGTGTTCGTCGGAAGCTGTTTCTCTGAAACTGAAAAGGCCGGCTTTTATGATATATCCTCTAGAACAGGCTTTGGTATAGCTGGGTAAGACATTATTTAATTTTTACATTACCAGCTTAAGGCCGCGGTTTCGTCTGGGTAACACATATTTTTTACACAATGACTTTTATCTACATATGTATAAGAAACCGAAATGTTATTCTGATTTAGCTTTTCGGAATCAAGGTATAAAGGCAGTGCACGACACAATAGTGGCAATAAGGCCTCTCTTTGAGGAGTGGCTAAAGAGGTACCACGGTGTCTTCACCTACCGTTTGACACGAAAGTTTCTGGAGGTTCCTGCACATAATCGGGCGGGAGAAAACACCCGGGTGTCAACACTTTAAAGTTCGCCCGAAGGACACTGTGGAGCACCGTTGTGTCCTCGGAGAAGCGATCAGCAGCGGCGATCTCTCGCGTCTGGTCCTGGTTCAGTCCATGGTCCGGAGCGAGAGGGAATGGGAAGTGGTCACCTTCTTCTTCGAAACAGTTATGATAGCAATGGAGGTGGCCAGGCGTTTGAGGGAGAGAACATCAACCAATCCAGCATCCGCGGGAGATGTCCGGGCATCTGGCGCATCTGGCTTGACGACTCCCGGCCATCGTAGATGCAGATCTGTGGACGATGAGTAATGGGTAGCTCACCGTCCGTGTCAACGGCGCGTTCGTGTTCCACGCGCACCTCAAAGATGTGTCAGTAAAGATATATACCGCAGCCCTGGAAAGTAACAGGCAAAAGAAGGAACATGGGTGGGTTTTAACCCCTCGCGCGTCAAAGTGTCACAGTGGGTGCAAAGTTTTACTTGTGCCACAAATGTCGCATTTGCACACGGGTGCAAAGTTTGAACCGCTGTGAGTGGTTTTCATATCTTAGAGATTTATTTTTAAAATTTATTTAAAACTCATAAGGATTCTGGAAACATATACTTCGTAATATATAATTATCGATATAACTATGAAATCTTCGTTTTCAAAAATTCATTCTAAATAGCTCGACGTTTGGGGCACTTTACGTACATTGTTAGCAATCGCGCGACGGGTTAATCAGTAAAAAAATGACACTCCCCTTCGCTCCGCCCAGAGCAGGGGAAGTTATTTGATAATCATACATCCGCAAAAAAGGTATAGATTAAAGTTATATAGAAATATTTATAATGATAGCACAGCTAACTTCCAATTTGTAGATGCTGTAAGTCAATGTTCGCCAATCGCATCTCCTATTGGTTGAACGCGAAGGGACCTTCGATAGCGATCGACGAGTCGTGCTGCAGTTCCTCCGCGGCGCTGGAGCAGGCGTACCTCGCTATGACTCGCGGTGATTGCGAGGCGGCCGTCGTTGGTGGATCCTTCTTGTGTTTGCATCCACAGTCCTCAGTACATTACGGAAGGTAAATACGTTTATAGGATAATCATTCTCAAAACTAACGAACTTTGATACAAACTTTCATCACCTCTCTTTAGAATATGATTTAAAAAAATTGCATATACCTGGAATGTGTGAATTTAATATTTTTATTGTTTGGAAACCATGAGCAAACTGGCCTCTCTCGAGAGATGTAAAAAACAATGTGTAAGTGATTTATCTACTCATCATTTGCCTGCCCTTGTCCCATTTTATTTGGGGTCGGCGCAACACGTTTTCTTCTTCCATTCTCCCCTATCAGACGTCATGGCATCATTTACTCCTTTCTCCTTCATATCACTCATCACATGTCCATACCAAGACAAACGACTCCCTTTCAATTTTTCTGTAACAGGCGCAACTTTCAAACTTCCTCGAATATATTCATTCCTTACTTTATCCATTCTTGTCACTCTACCCATCCATCTCAACATTCTCATCTCCGCTACATGCAATCGTTTTTCATCCACCTTTTTTACAGTCTACTTTTCCGGTTTCCCGGTCTACTTCGCCATCCCCTTGGACAAGCGAGCCGAGGTACCGGAAGTTGGAGCAGATCGGTATAGGCGTTCCGGCAAGGGTTATGGGCACAGGACTGGAAAGACCGCCGAAATCGCAGAACAAGTATTCTGTTTTGGTTCTGCTTAATTTCAGGCCAACGTTCTCCAGCCTTTGCCACCACACTTCCAATCTGCTCTGGACCTCTTGGCCGCTCTCGGCAACCAACACAATGTCATCGGCAAACAGCATGCACCAGGGAGCCTCTTCCTCTGGAGGCGATAGTCCTCGCGCGCCTGTTTGAGTGGCGCGCGGAGGCACTACACCGGGGGGAAAACCCACTGCCGCGGCAAGTTGCCGCTCGGCGGGCAGACCTCCGGTGCGATCTCATGGTGGCATGGAGAGAGCGACTGTCGCAACCCCGTGCAGGGCACGCTACAATAGTGGCGGTAAGACCCCTCTTTGAGGAGTGGCTGGAGAGGCGTCATGGCGTCCTCACCTACCGCCTGACGCAGGTCCTCACCGGACACGGAAGTTTCGGGAGGTTCCTGCACATCATCGGGCGGGAGGAAGCGCCCGGGTGTCACCATTGTGAGGATCGCCCGGAGGACACGGTGGAGCACACAGTGGCGATCTGCCCGGCTTGGGCGGAGCACCGCCGTGCCCTCGTAGAGGCGATCGGCGGCGGCGATCTCTCGCGTCCGGCCCTGGTTCAGGCCATGGTCCGGAGCGAGAGGGAATGGGAAGCGGTCACCACCTTCTGCGAAGCAGTAATGTTAGCGAAGGAGGTGGCCGGGCGTTTGAGGGAGAGAACATCTGCCCAACCCAGCCGCCGCGGGAGACGCCCATGGCGCCGGGCGCCGCGAGACGACTTCCGGCCACCGTAGATGCGGGCCTGTGGGCGGTGAGCAATGGGTAGTTCACCGTCCGTCCGTCGATGACGACAGGCCGTGTCGACGGCGCGTTCGTGTTTCACGCGCGCCTCAAAGAGAGTCAGCAAAGCAGAGGGGCTTGCCAGAGCCTCTGCCTGCCGGGGTTGCGGGTTGTTCGAAAGAGATACCGCGGCCTCGGAACGTAAAGGGCAAAAGAAGAAACATGGGTGGGTTTTAGTCAGTACAAGTCTGACATGCCCTCCCGCTCCGCCCAGAGCGGGGGAAGTCATTAGATTGATTTCCCACCCGAAAAAAAAAAAAAAAAGGGAGCCTCTTCCTGAATGTCCGACATGAGAGCGTCCATTATCACCAGGAAGAGGTATGGGCTAAGAGCCGACCCTTGGTGCAGACCGACAGCCACATTGTAGTGCCCGCTGTGGACCGGACTTGGGTACTGCATCGACTGTACATCGCACGGATCAACTGCACATACTTCCCAGGCACACCTTTCTCCTTAAGAGCCCACCACAAAACCGCACGTGGGACCCGGTCGTATGCCTTTTCGAGGTCGATGAACACCATGTGCAAGTTCTGGTGCATTTCTGTATTTTTCGCACAACTGGCGGATAGCGAAAATGGCATCTGTTGTTACCAGGCATAAAACCGAATTGGCTCTGTGTAATTTCGCTCTCTTCTCTCAGTCGCCTTTCAATAACTTTCTCCCAAACTTTCATACTGTGTGACATTAGCTTGATTCCTCTATAATTGTTGCACTCCAGCACATCACCTTTGTTTTTAAAGATGGGCACCAGCGAACTGTTACACCATTAGTCAGGTATGGCCTCTTCCAGCAACAAATTTTTGAAGAATAAAGCTAACCACGTCCATCTGTTAATTTATAGTTCTACGACAAAAAGTTACAGGACCAAAGCTGTAAAGTTTTTTTTATGAAATTAATAGTTTAGGAGATATGTCGTAAAAACCATGGCAACCCCTATTTTCAAGATGGCGGCCGTGGGACAAGGGCGGCAACCCCACAAACTTGGTTTTAGCTTTACACTGACCCCCCCTACACACCAAATAAATAAAATTGCATCCTCTAAAAAACGCAAGGTAAGGCCTAAAAAATGTAACATTTCAATGGACTACATAGGTTGTAACAGAATACAGGCTGTAATAAATAGTAAGACCTCTTCTTTAGTAAAGTTACTCTTTAAAACACTGATCTCTGTTTTTTGGAAATTTAGGAAACAAGACCTCGTGGAACAATAGTTTCATGGCCAAAGACACCACGCGCACGTCATGCGTTTGATATTTTACAACTTGTATAAGCACCCAAAACCCTGCATTACAATGTTTTAAATTAGTGTACGATCGCGTTTTATTTATTTCTAGAATCATAAAACAAGCCATGGATGGAGAAACCAAGTCTTTTGATCAGAATGCCAACGGCTGTGTCAAATCGGATGCCATTAACGTACTGTTTCTACAGAAGGCTAAAGATGCGCTGAGGTAAGTTTTATGAGGGTCTCACCAGACCGAATTTGAGTTTGACACACAATATACACATACACAATAGAAACATATTTTCGATTGAAGCATACTTGCTGTTCATACGACGACATCAATAGTAACATTTGAAAGAAAACATAATTATAATTGTGTTTTTTGGTTTTCACTTAAAGACAAATCTAATTATTTTTGTGTAATACACAGGATCTACGCAGATGTATTGCTCGCAAAGACGGAGTATATCGGCCTGCTCAGTACAGAAACGGGCCCTCAGTACGGATACGTACGGGACTCTGACAAAACTGTTAACTTCTTGAAAAAATTCTATGAAGAAGCGAGAGTTCCACCGCCTGCAGTGGAATATGTCGAAGCTTTTGGTTCAGGTATCATTTATGGATCGATTTGATCTTTACTAATATTATAAAAGCGAAAGTGAGTTTGTTTGTTTGTTTGTTACCTCTTCACGCTTTAATGGCTATACCGATTGTGATGAATTTTGTTACATAGATTGTTGGGAACCAAGAGACGGACATAGGCTAATTTTTATTTAAAAAAAGTGGGATGTGAGGGAGAAAGAGGGAAGAAAAGGGAAAACATAGCGTTGCTATTACAAATCAATAAGGCGCAAGGAGAACTGTGTTACCCCAAATTTAACGCGGGCGAAGCCGCGGGCGAAAGCTAAGTAGTATATAAAACTAATTGAAGCAGCTCACGTCTGTATTCCATAGACGGGTTTTTGAAGTCATAACATCTTCACTGCTCCAGTTATTTTGTTCCGATGTGCAATGGAAAGTAAATTTAACACTAGGTTTTGTTTGTTTTTTTGGTGAAACAAAGCCATTTTAACCAAAACTTGGTCTCTACTACATCTAATAAGTCATTACCTGACTTTGAGATCAAATTCAAGGGTCCACCCTTTATAGCAGAACTTTTTATGTCATAATTTTATTTTGCATAACAACGGATGGCATAAACTTCATTTCGCAGAAAATTGTTTAGCAGACACTCATTAATCATACATTTAAAAACTCATAATTTTGTAAGTGAGAATCTTCTCTAGGCATAAACTTCATATCCATAATATTTAAAAAGTAGAAACATCATATCGCAGAAAGTTCACAGTCAGAATCGTCTTTTTAAACGGCAGAATTCTCATATCGCAGAAAGTTCATACTTAGGATCATCTTTGTCATTATAAGTTGTCATTTATTTTAATTAATTATTTATTTAAAATAATGTCATTTGTTTTAGTTATTGTTTAATTGAATTTGAAATAATGTCATTGAATTCAATAAGTAATTATCCTAATCTAAATAGTTCAGTTCCGGGTAACCTACTTAAAACAATCTCTTTTTTCTATTAATGCAAGTCGTTTCGTAGGAGGTCACAGTTGTAACCTAACCTAACCTAGCCATTACTGCCGTCTGCATAGTATGCCAAGTGAAATTATACCAAACAATATATTATGCGAAATTTGAACTCTGCCAATCGTAATTATACTAAATGTAATTCTGCCATCTTAAAAGTATGCCATTGTTAATTCGAAGTTTTAAACATTATGCCAAACGAAATTATACCAAAGAATGTTTATGCCTTTAAAATGTTCGTTTAAAGAAAATTATGCTAAGTGTGTTATGCCAAATAAATTTCGGAGCATCAAGATTCTGCCAGATAGAGGGAACTCCAAATTCAGGATCACCATTCGCATAGAAGAGTATTTACATAATTTTGTTATAGGTACACCTGAAGCTGACAAAACGGAACTGGATATCATTGAAAAGGTGTTCTGTAACGGAAAAGAAGACACGCTCTTAGTTGGCAGCGTCATTTCCAACATCGGCTATAGCGAAGCTGCTTCGGGTATATCCGCGATAATAAAGGTAATATTTGGGTTATAGTTAATAATCATCACCATCAAAGGGTCGTTGCCATGCAATCTATGTAAAACAAATGAAAAAAGAAACTCCTATAGTTTATAAAAGCTAGTATTCGAGAGTAAACTTATGTTTTTTCCAAGAAACGAATTTAATAATTTAGCTTTTGATGGATTCACAACCTGACACTGTTGAATTTTCGAAACAATGCCAGAGATGTATTGATTCCATTATGCAGTTATCAAGTACTTCTTATCCTCAACAGGTATTGCTCGGCTACCACACCGGTCAGATCGCCGCCAATCTGCATTGCAGTACTCCGCGACAGGACGTGGCTGCACTGTGCGAGGGGCGCATGCGCATCGTCACTGAGCACCAACCATTCCACCGCACTTACGTCGCCGTCAACGGCATGTCTGTCACCGGCGTCAACTCACACGTGCTGCTGCATGGACATTATAAACCTAAGGTACGAACGGAGAATATGCCCGATAAAAAGCAAGTACTGTTTGTTTTGTTTATCATGATAATTAATGATGACAAAGATGATCGTTATTTGTTGCCAAAATATCTAACGTTCACTTGACATAATTTTAGTTGACATAATTTTGTTTAACATAACGATCAGTTGACATAATGAATTGTTGATATTATTTCATTTTACCTAATTTCATATGACATAATGAACATTTCCTATAATGCACATTTCACATAATATTCATTTAGCATAATATTATTCATTTACTATAATATTAATAATCTCATAGTTAATATTCATAGTTTAAACAAAAAGCGAATCGATAATATTCTAAAAAAAAGAATACACTGAAATTTTTTAAATAAATATTGTATTAAGTTTTTTTTTCTTCACTTTATACCCTATACACCTGCCACCCTCAACTATTGTTACCAGGAGAAACTGGATGCAATCTGGACTTTAGGGTACCCCGACTCGGATAGGTTAGGTTAGAAGGGGATTTTCATAAACCACTCAGAAGTAGAACTGTGCCCATTAAACATGAAGTTTAGGTCAAATGAACGTTATATTACATGTTATTATGTTAAATGAATATTATATGATATGAATCATTAGCTCATATGAATTTATGTCATCTGATGTTATGTCAAATGAAAATTATGTCATATGAACGTTGGTTCAAGCTAAATTAGAGCATTTGTTAATATGCCAAACATTACACAGTTACACACCCCCACTAAGGAAGGGGCCTTTAGTGGCAACAAATAACGATCATCTTTGTCAATTTCTAAACGTAAATATTTCTATTTTGTTTCAGGATCTATCTCGCTACAACTGTGGTATCCCACGACTTGTGACTATATCTGCACGACAAGACCATACCGTACAGAAAATATTTGACCACTTAAAGTCACGCGCCATAGATCCTGAGGAGTTGGCTTTGTTGCACAACATTCATCAGATAAACATCCCTGGACATTTGGGCAGAGGATTCATAATTTTACGTAAGTTTAAACTCAACAGAATAGTGAATTGATTTAGTTTGTTTGATATACTTATTGTAAGCATATTACGAAACCCAAGTCCATCTTATGCAGCTGTTTTCATTGATGAGCCCATTGCTAATTCGCTTGCTTTGTTAATATAAATAATTTAACTAAATTGCGTTTCCCATAAGTATCTGTTTTGCTTCTTCATTTAAGAAACGAACGAAGAACAGAAGACCGTGAGTCTATCTCAGCAGTCTGCGTACTTCGACGATGCTCGGCGGCCGTTGTGGTTCGTGTACAGCGGGATGGGCTCGCAGTGGGCGGGTATGGGCGCGCAACTCATGCGCATTCCGGTCTTCGCTGCTGCCATTAAACGGTAGCTATCTGAATATTCTAATACATGCTGCTCTTCTGATTTTACTACAATTTGAGTTATTATTTACAAGATACTTAATAGAGATTTTTTATAAACTGTTACTTTCAGTTGCCGACAAATTTTGGAACCAAAAGGCATCGATATAGTCCATATAATTACTTCGCCCGACAAGACTACATTCGATAACATTCTTCACTCGTTCGTGGGCATAGCTGCTATTCAAATAGGACTGACTGATGTGCTTCGGGAACTTGGACTCGTGCCTGATGGCATTATTGGTAATTATGAAGTGTCTGTTATATGTAAAAAATAAGCACATTCCGTATTAAAAACATGATGTTATCAGCAAGGGTTCAAGTTCCTACCTAAAATAATGATATTTTCTCTGTTTCAGGTCACAGCGTAGGCGAGTTGGGCTGCGCGTACGCCGACGGTTGTTTGACGGCAGAGGAGATGATTCTGTCGGCGTACAGCCGCGGTCTGGTGTCGCTGCAGACTCCATTTATTCGAGGATCCATGGCTGCTATCGGTGTGGGATATGAACAAGTATGTTTGAACCTCATGTGTCACAGCTGACGATCAGCGAGGAGAGTTAATAAATATGAAACGAGTTGTTTTTAAGAGTATAGTTCTAACTAGTTCTGTACAATTCGCGTTCAATATATATTAAAATTAATGTTTCAAGCAGTAACTGTTGAGTCCAAAGGATTGGACTCAACAGTTGCTGCTATATAACCCAACATTGTATGTATAAGCGGGCGCGCCTAGTGAAACTTCATTTATGGTGGAGAATTTTTTATGTTATGGTGTGTGCCAGCTGCCATTCCTGCAATAGGAAAACGTCACCCTTATAGGATCCCTTTCATGTAGATGTTATAGGGAATGTGTATAATCCGGCATTGTATAGAATGCCTAGGCTTTATATATATTGCCTAAAACGTTCAGGCAATGTATAAAATACGATTCATGTCATACATTGCCTAGGTATTGTATAAAATGCCCAAAGCGCATCAGGCAATGTGTATAATGAACGACCACGAGAAGGAGATACGTGTGTGCGGCGTGCGGGCCTAGCCCGTAAACAAGTTTCACTTTATCTCATCTCTTTTTTCTATAAATGCAGGTCGTTTTTGGCGTAGGAGGTCACAGTTTTAACCTAACCTACCTATTTTTTTTCCATTGCGTCGGTGTTGTCTGTCGGCGTTTAGTCGTACACTTCTACAGATCAGCGGTACTTACTAATGAAAGAAAGGTTTCACTCAGAACTGCGTATTATAAGAGAATCAGCTTCTACAAAGAATCGAGGGTTCATTGATGATTTGCGTTAAACACAATTGTTGGAGGAAATAAGTACAGCGAAAACGTTAGACAAGAAAACTCCGCGTGATTATTGCTCTCTACGCAAAAACTCGTATGTACTTAGGCATACCAACCAATAGAACATATGTCTTATCGCTGTCTGCTAAAGGAAGTTTAAATTAGGATCAGTGCCTATCTAACTAAATCTTAGAGAAGAAAAATCGATTATATACATTGCCTGTGCTTCAACTGGCATTCTATACAATGCCTAGGTATTTTATAC
Organism: Ochropleura leucogaster; assembly: GCA_958449745.1. Classification (NCBI taxonomy): domain Eukaryota; kingdom Metazoa; phylum Arthropoda; class Insecta; order Lepidoptera; family Noctuidae; genus Ochropleura; species Ochropleura leucogaster. The sequence goes on along the minus strand of OY288220.1, from coordinate 12,563,108 downwards.
ATTTCCTAGGTAAAGTGTAAAATAGTTTAAACATTGAACATCATTGTACACATTGCCTATAAATGATAAATGATGTTTATTTTGCAAGTAGGTTTTCAAAAATACTTTTACACGTCTTTTTTTTTTAAACTAGGCCGGTGTTTTGTACCCGACTACTCTGAGAAGAAACAGCCGAAACAAACTCAGAGATCATAGTCTCTTTTAAAGTCCAGACAAAAAAAATCTTGGTCAACTTACATGAGGACTATGCAGATTAGTGTTTGAAGTGGTCTTTTTAAGAAAGCACCACACAGATTGAGTGGACCTTTCCAGTCAGTGCAAGCATTTGTCAGTTATCGTGTAGCTCGACTCATAACCCAAGGAGCTCAACGAAACGACGAACAATACCAAAAAAAGGACATTAGCGTAGGTCCCTAAATAGTACTCAACTGCCAGAATCGTCAAAAGCAAAAAAGTAAATAAAAGTTATGATCCACATCGTCCTCACATTCACAATAAACAACTACAGACTAAAATATATTTACAAAATTGAATTAATGAGATCATAATGAAATCATAAAATGTCACAATAAAAAAAAAGTAAAATCAAATAAAAAAATAATAATAAAATAGGTATAAAACAAAGTAAATATTAATGTCAAATCATCAAGTGTCAGTATATAAAATAAAGGAATAAACAAATGAAACAAAGAAAAATGTTGACACTCACTGAGTAAATTCAAAAGGAGCAGCTTAATCCCAAGGCTTTTTATCTTCAAGGAAAAATTTATAAATTAATAACATAGATATGTCTATTAAGACCCTTTTATATCGGAAATGCGTGAGGGTGTTGAGTTGAAATTAAAACCCTATACTCAAATCTCAAATCAAATCGATCCTCTAAGTCTACGCAGCCAAAAGCAGTTTATGTCTCAATCCGTATCTGTACGGTTCGTTGCGTTCCCTTGTACGGAACCCTCGGTTACCGAGTCCGAGTCGTAAATGGCCTGCTTTTTCCCACTGTGGAGCTAAAAATAATGACCTCATACTTATTCTAGATTTCAAAAATGTGTCCTCCTGAGATTGAAGTCGCTTGTCACAACGGGCCTGAATCTAGTACCATTTCGGGACCTGCGGATATCATGAAGGAGTTCGTCGCAGAGTTGACAGCTAAGGGTATTTTCGCTAAAGAAGTACCTTGCTCCAACATCGCCTACCACTCGCGGTATATTGCTGATGCTGGTGAGCAAATTTAACTATAATTTTATTCTATCAAGGAAAGTCGTATATCAAGATGATCATTTTTTTTCAAAACAGGCCCCAGCTTATTGAAATATTTAAGAGAAGTTATCAAGACCCCGAGGGCCCGCAGTGAACGCTGGGTGTCTACATCCGTGCCATTTGAGCGATGGGAGGAACCTTTCGCTAAGTTCTCGTCAGCCGAGTACCATACTAACAATCTCCTGGTAAGAACTCACGATACACCATAGCTGTTTCCTGACAATATGGATAAAAGTTGGAACCATGTTTCCGACTTCTCTGTTTTTTTGTTTTCGTCCACGTCTAGGATTCTGGGTTCGAAGAGTTGCAGTGAAAGGGATTTGAATTTCTTCAAAAAATACCAATATCAATATTCTGCTTTTAAAGTTTTCTAATGTTCTTCATAGAACCCAGTGCTGTTCGAGGAAACTTTGAAACACATACCGTCAAATGCGGTGCTGGTGGAGGTTGCTCCTCACGGTTTACTGCAAGCCATCCTCAAGCGGTCTCTACCGGTCGACTGCAGGAACATAGCGCTCACTAGAAGAGGGCACGCGGACAACACATATCTGCTACTTGAAGCAGTTGGCAAGTACGTGGCTTGCTTTTAATTATAATTATGTTTCACGTGTGGTTCTGTCATGATTTTTGCGTCTGACTATAGTTGGTCATATTCAGGAATATTATAATTAGATCCTTTTTCTGTTTATTTCAAATCATCTGCATGTTCGCGGTAAAATGGAGATTTCGTACTAATAAACAGAGCAAAAACTACTGTATGTGAAACCTGCACACTAACTGTGTAACACACTTTCAGTCACAAAGTAACAATCTAAATTACTCAACCATCCATTTTCAAAATGTTGTTTGCTCAACAACGTTTGTGACACAATGAATGATTTTGATCTCAGAAAATGATAGATTATTTCTGCAATATGTATTAATGTTACAAAATTTCTGTTTCCAGATTATACATGGAGGGATCCCTTCCGAAAGTCCAAACCCTTTACCCTAAAATAGAGATGCCGGTATCTACTGGAACACCATTTCTTTCCAACTTAATTGAGTGGGTCCATGAAGAAAAATGGTGAGAGAAATAATTTTTAAAACACTTCCTTGAAAACTGGCTCTAATTGAACTACAATTAGGTGTCAACATGCATTTTTTTTTACGTGTCCTTTATTCTCATTGATCGCAACGAGAGCCTTAATTTTCATTTGTTATTATATATTTATATTCTGTCCCTATGGCCGGCGGTGTTTTTTTTCTTCAAAAAATGTTTATCAACAACATATCGCAATTAAATAAAGAAAGTAAACATGTATACACAATATAAAAAAACTGAAATCTCAAAATAACAACTACAACAAACTGAAATAATTATCATTGATTAAATAATTAAATCTACTATGTTTATTTGTAAGAATATAGTACAATAGACGTTATAATATGACACTGATTTAAAGAGGCAGTTGTAAATAACGGTTTGGGTATGTTAAAAATTATGAATGACACGTTTAATAACTAGTTCAGCAGTTAAAACTTAGCAGTAAAGTAAACAAAAATGAGTAATAAAATAAATGGATCGGTGAATTTATAATTAAGCAGGAAAGTAATTAAATGGGCGATAAAAATTATTGATCGAGCGGTTACTTGTGGGCAGTAATAAATCGGAATTTGTCTGTATGAAATCTCATTTTAAGTAGTTCTTAATCATTAATCTTAATTATTCCAAGTAGTTAGTGGCGGTCTGCCCAGCTTGGGCGGAGCACCGCCGTGCCCTCGTAGAGGCGATCGGCGGCGGCGATCTCTCGCGTCCGGCCCTGGTTCAGTTCATGGTCCGGAGCGAGAGCGAATGGGAAGCGGTCACCTCCTTCTGCGAAGCAGACCTCCTACGCTCGGCTCGTGCGTAGGAGGTCGCAGTTTTAATCTAACCTACCCATTTTTACAACAATTTAATCACGTGCCAGGTGAAATTATACCAAATAATAATAGCTCTAAATGAACATAATGCTCAAGGATATTATGCGAAATTTGAACTCTGCCAATCGTAATTATACTAAATGTAATTCTGCCATCTTAAAAGTATGCGATTGTAAATTCGAAGTTTTAAACATTATGCCAAACGATAGTTATTTCAAATAATTTTTATGCATTTAAATGTTCGTTTAAAGAAAATTATGCTAAGTGTGTTATGCCAATAAAATTTCGGAGCATCGAAATTCTGCCAGATAGAGAAAACCCGTTCTATTGGTGTGTAAAAAGTTAATGTTGATTCGGAAAATACAAAACTAATTAAGAGCTTGGTCCGGTTAAAACTAAATTTGAAATTATTAATAGAGCGAGTCAATGTAAAGCTAAAACCAAGTTTGTGGGGTCGCCAACCCTTGTCCCACGGCTTGAAAACAGGGGTTGAAGTGGTTTTTATGATGATATATCGCTTAAATAAATGATCTGATAAAAAAAATTGCTGTCATTTTTTGTTGCAAATTATTTTTTCTACATAAATAAAAAAGTTATAAACGAAAATGTTCAGTAGACAAAAAAATGTTTTTCGATATAACTTTTTTATCATTTTACGAATAACTGGCGTCAGACCATTTTTGTAAGAAGAGAGTGATAAAATAGGTTAGAAATAATAAAAGCCGGTAGATGTATTTTTGTACCTTTACGGTCACTTGGGTGTTTTTTGCCTGCGCAGTATTCTCGGTAAAAGCTCTTAAATATAAAATTATTTTATAAATCAATAATTATAAAATCTTGTAATGGAGTGGCAAATCAATAATTAATTATTAATGACATTGCAAAAATAATATTTAAAATGATTATCATAAAAAATAACTCATGACATCTTATTATTACACACTTTAAATATATGTAAAGTTATGATTACTGAAAAATAGTACTCACTTTGAAGCGCTATAAAAGCTTAGCTATTGAATTAATGAAAAAATATTAAAATAAAAGTTGTTCCTCAAAACACGATCTACAAAAATGGTATGATATATTTTTTTCGTTAATGATAAAAAAAGTTGAAATTTTTGTCTTCTAAACATTTTCGATTGTAACTTCTCCATAACTTTGTTGTAAACTATAAATAAAATATTTATAGTTTACAACAAAGTTATGGAGAATTTAATACTATACCTACTGGACCAAAGTTGTGGAGAATTTATTTGCAGCAAAAAACGTTATTTTTTATCACACAAATAGTTTAAGCCATAATATATCGTAAAAACTATTTCAACCCCTATTTTCAAGATGGCTGCCGTAGGACAAGGGTAGCGACCCCACAAACTTGGTTTTAGCTTTACACTAACCCAGGGGGGGTTAGTGCAAAGCTAAACAAAACAAAAAAATAAAATTGCGTCCTCTCAAAAACGTAATAGCCTAAAAATTTAAAATTTCAATGGACTAAGCTTATGCTATAGGTACACAAAAGTAAGGGCTTAAGTTTAAATAATGCGCTGATTGATATCGGTTCTACAGTCTCCACATCCGGTCAAGCTTACTTGGCACTTTCGAAAGTTACAAATTTGGGAGACTAAGGGCCTATGCACACCACGTTTTTTAAACGCGCCGTCGACGCGCGTTTTGGGAACGCGCGTCGCCGGCGCGTTTTTATCCTGCAGAGCAGTTTGTTGTCGTTTGTATCGATACAAACGCGCGGCACCGGCGCGTGTGAATCGATACAAACGCGCGGCACCGGCGCGTGTGTATCGATACAAACGCGCGGCACCGGCGCGTCTGTATCGATACAAACGCAACGAGGGAAAGGGAAGTGTGAATCTACGCTAGTAGCAATCGAGCGATTTGGTGCACCGCACGTCTTTGGAACAAAAAATGGAGCCTTTCGACACAGAAAACTTCATAACTGAAATTCAAAACCGGCTAATATTGTGGAATTCACGATTGCCGGATTATTCGATACACACGCGCGTTTGCATCGCGTCTGTATCGCTACACACGCGCGTTTGCATCGCGTCTGTATCGCTACACACGCGCGTCTGTATTTATACAGGTGTGCAAAGGTCTACAGGCTGCGTCTGACTTGCGTGCGTATCGCGTCTGTATCGCTACAAACGCGCGTCGACGGCGCGTTTAAAAAACGTGGTGTGCATAGGCCCTTACATCTAATTAATGTCGACTTTTGAAGTACTAAAGCGAAAGAATCCTCAATTTGTGAAAAGAATAGACTAAGAGGTATTTACCGTCCAGATTAGACAAAAATTGTAAGATCAAAGCCGCCGAGAAAAACCCGTAGAGACGGGGTGTGGGGCTTTGAGAAAAACTGTAGCGTCAGCTCAAAAACTAGTACCGGAAAATAAGACTACCTACACCATGTATCTCACAAGTAATAGATGTAAATATTGTAATAGCAATGCAAAGTTTTTCCTTTTCTTTCCTCTTTCTCCCTCATATCTCAATCTTTAAAAAAATAGTAGTAAAATCTCTGTACCGAAATTCATCAAAATCGGTTTAGCCATTTAGTCGTGAAGAGGTAACAAACAAACTCACTTTTATAATATTAATAAAGATTTATTCCTTTGTTCATTCAAAAAAAATATTGATACGGTTACTATAAGATGATGTTAAGTTAAACTATTTTTTACGATAAACGGTTATTATATGACGGTACGGTTATTTTTACAAGTCATGTTTTTGCTGACAATTTATTTATTTAGTACTACTTTTAAAGTACCTCCGGCATAATTGACGTTATTTTTTCAGGTATTTGCCGGTTTACCACAACGCTAACAGAAAGAAGGCTGCCGCTTGCATGTACACCATTTCGTTGCACGACAAGGAAAATAAATATCTGGAAGGACACGTTATCAGAAGTATTTATTTAATATCAATTTGCAACTGTTTGTAGCGATACTGTCACGTGTTTTGTTTATGCGTATATGCGGTCAACGCTACGATCGCGTGACAGTCATGTTTGCCATACTGTTTTCTCTGAAGCATGGTGTAGTATGGTATGACATTAGAGAAATGAACCGACTTTCTTGGAATGTTACTGTAATTTACAAAATACTTAGATATACTTTATATTGAATATAATAATCAGAAATGACTACCCATCATAGCAATACATCCAACCAATGAACATGTCTATTCGAATATAATGTCACTCGCACTTTGCTGCAATGAATACAGTATTATGTATCTTATTATTGCTATTGATACAAAGTTTTAATGACATCGAGGAAACGAAGCTTGATGATTTGAGGATGCTTTTTCATCGCGACTGAATCGCTGACGGCATAATACGATATTATGCCGTCCGAGCCCTTAAACCATTGTAAGTAATATAGCTTAATCTCTCTCTGGAAAAAATGCTTCGATATATCTGCAATCGTATGATACATGTTCATTAATGCACAAAGATTGTACACTTTGTTTGTAACTGATACATTGTCCCATTTCGGAAATATTTGTCACTAGCTGTTCCACGCGGTTTCACCCACGCTGCTCAGCACCTGTTGGTCGTAGCGTGATGTTATATAGCCTATAGCCTCCCTCATGAAAATAACTATCCAACACTAATTAGAATTTTCCAATTCCAACCAGTAGTCCCTGAGATTAGCGCGTTCAAACAAACAAACAAACTCTTCAGCTTTATAATATTAGTATAGAAAATATTAGTATAGATAAGTGTGGGCTGTTTTGCGCCGCACAATCTTATGCCGTTATGTCGCAACTTATGCCGCGCAATATGCGCGGTACGCGACAGCAGCTGTTAGCGACATCAATAACGACAGCAACTGTTAACGACATCAATAGTAATAAAACGTTAAGTTTCGCTAAATAAGTCCCCGGGACGTTGGTTGGACTACGGAAAAAGCGTCCGTGAAGCTCCTTACTCTGCCATACCTGTTTGCGGTCGTTAGTGTCAATCACTAAAGGTTTGCGCCAGTTCTCTTAGCCAAGGAGAGCGGGTTGAGGTCCTTGTCCACCGCAACCATATTTAGGCTTTTAGGAAATCTTCCATGAGACACACAAAAAAAATACTAGTCGCAATTACGACGATTAACGTTTTGATTTTTAACATTTAAACAGCCTCGACCTCCACAACTCCGCGGGATATACAGTCTCATAACCAAAGAACGTGGATAATACATTTGATATGCTATAAACAATGTACGGACATTCGTATGCGACCTTTGAACCCAATTAAATTTGATACATTCATATTTTTGTATTCAAAACAAATATTAAACATTATAATCATAAACAGATAAATTGATATTATATTAATTCTCCAGATAAAATTATTTATCCATTCGCATCAACCCTGGTGGCTGTCTGGGACACCCTGGCTATGACCCTGAGTGTTCCGAAAAAGCAACTATCCGTGGAGTTCCGTGACGTTCACTTGTACGCACAGCCTGTGATGCACGCACAGAGTCAATTAAAGCTGAGAGTAGCATTGCAAAGAGGAAGTGGATGTTTTGAGGTACGTACTGAAACTTTAAACATTGGTTTTAGCTTTCACGGTTTGTAACTAAATTGTGAAACCGAAACTTTTTTCATATTATTATGTTATGTCCAAACTCCTCGAAGTCCTCCTCGTGCAACGAACTAAACTGTTCAGAGCGTCACGAGCCACCGCGAAGCGATTTGCTGAGATGGAGCGGGCGTGTTGTGTCACAAGTCACGTGAACAGAGCCTAAAATGGCTGTAGACGTACTAGGCATATGATGCATTTCAGCCTTCTCTGTACGACAGCAACATGTAGTGACTCATGTTTTTTTTTATTAAAGGTTTATTTATACTATGGTCATTCACCATTACGTGCATTTCTTATTAGCAAACCATACTTATATGACATCAGTATATTTATTTATCTAGTACTAGCTTTTGCCCGCGGCTTCGCTCGCGTTAAATTCGGTAGCGCCTTATTGATTTGTAATAGCAACGCTAAGTTTTCCCGGTTCATCCCTCTTTTTCCCTCATATCCCACTCTTTTTTAAAAAAAATATATGTCCGTCTCCTGGTTCCCAACTATCTCTGTACCAAAATTCAGCAAAATCGGTTTAGCCATTAAAGCGTGAAGAGGTAACAAACAAACAAACTCACTTTCGCTTTTATAATATTAGTAAGGAAAGGATAAGGATAAAGCAAGACGATAATAATAAGCATTCAACTTTGCAGGTATTTGATGATGTAATTAAAGTAGCGACGGGCACGATCGCAGTTTTAAAACTAAGCGGTAACAAAGAAGAAATAAAATGTAACGAAAGTCAAGACATGAACTTGACCGCAGAAGATATTTATGACTTGTTGCGTGAACGAGAATACTCGTACAGGTAAGAGAATTAAAATTCACATCGTTAATAAAAGTGAGGGTTTGGATTATGAAGTCAGATAAGTATAAGGATAGTATAAGGAGAGAACCTCAAACCAACCCAGCCGCCGCGGGAGACCCTCAGGGCGTCGGGCGCAGCGAGACGACTCCCGGCCACCATAGATGCGGGTCTGTGGACGGTGAGCAATAGGTAGCTTACCATCCTGTCCTGTCATTGGCGCGTCAGTGTTCCAAGCGCGCTTCCAAGAGAGCAGAGAGGCCTGCGAGGGAAACCGCTCGCCGGGGTTGTGGGTTGTTCGAAAGAGATTTCGCCGCCCCGGAACATAAAGGGTAATAGAAGGAATATGGGTGGGTATTAGTCGGTACAAGTCTAACACTTCCCCCGCTCCGCCCAGAGCAGGGGAAGTTATTTGATGATTTCTCATCCGCACAAAAAAGATAAGTAGATATAAGTAAAAGAGTTATATTATATTGTTAGATCCAAGGCCGAGAAAAAGTGGTAATATTTTTTAAAGATAAGTAAAAGAGAGAGATTGCGAATGATACTAGTACTTCAATGTGTGTAATGTGGACCGTAGTAAGCTCTTACGGGATTTCCAATATTTTTATAATATGATATTTTTATATATGAGATAATTGAATACACAAATCAAATTATGATTTTGCCCCAAAGTGGTCAGTTCCGCACTATCGAAGCCGCCAGCGCTTCTCTAAATGAAGCTTCACTGGTGTGGCGCGACAACTGGGTCACGTTCATCGACGGCTTGCTGCAGCTGAACATGCTGCGACAACCACACGACGGAGTTACCCTGCCCACTCACATCAGGAGAATCGGTGTGGATGTGGAGAAGCATCTCAACACGAAGACCGTTTCAGAGGACAAAGTTTTGTATAAAGCTGAAGTTTTGGATCAATATGATTTTGTGAGGTAATAATAAATATTTTCTATTATATTTTCACCATTTAGGTAATTGTTTTAGGCTGGCATTATTCGATCTCGTAAAAACCATAGTAGTACCTATTATTAAAAATATGATCGGTCACTCATCGAACAAAGAAGATAGACCCATATCTCAGGCCACGATCCTGGGTAGAAAGCTGGATGGTGTGCTTAACAGACACTTAAGCCAAAATGTCTCTCTGAATGACGCTCAGTTTGGATTTCGACTTGGGCTGTCCACAGAATCTGCAGTACTGTGTCTACAGCACACTATCCGATACTGTACCGGCAGAAGGAAACCGGTTTACGCCTGCTTTCTGAACCTGTCAAAATCGTTTTACATGGTGTCATACAATGTTCTTTGCCGGTAGATGAGGCTTAACACTAGGTTACCTTGTCCTTCGCGCGACAAAGTGTGCAGACGGGTGCAAAGTTTCATACATTGTTACCCTACATTTTTGTAAACAATCGTGCGACGGGTTAACACTAGGTTACCTGTGCAGGTCATCAATTTGTTTAGATATTGGTATTATAACCTAAATCTAAATATAAAATATAAATATCTTGGTACAACTCACACACGGCTATCTGATCCCAAGCTAAGCAGAGCTTGTGTTATGGTAACCAGACAACTGATATACATCTATACATCTATATATATAAAAATGGATTGCTGTTCGTTAGTCTCGCTAAAACTCGAGAACGGCTGAACCGATTTGGCTAATTTTAGTCTTGAAATACTCCTGGAAGTCCAGGGAAGGTTTAAAAGGTGAGAAAAATTGGAATAATTGCCGGGAAAACCCTAAAAAGAGCCCTTTTCTATTTCCCATACAAACCTAATGTCGCGTTCCGAAACTAAACAAAAGTGAATCGCGAACGCCACAAAATTGCATAGTCACAAAAATAGATCATTAGTAGAACAGTAGGCCTACTATGACATCTTAAAGCAGAACTTATTCCACTGAGTGAAAGAGATGGTGCTAGACACCCTGTATAGCTCTGTCCCTTTCACTCAGTGGAATAAGTTCTGCTTTAAGATGTCATAGTAGCCCTACTGATTTACAATTTAGTCGGCTTCGCGAAACTTAATTTTAGCTAACTTCAGTTGTTAATCTATCAGATAATTTTTTTTAAGATTGTTTAATCTTAAGTTTTGTCATAAATTAAATTTCTGAACGCAACCATAATATTTGACATTAGATTTCAATCCATCCTGTCGCACTTCAGAACACGAAAAAAAGTTACCGCTACCTGCGCGAGAACATTCTTTACTTTGGTGATCCTTTGTGATAGTGATTTTTTGTTCATTTTGTGATATTGACACTTATTTGACATTAGATTTCAATCCATCCTGTCGCACTTCAGAACACGAAAAAAAGTTACCGCTACCTGCGCGAGAACATTCTTTACTTTGGTGATCCTTTGTGATAGTGATTTTTTGTTCATTTTGTGATACTGACACTTATTTGACATTCGATTTCAATCCATCCTTTCGCACTTCAGAACACGAAAAAAAGTTACCGCTACCTGCGCGAGAACATTCTTTACTTTGGTGATCCTTTGTGATAGTGATTTTATGTTCATTTTGTGATATTGACACTTATTTGACATTCGATTTCAATCCATCCTGTCGCACTTCAGAACACGAAAAAAAGTTACCGCTACCTGCGCGAGAACATTCTTTAGTTTGGTGATCCTTTGTGATAGTGATTTTATGTTCATTTTGTGATATTGACACTTATTTGACATTCGATTTCAATCCATCCTGTCGCACTTCAGAACACGAAAAAAAGTTACCGCTACCTGCGCGAGAACATTCTTTACTTTGGTGATCCTTTGTGATAGTGATTTTATGTTCATTTTGTGATATTGACACTTATTTGACATTCGATTTCAATCCATCCTGTCGCACTTCAGAACACGAAAAAAAGTTACCGCTACCTGCGCGAGAACATTCTTTACTTTGGTGATCCTTTGTGATAGTGACATTCCAAGTATAGTGCTCTTTTTTACTGACACTTTACTGCTAAGTGAGCGAGAAATTTACTTACATTGATTAATTACAATTTACGATGCCGAGGAGAAGACGACCTGACTTAGGTCGTCGCAGTCAATCAAATGTGCGAAGAGCTACCTCACGTGCTAACCGCACTGATGACCAGAGAGACAGATCCAGAAAATAGTCGTATTGCTATGTCATTGCGTTATTTAGTGAGTGACAATGAAGTAGATCGGCTTAGAATGCAACGAGTTCGTGCACATCAAACACAACAACAGCAAGCACGACATAATGAAATTGAGCGAATCCGCAGACGCACTGCGCCTGTGATTCTTGAACGAGCTGCATTCCACTATGATCTAGCAATTGATTATAGTGCCGACAAATCGGTAACAATTGGGGAAATGAAAATAATTTGTAAATATTGTAAAGCGTTAAAATACACTGGTGAAACTATTGGATTATGTTGTGCTGGAGGCAAAGTAAAATTGCCACAAAACAAAACAAAAAATATAGTTTATAAGAAAGCTTGAAATCAATTTAAAGCTTTCTCATAAACTATATTTCAATATCAAAACCTTATAAATAGCCAGTATTAAAAAAAAAAACTCTGTTTTGTAAAGTAAGCAACATGATGTGTTGAAAATAATAAAACTTAATGCTTCATTCAAAAAATGCTTTTTTAATAAATACGGATTCGTTTTGTTTGTTTTAAAATTATTTTATACAAAAGTTTAGGTCTTTTATTTATCGATTTAGGCAGTACGAAGTCTGCCGGGTCAGCTAGTACTTATATAAATTATAAATACATACATATTATAGATAAATCACACCCAGACACAGAACAAACAATCATGCTCATCACACAAAGTTTGTCCTGGGTGGGAATCGAACCCACGACCTCCGGCTCAGCAGTCAGGGCCACTAACCACTAGACCAACAGGCCCGTCTACCAAACTACCTACCTTCCCTACCTACCGTCTACAAACCAAAGAAATTTTGTAGAATGGATGGGCGAATGCTCGGGAGAATATAGGATGGAGTGTGGAGTAAGGCAGGCGGATTAACCTCAGCTACTCTATACGTGAATGAACTTATTGGGGAGCTCAGCAGTGCTGGTGTCGGTTGCTCAGTGGATGGTGTATTTATGAATAATATTAGCTATGCTGATGACATGGTGCTGCTGGGTCCCTCAATCAGTTCCGTAAGATCACTATTGACCATATGTGAGCGGTAGGTATTAGAACCATGGGCGCAAGTACAATGTTCAGAAGAGCTGCTAGTTTCCAAGGCTGGGACTAAAACTTACTAAGTTAAGTAACTTGGCGTGAGCTGTGACTTGTACGTGAGTAAGTTTTAGTCCTACAGCAAGCGTTCAAATTTTAGGTACTTGGGTCACTGGGTCAATGGAATCTAACTGATGATATGGATAGATATTTATTTAAAAAAAAACGCTTTTTGCAGATGTGGAGGTCTAACGATGGAAAACATCAGATACTGTAACCTACCAACTATTAATAAAAGGAACATGGTGCTACAAGCACTGAAATTCGTTCCATATTTCCAAGTAGACCCACTGGTAAGTGTGATTATTACTTTGAGTTCTAAAATCATATCAATACGTGGATTATGTATAAAGATTCGTGGTAATACTGTGAGTGGCTACTGAGATGACAGTTGATAGAAATGTATGAAAGATGAAAAAATTGATAAAATTTAATACATTGTGACGTTTTCATAATAAACAGGTGTCAGTATACACATCACTACACATTTTCTTGCAAATGGTTGCTGAAAATTTAAATAAATACCTAATTAAAGTGGTTGCTATCACAAACAACCAAATGAAAGGATCCGTTTTTGATGAAATGAAGAACATTGGAGCTAATGTTTATGGTGTCAACATCAGTTACGAAGAATTCGAGCTTGGAGATTTAACGATGAATATTGGCAGCTCAGTAAAGAGTGCGGACCTTGTTATCGTCCGTAATCTGTCAACAGACGACAACGTAAGAAACCATTGTTTGCTTTAATTCATAATTTAAAGATTTTTCAAAAAACCTAAGTTATTTTTAAATATTAACAGATGTGTCAAATGCTACATTTTGCACTTCAACGAGACTCGTTCATAGTGAGCGAAGAAGACGATGTGTACGGAGGTCGCGTCCGGCCGTCGTCTCTGTATCGTCAACTGTCGGCTCACTGTAACGCTAGCTCGCGCCTGGACCTGGTGCGCTGGCGGCCGAGTAACGTGGCCGTGCCCACCACCGCCATCACAGTGCGCGCAGATCTCGACATCTCCCCGCTCATTGCCGCTCGCGCCAAACTTTCCCCCCTAAATCGCCTGCTCATCATTGCCCCTTACCCTGCCCCCTCCGCCCTCAAACAATTAATTCAGTGTTGGAGGAAAGACGAACAGCGTAACAATGTTTACCTAGTATCTGTCAATGGTGAAGAAGGCAATAATTTCTTCTTAGACGATCTACCGGCTATCGAACTAGCGTTCACCGTTTTTGATCACGTAAGTGTTACATGCTTAATATTAAAATAAGATTTGCAGTGAGTCGTCATCGACTCATCATTCCTGTTTGATTTTTTTGTATTTTTTTGTGACTCAGTATTCCATTTTACCTGTACCTAAGTTTATATTTGACAATCACGTTGAATCGTAGGGTATCTATGGCGGAGAGTATTATGTAGGGGACGATGGGGGAATTGCAGACGCGGGGTAAATACGGACTCACTTATATCTACTCTATCCCTGCCGCCCGCGTCCCGCCGCCGCGACCACGCTTTACGTTTCGACATCTTTAGTGCCCACCGAACACTCCCTACAGGCGGTTGCGCACAAGCTTCAAGGTAATTGAAATTTTTCATTTTTTGTGATTTTGATGTAATTTTTGATGTTTACTATTTTGAGTGTTATTCAAAACGAATAAGTGTCAGTAAAAAAGTCATATTTTCTATCGATTGCTATGTTAATGACGAGTAAAAAGTACAATCGTTTGCCCTGATAAATTTTGTTAACCTAAAAATTTTGTTGTTATACTTTTTCTAACTCGTTTGGGTCAATTGCGGACAAATACCGACGTTCGGCCCGGGGTAAATACGGACGTCCGTATTTACCCCATTATTGATCTTAACCTATTTTTTTTACATTGTTTTTTGTGTATAACAATATTTCTATATTCCAGATGCCTCGAAAATGTATTAGGAAAAAAGAACCAGGTAACCAGCACTGGTCCGTATTTACCCCAAGAGCTAAGGGTAATTACGGACATGAATGTTTTTGTTTTTGATTAAAATTTAATTAATGTTGATTGATCTCATATAATAATTAATGTTGATTTGATAGGTTAACAAATATAGTTTAATAATTAATAAAGACAGACTGATTATTATTAAAAGTTTGAGTTTTATTTATGATTTCGCTTAAGCGTCCGCAATTCCCCCATCGTCCCCTACCAGCACAGGAGAGCGCGCCAGTAAGCACCAAAGTGACGTTACAATCCGCACAAGTTGGAGATTTGAATACTTTGGAGTGGGTCGACGCTGCGGATACATGTAACTCTGGAGTACCAGTCACGGTACGTACAATTATGGCGAATACTAGGATACATTAAGTATTTCGTTTATTCATTTCTTTTGCACATTTTCTTAGATATTTCGAATTTTCCTAGTAAAGTTCCTAACTAATACGGGCGATTCTGTGGCCTCGTTTGTCCCCAGAATTTAGTGCATTGGTTTTTTTCAGTGATTTCAAAATATAAACAAATGATGCTTATTAAAGGATACAGTCTTAGAAGATTGACAGCCCGTCAAAATATTCGTTGAATACAAAAAAATTTTTTTTGTTGGTTTACAATGCTTACTACTAATTTTTTGGTGAAACATAAAACTGGCTCTTGTCTCGGCATTGAAAACAGGCCTTGCATTCAACACAAATCAAAGTCAGTTTCAGCACTTCTTCACAATCTTCTTTGAAATGGGTTTTGAATAAAAAAAAATGTGTTTAATCTGCCAAAATATCTAAGCAAGATGATTATTAGATATTACTTAATGATTATAATATAGACCGCAAAGAAAAGAAGCATTTTTCCATTGCCAGAACGCGTGGTGGTTTTAAAAAGAGCCACGATACGAATTTCGTTTAGTAATCGATTTTCACTTGGCGAGCATTTTTGGCTTTTGAACCTAACGCATATAGTGAAGTAAAAAATATGTTTTATTTATATGAACGTCACAAATAATCAGTACTAGTCTGCTTTTGTTTATGATTTTTCAGTAGAACCGACTCTGTACTAGTCTTTCGATGAATACTCATGAAAATATTTTATACGAACAACAACATTCTATTCAGATTATTTGTGTTTTGAGTAAGGCAGAATGTAAGACATGTCCTCTACACACGTCATTTGTTTTTACCCGACTGCGCGCAATAGCGGGTAATGTGTTGATTAGTCTATGTATTTATTACACAGCATTTTCTTATTTTGCGCAGAAAATAAAACTAGTAAAAATAAAACTAGGAAAATTAAAACCTATTTGGAATTTTGATTCAAGTGAGAAAACTTTGTCATTGCAGCTGAGGCGGATTTAACGCACGAGCCGCCGGGCCAGATTATTATAAAGCCGAGAACAGTAGTGACAAATTCTCACGTGAATTAAAACGACGTTTTTCAATAAACTTCGGAGACATTAAAAAACTGAACACAAAATATAAACTAATAGTCCAGGGTCGATAATTTTTAAAACCAAAAAAAATCATAATAGGATGAAACCCATTAGAAAAGGAGGGAAATATGATAAAAATGAAAGGAAAAATAATTTACGGGCGATCTGAGGTTGGGAAGGGGATGGGGGTGAGTTTTTAAGGGTAAAAAACGGTTTTTCTCGATTTCCGGCAAAACTAAAAGTCCTATCGAAAAAAGTCAAATGGAAAAGTTGTAGATAATAAAAAGATCTAAAACTTTTGTATTTACACTTTTTTCACATAACCTCAAAATTTATGTGAAAAATTCAAAAAACCAAGTTTTTGGTTTTTTATTTTTATCTTTTACAATTTTTTTTTTAACGAAAATTTGTGAAAACTTACCTTTTTATGTCCCAAATACGCTGTAATTTATTTTTTGATTAAAAATATTTATTTTTTCACCTTATTTTGAATTAATATCGAAAAAACACCCTAATTTTCAATCGAAAATTCACCCGTCAAAATATCAGCTTTTTTCAAAAAGTTGGTATGGTTTCTGTTCGTTGAAATCTCTACTTTCCGATGGTGAAAAAAAAATATATGTTACTATCTTAAATCTTCTCAGAAAACGCAAAAATTAAAAAAAAAATTAATTCGAATTTTTTTTTTAATTATTGTAAATAATTTCATCCTAAAAATGTGATTGCTGCATTTTCTTTCAATTAAAAAGTTGATTTATTTAATTCTAATTACATTTATGTCATAGAAAATCTCATTATAGATAAATATAAATGTAAATCGTACTATTAAATGTAGATGCTTTATTCTCATTACGTTATTCATTACAATATTTTCAAGCACATTAATCTCATCATTCATAAATACCTTATCTTCAATTCTAATCACTTATCCATAAGTTTTTGTCTTTTTGATGGCATTTGTTCATCGTTAGATTCGTCAAACATCTCCGATTCTAGTAGATCTTCGAAATCTTCATGATTATCACCTTCTTCCTCTCCAACATTATTTCCAGTCTGCTTCACTATTTAATCGTGAATAAACTCCCATGAAAAAATATTAAAGAAATCAATGTCAAAATGTATAAATAATATATTATAAATCTATAAAAAGTATAAAATATATATAAAAATCGGCCAAAAGTTTGTTTTATTAGAAATATATTTACGATATATATTTTATAGATTTTGTAATTTTTTTTTTCATGGGATTAACTAAATTTGTTTGTGCAAAATTAAGGAGATAATTATTTTTTTATCTTGTACTAAAATATCATTTAATTTCAATCTTTAGGTTATGTTAAGTTAAGCATACTATTTTTCAAAGAAAATATTACGATTTTTATGGTTGAGTTGATTGATACAGATAAAAATAGAGATAGTATTTACCTTCCTATGCAGATTCGAAAAGTTTTATTGTTTTTTTAAGTAAACTTGTCACAATTATCTTCAAGAAACTCAGCGTGCACGTGTATTTTTATAAACGATGTTGTATACTTTACTGTATTTCGAATACTGGTTAGGCTAGCGGTTGTAACAGCTGCTACGAAATATATAGTATATAATAGTAGGTATGTATGTAGTAAGACCCAGACCCGCCTAGCCCCTTTCCCACTTCTCTACGAAATACCTTTTGATGGGCTACAATTTTTCACTTTTTCACAATTTTTCACTCAGGTATATTTATAATTTATCTCAAAATAGTTATAAATAAGCATCTACGCATATAATTTAAAGAAAATTAGACAACTCTCTCCAAATATTGTAGATGTCTTATTAAATATTAATTTAATTAACTTATTTGTTTCTTAATTATAGTAGTATATTTTTATTTGCATTTTTTTTGTTATCAACGTCACATGTAATCTAACGTTTTTCGAGTAATTAAAGTCTAAATTTTAATAAATAGCTCAAAATTATTTATAATAATAAAAAAAAATTTCAAATTCAAGTTTTTTTTTAATTTTTGCGTTTTCTGAGAAGATTAAGATAGTAACATATATTTTTTTTTCACCATCGGAAAGTAGAGATTTCAACGAACAGAAACCATACCAACTTTTTGAAAAAAGCTGATATTTTGACGGGTGAATTTTCGATTGAAAATTAGGGTGTTTTTTCGATATTAATTCAAAATAAGGTGAAAAAATAAATATTTTTAATCAAATAAATCTCAGCGTATTTGGGACATAAAAAGGTAAGTTTTCACAAATTTTCGTTAAAAAAAAAATTGTAAAAGATAAAAATAAAAAACCAAAAACTTGGTTTTTTGAATTTTTCACATAAATTTTGAGGTTATGTGAAAAAAGTGTAAATACAAAAGTTTTAGATCTTTTTATTATCTACAACTTTTCCATTTGACTTTTTTCGATAGGACTTTTAGTTTTGCCGGAAATCGAGAAAAACCGTTTTTTACCCTTAAAAACTCACCCCCATCCCCTTCCCAACCTCAGATCGCCCGTAAATTATTTTTCCTTTCATTTTTATCATATTTCCCTCCATTTCTAATGGGTTTCATTTTATTATAATTTTTTTTCACTTTTCATTATTTTTAAAGGCTTCTACTCTGGTCTATAAGCTCTAAAAAAATTACTGTCGGCTATAAATAAATAAATAAATAAATATATATTAATAATATTTTTACATGATTTTAATCAAAAACAATAAAAAAAACAGTAATATAAAAATAGTGGCCCACCGGCTTTGGGAACAGGGTCCAAGCTACCGGCAGTCAGGGCTCCAGAGAAAGGAACCTCCTAAAAATACGAGCCGTGTTCAGGAGTACCGTTTTCTGTATCAAGCCCTTGATCCAGCTGCCTAACGAGAGCCTCCTCAGGTATTGGTCAAGGCTCTTGGCAATTAAGCCATTGGCAGATACGACTATCGGCACAATGATCGCTGAGTCCACATCCCACATGTCGACAACCTCGCGAGCCAAGTCAATATAATAATAATAATCATGTATAGAAATCAATAAATGGACGAAAAATAATAATAATAATAAAATAGCTTTATTTATTCCACAAAAAAATAAATTCCATGCAATGTATGATAGGGTTGCCAATTATTTAAGCAAAAAATAAAAATTGAATCATTACATTATACAATAATAATAATAATAATACATCAACCCTTCTTTCACAAACAAAAATTAAATAGTTAATAATTAAAAACAAATAAATAGTTACTAATCGCTTCATAATTAAGAATTTTTAAACTCTTCATAATATTTATTCGAATACTAAATATATGAAAATAATTAACATGATAAACATTTTAAAATAACATTAACGAAATAGTAAAAATTAACAAAAAAAAAAATTTTTCATGCATATTAATTTGTGGACCCCCTCAGGGTAAAAGCCTCCTCCAAAGAATTCCATTTTTTTCTGTTTTTGGCGGTAGTCATCCAGTCACTGCTTACGTACGCCACAATCTCATCTTGCCACCGGGCGCACGGGCGACCTCTCTTTCTTACGCCAAATGGTCCTTTCCATTTTGTGATGTTGATTGTCCATCTACTGTCACCGCCAAGTCAATATACTTCATTTGCTTATGTTTCTCGGCTTTCACGAGGTTCTTATCATGCGGGACTGTTATGTCAACAATCATTGCGCGCCACTCTGATCGATCCACCACCACTGTATCAGGCTTGTTGGCAACAATAGTCCTGTCAGTGATGATGGATCGATCGTGAGTACAATGTGATATTGCCATGTTCGAGAACTGGGTCGGGCTCATACCTGCATTACGGCACTTCCGATTCCACAAGGTTATATTTTAGAGCAAGTTGTTGATGGATAATCCTGGCTACAAGGTTGTGTCTATGCAAGTACTCTCCGTTAGCTAGACGAGAACAACCGGAGATAATGTGTCGAATTGATTCACCCGGACGGTGGCATGCCCGACATATGTCAACCGTGCCGTCTTTCACAATAAAATAACAGTTGTTTATTCTAAAAACCTATTCGACGAGACCCCACCACATAATTATTTTGTTGGTTTATTTTTTTTTCATTTTCCCAATATGGCGTCTCATGGCGCTATTTTGATTTTTTATTAATCCCATGTCTTTAGTGACACTCGCAGAACTAGGAGGAATCGATTGACGTATGAATTATAAAAATCGGCCCAGGCGTTTAGTCTGTACAAAGGAACAAACGTTCATACATACAAGACATAGATACATACCATACCATAACAAAAAATAATGCACTGATCCAACGGCCACCACTGGTGCCCGTTTTAATGGTTGCCGTTGGGAGTAAATCCCCCAAACTACCTACCAACAAAATATTTTTTCACGGAAACATTTTTAACATCAAATAACTTCTGTGTCAGACTTTTACTGACTAAAACCCACCCATGTTCTTTCTTTTGCCCTTTATGTTCCGGGGCCGCGGTATCTCTTTCGAACAACCCGCAACCCTGCTAAGACCTACCTTACCCACCTACCTGCTCTACCAACTTACCAACCCTAATCACTTAAGAATATAACTAATCCATTACGAACGATTCTTAGACCTACCGAATGTACATGTATATAAAATTTCATAAAAAAATGGTCAAGCCGTTGACGACAGTTTATTTATAACATAACAGATAGAAGAAAAAATAAAGATTAATAAATACATAAATAAATTAAAATAAGCGTTCTAAAGCATGAGTGTGTGGTGTAAAGGTAAAGTAAATATGTCAAGTGTAAAATTTAAAATACCCACTTCACATTTTACGTTTTCATAATAATTGGATGATACTGAGTGTGCTTGTTGCAAATAATTTAACTGAAATGCTACATGATAATTGTTGTTTCGATCCAAATATTGACGTATTTGCGTATTTTTACACCGCGCACCTAGGGTATCAAAAACCTGTTGTGGTCTCCTATTAAAACCCATTGTATAGGTATCAATGTTAGTCCATTGAAAAGTTACATTTAGGGTTGCATTTTTAAGGGGGTCAGTGTAAAGCTAGAACCAAGTTTGTGGGGTCGCCACCCTTGTCCCATCTTGAAAATAGGGGTTGAAATGGTTTTGCAATCGGAGGCCACGGCAGTGGCCTCACCAGAGTGGCCTCACCAAGTCGAGCGCGAATCACACTGCCGTACCATTCTTTACTGGAACCATTTCGCCGCATTTTCAGGCCCCTATTTGAGACCAGAACGCAGAAATTTTCGTCATTCTGTAAACTATAATCACATAATCCAAAATTTGAAGTCTGTAGGTCATTTAGTTCCGAAGTTAAGCAAAGGCAAAGTTTCGCAATTCCGACACTCACTCTTAATCATCAAAATAGAACTAGTACTCATAAACTCAGAGATCTGAAATTTGGTACAGAGTTAGGGTTCAATGGCCACATAAAGGGTAAAGTATAAAAACTACAATAATTTAAGATCTGGAGTACCACAAAAAACACAAGAGCCCAACCAAACTATTAGAGATCGACATATACCGCTTTTGCAAAAATGATCAACTTGGTGGGCCGCTTCAATTGATGTCAAAAATCGAAGGTCTGAAGTATCTGATGAAGAACCCTCAGCTAGACCAGCTGAGGGTTATGCCCCCTTCTACTATTGGTACATAAAATATCGACTGTCATTGCAAAAATCCAGTGTGGTGGGACATCTTCTATTTGAATCTCGCTTATAGCGTCCCACTGTTGGGCGAATGCCACCCTTTTGCTTTCAATACGCATATAAATAAAATTAAAGTAAAACTCTGGATAAGACAAGACTGGCTTTTATTTATTTATAACTAGCTTTTGCCAGCGGCTTCGCTCACGTTAAATTCGGGCTAACACAGTTCCCCTTGCACCTTATTGATTTGTAATAGCAACGCTAAGATTTCCCTTTTCTCCCCTCTTTCTCCCTCACATTCCACTATTTAAAAAAAATATATGTGTGTAAGTATGCCTATGTCCTTCTTCTGGTTCCCAACTATCTCTGTACCAAAATTCATGAAAACCGTTTTAGCCCATAAAGCGTGAAGAGGTTACAAACAAACAAACTTACTTTCGCTATTATAATATTAGTAAGGATAAGCACACCAGCAGCACGGTTACATACATACAAATTAAAATAAACTAACATCTAAAAACTGCATTTCAGCAAATCACAGGTATGCACGACAGAACCTGAGAATAATTAGAGACAGGATGCTATAACAAAAATTGTGTCACGTAAATCCAAAACCAGTACAATAATAAAACTTTTTAACAAAAAATTAAACCGACGAAAAGTGAAAAATAAAAACCTTTTAAGTCTAGGTAAAGCCAAACAAGCAAGAAAACTAATAACGTAAAACGGGAAATATTGACAGCTTTATTGATCGTCGATCATTGTATGTTGGCGCCGCCACAAAATTAATTTCATACTTTAACTTTGGAGCTTACCTAGACTAAAAGGTTTTTCATTTTTCACTTTTCGTCGGTTAAATTTTTTGTTAAAAAGTTTTATTTAACTCTTTTTGCTTTAACAGCAAATTTGTTGTTGCTTAACTTAGTCTAATTTGTATTTAATGTTTGGTTGTTATTGAAATTCCAAATATCTCGCCTTTTTTAAATCAAATAATGTTTTTTTTTGCTTTCTAGTTTCTTATTTTTGTCGATTTTTTGTGCACCCAAATATTGAGCACGATGTAGATTTACATCGTGTTCAATATTTAGGTGCTATTATTAGGAACCTATATAACTGGCTATTGCTATTTTAAAATCCTTGATAAGCGAAGAGAGGCGTAAGCATAAGGATGGTGCTTCGATAAGAATGTTCCTTACCGTCAAACAGGTTGACAAGTACTAAGATAACTACCATGAATTCGAAAGACCGTCGCGTCCTTGGGATAGCTCCAGATATTGTTGTACCTACCAAAAAATATAATTAATATGTCCGAACTAGAGGGGGAGTGTGTAGCGAGGGTCTGTGAGATGAGTACCTAAACGCGAGTAACGTAAACGTAACGTAAACGCAATGCGCCGCGTTTCGCGTACCGGGCCGCCCGCACCGCTCCCTCAGGTCGCCAGTCGGCCCTACAAGCTCGTGGTTGTAACATGTGCGCGCGCGACTGTGTCGCGCAGCGCTGATCTGTCTTACTTAGCTGATTATTGTGACTAAAGTGTTTATAAGTACCGTGTCTTGTACGAACGTTATGTTGAATAATAAATAAACATTGTAAAAACGTCACAGGTATAGTTAAGAGTACTGAAAAATAGTACTCAGTTTGGGGCGCTGTAAAACCTTAGCTATTGACTTAATGAAAAAATGTTCTGTTTAAAGTTGTTCCTCAAAAAACGATCTACATAAATGGTCTGATATTATTTTTTCGTAAAATGATAAAAAAAAGTTATTTCGAAAGATAGAATTTTTTTTCTTGAATTTCTGAAGATTTTCGCTTATAACTTTTTTATTTATAATAATATTTCTAATACAAAAAGTTACTGGACCAAAGTTGTAGAGAATTTAATTTGCATAAAAAAATGCTAACTATTTTTTATCAAATAAATAGTTGAAGAGATATGTCGTAAAAACCATTTCAACCCCTATTTTCAAGATGGTAGCCCCTACACATAAAAAAAAAAGTTACGTCCACTTAAAAATGCAAGGTTAGGCCTAAAAAATGTAATATTTCAATGGACTAGTACCTAAAACATGTAATTAAGGTTAGAGACCCTTTATGTTATTTACCATTATTTACTTTTAGACCATTTTATATTATTTCACCATTTTCAGGTCCATTACGTCGGATTATCCAACACCGATATTAAAAAAGCAATCGGAAAAATAACATCAGAACAGGGACCAAACAATTATGGCATGGATTTCAGTGGAACAACAGACTGGTATGTACTGCATCTGATAATATTATATGGGGCGGCTGGTTCTGAAAACCTCTAACGGCGCATTTATAATTTCTTAATTGGTAGTAATGTTTTTGAGCCGTTTGAAGTTGAAACAGTTTTTCGGGGTGCTGTGACCAGAGGACCTTTTTTTTGGCCAAAGAAACAGCACTCTGGGCGTTCTACTGACAGCGATGTGAATGTTTTTTTTAACGCTTTGTATTTTTTTTCCCTTTTAAGCAATACTTTTTTATACAACATTATTTTTAGTATATGCGAAACCTGAATATAGTTTGTTCAGAAAAAGTAACTGAATCGATTCCAATCATTTTTACACCATGTTATATTTTTTCCCATTAATGTTTAAAAAAGTTTATAATATGGACACCATGCGACACTAAGTACCTATTCACAAGCACTCAAAACACCCGGCCGGACCTCGGCAAAAAAAAAATGCGCGCGAGTCACAGTCGCGGCACAGGAACGCCGCGCCGCCGCGCGCCGTGCGCCGTTGGTGACAGTGTATTTGTACGGATATCCAGAGTAACATAGCAAGCTTATAACTTTTTGGTTTTTCATGATACAGTTCTGAAATTTTGTACATAGATTCTGTATATAAAAATACTGTACAGGTATTTCGGCTTTCGCATAAACTAAAAATAATGTTGTATTATTATTTTTGTTTTATATTATTTGTTTTATATATTATAACCTTCATGAAACCGACAGGAGAACTCAATGTTATGTACTGAAAACATTGTGTTGATGGATAAGATGAATAGTAAGAGTATTAATGGTATAGTAATAACAATAAAAAAATAGAATAAAAAGAAAAAACAAAAAGTTGGAAAGGATATTGCTCTGCGCTCATACATTGCTGGCCCTGGAGCCAAGAGCATCGGGAAATGATGTATTGTATTCTCTATCATTAGTAAACTCCTATTATAATCTTATTTTCAGAATAGATGTATTAAAAAAATGCGCTAGATTTTAAGGTTAAAATCGAACCTTAACGAATATTAGGTATGATTTTATAGCTCCGAGAAATTTTTAAGAAACTGAAAAATGATATCACAAAACATTTAACTATTTTTAATTCCTACCTGGACAATTAGGTAGGTATTAAAAACTCCAGTAGCCTATGAACTGCGAGCACAATACAATCACTGCTTGTGCGTTTGTGTGTATGAGTGATGTTGAGATTTAACAGATAAAACACACCAATAAAAAGCACTACTCGAAATATCATTAAAATTATCTCTGTTGCATTTAGAATACGCGTTGTAGTGGCGACCCGTTCGTTACATTCCGTTGATAAAATTCGCTCAAATTCAATATGTGCTGCTGTTTGAGCTTAACCATGGATTAACGATCTATATGTCCCGAGTTCGAGTTTCATTTACAATGTGTAGTTGTTTTTAAGTTTTAATCAATAATTTGCAAGAATTATATTTATTTAAATGCAGTAAAATATTAGGTACATAAAGGCACATAGTCATTATGAGAAGTCTCCGGGTTTATAATGACGGTTTCTTTTCGTTGGATCCCTGTTTTTGATCCCACTTTAATATTTTTGGCGTAGGATCCCACGAAACAGTATTTTTAAAATTTGGGATCCAACGGAAATAAATCATCATGACTGCTGAGCTATCGTGGGTAGGCGGGCAAATTTGTATTATACAGTGAGTTATATAAGCGTAACATTAGATAGATACACTTATCAAGGCTATTGGACAATAGCCTCATTCGGTAATTAGATAGACCTTCCTGGTAGCATTAAGATAACAGTATGGGACACTAGCTCCCCTTGTTAATTAGATAGTAAATAGAATAGCATTCATACCTTCCTGGTATCATAAAGATAACAGGAAGCATTTAGTATAAGGACCCTCTGTATAATGATAGTATATAAGATTATTATAAACCTGAATAAAGCAGTCTTAATCCGCTCTTCAAGCTGAACACTTGTCTTTTTAAAAAGCCTTTCGCCTCCGTCCACAACCTAACTGGCGCAGTCGGTACGTCGCGTTCTTCGGTTCCAGAGGAAGATTTCCGTAATCCTAGAATCCGTGGCGTGATCAAGAACCTACCGTGGGCAGCTCGCAGAGACGACGGGCAGCAGAAAAAGCAAGACCGGAAGCAAGAAGACGTGGACGGCTCATCTACCATCGAAACAGCCTCAAATCGGCCATGCTCGTGGGGTAAGCATTTAATCTGATTATTCCCGAGATCCTTTCTATTCATTCCTAACACTGACCTACAAGCAACTTTTTGTGTGTTTCTGTGTTGAGGTATTAGTATTAATTGTAATACAGCTTTCTATCGCTGTCTCTCATACATAGCTGTCAACTAAATCAAGAGATTAAAATGGCTCAAGAAAAGAAGACACTTGATGAGAAACCTTTAATTGAAGAGAAGTCGATTCCCACCGACTACTCTACGTTCTCTAAACTGTTACCTAACTATGACGGAAACAGGAGAACACTAGCATTCTATATAGAAGGTGTAGAAAATGCACTGGGACTCATAACTAATAAAGATGATGCGGGCATAGCGTGTCTAATAAGGAACAAACTAACAGGTAAAGTCGTTGAAGCTTTATCTGAAAATCCAGGCACAAAAACCTGGGACGACATTAAATACGTCTTACAAAAAAAATTCGGAGAATTTAGGACAGAAATCCAATTAGTCCAAGAATTAATGTTAATTAAACGTGAAAATAATTCTATAGATGCGTTTGGTGATAAGATCAGGTCCCTAATGAGTACTCTCATATCAGCTAATCCAGATAAAAAAGATTATTATGAGCAAATGGCTCTAGAAACTTTCCTAGACAAGTTAAACCCCATTACAGCTATTTTGATAAAATTAAAAAGCGTGCAAAACTTAGAACAAGCTATTACGGTAGCTAAACAAGAAGAGGTCAAACTCAGGGCTAGACGTAGCGAACAAAATAAAAACAGCTACAAACCTAACCCAAATAATAAATTCAATAAACCAAACGGGCCTCAAAAGAAACCATTTATTAAAAACAATAATAATGCAGAACAACACAAAAAACTTCATTTCCAAAACGAGGTGGAGGAAAGCGAGACAGACGATGAGTCTCCAGAACAGGAATCGGAAGACGCGTCCGAAATAGTGGAAGATGAAAATTTTCTCACGGAATTAGAAAATCAGCTAACAATATAGTGTTTATGAATAATATTCAAAGCTATAGCCGTCTCCCTTACATCTATATTAGCGAACTAGGCGGTAGATTTCTACTAGATACAGGTGCCTCACAATCATTAATAAATCCAAGAATTTTAGAAGAAAAAAAGAACATAAACATAAAAATTAAAAACGAAACACATTACATAAAAACTGCACACGCAACTTCAAAACATAAGCAAGTAGCATATATTAAACTCCCTATAGATCTATTTAATGAAGAAATTACACATAAATTCCTAATGTTCAACTTTGACTCAGACTTTATGGGACTACTAGGTCTAGACTTACTTGTCCCGCTAAAATGCAAAATAGACATCAAGAATATGGTACTCAGAACCGATAAAGCAAATATACCAATTAGAGACGACATAAAATCACAAACTAAAATAAAACCCAGATGTGAGCAAGTAATTAACCTATTATGCAACTATAAAGAAGGAGAATATTTTTCAGAAAAAAAAACAACAAAAAACGGTTTAATTTTCCCTCCAGCATTAATCACCGTAGAGAAAGGAAATGCACTAATGACGGTAATAAACACTTCCAACAAAAGTATAAACTTTAGAAACAGTTGTCACCTAAATTTCCAGAAATTGAAAACAAAAAGTAATATTTCAGAATCAAATAAAAATAATAATAAGGAAATAGACAAGCTACAAAAACAAAATTTAGAAAAATTAAGAACCGATCACATGAACGCGGAAGAATATCGCGAAATTAAAAAACTGTGTTATAATTATAGAGATATCTTTCATTGCGAAGAAATCCCACTAACATTTACTCACGAAATTAAGCATCAGTTAAGATTAACAGATGATAAACCCATTTTCGTACGCAATTATAGACAGGCACCGAAACAAAAAGAGGAAATTAAAAAACAAATTAACCAACTATTGGAAAATAACATAATTCAACAGAGTAACTCGCCTTGGTCATGCCCTGTACACATAGTACCCAAGAAATTAGACGTTACAGGAGAACAAAAGTATAGACTAGTTATAGATTACAGAAAACTAAATGATAAGACCATAGAAGATAAATACCCCCTTCCTAACATCGATGACATCCTGGACAAATTAGGTCGAGCACAATACTTTACCACACTTGATCTAGCATCAGGTTATCATCAAGTAGAAATGCACCCAAAAGACGTTGAAAAAACCGCATTTTCCATAGATCGCGGACACTACGAATTTCTCAAAATGCCATTCGGTTTGAAAAACGCACCAAGTACATTCCAGAGATTGATGGATTCGGTATTACGAGGCTTAGATAACGTATTAACATATTTAGACGACGTAATCATATATTCCACATCCCTACAGGAACACTTAGACAAGTGCAAACAAGTATTTGATAGATTCAGAATACATAACCTTAAAATCCAACTAAATAAATCAGAATTCCTACAAAAACAGGTCAAATTTCTAGGACACACCCTTACAGATAAAGGCCTTCAGCCAAACGAAGATAAAATCGCAGCAGTAAAAAAATTCCCTTTACCTAAAACACAAAAAGAAATAAAATCCTTCCTAGGATTAGTTTTTTTTTTATTACAGAAATGATTTATTACTACAGAAAATTCATACAAGACTTTGCAAAACTGACCAAACCACTAACAAAATGCCTAAAAAAGGGTAGTAAAATCACACTCACACCAGAATACACGCAGGCATTTGAAAAATGTAAAGAAGTGCTAATTAACGCACCAATACTTCAGTATCCAGACTTCGAAAAACCTTTTATATTAACTACAGATGCCTCAGACGTAGCTATAGGCGCAGTACTATCGCAAGGAGAAATAGGCTCAGATAAAACAGTAGCGTACGCTTCACGTACACTATCAGAAACGGAACAAAGATACTCAACCATAGAAAAAGAACTATTGAGTATCGTATGGGCTATTAAATCCTTTCGCCCTTACTTGTATGGTAAACAGTTCACCATATATACAGACCATCGTCCACTTACATGGATTATGTCAATTAAAGACCCGAACTCTAAACTCACACGCTGGTGCCTAAGACTAGCAGAATACAATTATAACGTCCAATATAAAAAAGGAAAAGCAAACACAAATGCAGATGCACTTTCCAGAGTTCAAATATTACACCATAATGAACTCAGCGACAACCCTCAACCAAGCACATCTAATGATAATATAGACATAGCAGACATTGACATTCGCACATTACTAGGTTTACCTACTACCCCCGATAACGCAATACAAACGCAAACAATACCTACATCGGAAGTTTCAGATAACACAAACCAAGTCACAGACAGTAACCAATTAGAACTAACGTCAAATCAAATACCACAGATAGATGACGCAATCGACAGACAATTAAAACAATTACACATCAGAAAGACACCCGGCAACACATACAGAGTAGAAGAAAGATCTAAAGGCAAAACAATTATCAAAGATGTTTGGATCCCGATAAATAACACAAAAGACCAAATAATCCAATTCCTAAAAGAACATACAATCCCGGACAGGATTTTCCATTGCTTTTTCCATCACGAGGAATACTATCCACTCTTCGGCGAAGTATATAAAACAATATTCAGCAATCGTGGACCGAAATTAGTCAGATGTATGAATAGAGTTACACTTATAGAAAATATTTCCGAACAAACAGATCTAATAAGGAAATATCATGAAGGTAAAACAATACACAGAGGAATTCAGGAAACTTATAAACACATTCATAGAAATTATCACTGGCCCAACATGCTAGCTTCAATACAAACATTCATTAATAAATGTGACAAATGCCTAAAAAGTAAATATGAAAGAAACCCGTTGAAACTACCTCTATCTCTAACTGACACACCACATAGGCCAATGGAACACATGTTTATGGATCTTTATAGTAGTGGAGGTATAACCTTCCTGACCATAATAGACAACTTCACTAAATATGCACAAGCAATCCCACTCACCGCTTCAACTAGCATACACATTGCGGAAGCTTTACTAAGCTTATTTTCGATAATAGGAGTACCAAAGAAAATTACCACGGACTCTGACACGAAATTCGATAACGAAGTCATTACCGAAATATGCGCAATGCATAACATAAAAATACATTTCACAACACCGTATAACCCTAACTCAAATTCACCTATAGAAAGATTACATTCTACGTTAGCCGAAATCATTAGAGTACAAAGAATATCAGATAAAGATGGCACCACAAATTTAATGAAGTACGCTATGATAGCATACAATAACACCATTCATTCATCAACAGGCTTCACACCCTTTGAATTGCTTTACGGACACACCGATAGCAGAAACCCTTTAGAGCTACACTGCCCTAAAGAATTTTATCAAGACTACGTAGTGAAACACAGGCAAATAATGGAAAACACACAGAAATTAATCAGTAACAAACTCACACAAGATAAACAGCAAATAATAAGTAGTTTCAATAAAGATAAGGAAACAGCACAATTTAAAGTAGGCGACATTGTCTACAAACAAGTAGCAAAGACAGCTAGGAGCAACAAACTGGAACCTAAATACCTAGGACCTTACACAATAGTTCGCTTACACCCAGAACAAATAGCAGAGATAGTAGGCAAACACGTGAACGCAAAAACAATAAGAGTTCACTTCCGCTTACTAAGGCGTCCTGAACATGTTGCAGGAACGCCATCGCCTTCGTTGCAGTACTCCGGCTCGCCGCAACCACAGCAATCATACAGCCAATAGACAATCACAATGGGATTCTAGTAATAACAGAAGCCAAAGCCCAGTACCAAATAGACACATACCACTTAGCAATAGTCTATAACACAACTAAATTGAAAGAAGTCTTCATGGAAATTTGCAGTAATTTCTATACCATAAAATTGAAACAAAATAGCTCCGCAGACATAACAAGTCTGATGAAACAAATAGATTACCGTATAGACACTATAGAGAGTAAGTTAACATATTTAGGTTTGGAAACTGTAGGATTTAGGCTAGGATATAGATACAGACGTGGCCTTATAGACGGTTTAGGTACTGTAGTAAAAGCCATCACCGGTAACCTGGATCAGGACGATGCAACAAAATTCGATAATGAAATTAAATCAATCCGAGCTTCAATAAACAACAATAGGGATAATCAAAGAAAAACTATTAGTATAGTACAGGATTTCATGAAGAATTATGAAAACAATCTGAAACATATCAAAGATAACCAAGTAAATATATATAGATCAATAGAGAGATACTCAAACCAGGAAACTGAATTTAAAACCAACTACCTAACAACCAACATCTTTAATAACATTGCAAGCTCACTTCAACAACTTTACGACGGAATAGACACACTAGAAAACGCATTAACATTTGCACACCTACAAAAGATGCACCCTAGCATTATCGACCCTTCATATCTTATAGAAGAATTAAATAATATCCAAAACGAAATCATAGGAAACTTACCATTTGCCCCAAATATAAACAACATTCAATTATGGGAAAAAGCTATTACAGTAAAAGCATATAGTACAAATGAAAGTATTAACTTTATACTAGACATACCGATAGTTGCTGAACAACCCTATAACCTCCTACACCTATATTCCATCCCCAACAACAATAACACTATCCTAATACCCAAAAATCCTCTCCTTATCTTGGGAAATAATGAGTTCGCCTACCCTCACGAGCCATGCACGAGGATAATAGAAGATGAAGTCATCTGCAAACATCTAGAATGGAACACCCTACTACACTCAGACGACTGCTTAGCTCAACTTATCCAGCATCAAGAACCACACAACTGCACTTATGCAACTGCAACCTTCGAAAACAACATCATACAGCAAATCAAAGACAACAACTGGATAGTTATAATGAAACAGGAAGAAGTCATCAAAACAACCTGCGGCACCGACGTGCAATATCAACGCAGCAAGGGCGTCTTCCTAATCACAACAGACAACAACTGCAAGGTACAAGTCATGGACAGAACTCTCACCACACATCAAAGGTACATAAATGTTAAAGAAACCATACCACTACCACGCGCACCACAAGCACCAAAAGTCCTACCAATAAAAATTAAGTTGGAAAACATCGAATTAGACAACCTGAAGAAAGCCATACAACAAACAGAAAAAGTGGAGTCTTCAATAACAGATCCAATAATCATCACCAGTACACCCGGACAAGAAGATCAGCACATCCTTCGGTCCTGCAACATCCTGAAGACGATGCAGTCCAACTTCAGTCGCAACCTTCGGCGCGCCTTCATCTTAAGGGGGGAGGAGTTATATAAGCGTAACATTAGATAGATACACTTATCAAGGCTATTGGACAATAGCCTCATTCGGTAATTAAATAGACCTTCCTGGTAGCATTAAGATAACAGTATGGGACACTAGCTCCCGTTGTTAATTAGATAGTAAATAGAATAGCATTCATACCTTCCTGGTATCATAAAGATAACAGGAAGCATTTAGTATAAGGACCCTCTGTATAATGATAGTATATAAGATTATTATAAACCTGAATAAAGCAGTCTTAATCCGCTCTTCAAGCTGAACACTTGTCTTTTTAAAAAGCCTTTCGCCTCCGCCCACAACCTAACTAGTGTTGTTAAGTTTTTAACGGACAAATTTTTATGAAACTACCTCGAATTTTTAATTAATAAGTTATTATTGTTTTCTATTTTCTCTTTTTTAAATCAAGTTGATATTTGATAATTTAAATGACAATTTGATTTTTAATAATTTTATATAATAAGAATTACTTTTATTTAATTTTGTTTTTTATTTTCTATGTTTTAAATTAAGTTAATATTTGATCATTTTAATGATGATAATGTGATGATGATAAATTTTAAACACCTAAGTGGATGTTAGTCTAACATTAAAATGCATAAAAACTATTCCTACATATTATAGGTAGGCACCTGTTTTAACATATAGCTGGTTCGTGTGACAGAAGTATTTGTAACTTAAATAATAAAAAGGTAATTTATATGTCATTTCTATCTAAACTTTTTTGAGGAAAGATATGACTTGATATGATCAGGGTCTTGACTTAACCCTGTAGGTTTTTATTTGTGAATGCGATTATAATAGAAGAAATGTTGTCTAGTGAGTCGTATGTTAAACTCTTCTCTTCTTTGTCTCTTAAATAACTGATCAACCTTTTTATACTACTGTTGAATCCACGTCCCGTCTGCTAAAAAAATCGGAGCCACAATACAAAATACTTTCGTTTCAATCGAACCGAAGGCAGCCACATACATTTGCGTTGCCTTGCTCTGGTTGCGGTCATTGATTCGGTTGCCGAGCAATTGCGAGCATTTTAATCTGTCGCAGCCAAACATCCTTGACTGTCTGTTGTGCGGGCTCCAATTTACCATCTTACATCGGAGTCGCGGCAAAAGCACCAATAATGAGTAAAGCACCAATGCTTTAACAGTAAAGCATTGGTGCTTTACTGTTAAGCTATTGGCTACAAGCTCAAATAGTAGTTGACTGCACCTGCGTAGAAGACAAATGAATGAAATTGCTTGCTGGCATGCTCCAGCCATGAGTCACCGAGATGTTTCAGACGCGAAAATACTTCGCAAAGGAAATAAATCATACATTCAAGTTGCTGCACACTAATCTCATATAGCTTATCGACTGAGTTCGTAATATTATGTTGACCTCCATAGTTGTAAGAGATTCGAGATAAATCTTTGTAAAAGAAGTCTGATATGTGTTATAGTGGCACGCGTGTGATGGGCTTGGTGCGGGCGGGCGCCTGCGGCAGCGCGGTGCGCGCGCAGCCGGAGCTGCTGTGGCCGGTGCCGGCGCACTGGAGCCTCGAGGATGCCGCTACCGTGCCGCTCGCATACTCACACGCATTTTATTGTCTTGTGAGTATACCTCAGGCTTTTAGAAGCAATAATCTCGACGTTCGTTGTTAAACTTCGTCTTAGGTATTGCGATAGGAGGGTCTCATCCTAAGTTTCTTAATATTTATCACACAACTTGGAGTTCATTCGTATGACTGCGTTCCCCAAAAACTTAAAATGAGCATTTGCTATAAACGGGAATCTTCTCGCGTGATCGTTTCTTAAGATCGTCATGAAGATAGGCGCCATTTTATGTGTTTCTGATTGAAATATGAATTTATTCTTGTTTTGTTTAAGGGCATCAAATATGTCAAGCAGCTGTCCCCTGAAGTCTCTGTGTTAGTCCATGGAGGGGCTGGAGCTTTGGGCCAAGCTGTGTTATCTATACTCCTTGCTCACGGCTGTGAAGTATACACAACCGTTAGTGACATTCGGAAGAAACGTTTCTTACTCAAACTATTCCCGGACTTGAAAGGTACGCAAGTGATGTTCAACAAAATAAAACTATGCATCTTTCAATATATTTTTTTTCTACATATGAACAAGAACGTTTTACGTTTACGTTTTACAGGAGGCCTAACAATTTTGTATGTCAAAAAAATGCCAAACACACACCTATTTATAGTACCGTAAACAAAAATCAAAAACCGGCCAAGAGCGTGTCGGGCCACGCTCAGTGTAGGGTTCCGTAGTTTCCCGTCCGTCACAATAAGTGTTCCCACTTATGAGTTTAAAGGTGGAGGAGCGTGCAACATTGCACGCTCCGCGGCACGGCGGCAGGCGCTCCGACTGACGGTTTTTAGCGCGAACACAAAGGGGAGCGCTCAAACCTTGATGACTAATTAGATTATGCACTCATAAATAAAATTACGAATTATATTTAAGTGCAACTTACTTTACCACGGTAGGTCACGAAAGCACGGAAATACTTAACATCGACTTTTAAAAAAATGACGTCATTACACAATGCCATCTATCGAACCATTTATGAACTGGTTTTACCTTAACATTTTGATGGTGTTAAAAAAATGAATTTTAGTTTTGTTCTAAATTGCCTTAGCATGTTCTTAATAGAAGTTTTATGTTGTTATAAGATACCGCCAATGCCAAGGAGAGACCAACCGAACAATTCGGTAATACCCGATCCAATGTAATAAGTGCCTACAGCGCCATCTCTCGGGGAATTGATTTTTTTCATATTTTCTAAACTTATGGTTCAAAAGTTAGAGGGGGGGACACACATTGTTTTTTACTTTTGGAGCGATTATTTCCGAAATTATTGACATTATCAAAAATGAGTTTAGTAAACCCCTATTCATTTCTAAATACCTTTCCAACAATATATCACACGTTAGGGTTGAAATTTAAAAAAAAAAACACTTCCCACTTTCCACATTTTTTTCCAATTTTTATTTTACCACTTAGTCGGCGTGATTGATATACATATTGGTACCAAATTTCAATTTTCTAGTGCTAACGGTCACAAAGATTAAGCGAGGACGGACGGACGGACGGACAGACAGACATGGCGAAACTATAAGGGTTCCTAGTTGACTACGGAACCCTAAAAAGAGCTTTTATTTAATCGCTATAAAGATAAAAAATAAAGTATCAAAAGCTTACTACTAGCTACTTAATTAAGTTGAAATTGAAAAATATAATAAATAAGTATACCAGATCAATTTTACATAATTATATTGGTATTTTTTTTTCAAATTTCGCGACAAGCTTTTAATATCATTTAAATTGTATATAAAGTGGTCATAATTTGATAGTTTAAAAAAACTTAGTTTTGGATCGTTTAAATAAAAGCTTTTATTAAGGTTTTTTGCTTTTAATTTATTTTTTAGTTATCGCTGGCTAGGTCTCTGAGTCTGTTTATCTCGTTCAACGCATCATTGTTGCAAGGTCGTTTGCCGATTAATTTCGAACAGTCCAGCGTTTCAATAACTACTTATTCTATCAATAAGACCTTCCCCACTTAAGGCCACGTATGCTTGACCAGCAGCAAAGAGCTTCGAGCCTAACTAGATGACGGCGTATTCAACAGCCTTGCATTTTGTGAACTGTAGAAGCCCAACAAAATACAATTGGCAGCGACGTCACAATATTTCGAGCTATTCTCAAACATCCATTTCATTTGATACCCATATTGTAGAAGTACGTAAGTGGCGGAGTAGTTAAAAATAACTACTCCGCCATCTTGGATGGTTCGCCATGTTGGATTTAGAATAATGCCAAATTATTTTTCAAATTACCTACTCTCAATAATCTCTTTCAATTGATACACATATTGTAGAAGTGCATTAAAGATAACTACTCCGCCATATTGGATTTAGAATGACGCCAATTTTTTTTATTTATTCACAATAAGCCCTTCTATTTGATACCCATATTGTAGAAATGCATTAAAAATAACTATTCCGCTATCTTGTGTGGTCCGCCATATTGAATTTAGAATGACGGCACATAACATAATATCGTGCATTGTCATCCAAACTTAACGTGTATACAAAATTTCAGCTCGATCGGTTGAAGTTATCTACTTCAAAATTGACTTTTAAGAATCCACCGTAACATACATACATACAATGCATGTTAAAAAAAGCTTTTAATAAAAAAAAAAACTTATTCTAGTAGCGGTAGCTAGTCAAAGTAAACACAGCATCTGTACAGTATTCTCCTCAAACGAGAAATGTGCTCTTACTGCATAATGATTCAGTATGTAATGTAAATGTATTCAGTAACCACAAAAAACGAAGTTGCTCAAGAATTTGTGGATTTCTTTACTAGTATCCCAATTAAAACTACAGAAACGTTAAATTCCTCACCCTTGCTTTCTGTTGACTTATTAAGAGCAAACGTTTTACCATGCCCGGCTGAGTTTCAGTTTAAGCATATTAATCCCACTGTAGTCATTAAAGCTTTTAAACAAATAAAAATCAAGTTAACCGAAGACCTTTGGGGATTGTCTATTAAAGTTTGTCAAGCTATCATTGAGACTATAGCACCGTACTTAGCCTTAATATTTAATTTGTGTGTGGACCAAGGAGTCTTCCCGGACCTTATGAAATACAGCAAGGTAATACCGCTTTTCAAATCTGGGGACAGTAAAGACACCAATAATTATAGACCCGTATCCGTTTTGCCGGTTTTCAGCAAGGTGTTTGAAAAGGTAATGCTTAACCAAATGCTCAACCACTTTAACACCAATAAAATCTTACATGAAAAGCAGTATGGTTTCACCAAAGGACGTTGTACGACTGACGCCGGTGTCACCCTATTAAAACACATATTTACTGCGTGGGAAGAGGCACAGGATGCCATAGGGATTTTTTGTGACCTCTCAAAAGCATTTGATTGCGTGAACCACGAAACCCTGGTCTTAAAACTTGAACATTACGGCCTAGGGAAACTTGCCCTTAGTTTAGTTAAATCGTATTTAAATGATAGACAGCAGCAAGTACAAATAAATGGTGTCAATTCAATGGGTTTAAATGTAAAGATGGGTGTACCACAAGGATCGATATTAGGTCCCTTCCTCTTTTTAGTATATATAAATGATCTACCCCATTTGTTTAAAAACCAACCACAAATGGTGTTATTTGCTGACGATACCTCTTTAATATTTAAGATAAACAGGCGTGCCACAAATCTTGACGACGTAAATAATGCCCTAATGCAGGTACATAATTGGTTTACCGCTAATAATTTAGTATTAAATGGGAAAAAAACGAAGTGCATAAGATTTGCTCTACCAAATGTCAAAAACAGTGTGTGTGACATAGTATTGAATCAAGAGAAACTAGAATTCGTCGAAAAAACTGTTTTCTTGGGAATAACACTCGATTCAAAGCTACAATGGGGTCCGCATATAACATCTCTTGCAGGACGCCTTAGTTCAGCAGCATATGCTGTTAGAAAAATCCGTCAGTTTACTGATGTAGATACCGCGAGACTAGTCTATTTTAGTTATTTTCATAGTATAATGTCATACGGTATTTTACTTTGGGGACGGGCTGCAGACATCGAGTCTATATTTATTCTGCAGAAAAGAGCCATCAGGGCCATATATAACCTACGTAGGCGAGATTCTTTAAGGGAACAGTTTAAGGATATTAACATCATGACAGTACCTTGTCAATATATTTATGAAAACATCATGTATGTCAGGAAAAACTTGCATCTTTTTAGTAAAAGAGGTGACAGACACAATTATAATACTAGAAATAGGGACCAATTAGTTCAACCAGGTTTCAGGTTAGCTAAAGTAGACTCATCTTTCATGGGGTACTGTTTAAAATGCTACAATAAAATACCACCCCACATTCTTCAACTGAATGAAACGAAATTTAAATCTTGTATTAAACGCACACTATGTAGGCAAGCATATTATAAGTTGGGGGATTATATTGATGATAAAAATGCTTGGCTTAATGCTAGTCCTGCTCCACAAGCATAGGGATAAACTCATTGGTTAGTATCCGAAGCTATAGTGGAAGCTGCAGAAGATTGTAAGACTATCTTTGCAATGTATAGAATCAATTCTCTAGTATTGTATAATTATTAAGCCCATATGTGAGTGCTATGTATTATCATTGACTTGACGAAGCCCTGGTGGTTGATAGTGTCATGCTCACTTAAATGTCTCACTGATGGTGGCGGGTGTGTCGGGTCATTTAGCTCCCTTCAAAATGGTCGAGCTGAATGGGGCTGATCCATACGTCATGTTCGTGAACGGGCGCTGTCAGTTGGGACTGGTCATTTTTTAGCTACCACGGTTCATTTTTAAACTTATTTAGATTTAAAATTAAATTTTGCTTTTTATTTACTCTGGACGCTCTTACTGTGCACGCCTTTTTACATCGTTCTCACATATTTGTATAATCTCAACATGAATGATGTTAACACGATTTTGTAAAAATATTATAATTTAAAAGAGTGTCCATGGAGTTTCTTGCCCATTCTTCTCCATAGAGATCAACGCTTTGGAATGGGCAACTACAGTACTTTCACAAGTTATTATGCCTTGTGACCGGGACTGTAGATTCATTTTGTTTCTTGACTTTCAAAAGTGCCTGTAATGGTCTAATTGAAATAAATGATTTGATTTGATTTGATTTGATTTGTATAAGTGTATTTAACGATTTTGCATGGATCAAAAGATTACTCGTCCCCCGAAAATGATTGTTTTTGTTGAACTTATCTCCTGTGATCTGAATGGGAAAACATTTTGAAATGGTTATTTTAAAATCTGTTGAGGGCTTCAGATTTCACGTACTGAAATGTAAAAGGTAATAATGGCCAAAAACGATCCAAACCCAATTTGCCGCATACTGCGTACTCGAATTTACTACACCTCAGGCCTAAATGGCGGTTAAATATTTATACTTTAATTTTGCCAGACAGAATATATATATATGCTAGCCCTGGCTAGTCCAAGTATAACTATAATTATTTATCTTTAGTTTGTTTCCAGCTGATCATATCGGAAATTCTCGAGATCAAAGTTTCGTGAATATGATACGTAATGCTAAAAAAGGGGAGGGTTGTTCACTGGTTATAAGTTCAGTAAGGGGAACCTTAAAGAAGGTATTTACTTTTTGTTTTTTATTAGTCACCATAATAAGGTCATTAACAGAAGCTATATTAGTATTTCTTTTTTTCAGGACACATTTAACTGTGTCTGTAATTCGGGCACATGTTTTGATGTTTCTCAACTTCACAATCATGATGAAGAATTTGAATATGGAATGTACAATCTCACTAAAAATAGAGCTTATGCTGTTGTCGATTTCTCAACGATATTTGAAACACCCGAAGAAATGAAAGTAAGTATTCGGTGACACAAAAGTTTATTAAAGCCCAGTGGTACCCCACTGTGTTAATTGGGTTGAATAATATTAGCTATGCTGATGACATGGTGCTGCTGGGTTTTTCAATCAGTTCCGTAAGATACTATTGACCATATTATGTGTGCTCAAGTACGATGTTCAGAAGAGTGAGCTGCTAGTTTTTAAGGCTGGGACTAAAACTTACTCTGTCTCTTCAATCACATGAAATGGAACCACCCTACAGCAAGCGTCCAAATTAAGGTACTTGGGTCACTGGGTCAGAGTCTAACCGATGTTGGTAAGGGGTAACATGCTTTCTCACATGTTCGCACGGTGTTCACGTGACGTTAATAAGGTCACACTTTATTAGAAGCTACTGCTAAACGTTATACACGCGCAACCTGTTAGAGCAGTTACACTAAAAAACCTAAAATGCTCTGCGCGTTCAACATAACAACGTATTCAGAGGTATGTTAGGGCTTCCATGATGGTGCAGTGTCTCCGGCCGAGTACAGCATGGATGGCGTCCAAGCGGTGTTTCGCGAAAGGACGGCCTCGCTGTGGTCTCGAGTAAAGGGTAGCACCAATAAGCTTCTGAGTGTGTTGTCGGACAGAGTGGACAGCCAAACTCTGAGGTAGTGATTGCTCATGAAAGTTACAAAAACTATGTTGGTAAAAATTTAAACTAACATAGTTTTTGTAAGTTTCTTATCTACTGCCATAATTATGGATTTGTATAATTAATATGTGCTTTGTCTGAAATAAATATTTTCAACTCAATTTCAATTTAAAAAACGGCGGTTGGATTAAGGCCCTCATTCAGAAGGCAGTACTCCTCGATACGGCCCCCATTTTGAGGAAGTTCCCAGCTCTGGAGCCGTAACCACTGGTGGCTTGAAGCCTGTTACACAAACACATTAATAAATATTTCACTTTTAAACTCATGTTTAAAACTCAAAAAAAAAATTTCAATTAGACCATTACAGGGACTTTTGAATGCCGTATAAACGAAAAAGATGCTGCTTCAGTCCAAATCACAAGACATAATAACTTGTGAAAGTACTGTAGTTGCCCACTTAAAAGCGTAGATCTCTATGGAGAAAAATGGGCAAGAAACTCCATGTTTCTTGCCCATTGTTCTCCATAGAGATCTACGCTTTTAAATCATATTATTTTTAGAAAGTCATGGTAACATTATTCATGTTGAGATGTTAAATATTTGCATGTTACAATGATTTATAAAAACGAGCACATTAAGAGCATCCAGAGTAAAAGCAAAAATAAGCATTTACCTCTTGAGCCCCGCTGGCACAAATTTGTGTCACCAAACCCCAACCGATTTAAAAATGAATTTGTAGTAAAGACAAGTCTTAAATTCGTTTCTGAACGAATGTTCTCGACGGCAGATAATAGTTTACAACCATAGTCAAAGATAGAAACTAAAAATATTGTAGGTAACATTTAGAAAAAAAGTGTGAAGTTAGTACAAAAATGACGTGTTTTTTTTAAACTTCGCCCCACTCTACTACTGTTTGACGGATAGCTGACGAAAATAATGGTGGTCCATGTGTATGTAGTCATGGTTATTACATGACGATGTACCAACTCATTCAGTACCTACCAGCAGCAGCAACTACTTAACCCTTACTTCAGTCTGGAAAAGACATTGTGCATCTAGAAAGACTTATGGTACTCATAAAAGCCGTCGAGCCTAACTAACTACTCGAATCAATAGGAGCTGCAGATGATGTTGAGTGAGGGAATTGCCCGTGGGTACGTGCGTCCTCTGTCGCGCGTGACTTATGTGCCGCACGACGCCGCGCGCGCTTTCCAACTGCTCGCGGAGAGCAGGCACCGTGGCAGAGTGCTGCTGAAGATGGACGGCCATTCAACGCAAGCACAGCCCAGGTAAAGAGATTTGTTGTGCAATTACAATTCTACAAATATTTTCATTTTCGTTATATTCCATATGATTATTTTAATTTCAGAATATCTTGCAATCCTAACCATACCCAAGTTTTTGTATTGAATGACGATAGTTTTGGACTCCAGATGGTTGACAAGATAGTTGCTCGTGGTGCGAGGAAATTACATGTTCATGGCAAAGAGCACACAACTGCAAAGTTCCAATTCAAGCTACGGTAAGCAAATGTCTTAGAGCATTGTATTCCGTTTATTCGTATTTGGATAAATATATTTTTTATATTGCTACATATTTCTTATTCAACAATTTAAAAAAAAAACATTTTTTAAATATTCGGCATCGGGAACAGGGTCCAAGCTACCAGCAGTCGTGACTCCAAAATCAAAATCAAAAGCATTTATTTCAATTAGACCAGTACAGGCACTTTTGAATGTAAAAAAAAAAAACAAAATGTTAAAGCTACAGTCCCGGTCACAAGGCATAATAACTTATGAAAGTATTGTAGATGCCCATTCCAAAGCGTTGATCTCTATGGAGAAGAATGGGCAAGAAACTCTATGTACACTCTTTTAAATTAGAATATTATTACAAAATCGTATTTACATCATTCGTGTTGACATTATACAAAAATGTAGAAAAGATGTGCACAGTAAGAGCGACCAGAGTAAAAACAAAATTCAATATAAAAATCTAAATAAATTAAAATTGAACCGTGGCAGCTGACGTGAAAGATGACCAGTCCCAACTGACAGCGCCCGTTCACGAGCGTGACGTATGGATCAGCTTCATTCAGCTCGACCATTTTGAAGGGAGCTAAATGACCCGAGACATTTAAGTGAGCATGAAACTATCAACCTCCAGGGCTTCGTCAAGTCAATGATAATACATAGCACTCACATATGGGCTTAATAATTATACAATACTAGAGAATTGATTTCATACATTGGAAAGATAGTCTTACAATCTTCTGCAGCTTCTACAATTACTTCAGATGCTAATTAGTGAGTTAACCCCTGTGGTTGTGAAGTGGGACCAGCATTGAGGCAAGCATTTTTATCTTGAATATAGTCCCCCAACTTATAATATGCTTGCCTACATAGTGTGCGTTTTACACAAGTTTTAAATTTTGTCTCACTCAGTTACAGGATGTGGGGAGGTATTTTATTGTAACATTTTAAACAGTACCCTATCAAAGACGAGTCTACCTTAGCTAACCTGAAACCTGGTTGAACTAATTGGACCCTATTTCTAGTATTAGTATTTGTGTCTGTCACCTCTTTTACTAAAAATATGCATATTTTTCCTGACACACAATGATGTTTTCATAAATATATTGACAAGGTACGATGTTGTACGATGTTATGATGTTAATATCCCTAAAACGTTCCCTTAAAGAATCTCGCCTACGTACCTACGTAGGCGAGATTCTTTTTAAAAACAACAACAGTTTAAAACTTTTAGTTCTATAACCTTATATGGCTCTGATGGTTCTTTTCTGCAGAATAAATATAGACTCGATGTCTGCAGCCCGTCTCCAAAGTAAAATACCGTATGACAATCTAATATATAAAATACTCGTGTCACAGTTTTCGTTCCCATACTCCTCCGAAACGGCTGGACCGATTTAAACAAAATTTTGTGTACATATCGGGTAGGTCTGAGAATCGGCCAACATCTATTTTTCATACCCCTAAGTGAGCAGCGGGTGAAACCGCTGGACACAGATAGTAATATATAAAACGTACGCACAACTCTGACTGATATTAGGCAAAGAGCTTGTAAACTATAAAAATAACTAAAATAGACTTGCGGTATCTACATCAGTAAACTGATGGATTTTTCTAACAGAATATGCTGCTGAACTAAGCCGTCCTGCAAGAGATGTTATATGGAAAACAGTTTATCGACGAATTTTAATTTCTCTTGATTCAATACTATGTTATAATCACTACTTTTGAAGTATGGCAGAGCAAATCTTATGCACTTTTTTCCCATTATTGGCGGTGAACTAATTATTGACCTGCAATAGGGCGTTATTTTAGTCGTCTAGATTTGTAGCACGTCTATTTATCTTAAATATTAAAGAGGTATCGTCAGCAAACAATACCATTTGTGGTTGATTTTTAATAAATAGGGTAAATCATTAATATATACTAAAAAAGGAAGGGACCTAATATCGATCCTTGTGGTACTCCTATCTTTACATTTTAAACAATTGAATTGACACCATTTATTTGTACTTGTTGCTGTCTATGAATCAAATATGATTTTACTAAACTAAGCGCAAGTTTCCTTAGATCGTAATGTTAAAAGTTTCAAGAGTAGGGTTTCGTGGCTAACGCAATCAAATGCTTTCCAAAGGTCACAAAAGATTCCTATGGCATCCAGTGCCTCTTTCTTCGCAGTAAATATGTGTTTTAACAAGGTGAAACCGTACTGTTTTGAAACTGACATTCCCAGATT
Source organism: Ochropleura leucogaster (assembly GCA_958449745.1). NCBI lineage: Eukaryota > Metazoa > Arthropoda > Insecta > Lepidoptera > Noctuidae > Ochropleura > Ochropleura leucogaster. The sequence continues at coordinate 12,518,784 of OY288220.1, read as the reverse complement.
TGAAAAGGGCTATAACTTTACTGTATTTCATAAGGTCCGAGAAAACTTCTTGGTCCACAAATTAAATATTAAGGCTAGGTACGGTGCTATAGTCTCAATAATAGCGTGACAAACTTTAATAGACATTTCCCAAAGATCTTCGGTTAATTTGATTTTGATTTGCTTAAAAGCTTGAGCGACTGCCACTGCAGTTTCAATTTAATCTTATTAACCCCACTGAGTTAATAAGATTAAATTGAATCGGACATGGTGAAACGTTTGCTCTTGATAAATCAATGGAAAGCAAGGGTGAGGAATTTAATGTTTCTGTAGTTTTAAGTGGGATACTAGTAAAGAAATCTACAAATCTTTAGCAACTTTGTTTTTGGTGGTTACAAGACCACGCGAAGACTCGAGTGTGATCTCATTTAGTAATCCGAACCAAAGGTAGTAAAGAGCGCTGATCGTATACTAGATGCTCGACTATTATGGTACCCTACAATACGGTATTACACCTATTTTTAAAAAGTATCTCATTTTGATCCTAGGGTCCTGGTACACCACCAAAAAAAAAACAAAAAAAAATATTCAAACGATAAGTGCCATAAAACTGCATTTCAATTTTACAATTTCTATTTTCGCGCGTAAAATCACAAAAACGCTTGACGCAATGTTACTCTGTGGTCGTGACGTCAGTTGGTCATGTAAACAAATGCGCTGTTATTAGTCTTTCTGTTTAGTTGTATTTTTCACTATAGTTTATGGTATCATTATATGGTAGTATTTATTTCTTCCATGGTATGATTACTATTATTTCAATAAAAAATAAAATGTAAAGTTTTAAAATACAAAAATAGTAATAGTTGCTCAGTTGACAGTTGTCACTGTTTGTTTTCATGACCATATGACGTAATAATCATGGCGGACACTGTTTCGCTTAGTAAAACAACAGACTAAAAAGTGTAAACTTTGAAATCAATTTTAAAATTTATTTAGTTATTTTATTAACTAAATTTTACATTTTCCGACTGCTTGTTGCCTAAGCTATCTGAATTGTATATTTTTAGAATTTCTTTCATATAGAGTAAAATACCCTATTATCATAACCTAACCTTATAAATACAACTTTTTGAATATTCAGGAACTGGAAGAAGATTGGTGTACAAATACAAATATCATCTCAGAACTTAAACAATGAAACTGATGTAGTAGAATTACTCAAGGACGCTACTAAATTGGGCTCTATTCAAAGCATATATGTCACTACTAATGATGAACAAACGAATCAAGAGACTTTATTTGCTCACCTCGATGCAGTTTCAAGAAGATTTTGCCCAGATTTAAGGTAATCGTATTACTTGGTCTTATAAATTACCATATTTTTATTTGTGCATTTAAAAATATGTATCCTGCTTTATTTTTCAGATGCTTTGCGATAATAACTGTCGGTGAAACCATGTTTGGTAAAACAACGTGTCTTTCTCGGGTTCAAAGGAAATTACCAGCTAAATTCATAAGTCTACCTCACCTGAAGAATGTAAGTATTTGTGGCAATATGAAATTCTCACTGATTAAGTAAATCTATAGTTTTGTAAACTTTTCGAATACTTCATAATCTTCATACCAAGACAGATTTTAGATTTAGGGCTTATACTTTGATAGTGTAAAATAAAAATAGCCCTATTTTAGAACCTTGCCGTATGCCTCATGTCATAATAAATATATAAAACGCTAAAATTGTGTGTATGTTCGTCGGTTATAGACTTTGAAACCATCCAACCGATAGATATAACCGACACTGGTTTCTTTAGAAAGGCAATTATGTAAAGACCGTTTTGTTCCTTAGTATCAATCAAGGAGGGAAAACGCTGGGAAATCTAGCATTCTAGTTCAGTAAGATTATTGCACTTTTTTCACACCTAATAAGTTTTTATAGTGGTCGACTTTTTATATTGGACTAAAAAAGTTGACGTAAGTCATTATTATAGATTTTAGCTGAATTTTGAAGATAAAGTGGTTTTGAGTGTAGCAAGTTAAAGTTATTTGAATGTTTGATAAAGTGCTGTGAACACATAATTTTTTTTGTCTTAGAAATATTAAAAGTTATTATTAGAGTTCAACGAATCAACGAGAAAAAAAAAACAAATAACAACTTCATTGATATCTATCAGGAATCGAGTTCTGCTGACACACTAGACGCAGTGGAGCGTGCACTCTGCGGTGTGGACACCTTGGTGCTTGTACAAAGAACACATGAGCAACAACATGATTTGCTGAATGAAATTGCTGTATTGGCTGGTCAGTTATATAACCTGGATTTATTTTTTGTCGCAAGAATGGCTGCTGAGCTTGAGGTCCAAGTTTGATTCCCAAGTTGGGCAAAGTGTTATTCTTTTTGTCCATCAGGATCTCTCAGTAGCTACGAAGTTTTGATTTGTGCCGGGTTGATTATAATAAGCTTGCCCCCAATAAATTAATTTATTTCAGGCATCGAAGGCATTAGGCAGCACTATACATAAATAATCTCATCTTAAAAATGAATACATTATAAAAAAATAAAACTAAAACTATTGCACACGAAGCGACGGCATCGCGTTTCGCTGCGAGGTCGGTATCCTTCCACGAAAACGTCGATAACGATACCCTTCGACCAAAACTCGCCTTTGAGGAAGGTCTCCTATTGATTAGTCAGCACCTGCACCACGAACGATTTAAAATTAACGTCATGGCGCGACTCTAACTCACGAGTCTCAAAGTCCAGTTTGTCTTCACACCTACATACTCCACGATGTCCTCAGTTGCCGTAGTGTGAAGCAATCTCGACACGTACAGCTGGGTCTTTTTTTTTTTTTGGGTGGGAATTACCGAGGCCGCGGTATCTCTTTCGAACAACCCGCAACCCCGGCAGGCGGAGGCTCTGGCAAGCCCCTCTGCTTTGCTGACTCTCTTTGAGACGCGCGTGAAACACGAACGCGCCGTCGACACGGCCTGTCGTCAATCGACAGACGGACGGTGAACTACCCATTGCTCACCGCCCACAGGCCCGCATCTACGGTGGCCGGGAGTCGTCTCGCGGCGCCCGGGGCCATGGGCGTCTCCCGCGGCGGCTGGGTTGGGCAGATGTTCTCTCCCTCAAACGCCCGGCCACCTCCTTTGCTAGCATTACTGCTTCGCAGAAGGTGGTGGCTGGGTCTTGGGTAACACTGGACGCACAGCATGTTGGATTCTACCAGCGCGGTACCGCACAGGTTCGGTCAAGAAGGCTTCGGTTTCTTCTTCTACTTCCTTTCCACCTTAATGAAACCATCCTCTTCGCAAGGCCCCCTTAACAGACCTCGTTGTTTTAAGTCTTTCTAATACACGGGACTTAAACATTACTGGCGAAATGTGTCTGTACTACTAAGTACACCTGTGCCTACCCCTTTGGGGATAACAGGAGTAGGTAATATTAGGTTGTATGTGTCATAATATTTATTAATGTTTATTTGAATTTTTCTGTACTAGAAGGTTGCTTAAATAACAAACATTTTGTTTTTTGTTTTGTTTCCAGATGTAAGTTTGTCAACTACTACCTCAAAAACTGCTACGTTAAAAGAACTTGGAATTCAAGATGATAAATTGCAACTGGTTGCTAGTCATTTCAGAATTCATCATAATATTGAGTTCACAGAACAAGAGATACCACTGCTAACAGTTGAAACGTAAGTTGATTATGTTACATATTATACAAAAGCTCGTCAACAATATGAAATTAACGGTTTTATATCACCAACAGAATACTGCATTTGGATAAAACGGAAAGCGCATTTGAAGATGTTAAAGGCTTAGCAACGTTCATATCGTACGTGGACACGGACGAACTACTGGCGACTTCAGAAATAGTATGCATGCCTACAGTCACCAGCGATGTTTTGGTAAATATTATTCATTCGTATTTTTGTATCATAGGATCATACGCATACTTCAAACTTCTTTCTGATTGATTTTATTATTTGTGTCAAAGATTGCCTTAGAAGTGCTAAAAATTATGTGGAAGTTCAATGACATATTTACAAAAAAGATATGCAAACATGAATAAATAAGATGCTTATTGCCGTTCTGCAGTACTGGCCGTTTCAAATCAAAATAATTTTTGTTTGGCTGAGAATTCTAATTTCAAATTAATTTTATTTAAAAAAAATGTCCTTTTTTCCCAAAAGTAGTCGTTTGTTTATTGATTAGTGTTACATTTTCATCGCATTTAATCTTTTTCGTCATCACGGATACGTTAAAAATTCGAGTAATTATGGAATATGAGTACTGTCGTGGCAGCAACGCGGCACAAGCGGCACGCAACATCAACGACGTTTACGGAGCTAACACTACAAACCAACGCACCACCTGTTATTGGTTTGCTCGCTTCCGTTCTGGAAATTTCGACCTGAAAAATAAACACTTGCCGTATAGTAAGAATTTTTTTACAATTAGACCTAGACAACAATTTCGCAACAGTACAGAATAATTTATCATCCTAAGCCAATAACTAGAATCTCACCTTGGTTCACACCCGTGAGATTCTAAAAATACCAGGTACAGACCTGAGAAAACTAAAGTTTAAAACCACAATAATAATAATAACTACTACTGTTAAACCTAGTACTAATTAGGTTGTGGACGTCAGATAGTTAGCGAGTGCCTACTCGCTCCACGTAAAACACTGGTATTATTCAGCTGCATCCGAACAGATTGGAAGCCGACGAATAATTGGGAAAAAGCTAGGCATGTGATGAGGTTTGAAAATTAGTATTTTGAAAACAACAGCTCATTTAATCTTTTACTCCATAAAGATATATGAAATTAGCCATTATCTTAGTACTGATTTTTTTGTCGTATTATTTAACACTCTATGTAGTCACGGTGTTCTAAATTTTTTTTAAATATTTCAGCGTGAAGACGAATTTGACGGAAACCTGACGTATCTATGCATAGTGCCAGGCATGGAGGGTCACCACGAGCGGTTCCGCGTGTTGTGCGAGGGCCTCAAGCTGCCGGCGCTGGTGCTGCAGCCAGGCCTCGACCACCCGACGGAGACCGTGCGGGAAACTGCACAGAGATACGTTGACGTAAGCCATGTTATTTATATATATGTATTAATTTCCACTTATTTTTACTATACTTGTGTATAAAACTGTTTAAAAAGCGTGAGACAAATAATTATTGATAAGAATAAACAAGACAAACAGTGTACACAATACATAAAATACAATCTCACAAAATTAAAATAACAAACCATAAAATTGAAGTAGATTTAAAGCTTTCAATTCAAATTTTAAGGTGCTGCTGAATAAGACTGGAATGAAAAACACTTTCTACTTATTGGGTTATGAAACTGGCGTTCTGGTGGCGTTGGAAATGGCAGATATACTCGAGGAACATGGTGAATAATATTGGTTAACTAACGTGTTTTAAGCTATTTATTATTGACAAGACTCATGCATGTTCATTTACAATTTTAGGTTTAACCGGCACTATATATTGTCTGGGATGTGCACCGGACGAGATTCAAACTGTGATTGAACAACATATCGCAGAATACAAGACAAAAGGACAACTAGAAAATGAGGTGATCAAGCATATGTATAAGTTGATGGTCGGTGACGACGTTGCGGACTTAGAGAGAGTACTCAAAGACGCAGCTTCGTGGCCACAGAAGGTGGAGGCGTGCATGCGGACTCTGTTAGGTCGTGTGCCGCACTCGGTGCAGTACTCGCGCGCGCTCATAGAAGCTGCACTGGCGCGTATCGAGCGCGCGCGCAGCTACGTGCCGCCGGCGCACGCGCTGCGCTCTCAGCTGGTGCTGCTGCGCGCCGCGAATATACACGTGACGTCACCTGCGCAGGCGCTGCAGCGACACTCGCAGCGACCCGTCGCCGTACATCAGCTTGCCGCACCCATGGCACACGCAGCCAGTGATATAAGCTGTGCGTCTGTAGTAAATGAGTATTTAGATCAAACAATTATAGATTCGTTCAAAGAGGGAAATATTTGCGAATCGTATCTTCTTAACCAGTATACCTTTATGGGTACTAATATTGAGAACGCATAAAAGGCGAATGACACAAACTAGACTGTTCTTGCAACTTTACGATTTATATACAAATTGCTGTTTTTGTAATGCTCGTAGTTTCTGCTCGTGGCTTTGCTTGTATGTCATTTTGTTTTTTCACAATGTCTAATATAAACATTGTGAGCGGTTTCACACATTGCTCAGCTTCTGTAAAAAACCACCGTTATCACTTAGGGGAACCGATATCCTTACTAATATTATAAAAGCGAGAGTGAGTTTGTTTGTTTGTACGTCTTCACGCATAAACGGCTAAACCAATTTTGATAAGTTTTGGTAGAGAGATAGTTGGGACTTTGGAGACGGAAACAAGTTATTTAAAAAAAAAATGGGAAATCAGGGAGAAAGCGGGAAGAAAAGGGAAAATTTAGCTTTGCTATTGCAATAGATAAGGCGCAAGGGCAAAAACTACAGGTAGCAGGAACCTGCAAATTAGGAAAAGAAAACTGTGTTATTTCGATATCTTTTTGTCATCATTTACTGTTGCCCATGTTTGCAAAATAAAATTATCTTTATCTTTATCTTTATCTCGAACTTAAGGTTTTAACGAAGCCGCGGGCAAAAGCTAGTTACTTATAAAATTTCATAAAAATCGGTCCATACGTTTCGGAGGAGTACGGCAACTAAAACTGTGGCACGAGAATCAGGTGAATGAAAAACACTTTCATTAACCTGATTAACCTAAGTATATTTATTGGCTACATTGTTGGCTAAATGCCTGTCTCGTTGGTCTGCAGCAGTCCCGCCTCCTGTCGCGTTGTGTGCGGGACTGCTAAGAATGAGGTAGGTACTGGGTTCGATTCCCAGGTTAACCAAGTGTTACTGGGTCCATGCTCAGTTGAAGGTAAAAGGGTCGTCCGGAACTTACAACTGTCGAAATGTGAATTTACTATTTGGTACACCTCTGATTAGCTCATTAGAGATTACAGGCTTGTTGTTATGTAAGGTATATTGGTCAAACATTTTTAACATAATGTGTTTCGAAACCTTCAAAATGATTAAAATTATCATTAAAAATCCTATTAACTGGACATAACCTTTGTTTTGTCTTTTAATAATGCATATAAGGTTGCTGCCGATCCAATCAAGGATATTTTATTTTCTTAGAAACAGACCGTACCAGCTTGACATATGCAGCAAAAACTATCATCCTATATCAACGTACAGGCGTCCACTTGCCTTAAGCATATGAACAAGTGTCAGCTCTTGATCTGATCGGCAGATCGAGTCAAGTTATACAATGCTTGCAGTCGTATAGATCGGTAGAATATGACGACACAAGTGGCGCAGTGGCTGAGCAATCGACTGCTGCGCTGCGTGTTGCGGGTTCGATCCCCGCACGGAACAAATATTTGTATGACCTACAGGTTGTTGTTTCGGGTCTGTTGTAAACGCACCCACGAGACAGGAGAAACCCTATTAAGGGCAACGGTTTCAAAAAAAAAAAAAAACAAAAAATAGGTGCTTTATAGAACACCACAATCAATACACAGCTATTTCACAAAATTGTTAATTTAAGCAACAATCAGTCGCATGAACAGTCACACTATCGTAAAAAATTGGGTATCTATATTTTAATTCATACTTTGTTAAGTTTTTAAGTTAATGTTTATTTTAGTGAGGGTGTTTAAGTATTGAAATAAAAAAAAACTTGATAAAAATGGCATTTTATTTTAAAAACATATGACATTGGCCTTTTATAGCGCTCCGGTATGGGCTCCTTCCTTGGGGCAGTGTGCCACCCACAATCTGAACGCCAGAAAGTGGTAGCCATAATGCTGAACCGGGGCTACCGCACGATATCCAGTGAGGCGGCAAGCCTCTTTACCGGATCGCCACCATAGGATCTTAAGGCATTAGTCCTGGCGCGCTTGTACGAGTGAGTACACCGGGGGAAAACTCTGCTGCCGCGGCAAATCGCCACTCAGTGAAAGACCTGGTGCGATGTCATGGTGGCACGGAGGGAGCGACTGTTGCAATCCCGTGCAGGGCATGCCAAAATAGCGGCATATAACTCCTCTGATTGAGAAGTGGCTGTGGAGATGCCGAGGCGTCGTCATTTACATCCTGATAGAAGTTGTTAGTGGAGCACACTGTGGCGGTCTGCCCCGTTTGGGCGGAGCACCGCCGTCCTCGTGGGGGTGATCGCCGGCAGCGATTTCTCAAGCCTGGCTCTGGTTCAGTCCATGGTCCGGTGCGTTCAGGTAATGGGCTAGGTAAATGGCTAGCGAAGGAGGTTAACTGGCGTTTCAGGGAGTGTGGTGTTTGACAAATCAATAGTTTGCTGTCAGTTTAATATTATTGGAAGTGAGGGTACCGCACAGTAGTTTTCAAGCAATCCTCAACTACCTCTAAAAGTCAGTATGAAATACCAAGTAGTACCTAATAGTGGCGACGAGGAATAATTCGGAAAATATAGTGAAAAACCAGTGAAAACTTCGGAAAAACAGTGTAGATACAATGACCAATAAAAGTTTTGAGACATTTGATATTAAAAGTGGGGATTGGGAATCATATAAAGAGAGATTTGGTTATTTTATATTAGCACGTGGCATAACAGAACCTAATATGCAAAAAACTGTGTTTTTTGCATCTTGTGGTAGTCATCTGTATAACTTACTAGGCTTACTGTATTTGACACAGTAAGCCAGATTACATTAGCTGATATAGACGCAAAACTTAATAACCAGTTTAGTCCGCGACCAAATGAAATTGTAGATTCATTTAAATTCCACTGTAGGAACCAGGGTAAAAAAGAAACCATACAGGAGTACATCGTAGCACTTCGAAACATGTGTAGGTTTTGCAACTTCGTAGGTTTAGAAAGGACTTTGAGAGATAGGCTAGTGTGTAGGGTTAATAATGCCAAACTACAAAAGAATTTACTGAAGAAGACAAACCTGACATGCAACAACTGTAGAGTTGGCATTGCAAGCTGAAAGATGTTTCGAAGATCTAAAAATTCGCAAAGTGCCTGCTATTGAAGGATCATTAGGTGTTTGCCCTGCACTGTACTAGCAGGTGTTAATAATACGCAGTATGGTTTTTCATAGACAATTTTATAGACAGGAAATATGTAGTACACATAGACAAATATAGTGTATGCTATGGCTACAGTTATTACCTATATTATTTTGTTACAATATTAACATCTCTACTTAACAAAATCATACATACTCTGAAACGGATAATATACCAAGCCTTTTTGTGAAATATTTATGTTTTACTGACCCTAAACTTTTTGTGAAAATGTCAGCTGGCATTTCAGTAGTTTCTAAATAATCAATCATTACAAATTTATTTGCAACTGCTTCTCTCACAAAATGGTATCTAATATCTATATGCTTAGACCTTCTATGTTATACTGGATTCAAAATCAGTTTTTGTGAGATTCACAATCATTATATAAAGTAATTGTTTCTGAATTAAGTACCTGAAATTTCAAAGAATAAATTCTTTAAATAAATTGCCTCTTTACTGGCTTCCAGACAATTTAAAAACAAAAACCAGAAAAAGATTTTCGATCATTTACATCTGAACCCCAGTCTGCATCAACATATCCCTCTATACAAAATTATATATATATATATATATATTATTATAATAACAAGACCAAAATTTTTAGTTCCTTTTAAATATTTTAAAATTCTTTTTAAGTGTTTCCAATGAGTCCCATCATATGAATTATTAAACTGGCTGAGATAACAAACACGGTAAGCAATATCTGGCCTGGTTAGCACGGCTAAGTACATCAAGTTACCTATCAGTTGTCTGTATGAATAACTTTTATCACAACTATTCTGAGATTTTTCTAACCTTAAATTAATCTTCATTGGAGTTTCAGCAGTTTTACAATGTGACATGATAAATCTGTTTAATAAACTTTCTACATACACAGTTTCGGATATTTTATTTCAGAATGAAATTCATCGGAAATGACCTGAATAATAACATCCTTTAATATTCAGTACAACTTTCCCTGTAACCCTGTACACAGATTCATTCAAAAAACCGTTTAAAAAAGTTGTAGTAACATCCAGATGACATATGTCTAAACTTAGCGGAGTACAGGAGAAAAGTTTCATGATACTCTACACCAACTTTCTGTGAAAAACCTTTAGCTACTAGTCTTGCACGATAACGTACAATACCTGCACTATCATATTTTTTCTTAAAAACCCACTTGCACTGCACCACTGTTGAATCACGAGGCCTATCCACAAGCTCTCATGCATCATTCTTCTTAAATGATTCCAATTCCTCCTTCATGCCTGCTCTCCAAAGTTTACTTTCAGGTCCATTTAAAGCTCCCTAATAATACACAAGTTGTTATAGCCAAATCTATCAGGAAATTTTTTTACTCTTTTGCTGGAAGCATTTAAGTTTTCTAATAAAATTTTTAGTTCTGGCGCTGTCTCAAAAGAACTGTCATATGAGTCACTTACCGATGAACTTGCTTCTGGAACATATGTGGTATCATTGTCCTCACATTCAACATCTGTATCTGTGCTTATGTTTTCCTCATCTTCCTTATAAATTTCAATGGGAATATCTGCTGTACTTTCTGCTGTTTCCATTATAATGATGTCTTGGCTAGTCGTGACAGAGTTATTTTCTTGGTCATAAACCCTATGTCCTTTCACATTTTCTGCATAGCCAACCAAGATAAGTTCTTTAGACTTCACATCCCATTTTAAGCGCTTCTCTTTTGGAATGTACATCATTACCTTACTTCCAAAAATACGGATATGACTTAAGTTGGGTTTGCTCCCAATCCATGCTTCATATTATGGAGCCATATTATTTAGTCCGGTAAAATCTGACCGATTTTTAAAATAAACAGAGGTATTTACGGCTCTTGCCCAAAATCTTTTATGTAAACCAACATCAAAAATTTAACATCTAGCCTTCTCAACTAATGATCTATTCATTCTTTCGCACACATCGTTTTGTTGAGGCGTGTAGGCATTCGTTTTTTGATGTATTATTCCTTGTTGTATTAGATATTTTTCAAATTCTTGACTGCAGAACTCACCGCCGTGATCTGTCCTTAGAATCTTAATTTTCTGGTTTTCTGTTTTTCTACCATTGACTAAAATTCTTTAAAATACTTAAATACCTCAGACTTTGTCTTCATAAAATATATAAAAGCCATTCTGCTGAAGTCATCCACAAACAGTACATAATATCTGGATCCTCCAATGGATAAATGTTACACATCAGAGTGTACCAGTTCTAAAATGGCATGTGTCTTCGTCAAGCTAGGCTGAAAAGGTTGTCTAGCCTGCTTCCCCTTACAACACACAGTACACTTAGAACTGTCTATGTCTGCTTTATCTGTGTATGCTATACCTTCGGCAGCTCCATTCTTCATTTTATTCAAACTAGTACTGTTGATGTGTCCCATCCGTTTATGCCAAGTTTCACTTGATGCCTTTGCTGAGGCTCCCAATATCTGTTCTGTTTTCTTAGTATATAATCTGTACACTCCCTCCACTAATTCTGCCATTTTAACTACAGTTTTCTGTTGATGATAAATAAAGCAAATATTTTCTTTGAAAACTACGTTATTGCCATTGATAATCAACTGACTCACAGAAAGTTGGTTGTTAAACTTGATATGCACAATACATTCTGAAACTGTGATGGCATATTCATCACCATTTGCCATTGTAATGATGTTTACATCACCAGAACACAGCACTGGAACACTTGTTTTGTTCGCAACAATAATCTCTTTGATTTCATGTTCATATGTTGAATTCACAACATATTCTTGTTTCGCTGCCATGTGTTTACTGGCCCCGCTATCAATATACCGGACTTCACAGTTAAATTTTCCACTTAAAAAAATAGCACTAAAGGCATTGGTTTGCTTCCTGTTCTTTATATCGGAAATAGGACATTGATTTTTATAGTGTCCTGTTTGCTTGCATTTATAGCATTTTACGATTTTAGTAGCTTTTGATGGTTCTCCTGCTACATAACTATAGTCATTTTTAGATTTATGGCCATATTTTAAATGCTGTTTACTTTTGCAATAAAAGCATTTTCCGAATTCGAAACAGATCCAACTTCACTACACACATCCAACACCTTTGTTTTAATGACATCAGCACTCACATCTATTTCCGAATGTTCTATGGCCTGGGCTGGCATAGGACCATACTTTTCGGGTAATCCTGCTAACATTAATGCACCAATCCACTCATCTGTTATTTGAAGCCTGTACCTTGAAGTCTCTGGCTTGTTTCTACAATCTGAGTAACATACTGGGTCATCGAATCACAATTTTCAAGTCGAATGTTGATGAGTTTACGCAACAAATCAATTTTTCTTGTATAGCCGGTGTCATCAAACTTATTCTTCAACTTGCTCCATAAATCGTACGTTGTTACTGCGTGCTTTATGTGTACATAAACTGATGGGTCGATTGTTAACACTAATTTCGCCTTAGCTTTTGCATCTTCATTTATTTCGCTTGTTGTAGGTGAAACCGGTAACCTCTCTGTAATGGCGGACGCCATGTTTTCAGGCATCAACACATTTTGCACAGCAAAACACCAATCTTCATAATCGCGCCCTTTTAATTTTGGAATATTGGCGATGTAATTGGTTGTCATTTTAACACGAAACAACACAATACTAAACGTTCAAAACTAAAGAATGTTTGACATCCTTTAAGAAGGCATTGTTTAAGTTTATTTTGGGAAGATGCTATTATTCCATCACAGAGTTCATTGATGACAAACAGGAGTACGAAGATCCGACTTGCTTATATTAATAACTAGCGGCCCGTCCCGGCTTCGCACGGGGGGACTTAAGATTTTTTACATAGTTTTACGTTTTATTTATATTTATTCTCAGTTTTTTTTTATTTAGGAAGTATTTACCTTTTGAAAACATTTTTCCGGACTTCATTTACTTATTTCATTTATTTAATTAATTATTTTCTTCTTAAATAGGAACCTACCTATTTTGTTGTTGTTTGTTTTGGTTGAGGTAAAAGTTTGTTTTTAAATTGTTATTTTACTTTTATTGAAAAATATTTACATCTTTTCATTTTTTTTTGTTTTTCTTTATTGTTTTAAGGTTTTTTTTTGTTTTTTTTTTTGTTGTTTTAAGGTTTTTTTTGTTAAAGTTTTTTGTTTTTTTTGTTGTTTTAAGGTTTTTTTTGTTAAAGATTTTTGTTTTTTTTTTTATAAAGTTCTTTGTTTTATGTGTTTGATCAAATTATCGTAATATTTACATTTTACTTTAAGGCTTCACTGTAAACTATGTTTGCAGTGGTATTTGTAGGTGCTAACAAAACATATTGATTTTTAGGAGATCCTACTCGAGAAAGGGCTACATATAACTGCCCATGAGAAAAGCACTCTTTTCTTAGGTCGACGCCAATAATCTAAAAAGTTTGCCCCTGTGATTTATTTATCGTAAGGGCAAACGATGTCTTCACAGGAAACTGTAACCTTTTAAAGGATATAGGTAAATCCGTCGGAATCATCGGGATTCGCGGTATGTGAGCGAGCTGTCCGGCCGCGGGCCCAGTGATGATTGTTGCTACAATCACATTGTCTCGTAATTCCCTTATCAAAAGTCTTGTGCCATTGCACATATTGGGAGGGCTTAAATTTCTCAAAAGCATGATAGGAGTACCTCCTTTTAATTTTAGTTCGTGGGGTGGCAAGCCGGCAGGGTTGAGGGAATTTAAAAATTCTTGTGGGTAGTGTACTGCATCTTCGGTGTTGCACATAGTGTCAATAGATTTGTAACATTTGAAATCACCTGGTACTTTTTCCATAATCATTCTGTTTATATCATTTACGGAATCGTTTCTTGGCGACACTATCGCCCTCGAACAGAGCCAATTGAAATTTCGTTCTGTGAGATTTTCAATGTCGGGATAGATTGTGTCTATAAGAACATCTAGACTGTTAACAGTTTGAGCCAATTCATTGTCCAACGATACTTGGGAGCTATTTGCAACTGGCGATGGTAGTTTTCCATCTCCAAGTTGAACTATTTTTTGTGAGAAATTTCCATTGTTGTCGTTACTTAAATGTGCTCTCATATTTGTGCGCAAATTTAGAGTTTTAATTGATTGCCACAAAGGTGATGATTTGAGGCACGCTTTAATAACGTCGGCGCGTGTACCTTTAGTTATAACCGGTAGTGTTTGGCGAAAGTCTCCAGCCAACACAAAGGTTACGCCTCCCATCACATTGCCTGAGTTCCTGAGGTCTTTTAATGTGCGGTTCACAGCTTCCACGTGAGCTCTATGGCTCATGGTACACTCATCCCAAATAATCAGTGAAGTGTCCTGTAAGAGCTTCCCAAGTGGACCATTTTTGCGGATTGAGCATACCGATTGTTGTTCTAATGACACAGACAACGGTAATTTAAAGGTCGAGTGAGCAAGTCTTCCCACCATTTAATAGAGTTGCAGCAATGGCAGAAGACGCGACCGCCAGTGCTTTTCTTCCAGATTGTCGTACTTTGGCTAATATTAAATTGGCAAGAAATGTTTTACCTGTTCCGCCAGGCGCGTCCAAAAAAAATAGTCTACCTTTGTTGTTGATCACACTTTCAATTATAGCATCGAACGCAATTTTTTGATCTGCCACCAACTTGGGTACATTTGAGTTGACATATACTGATAACTCGTTAACATCGTATGTAGCCGGGCCTTTTTTATGTATTTTGAAATAGCAGGTAAGTACTTACCTAATAGGTATCTTTTGGATGAATTAATAGTCATAAGGTAACCGATTGAACAATTCAAAAGTTATCTAGAGCAAACTTTTATAAGGATTGAACCATTCATTAAAACGATTGTTATGGGTAAACTATAAAAGGTAGACATATGCTCTCGCAGACTTTTTTAAAAAGAATGTTAAGATGAACAATTCATCCATAGAGCATTTTTGTATAACTTTAACTATATGCCCAGCGCACGCCACGGAAGGCCTCAGAAACGACACTTTTCCTCCGTTTTTAAAACATTTTTGGTTACTGCTCCACAACTATAGGACCTAGCGTGATATTATATAGCCTATGTTACTTCTGAATTCTTTCTAATGGTGAAAAAATTATTGGAATCGGTCCAGTAGTTTTTGAGTTTATTCATTACAAACATACAAAAATACAAAAATACAAATCTTTCCTCTTTATAATATTATTATTATTAATTATTAATAATAATTGATCAGTAATATGTTTTATCTACTAAATAATGTGCTTGTTTTTATTTTGATATAATTTTTAATAGTGATACTGACAGCATTTCACCTAATTGACATTGCTATTGTTTATAATTATGTTATTTATGCTTGTTTTATTTTAAACTTTAACTTTGTGCACCATCTATTGGCAAAACATAGTGAATCTATGTCTATTGTACTACCTCTAATACCTATGTTTTACAAAATAAATGATTTGATTTGAAATTATTTTTTTTGCCTAGGCCCATAACCTGTTAATAATAATATATTCTGTGGGAGGAACATTCCGTGAACCTGCCATAAGTGTAGAACTTCAACTATAGTACGGCCAACGAGAAGCGATACCAAATAATTATAAACAAAACCCATGCTAAAACCACATCTAAAATGGCCGCCCGAATGTTGGCGAACCCGTCTTAACGTTGTCATGTTTTTGCCGGGAGAACGAGACATTACGACAAAGGCACAAGATGGAAAGAGCTAAATATTAGATTGTCAACGCCACAGTTGTTCTTTAGGTTAATGACCTTTCGTATCGCTTCTCGTTGGCCGTACTATAAATAAAAAATTAGTCAAGTTGAGGTTGATTCTGGCTGTTCTTATACAATTAAAAGTTACGAGTGTAAACAAGCTTTTTTTTAATCAGGTATGACACATGTTACTTCACAAACTACTATATCTAGCTTTTTTCTTTATATATAAGAGGCAAGCCCATTGAAATGCCAAATGAAAATTGGCCGAATAGTACAACAGATATTTTCAATATTTTTTTATTGTTTTCATATTATTTCCACAGGTAAAAATAAGTAACATGAATGGGTTTTAGTCAGTAAAAGTCGATCGAAGTCGACGATGTCCCATCCGAAAAAAAAAACAAATGTTGTGGCAAACTATTCCTGTATACGCTTATTTTATTGAAACTCAACACAACAACACCGTCGTGTGGTCTATTAAATTGAAGTAATATGTGCTACTCCACCTAGATTTGATTTCACAGCTAGTATAACTAATAAACCGTACAGCTAAACCAAACCGTAACCGCTTTCAACCTTGCCGCGCAAATAGCAGTGGATGGTCAACTGCATTCGGTTTCTCTTTTCGTTTCCTTACATCTACTACATTAAACGTATTGAGCAAAACTACCAAAAAGTGGCTATACCTACAATATAATTCCAAATTCTATCAGTAGGTAAATAATGTGAAACGTTCATTTCTTACCCTAATATATATCTCAGCCACAGAGGTGCTGGAATAAGAGAATTATTTTTCAGCTTCGGAGAAACAGGTTCCGCCAAACACATCCATCGGATAAACTCCAGTGGAAAACAAAATTAATAATTAATACAATATATAACTAATATTATAAAAGCGAAAGTGAGTTCGTTTGTTTTGTCTTCACACCTAAATGGCCAAGCCGATTTTAATAAATTTTGGTACAGATATAGTTGAGACCCTGGAGACGGACATAGGTTAAAAACCGGCCAAGAGCGTGTTGGGCCACGCTCAGTGTAGAGTTCCGTAGTTTCCCGTCCGTCACAATAAGTGTTCCCACTTATGATATATACGCTCCGCGGCAGGCGCTCCGACTTGTGACGGTTTTTAGCGCGAACACAAAGGGGAGCGCTCAAACTTCGACGACTTATTAGATTATGCCCTCATAAATAAAATTACGAATATATTTAAGTGCAACTTACTTTACCACGGCAGGTCATGCACGGAAAATCTTAACATCGACTTTTAAAAAAATGACGTCATTACACAACGTCATCTATCGAACCATTTATGAACTGGTTTTTACCTTAACATTTTGCTGGTGTTAAAAAAATAATAGTTTTGTTCTAAATTGCCTTAGCATGTTCTTAATAGTAGTTTTATGTAGATACCGCCGGTAAGATACCGCCAATGTCAAGGAGAGACCAACCGAACAATTCGGTAATACCCGATCCAATGTAATAAGTACCTACAGCGTTATCTCTCGGGGAATTGGGTTACTAATTAATACAAAGACGTGCAAGAAGTTTTCGGTGGTAATTTTGGATTACGAGAACCGATTTTAATAATTCTTTTTTTGTTTGAAAAAAGATACGTTCAGGATAATAAAATATGTAAACGAAGTTAAAAAAAATGCATGCATATACGATTATACTACAAACTTAGTCTAGCAATTATTTTGTACAACTTTTTGTCTTTTTTGTACAAAAACTGTTGTGTCAATCAAGTCCAAAATGATTTTCCTAGAAAGTCCTTATAAAGTTCTACTTTTCAGATTTTTTTCATATTTTCTAAACTTACGGTTCAAAAGTTAGAGGGGGGGGGGACATTGTTTTTTACTTTTGGAGCGATTATTTCCGAAATTATTGACATTATCAAAAAATGATTTTAGTAAACCCCTTTTCATTTTTAAATACCTTTCCAACAATATATCACACGTCAGGGTTGAAATTAAAAAAATCACTTCCCACTTTACATAATTATACGGTTGCTACCATAATAAAACATTTTTTTCAAATTTTTAATTTACCACTTTGTCGGCGTGATTGATATACATATTGGTAGCAAATTTCAGCTTTCTAATACTAACGGTCACAGAGATTAAGTGAGGACGGACGGACGGACGGACAGACAGTTAGCGTTAGCCCAAATTCACTTTGCCACGCGGATGTAGTCGCAGGCAGAAGCTAGAGTAGCATATCAGGCAATAAGACAAGGTAATACAATCAGACAGAGTAACTTTCACATTTATAATAGTAGTATAAGTCTAATGAATTTCTGGAGGATATAAAAATGTTCGGTTGGCAAAGTCAAACTTTACACAGTGCCCTCTAAAAGTTAATTGAATATTATTTAGTGAAAATGTATGGTAATATTTTCATTCAAAATTTTAGTAATTAGTATCTAAACTATACAGGGAGGACACTTTTACCAGGCCCTTTTTGTTCTTTTTTTTTGCGGATGGGAAATCATTAAAAACTTCTGGTGCGGGGGGTGTGTCAGACTTGTAGGTTTCGTGGCCGCGGTGTCTCGTTCGAACAACCGGCGACCTGGTTTAGCGGACTCTTAAGAGGAATTATCTTTACCGTTGCAGCTTTACGAAAATGTTCTTAGGACAAAAAAGCACAAATGACACGGCCGGAACTTGTATAGAGCAATACCCTAACAAAAAATGTTCTTGCACATTAATGTACAGTACGTCATTTTAAAGCTTACATGCAGTGCTTTACAATAAATTATATTTTATGATCAGAGAATAGGCGAGAGACACTATAAGTAGGAAACAAAAAAAATGCCTAAACAATTTGAATAGCAATGATCAAACATTCAGAGTTTTGTAAGTGTTACAAAACGAGAAATACTATTCAGACAACATTTAATAAATAGCGGCTATTCATTATACGGCTAATTCCACAAGAAAGGCCAAGGATGCGTTGGTACGAGGACATCATACTAACAGTAACCAAGCTACAAATAAAACAGCGTCGAGCTTAGCGCTGCCGCAGCCTCAAGTTTCATAGAAAGTCGGCTTTAGTCGTCGTTGCGCTCAAAGCTCACTACAAGAATAGTAGTGTAATGTAAGTGATATAATAGTAAAGTTGTGTGAAATGGTTCCAGAAATCCAGGTGCATTTTCCTGTAGTACTTCAAAATAATTGTCGATTGGCTCGCATCAATCAGGAATGAGATCCTGATTGCAGATTTATCGTCCGATTTTGTAATGATCATGATTGTCATTTTTAGTTTTGCATTTTAAATTAATAAAATGTCACAGACTGTTTAATAAATGTGTTTTTTTTTTCTCTGGATACCCACATACATTTGTAGCAATTCCAATAAGCACCCGGAGTATTAATATTAGAAGCGTAAACGATAGGTTGTGGTCTAGTTTCAATAGAAACAAAGTACTATCGTACCTACTTTATCGTACTTTTATGTGATTGTATTGTAATTTTAATTAACGCAAGACGACAATGTAAATGTCAATCAATGCAATGTCAGAATTTAAAACAATGAACAAACATATATTTTTTGCATTTTCTCTCGCTTACTTTAGGGAAATGTAATGAATGCAATTATGTTTTATTTATACAAAAGGAATTTTCATATATTAATCATTACTAAGCATTATCAGGGCAGGATCTGGCCATGTCCTTTGCGTTGAATTGTGTTCCCATATCACGCCACCATGGTCTAAACAGTGTCAATCAAAAGAAAGATAAAAGTTTAATTAATTTAACACCAACATCTTAGTGCATCTTAGCGTGTGTGTTATCTTAATGTCTTACGCGTTCCATATAACAATATCTTCAGGATGTTGATGCGGCTGCCCCCCTATTGCAGTGCGTCGTTAATGTTTGCTGAAGCTCATACAGATGGGTACAAAGCGATACTATACGATTCATTGCAACGACGATTGAGGGACAGTAGCAACGGCATCCATAAGATAATTGCTATGAGATTTGACTGTCCGATTCAGTACAAGTTTAGTGGATTAAAATTTCTATCGAACAAGCTTGACATTTTATATTATGAATAATTATTTATAATGAAGTTTTGAATAATTTTATTTAGTATTATTTTGACATAAATATTTTAAATGTTGACCGCTTTGAATGATTTTTAATGTAAATTATTTGTAATGGGATGTTTTTGTAATTATTATTTTTCGATTTTATCTGATTTTGTGTTGTTTTGAATAGTGTGCTTTTATTTAATTTTCTAATGTATTATGATGTTTCTTTACTGGCTAATTTAACTACTTTTATTTCTACGTTATGGATCTTGTTTTCCGAATCAAAGTGATTTATTATTATTAGACCATACAATATCTTACCAGCATCATAAATAGTTTTACAGGCCTGTGCGAGGATTTTTCGGGACATGGGATCCATTATGAACGCGAGGCGGTAGTGCACCTTGAAGAATTGGGTGTCAAAGCATTCTTCTCTTCTTCGAAGCTGGCACTTCGCCCATATGCTATGACCCTTTGGGGTGGTTGCTTGTATAACGTAGCTTTTCAGCAGTCACTGGATTTAACTGGAGAATAAGGTTTACGGATTTAGCGATTTACTAAACTTACACAAGTATCGTTTGGACATCAATGTAAAATATTGTTGAATTCGCAAAACCGAAAACCATTATGATCGCTAATTTCCGAACCCTTACCTTGTTGTACAGAATGTCTGACAATTGCTTGTCGTGATGCGAAGAGAGAAAGATTCCCGAAGTGCCCGAGATCACAATCATAAACATGCGTCGGCGCCAGTGCTGCCTCGCTGTCAGTCGCTGGGAGCGAATGGGATGGAGCTATTCCTGGTGGGGTTAGCATCATGGTAGAGCAGGTTGATAAAGGTAAAAAAATCAAGAAGAATACAATAGGTGAGGTCTTTGAAAATAATCGCAAGCAAAATACGTTCAAGAGCTGCCAGTGTCATCAATATCGTTACATCGACTCTTGAACGTGTTTTTGGTATGCTGACTGCGATCAGTTTTCTTTGCGGCTGGTTTATAGAGGGGAACAACTGGATACAGAATGTATGTAGTGGGAGACTGGTGCCTAAACCAGGCTAAAGGCCTGTATTTCAAAATACCAGGTCTCTAACCTTTGATAATATGACATTCAAATATAAAATTCATTATATATGCAGTAGGTATGTCTGCAGCTAGTCATCGAATTCCACTTCATCCATATTCATATCAGGTATAATTGAAAATAAATTATTTCATTGTTATTGAGATACAAAAATGTCAGTGTGGTTTTGTTCGTCTGTATATCCAAAATGAGCTAAGTTTGCTTGAAAGTGGCGCATGTTACAGACAAGATTAAAAGGAGTCGTCTGTATTGGCATGGACATATGATAAGGAGGGATGGAATACATCTGACTAAAAGAGCGATGAATGTTAATGTTGATGGATGGAAAGGAAAACAAAGAAAAGTTGGAATTCATAATATAGCGTGACCGGGGAGAATATAAAAAAGTGTTACACCGACCCCAATTAACATGGGACATGGGGTAGTAACAAAATGCCCGCCGAATATTAATTATAGTTTTCCTTACAGATTAATGACACTATATCTATGAAAACAGATTGTGGAAAAGTGTTTTGTGAAGCAGTAGCGTTCATCATCATCTTCGTGCCCTTGTCCTATTTTATTTCTCTACTGTAACCATTAGCGGTACTGCTGTAGTAATTCTGTGGGGATGTCTCATATATCTAAGGATAAAGATTCACCAAAAGCTTTAAGGCTATATCTGACGGGCCTGTTGGTCTAGTGGTTAGTGGCCCTGACTGCTGAGCGGAGGTCGTGGGTTCGATTCCCACCCAGGACAAACTTTGTGTGATGAGCATGATTGTTTGTTCTGTGTCTGGGTGTGATTTATCTATAATATGTATGTATTTATAAATTATATAAGTATGTATATCAGTTATCTGGTTACCATAACACAAGCTCTGCTTAGCTTGGGATCAGATAGCTGTGTGTGAGTTGTCCCAAGATATTTATTTATTTATTTATAACTTATAAAGATCAATCTCCTTTGGAAAGAAGGTAGATTCCATTTTTTTTTATACTGACATGAGCTTGTATTTTCTTTTTGTTGGCAGCTCTACTTGAGTGCATGAAAATTTTTCGTACAATTATTCCGTCTTAAATATTCAATAATATGTTATCTATTAATTTAACGATACAATTATCCTTACTAATACTATTATAAAACCGAAAGTGAGTTTGTTTGTTACGTCTTCACACCTAAATGGCTAAACTGATTTTGATTGATTTTGGTACAGAGATAGTTTGGGACCCTGGAGACGGACATAGGCTATTTAAAAAAAAAAGATTGATATATGAGGGAGAAAGGGAAGAAAAGGGAATACTTAGCATTGCTATTACAATAAGGCAAAAACTATAGGTAGCAGGTAACTGTATTTTATTACGAATTTAACGCGAGTGAAGCCGCGGGCAAAAGCTAGTATAAAATAAAACATACGAATTATATGTTGTATAGATGGATAGCATATACTTAAGCACCTGCATTTTTGCAACTATTTTAAATATATTGCTACAATTTATACAGTTAACCATCTGCTTATCGCGCCGTTTCTGTGGGGTTCCCTCTATCTGGCAGAATCTTGATGCTCCGAAATTCATTTGGCATAACACACTTAGCATAATTTTCGTTATACGAACATTTTAAAGGCATAAAAAATATTTGGTATAATTATCGCTTAGCATAATGTTTAAAACTTCGAATTAACAATGGCATACTTTTAAGATGGCAGAATTGCATTTAGTATAATTACGATTCGCAGAGTCCAAATTTCGCATAATATATTATTTGGTATAATTTCAATTGGCATACTATGCAGACGGCAGTAATGGCTAGGTTAGGTTAGGTTAAAACTGTGACCTCCTACGCACGAGCCGAGCGAGCGAAGCGAGCGGTACCGCGGCAGCGGCCGGCGAGTGCCAGAAACGACTTGCGTTAATAGAAAAAATAGATTGTTTTAAGTAGGTTACCCGGAACTGAACTATTTAGATTAGGATACCTAATTACTTATTGAATTCAATGACATTATCTCAAATTCAATTAAACAATAACTAAAATAAATGACAACTTGTAATGACAAAGATGACCCTTACTATAAACTTTCTACGATATGACAATTCTGCCGTTTCATGATCATCGATATAAAATATATTGAGTGTACGACTAAACGCCGACAGACACTACGCCGACAGACTGAACACCGACAAGACTTTACTTCGACGGGACTCTTCGCCGACAGGACTCTTCGCCGACATGGCTCATCAGCGACGCAATTTATTTCCGATAATCGCAGATACTTACTTTGGAAATAATAACTCAGTACGTTTAAAATGTAACTCATCCCATATTAATTGATCGTCAAAATTTTGCTAAAAATCTCTTTTTTCTATTAATGCATCGTTCAGTCTTTTCTATTAATGCAGTCGTTTCTGGCACTCGCCGGCCGCTGCCGCGGCACCGCTCGCTTCGTTCACTCGGCTCGTGCGTAGGAGGTCACAGTTTTAACCTAACCTAACCTACCCATTGCGTCGCTGATGAGCCATGTCGGCGAAGAGTCCTGTCGGCGAAGAGTCCCGTCGAAGTAAAGCCTTGTCGGTGTTCAGTCTGTCGGCGTAGTGTCTGTCGGCGTTTAGTCGTACACTTAAATATATTATGCCAAAAGATGATTCTGACTGTGAACTTTCTGCGATATGATGTTTGTACTTTTTAAATATTATGGATATGAAGTTTATGCCTAGAGATGATTCTGACTTACAAAATTATGAGTTTAGAATGTATGATAAATGAGTGTCTGCTAAACTATTTTCTGCGAAGTGAAGTTTATGCCATCCGTTGTTATGCAAAATAAAATTATGACATAAAAAGTTCTGCTATAAAGGGTGGACCCGTTTCTGTGACGTGACCAATCGCGCTGGGTCTTAACAGGCAATAAAACAACATCAACCGTCATTATTACACATTATTATACTTTTCATTGTGACGGATTATCGTTGGAGAATAGTACTGCATTTAAATAAAACAAAATTATTTTGTTTAAGTGTATGAATAAGCGTTTAAATTTCCTCCATCTTACAAATAATACAGGATGGACATAGCTCCATCCTGTATTATATTTTTATATTGGCCCGAACACAATAAGAATAAAATCAAATTTGAACATCCGATTTTAGAACCTCCTAGTTTCTTGAAGTGGGTTAACAAAAAATAACAATAACTTTTTTTCCTTTATTGGTCAACCAACAACTGTTTATACTGTAAATATATCATTTACAGTACGGCCAACGAGAAGCGATACCAAATGTAAACAAAACCCATGCTAAAACGCCCATCTAAAATGGCCGCCCGAATGTTGGCGAACCCGTCTTAACGTTGTCATGTTTTTGCCGGGAGAACGAGACATTACGACAAAGGCACAAGATAGAAAGAGCTAAATATTAGATTGTCAACGCCACAGTTGTTCTTTAGGTTAATGACCTTTCGTATCGCTCCTCGTTGGCCGTACTGTAGAGTAATTACCTATCATGATCGATGGTTAATGTTATAAATTCTCACTCGTGAGTTGCACCGCGTGCCCTACATATTTATTAAACAAAATAAATGTACAGCAAAATATTGTGACGACACGTGTCCAAGTATAAATAGACTTCAGGATATTTTTAACAATTCAATGGAGTTTTATCTTCAATGAAGTTTCAATGGACAATTTACGAGTGGCAAGATTGTGAATAATTTTCATCCTACTACTTTATTATTTTGATATTTTGTTTTGTGTGAACGATTTTGTAGTGGAAGTGTATGTGGAAAAATAAACAAATTATTGTTTTCAGTAAGCAAAACTTTGTTTTTTCTCCATGTGCACGAATGGGAAAGACAGTTTATAGTATAAGAGGAAGAGGTTCTATGTTCGACCATATTTCTTATTTTTCTCATTTATGTTCAGCGATTGCTCCGCCTACTGTAGACCTACTAACTGTGGACCAACTGTGGACCGATTTTCATAACTCTTTTTTTTCTGAGGTGGGACCACCTCATTCATTTATATCATTTTTTATATTACTTGGGAAGTTTATGATTTATCGTCTTTAATTTTTTTTGCGACGTCTATATGGATGATTTGCTAACATCAGCTTTCAGGAACAATGGAAAATAATTAATACTCGAAAAAAAATGAAATATCATCATAAATAAGATAAATAAAAAAACTGTTTTGCAAAACACCAAAACCGAATTCCAAAACATTAAACTTCAAAAATCTAAAGCCCCTATTACTGTAGTACAATTGGGTAGTTGACACCATTAACCAATAATTTAAAAACACAATTTTACTGAAAGAACACCTTATTCTAGACCTGAGAACTCCATTCATTTCAAAATAACTTTAAAATTTGATTTTTAGTTGCTTTTAAATCAATAAATAGCTGCATCATTGACTTGACAACTTAGTGACGTCATCGGTTGCGAGTCTCATACAAAATCTATGGGGGCAGCACGTTTTGACAGCTCATAAAAAGTATATCAATCGATTGGTGGTGTCATACCCTATTGTCTGTCAATGAGCCTCGCCAAAAACAAAAACTACTACCTACAGGAGTCAAATCTTCAAGATCATCGATTAACGTAATAATTTTGTTAGTTTAGTTAATAACCCTTAAGTTAATGATTTTGGAGATCCAGAGCTTCCAAAAACCTCACGCGACGAATCGAGGGTTAAGTAAATCATAGTTAAATTACTAATTAATTTAACTGAATTATATTTAAATTGATTTCACACTATTTAGCAGTAAATAAAACTGTTGTACAAGTACCGTGGTACACAAGTCTAGTTGCACTAGTCCATCATTGAAGTTGTTAGAATCGCGATCTTCAACCAAGTAAGTTGCAGAAATTCATTTTGTTTGTAAATTCATAAAAATGCCAATGTTTTTTTTTATTTTATTATATTAGTTTTTGAAGCGATAGACAGTGGTAGTAGTGTGTAGCTTTGATGTGATTTATCTCGATGTCTTCCAACTGCTTTTCCCCCACTCAATCAATCAATCAATCAAATCATTTATTTCAATTAGACCATTACAGGCACTTTTGAATGTCAAGAAACAAAATGAATCTACAGTCCCGGTCACAAGGCATAATAACTTGTGAAAGTACTGCGGTTGCCCATTCCAAGCGTTGATCTCTATGGAGAAGAATGGGCAAGAAACTCCATGGACACTCTTTTAAATTCTTTTTTTTTTTACAAAATAGTATTTACATCATTCGTGTTGAGATTATACAAATATGTGAGAACGATGTAGAAAGATGTGCACAGTAAGAGCGTCCAGAGTAAATAAAAAGCAAAATTCAATTTAAATCTAAATAAATTAAAAATAACCGTGGTACGTTTTCCTAATCTTCTTTTCTATCCAGTTATTATTCGTATACCTTTTTGATACACGCTGCAAGGTTGTGGAACTCAATGTCACCTACCATTTTTTTTATTTAAAAACCATCGGTGTTAAAAAAACAGAGTAAAGGGCATTAACTTTTGGGGAGTGGCTGGAGAGGCGTCATGGCGACCTCACCTACCGCCTGACGCAGGTCCTCACTGGACGCGGAAGTTTCGGGAGGTTCCTGCACAACATCGAGCGGGAGGAAACACCTGGGTGTCACCATTGTGACGATCACCCGGAGGACACTCCGGCCCTGGTTCAGTTTATGGTCCGGGGCGAGAGGGAATGGGAACCATTCGCCACCTTCTGCGAAGTAGTAATGCTAGCAAAGGAGGTGGCCGGGCGTTTGAGGGAGAGAACCTCAAACCAACCCAGCCGCCGCGTTTAAAAGAAATAAAAATTAATCGCATTATTTATATTTCCCTGAAATAGGCGCGAGAAAATGCAAAAAAATTATGTAGGTGAGTTCATTGTTTGTGTGGTTTTATATTGTGACATTGCATTGTTTGACATTGCAGTCTTACGTTGACTTTATGACGTATATATTGCACCTTGTTAATATTGTAACTTGACCACAAACTATTGTTCACGCTTCTAATATTAATGTTTTGGACTTGTTAGTAACGATTTGGATTCTGACGCTCATTATGTTGATTAGTCAAACAAACAAACAAAAAACTGTGTGTATCAAAAGAAAAAGAACACACACACACACATTTAGTACACTGTCTGTAACATTTCTACTTTAAAAGGCATATCAAAAATGTCGATCGTTACAGCATCGAGCAAGCATGATCTCATCCCTGATGAGAAATGTACATGTGAGATATTTAAATATAATTTAAAGCCATTTTATCAATATATTTCAAATAAAAAAATAATTAATTTATTAATCGGAAAAGATGGACTAAACAAATACTAAAAATTTCTGTACAAAATTACACGCCTTAGAGAGTTGGGTCTGGAGGCGAATCCCTCGAAATGTGAATTCTTCCCCTGCAGTAACGGGGCTCGTAAACACTTTTCTCGTTTTGATACTCTTTTACCAGGTCTCAAGGAACTTACTCCTTCCAATTTCAGCCTTTTAGGTTCTCCTATTTTGATTACCGCAGTTCCTGAGGCCATTAATTCTAAAATACGTCTTCTCCTTACCGCTCACGAACGTCTCAAAGATCTTTCCGCACACGTTGCTATTGTCCTGCTGCGTATGTGCTTTGCCCTCCCGAAGATCGCATACTTGCTACGAACCACCCCTACTTGGCTTTGTTCCGAGGAAGTTTCTTCTTTTGACCACGTTTTAAAATCAATTGTGGAGTCGATCCTCAATGTCTCCCTGGGTGACACCCAGTGGAGTCAGGCGGCTCTACCGGTTCGGTGTGGTGGTCTTGGGGTGCGTCGGGCGGGGGATGTGGGCCTGCCGGCTTTTTTGGCGTCTGCCCACGGTGTTGCCAGCCTTGTCACTGTCTTATTGAGTCCAAATGGTGACGAGGTGGCCATACCGTTTGTGTCGGATGCTGTTTCAGCTTGGTCGGTCCTCAACCCGAGTGCAGCTATCCCTGCAGCACTGCACGCTCAGCGGGCGTGGGACGACGAGGGGGTGAAGGGGGCCCAAGGAAATTTGTTAGGGGAGGCATCCGGGGCCGATATGGCTAGACTGCGAGCTGTGTCGCAACCCGAATCGGGGGCGTGGCTGCACGCGCTGCCTTCGCCTCACCTGGGCACTTTACTTGACGACGACTCTTTACGGGTGGCAGTGGCCTTCCGCCTGGGCTGCAAGGTGTGTGAACCCCATGTATGCACCTGCGGTTCTATGGTGGAGGCCGATGGTCATCATGCTCTGAGTTGTCGTCGTTGCACAGGAAGGTTTCCGCGACATCACGCCCTCAACGACATAGCTCGTAGAGCCCTTGTATCGGCCAACGTTCCTTGCCGTCTTGAACCTCCGGGTCTGAGCAGATCTGATGGAAAGAGGCCGGACGGGCTGACATTGGTGCCCTGGAGAAATGGTAAGTGCCTAATTTGGGACGCCACATGTGTCTGCACTGTTGCCGCCAGCCACCTGTGTCGCACCATCCACTCTCCGTCAGCCGCTGCGGAAGATGCCGCTTCAAAGAAGAGGTTGAAGTATGCTCCTTTGGAACCGCTGTACCATTTTGTGCCCATAGCAGTGGAGACCATGGGCAGTTGGGGTAAAGACGCTAAGGACTTTATTCAGGACTTAGGGCACAGGCTAAACATTGTCAGTGGTGACTCCCGCTCCAGCCGGTTTCTGGCGCAAAGGTTGTCCATTGCCATCCAACGCGGAAATGCGGCAAGTGTTATGGGCACTTTTGCGCCGGGAATGGTCAGGGGCGGGTTATTTAATTAGATTATGACAGCCATTTTATTGCCTATCTAATTGTTTATGTTTTGCAAAGTTTTCGCTACCACGTCCTGCTTATGACGACGTTTGAAACTCTTCTTCTTAGCCTTTTTCAACCGCATAAGTGACCTTTAGTTTATGTCACTTCACAATATTTTAGGCGACTTCTATTCTCTTTACCCTTCCTATAGTGAGCCTTGAGCGTAGCGATGACTCCAAACGACTCTGTATGAAATTTGATGCTACGGCAGCGCTAAGTTCGACGCAGTATTCGTATAGAATAGCACGATTGGTGTTAGTATGATGTCGTACCCACACATCTTTAGCCTTCTTTGTGGAATTAGCTATTTAATGACTGCCTAGTCTATTTACTAAATACCGCCTGAATAGTATTTCTCGTATTACTTATTAAGCCTATAGAATGTTTGACATTGCTATTTAATTGATAAGGCGTTTTTTGTTTCCGATTTATAGGGTCTCTCGCCTATTCTCTGATCATAAAACAAAATCTATTGTAAAGCCTTGCATGTAAGCTTTAAAATGAAGTACTAGAGAAGAAAGAAAGATTATATGATTAGATATATGATATGATAGATGAAAATCGTTCTTATTAACTCTCTTCTTTCTCAGCCCGCTACAGAATGACGCCTACCCCGCAAGCTCAACCCCAATCACGCCCAGCGGCTGGGGGCGAGGCAGCACTGGTGCCGACGCCAGTCGATGACGGCGAGAGGGTCGTGATATCTGGCATGTCGGGGGTCTTCCCCTCCTCGTACCACGTCAAGGACTTGTCGGACATTCTGTACAATAAGGTGAAGGATTGGATATAAGTGGGTAACTGTTGAGTAACTACCTCACTCAAGCAAGCCATACCATACACAAGCCCAAATGTTAATTCAATAAAATCTATTGTGTTACGCAATGGTTTACCAATTTCCTTCATAATCCTGTGGATTGTGATAGAAAGAGTGTGACGGAATTAAGCGCTAGAAGACACTTATTCTCTGCTATTCTTTTTTAAGGTAACTTTGCGGTAGTAATTAAATTATGTCACAAATCGTTTCAAATTCGTTAATGATACTGACTAACATTGATATCCAAATTATGCTGGTTTAAACTACAATTTGGCTTAATCTACTAGTAGAACACTAAATATTTAGTTAAAACTTATCCCACAGGTGAATCCGTTGACCGCAGATAAACTACGTTGGGTAGGCAACCACCCTGAGGCGTCTCAGCATATGGGCGCAGTGCCAGATCTGGATCGGTTTGATGCCCAGTTCTTCAGAGTGCACTATCGTCTCGGAAGGAACATGGATCCCTTATCTCGCAAAATACTTGAACAGGCTTTTAATGCCATTTATGACGCAGGTGAGAAATTGTAAGTTTTTAGATGCTCTTACTAGCTTGGTTATGATCTAGACACGCGACAGCGTGTCAAGCCAAGTTCAAGTAAGAAAACCGGCGAGCAGCACCGTGAGTTATATTACACGAACCATTTGGAGCCACTTTATGGAAACTTGCAAGATGCATGTGTGCTCCACATTTCTTAAACACGTCTTAAAATCGTCATTATTATCACTTACTGGCCAGTAAGTATAGAACAAAACTCTAACTTAGTTCCAGATGACCAAAAAAGTTCAAAAAAGTTCAAAATTTGGCGAGCAGATAGGTAATCATGTGAATCATCATCTGCCTTGCCTTTTCCCAACTATGTTGGGGTCGGCTTCCAGTCTTACTGGATGCAGACTGCCAGTATTTTACAGGGAACAACTGCCTATCTGACCTCTATAACCCAGATAGTACTGGGTAATACGATTGGTAAGACTTACTAAGAAGGTTGTCAGATTTCGGGACACTGATGACCAACAGCTTAACGTGCTTTCCGAGGCACTGAGGAAACTCGGCAAGCGCTTCTTAACCTAAAGATCGACCTGAGCAAATTATTATTTCAATATTAAGCGCACATCAATAGTGTAAGTGTAGAGTACTTATAAATAATGGACATTTCGGTACACCGCGCGCGGTCCAACTCCGGAACAGCGGGGTGGGAGCGGCAAACGCCGGCGCCGTCTTGCTGTACGGCTGTCTCTCGATATCTGACCTACAAGGATGCGAATCATGCTACGAAATTCATAGTTTTCTTAAAAATACTTATATATTGTGTTTATATTCCGTTTGTTAAATACATATAAATTACATTTCAAATATTTCTCAATAAAAACATAGAAAACAAACAAAAATAAACATTAAAATACAAAAAATAGTAGCCCACCGGTATCGGGAACTGGGTTAAAACTACCGTTGGTCACTGGAGTACCGCTTTCTGTATCAAGCCATTGATCCAGCTGCCTAATGAGAGCCTCGTCAGGTATTGATCGAGGCTCTTGGCAATTAATCCATTGGCAAATACGACTATCGGCACAATGGTCGCTGAGTCCACATCCCACATGTCGACAACCTCGCGAGTCATGTCAATAAACTTGATTTGCTTATCTTTCTCAGCTTTCACGTAGTTCTTGACATGCGGGACCGTTATGTCAACAATGTGTGGTTATATTATTATTACAATTCTTTTAATAAGTACGTATGGTATATGCAATAGTAAAAAAATAATATATTTTATTTTTATTTGCGAGCCACTGACATTAATAAATATCTACCTTGTACGATAATTGGTTTGTCTTTTACCATAGGTGTAAATCCCGAGCACTTGTCTGGTAGAAAAGTAGGTGTGTTCGTCGGAACCTGTTTCTCCGAAGCTGAAAAGGCGTGCTTCTATGATGAAACCTCTAGATCAGGCTCGGGTATAGCTGGGTAAGAAATTAATCACTTTTTACATTACAAGCTTAAGCGCGCGGCTTCGTCAGTGTAACATATATGTATATTTTACAAGCTTTTATGCTGCAGGACAACTTTACTGCTGTAGTTGTAACCAGGTAATTAAAACTACATTCGGTCTAGCAAGTCATCGCCGGGCACATGACTGGAAAAACCGTTTTAAGTTTATTTGAGGGGCGCCGTGGGAGACGCAC
Source organism: Ochropleura leucogaster (assembly GCA_958449745.1). Lineage (NCBI taxonomy): Eukaryota > Metazoa > Arthropoda > Insecta > Lepidoptera > Noctuidae > Ochropleura > Ochropleura leucogaster. Next base: position 12,487,116 of record OY288220.1, on the reverse strand, counting down.
CGGGCGTCGGGCGCCGTTAGACGGTAAGCTATGGGTGACTCACTGTCCTTCCTAGTTTCGGGGCACCGCGGCCCCGAAACAAAAAGGGACCTCTTTCAAACAACCCGCAGACCCCTCTGCTTTGCTGATATCTGCCTGTCGTCAATAGACGGACAGTGGCAAAAGAAAGCACATGTTTGGGTGGAAGTAAGTAAAAGTCTGACAATTCCTTCCCGCTCCTACCAGAGCGGGAGAAATATCTGATGATTTACCATCTGAAAAAAGAGAGGCGCACTGTTATTTACCATCAGATATTTTATTAGGTATACGAATATACGTAACAATTTATGTATTACCGCGCAATTTTTGCGAACTATGGAATACCGAATGAAATTCATTCCTAGTTGTTGTTTACTAAAATGCTGACTATTTTTTAGGTTAAAGGTGGATCACCTTTAACCTAAAAAAATAGTCAGCATGCAAAATCATCTCGGAAGGTTTTATCGCGGATTTAAATTACTTTTTTTATTATATAGGTACCAGCTTTCGCCCGCGACTTCGTTGCGTGGCATAGTTACTTTGGGCTAACGCTAACTTTAACCCGAGTGATCCTCGAAAAAAAATTATCTTACTCTCCCCTACTCTTCCCCCTTTCTCCCCCTCATCTCACTTTAAAAAAAAACATGTGTCCGTCTCCAGGGTCCCAACTATCTCTGTACAAAAATTCATCAAAATCAGTTCGGCCATTTAGGCTTGAAGACGTAACAAACAAACAAACCCGCTTTTGCTTTTATAATATTAGGAAGGATTTTTAAAATTTTGACAATTTTGATTTGTATTAATTGTGTAATCATGATTTTAAGCCACTATAAAACGTGTCGTAGGATTAATGGTATCACCCGTATATGAAGTAGGTTAGGTTAGTTACGTTTATTTACACTTATAATATTTTAAGGCAAAGGTTTGTATGTGTGTGTGCTTGTTTGTTACTCCTTCACGCTAAAAAATCTTGACCGTATTGGATGAAACTAGGTATGTAGATAGCTTACACCCCGGATTATCACATAGTACATTTATAAAGACGATGACAACGGCTTGCAGCTGCAAGTCGAGGCGAGTGCAAAAATGAGACGGAATATCTCTGTTTGTCTAATGTCGGACGTGGTGCGCTGCCGTGTGTATACGATTACTTTCGACATAAAAGAATTTATATTTTGTAGTAGTATTCATTAATTGATTGTCTAATAAATTTTGATGATAACTTTGGGAATCGTTACTAAATGTATTATAAGTTTTTAAGCATTTTTTGGAAATTTCTCTACAATACAACTTATAAGGATATTACTTTTCTTTGGCGGCAAAAACAACGTATAAGTTAAACATAGAGAAATCTGAAGAAACTATACAAACCTAAAATTAATAGTCAAACTTTAATTAAACATTTTATAATTATTTTTGTAAATATTCAATGTTTTTAAAATTGGTTCTGCCAAATAAATAAAATGAAAACAAATGGTCAAAACGAAAACAAAAATTATATATTTTTTTAAACTTTGCCCCACACTAAGAATTTCTCCTGTAGCGTGGGTGCGTTTACAAACATTTAAACTCACATACACAAACAGCCAGACCCGAAACAACTACCTGTAGGTCATACAAATATTTGTTTCGTGTGGGGATCGAACCCGCAGCGCAGCAGTCGATCGCTCAGCCACTGCACCAACCGTGTCGTCAATTGAGGGAAGTATGTTTTGAAAAACAAATTGAAGAGGAGCCTAAATAAATACTGTCTTAGTTATTATTTTTAAGCTGGAAATATACTCGCTTTGCTAATAATTTTAGCATTACGTGCTTTAAAAATGCTTTTAATCCCGGTCTAAACTGTTGAAACCGCGGGGCACAGCTAATTGATCATTCTTCTAATTTATAGCTGCTGTAAGTCAATGTTCGCCAACCGCATTTCCTATTGGTTGAACGCGAAGGGTCCTTCGATGGCGATCGACGAGTCGTGCTGCAGTTCCTCCGCGGCGCTGGAGCAGGCGTACCTCGCTATGACTCGCGGTGATTGCGAGGCAGCCGTCGTTGGAGGATGCTATTTGTGTATGCATCCGCAGTCTTCAGTGCATTACGGAAGGTACCTGTGACGAACTTGGATATATTTTTTCATCATTTTAGGTATTTAATTCCCTTAGAATATCACTATTGACGGGCCTGTTGGTCTCGTGGTTAGTGGCCCTGAATGCTGAGCCGGAGGTCGTGGGTTCGATTCCCACCCAGGACAAACTTTGTGTGATGAGCATGATTGTTTGTTCTGTGTCTTTGTGTGATTTATCTATAATATGTATGTATTTATAAATTATGTAAGTATGTATATCAGTTGTCTGGTTACCATAACACAAGCTCTGCTTAGCTTGGGATCAGATAGCCGTGTGTGAGCTGTCCCAAGATATTTATATTTATGACTTTTATGTTGAGTGAATTTGTGTTTATGATAAACAGGTTGTAACAGAATTAATTCACTAATTTGCGGTTTTTTTTTCTTTGAATACCCACTTAAGTTCCCCCGTAGGAACTTAAGATGCAAGACTCTCCTCGCTCGCACGCTCCTATAGTGACTGAGAATATGGAACTTAAACAGCAATCGACCTTTGGAAATTTATAACTTTTCTTTTCAAGCTTGCCCTTACATGTTGCTCAGCCGATCGCTTCAATTCTTATACGAAGTCCAAGTTTTGTTATTACAGTGAAGATCAAGGTTTCATAGTCCGAGACACCATGCGAGAGTTCTTGCATTTAATGTCTTACACCTTGTAAAAGCGCCCAAAAACCAAATATCATTTCAATGTTTTAAATTTGTGCATGATTGTGTTTTATTTATTTTCAGAATCATAAGACAGGCTATGGATGGCAAAACCAAGTCTTTTGATCAGAATGCCAACGGTTTTGTCAAGTCGGAAGCCATTAACGTACTGTTTCTACAGAAGGCTAAAGATGCGCTGAGGTAAGGCTTACGAGGATCTTACCAAACCGAATTTGAATTTAGTAACAGTATCAAGAAAATTTAAGGCGGCCTTTGCAGTGCGAGAATAACCGAATCACGATGACCTATATTTTTGATTAAATCGTACTCGGTGCTCACACTAGTCACATTCGAAAGATAATTAATGTATAGAAGTTGGATTGTTGGTTTTCTTTTCAAGACAAGTCTTATTGTTTTCGTGTAAATTTCTATTATTTTCGTGTCGATGATCGCATGTTCTGTAATAATTATATATTTTTAGTGACCAGAAGCGTAATATCCTTAATAAAACGCGATGCCCTTATCAACCTCAAGCCCTAAGATCCTTCCGTCGTATTTTGTTTTAAACCAAAAAGAAAAAGAGCCGTTGCCTGCCGTACATTTTATGCATTTCCACTCGGACCAAGTAGGTTGTTAAGGGAAACATCCAATAATATATTTTGTCGTGTTTGACACAGGATCTACGCAGATTTATTGCTGGTGAAGACGGAGTATATCGGTCTGCTAACTAAAGAAACAGGCCCTCAGTACGGATACGTACGGGACTTTGACAAGACTGCTGTCTTCTTGAGAAAATTCTATGAAGAAGTGAGAGTTCCACCGCCTGCAGTGGAATATGTTGAAGCTTTTGGTTCAGGTATTGTTTTTTTTATGGATCAGTATAATAGTTTTTAAAGCTGCTGCTTAGCTCACTTTCCTGTTGGGGTTGCAGGTTGTTCGAAAGAGATACCACGGTCCTGTAACAAAAAGGGCAATAGAAAGATCATGGGTGGGTTTTAATTAGTACAAGTGCGACACTCGCCCCACGCTCCGCCCTGAGCGAGGGGGAGTATCAAACTTGTACTGACTACTGAGTGAAGTTATTTGATGATTTCCCACTCGCAAAATAAAAGGAAAAAGCAGCTCACTTTGTATTTCCTAAAGGGCTTTTTTTAAATGATAACATCTTCATTCCAGTTATTTAAGTTCCATGTGTTATGGAAAGTAAACTTATTGCTAGAATAAAACCTATTTAACCAAGATCTTTTAGCCTCTTATAAATCTAACAACTCGACTCGGAGATCAAATTCAGGACCAACATTCGCTTATAAGAGTATTTACATAATTTCGTTATAGGTACACCTGAAGCTGACAAAACAGAACTGGAGATCATTGAAAAGGTGTTCTGTAACGGAAAAGAAGACACGCTCTTAGTTGGCAGCGTCATTTCCAATATCGGATATAGTGAGGCCGCTTCGGGCATATCTGCGATAATAAAGGTATTTTGTATATTGGGATCATACCGTTTTATGGGGAATTACATTACTTATAATACTTGGCTCAATGCTGGTCCTGCTCCACACCATAAGAGCAAACGAATTGATCAGCATCTGAAGTTATTGTGACAGCTGCAGTAGATTGTAAGACTATCTTTGCGAGAGAACCTCAAACCCAGCCGCCGCGGGAGACGCCCCAGACATCGGGCGCCGCGAAAGGAATCCCGGCCACCGTAGATGCGGGCCTGTGGACGGTGAGCAATGGGTAGCTCACCGTCCGTCCGTCTATTGACCACAGGCCGTGTCGATCTGCCGGGGTTGCGGGTTGTTCGAAAGAGATACCGCGGCCCCGGAACGTAAAGGCCAATAGAAGGAACATAGTGGGTTTTAGGGGCAGGTACTAAGGTACCAGGTACCAGCAAATCAGGAAAGGGGAACTGTGTCACACTGAAAATTAAGATTCTAATGTGTGAAAATGCCAGTAAGTATTCAAAAGTGAGCTCATGTTCTTTCAAATAATTCTTCAAGTAACAAAATGATTCACGTCTTGACACTGCTAAATTTTCGAAGAGATGTCAGAGATGTATTAATTCCATTATGTAGTTATTCAGATATTTCTTATCTTCAACAGGTGTTGCTCGGCTACCACACCGGTCAGATCGCCGCCAACATGCATTGCAGTACTCCGCGGCAGGACGTGGCTGCACTGTGCGAGGGGCGCATGCGCATCGTCACCGAGCACCAGCCCTTCCGCCGCACTTATGTCGCCGTCAACGGTATGTCCGTCACCGGCGTTAACTCACACGTGCTGCTGCATGGACGTTATAAACCCAAGGTACGTACGGAGATTATGCATAAACAGTAAGTTACCTGTTTTGTTAGTTATGATGATCACTGCTAGGTTTAGCACTTCTTTGGTTTCAGCAAGTAACGTTCATCTTTGGCAATTTCTTACTGTAAAATATTTCCTTTTTGTTTCAGGATCTGTCTCGCTACAAGTGTGGTATCGCACAACTTGTGACTATATCTGCGAGACAAGATAATTTCATACAGAAAATATTTGACCACTTAAAGTCACGCGCCATAGATCCTGAGGAGCTGGCTTTGTTGCGCAACATTCATCAGACAAACATCCCTGGACATTTGGGCAGAGGATTCATTATTTTAAGTAGGTGTCCTTTAAAGTACTACATCAGAGGAAATTAATAATAGCTGCGTGATTATACTTCTTGTAAGCATATCACGCCACCAAAGCCATTCTCGGCTACTTTTATGCATTGATGAGCCCATTGGCAATTTGGCGTAAAATAAGCAATTTTAACATACATAATGCATTCAAGTCAATCGCGTTTCCCATAAGCATCTGTTTTGCTTCTTCATTTCAGAAACGGACGAAGAACAGAAGACCGTGAGTCTATCTCAGCAGTCTGGCTACTTCGACGATGCTCGGCGGCCGTTGTGGTTCGTGTACAGCGGGATGGGCTCGCAGTGGGCGGGTATGGGCGCGCAACTCATGCGCATACCTATCTTCGCTGCTGCCATCGAACGGTAGCTACTAGAATATCCTACTGCAGCCTGCGATTACAGTAACAATCACCTTTCAAATGCAAATTTGAAAGGTGATAGGGTACTGAAATCTTATCAACTGTTACTTTCAGGTGTCGTCAAACTTTGGAACCAAAAGGCATCGATATAGTCCATATAATTACTTCACCCGACAAGACTATTTTCCATAACATTCTTCACTCGTTCGTGGGCATAGCTGCTATTCAAATTGGACTGACTGATGTGCTTCGGGAACTTGGGCTGGTGCCTAATGGTATCATTGGTAATGCTGTCATTTTTGTAATATCTAAACAATAAATACATGATATTATTAGATTTTTTTTGGCAAACTTACAGCGGGTCTGGCTGTCTGAAACATGTGATATATAAATGTAACGCTTGCAATGGGCGTTTGTGCTATAGCTCCTGAACTTGTAAGGGCCACGTCCCTGAAACTCGTCTTTAGGCAAAAATCAGCCCCGAAGAACACGATGTAGCACACAGTGGCGGTTACCCAGCTTGGGCGGAGCACCGCTGTGTATTCGTAGAGGCGATCGGCGGTGGCACCCTCTTACGTCTAGCCCTGGTTCAGTCCATGGTCCGTAGCGGTCAACTCCTTTTGCGAAACAGTTATCCTACCGAAAGAGGTGGCCGGACATTTGAAGGAGAGAACTTCAAACCAAACCAGCCACCGCAGGAGACCTTGAGACACATTTAATATCCCAAATCATAATCGACACACAACTCGTTCAATATCTTTTGTGTTCAAATTTCTAGCTAAAACAATGATCCGTTCTCTGCTTCAGGTCACAGTGTAGGCGAGTTGGGCTGCGCGTACGCCGACGGTTGTTTGACGGCTGAGGAGATGATTCTGTCGGCGTACAGCCGCGGTCTGGTGTCGCTGCAGACTCCATTTATTCGAGGATCCATGGCTGCTATCGGTGTAGGATATGAAAAGGTATTTTTAAACACCAAGTTTCACTGCAGACGACTTAAGAAGAGTCGGTAAATAAGAAAGTAGTTGTTGGTTAGTGCGTAAAACTAACTAGTAAATTTCTTTACTAGTTTTATTCGCGGATAGTGGTAAATAGTCCGCAAATCGCAATCATAACATTTTCATATAAATATACTCAATAGTTGCTACTATTACTATAACACGTATAACGGGATATTTACCATGTTTGTTACTTATTTACAAGGGAAATATCCTCTTTTAAGTGTTAATAATAATGTAAGTGATCATGTCAGGTTGAAGACACAGTAGCTACTATGTTTATAACCTAACATGGCACTTGTAACCGGACCCGCCGTTATGCCTGGAGGTTTTTTTACGCTGAAGTATTTATATTTTTTGTTTTATTATGACTGGAAGGTGACATTATTTGTCATTATTATTTAACTAGCTGTTCCTCGCGGTTCCACCCACGCTGCTCAGCACCTGTTGGTCGTAGCGTGATGTTATATAGCCTATAGCCTTCCTCAAGAAATGGCTAACCAACACTAAATAATTTATTATTTTTCATATAATTTTTCAATTCGAACCAGTACTTCCTGAGATTAGCGCGTTCAAACAAACAAACAAACTCTTCAGCTTTATAATATTAGTATAGATTAGTATAGATTAGTATAGATTGGTATAGATTAGTATAGATTTAAAGAATTCTTGGTTTAAATCTTAACTTATTTACACATAGCACTATAAAATCACAGATAGGCGTGTTGCTATATAGTTTGTTCTGGAAGTGGTGATGGGCGGGTCTTTTGGGGGAATGTCCTTTGTAAATTTTTGACATTCAAAAAGTGCTTTTGAAAATAAATATTATGTTCCATTCTGAGTTTTTATACCCCAACAAAAATGTCAACTAAGTAAAATCCACTTTACTGACATGTGTCCTGCACCAATCGTATTATTTCACTGCGACCGTTGGGGCTTCACTACGGTTAAGTTCATTGGGACCCGACTAATACCTAATGACGTCATACTTATTGTAGATTTCAAAAATGTGTCCTCCTGAGATTGAAGTAGCTTGTCACAACGGGCCTGAATCTAGTACCATTTCGGGACCTGCGGATATCATGAAGGAGTTCGTCGCAGAGTTGACAGCTAAGGGTATTTTCGCTAAAGAAGTACCTTGCTCCAACATCGCCTATCATTCACGTTACATTGCTGATGCTGGTAAGCAAATTTAACTTTAATTTTAATAACACAAAGGCAAGTGTTGTCGCATATCAAAATAATTATCATTATTAATAATAGGCCCCGGCTTATTGAAATATTTAAGAGAAGTAATCAAGACCCCGAGGGCCCGCAGTGAACGCTGGGTGTCAACATCCGTCCCATTTGAGCGATGGGAGGAACCTCTGGCTAAGTTCTCGTCAGCGGAGTACCATACTAACAATCTTCTGGTAAGAACTCACATTAGATATATCAAACCTCTTTTTCAATAAGTCATTCTATGTCATTTATCGCAACGAGGACTTAGATTTGTTTTTGCCACAGTTATCATTAATTAATCCATTTATTGATATTTTGGGAGCAATAAATGCATATTTTGTGAAAGAGAGAAGAAAAAGTGTTGCTCCGACCCCGGGACAAAAAAAATGGAAAATGATAAATTCTGGGTTATAAGAGTTTCAGTGAGAAGGATTTAAATCTCTTTCAAAAATATTAATATACACTGCATTTTAAATTTTCTCTGTTCATTATAGAACCCAGTGTTGTTCGAGGAAACTTTAAAGCACATACCATCGAACGCGGTGCTGGTGGAGGTTGCTCCTCACGGTCTACTGCAAGCCATCCTCAAGCGGTCTCTACCGGTCGACTGCAGGAACATAGCGCTTACTAGGAGAGGGCACGCGGACAACACATATCTGCTACTTGAAGCAATTGGCAAGTGCGTGGACTGTTTTTAATTAATATAACTATAGGAAAAACTTCATGTGAATTTGGGATTTTTGCTTAGATAATTTTTCTGTTTTCAAATCTGTGTGTTTTAAGCAAAATGGAGGTATTGCTATGAGCTTCATACGAATAAACGCAATAGCAAAAAACGACTATGTGTTAGACCTGCGCTATTTCTCAACCATCCATTACAAAAATTGTGTTTGGTCAACAACGTGTATGACACAATTAACGATTTTGAATTCAGAAAATGAAAAGATTTTTGTAGTTTGCACTGTGTCTTAAGATATTACATTGCTGTTTTCAGATTATACATGGAAGGATACCACCCGAAAATCCAAACGCTTTACCCTAAAATAGAGATGCCAGTATCTACTGGGACGCCGATTCTTTCTCACTTAATAGAGTGGGCCCATGAAGAACGATGGTAAGAAAATAGTACATTTCGATACAAGTGACGAAACCATGTCATTGCGACTGAGGCAGATTTAATGCCCGAGCCGCTAGGCGAGCGTGTTATAGAGCCGAAAACAGCAGTGACAATTATTCTCTTGTGAATTAAACGAACGTCTTGCCATACACTTACGGATAAATTTAATAACAGAACAAAAAGTATATTGATGGGAAATCATCAAATAATTTCCCCCGCTCTGGGCGGAGTGGGAAAGAGTTTCAGACTTGAACTGACTAAAACCCACCTATCTTTTGCCCTTTATGTTCCGAGGCGGCGAAATTTCTTTTGAACAACCCGCAACCCCGGCAGGAACAACCCACAACCAGGATATTTTTAGGACTTGGTATAACTTGTCAAATAACATGCAAAATCGTATTCTCTAGATTTGCCATTGAACGCATTTAATAAATGTTAATTTGCTTAACAACAAATTAACATTTATAAGCAAACTAGCTTTAGCCCGCAGCTTCGCACGTGTTAAATTCGGGGTAACACAGTTGCTCTTTCGTGATTTGCAGGTACCTGCTACCTGTAGTTTTTGCCCCTGCGTCTTTTTATTGTAATACCAATGCTAAGTTTTCCCTTTTCTCCTCTCTTATATCTCAATCTTTTTTTGAAAAGTAGCTTATGTCCTTCTCCATGATGCCAATTATCTCTGTACCAAAATCGGTTTAGCCATGTAGGCGTGAAGACGTAACAAACAAACAAGCTCACTTTCGCTTTTATAATATTAGTAAAGATATTATTGTTTATTATATATTCGGTTGATGGCCACATTTTTAAATGAAATAGGAATGGAAAAAAGTGCTTGTTTTAAAGGCCTATTTATTTTAATAACAAAAATGTTTTATCAACAGAATATCAGAAATTAACATGATCATTTATAAAGTAATTAACTTGTAACAAAAATGTTTAAATATTTGTGTTCCTTAGGCTGTTTATTTAGAGATTCCTTACCTTTGCTTTTTCTTTAGCCTGAGAAGTCAAAGCGCAGGGAAATTGGCAAATCAAATCACAGTTTCGTAGTGATTAAAAATAACATGCTTTTCGTTCTGTTATTTAATTTTGCGCATCTTTGAAAGTTGTCGTTTGATTCACGTAGGAATTTGTCACTACTGTTCTTGGCTGGTCTGCGGATTTGGCGTAAATTTCGCGTCGGATGCAATGACAAAGTCAAACGTCAACCATTTTAATTAAAATTCCTATTCAAATTGTAATAAAAAAAAAGATATATTATAGTGCTTAATGATTTTTAAAATGGGGTATTCCATGTGCTAGTTTTAGTACCATCAACATTATTTATTTTATTTTTTTCAGGAATTTGCCTGTTTACCACACCGCTAGCAGAAAGAAGGCTGCCGCTTGCATGTACACCATTTCGTTGCACGACAAGGAAAATAAATATCTGGAAGGACACGTTATTAGAAGTATTTATTAAATAACATTTTGCAACTGTTTGTAGCGATACTGTCGCCAGTTTCGTAAATGTGCGATTTCATTGCGCGGCAGTCGTATTTGCGCCATTAGTAAAATAAACCGTTCCACTTCAATCTGGAACGTTACCGCGATTTACCTCGTTACCTTGTATATGATAATCGTAAAGTACTATAGTCTATCATAGCAATCCATTCCATCACTAAACATGTCTTTCAACTAATGTTACCCTCTAACTGATATAGTAATGAGTGTTGTTATTGCTGTTGATGCAAAGACGCGACTGCTTTGATGACATCGAGGCAACAAAGCTTAGTGATCGGAAGACGCATTTGCATCACGACTAAATTGCGCTCCCCATGGATTGCGGATCGTAAAGACACAGTCGAGTGGCCACTGAATTAGAAAATATACAAAGATGCACTATGGTGTATCTTTGGCCACTGAATTAGAAAATATACAAAGATACACTATGGTGTATCTTTGTATATTTTCTAATTCAGTGGCCACTCGACTGTGTGTCTTTACGATCCGCAATCCATGGGGAGCGCAATTTAGTCGTGATGCAAATGCGTATTAGAACCATAGTTCTAATTGTTACATTAGTGTCCTAGGACACCTTGGTATTGGTTGGCTTTAATATGCTAAGTAGCGGCCATTTTGTGCAGCTCGCGAAACAACATGTCTTGACTCCGACGAGGTCTTGTTACCGTCGGATTTCCGGCTGTATGAGAGCCTAAGATCGTTAGTGTGGGACGCTAGAGAAAAGAACCTCCTAATAACCAGGGCTTAAGAGAAAAGAACCTCCTAATAATATGTACCTACGCATTTCTGCATGAAGCTTTTGATTCAGATGTCTAACGAGAGCCTCCCTACGTATTGGTCGAGGCTTCTGGCAATGAAGCCATTGGCAAATAAGACTATCGGGTAAATCATAGTCCATCTCACATGTCGACAACCTTGCGAGTCTAGTTAGTATACTTGATTTGCTTATCTTTCTCGGGCCTCACGAAGATCGTCATGCGAGACGTTATTTGATTTTAATTAGAGTATACTTTAATATTTAGAAAAATAATTGAACGTTATTTTGATTCTCCAGATAAAACAGTATATCCATTCGCATCAACCCTGGTGGCTGTCTGGGACACCCTGGCGATGACCTTAGGTGTTCCGAAGAAACAGCTTTCCGTGGAGTTCCGCCACGTTCACTTGTACGCACAGCCCGTGATGCACACACAGAGTCAACTGAAGCTTAGAGTAGCATTGCAAAGAGGAACTGGATATTTTGAGGTATATACTGAAACTGGAAAGCTGAAATCAATGTTTGAATTGAATTCAGCTTTCACGGTTTATAACTAAATACTAAACCGAAACTTCTGTGACATTGCTAAATTATGTCTAAACTTTTCTTAAAGCGAAATTAAACTATTATCGCCCGATTCCAATAAACATAAACGAGTCATTTTGCTTACGGATAGTAAGATTTTGACATACGTCTCATAAAACTTATGTCAAAATACTACTCTCCGTAACCAAAACGAATCGTTTTTTGTTTATTGGAACGGGGTGTTAGAGCATGCCATAAGTCATCGCAAAGCGATCTTTTCAAGATAACCTTTGATTTAAAGGAGGACAGACTCTAACAGTACTCATATGCTTTTCAGCTTTCTCTGTGCTATGGCAACATGTAGTGCCCTATGTTTTTTATTCAAGGTTTATATAAACTATGGTCACTCACCATCATGTGCCTTACTAATTAACTAACTGTACTTATTACATCAGTATTTATTTCTATCATATTTACAGGTATTTGATGATGTAATTAAAGTAGCGACGGGCACGATCGCAGTTTTAAAACTAAGCGGTAACAAAGTAGAAATGAAATGTAACGAAAGTCAAGACATGAACTTGACCGCAAAAGATATTTATGACTTGTTGCGTGAACGAGAATACTCGTACAGGTAAGAAAACTAAATTCCTACCGTTAACAAAAAGTGAAGAGGTGAATTATGAAGTCAGATCAGTAAACGACAGTTAAGTAACAGAATACGGATCTTATTAAATAATAGAATGCGATAATTCCTCTGTTCTGGATCTATCCAAAGCAGCGAAATTATCGCATTGCTTTATTTTGCTGGACGTTTGAGGGAGAGAACTTCAAACCAACTTAGGTGCTGCGGGACATGCCCCGGGCGTCGCCGTCGGGAGCCTCCGCCCCCGATTGCTGTAGACGCGGGTCTATAGGCGTGAAAAATGAGTAGCTCACCGTCCGTCCGTCTAGTGACGCGCTCATGTTCCAGGCGCGCTTCAAAAAGATCTCAGCAAAGCAGATGGCCACTCAGTGGCCTGTCAAGACCACTCTGACTAGCAGGTTGTTCGAAAGACATACCGCGGCTGCGGTACACAAGGGGCAATAAAAAAAGGGAAAGGACATGGATGGGTTTTGGTCGGTAAAGTCTGACACTCCCTTCCGCTCCGCCCAAAGCGGGAGAAGAAGTTTTATGATTACCTATCCCAAAAAAAGGCGTCCCGAAAAAAAATAAGTAGTCGATAATGTTTTGCTTTCCCTCTCATACCTGCATAGTCATTCATTTCATCCGTAACCAAGTGCCCCAGGAACTTGAAATAGTATTATTTTACACAGAATGTATATTCTGTGTACTTTCACGTTATTCAGTAGGATCGGAAGGCGGTGTATTTGCCTCCGTTGTATACAAGGCCATGTAAAACAGCATACGACTCACAAAATATCGAGCAGGGTTTCGAATAATGTGTTTCAGTAAGCATGCAAGCGTCGTGTACCAAAGTGAACTCTTACGAGAGTTCCTTTATATCTAATTAACCCTTCGAGATAAATCAAATTATAATACTTCCTCCACAGTGGTCAGTTCCGCACTATCGAAACCGCCAGCGCTTCTCTGAATGAAGCTTCACTGGTGTGGCGCGACAACTGGGTCACGTTCATCGACGGCTTGCTGCAGCTGAACATGCTGCGACAACCACACGACGGAGTCACCCTGCCCACTCACATCAGGAGAATCAGTGTGGATTTAAAGATGCATATCAATACGAAGACCGTTTCAGAGGACAAAGTTTTGTATAAAGCTGAAGTTTTGGATCAATATGATTTTGTGAGGTAATATTAAATATTTTCCAATATTTTTTAGGTGATCGTTTAAAGCTGGCATTATAAATAATAAGTAAGTAGTAGAAAAAGTGGGTAGGTTTGAAAAAAAGGCAGACGTAACTCTCAATATTTATTTCGTATTTAAATAGTAATTTACAGTTTTTCCACTTAATTTTCACTTATTATCAGTGTATAACCTGCACACAACAGGTACTTACGTTTGCAGCTTCTTCATGTGACTTTAGTCATATTTATACACCACCTGCCAGCTCATCATTCACATCTCCATATTCACTGTCATTAAACACAAGTGGACACTATTACTACAATGTCTCAATTCGACGAGATCAGATCTGCACAGAAGAGCTTGGAGGACAGCTTTATACGGAAAATGAGCGAGCTTGAAGCACAGATCCAGAGTGCGGGGCCTGCCAAGGATACTGTGGCAAGAGTAGCCGACGAGTTCCGCACCTTCAGGGAGTTGATGTTCAGCATGCTTAGTCTGCTCAGAAATCAGATATGCGAGTGTGCAAGGCAGGTTGATGGTTTGGAGACCAGGCATCGGCGGAAGGCACTCATCTTCCAGGGAATTGCAGAGGTTGAAGGAGAAGTCAGCAGCACGGCAATCCTGGAGGTGATCAATAAGAAGCTGTCCCTCAATACTGTCACTGCATCCTCAATAAAAGTCTGCCACAGGCTCGGCGTAGCTAAAAAGGATCATCATAGGCCAATCCTAGTACGGTTCTCAAGCTATGATGACAGGTCTGCGGTCTGGAGAGCGAAGTCGGGGCTGAAGGGGTCATCCATCTCTGTCAAGGAGTTTTTGACTAAGACCCGGCAAGCCATCTTTGGGAAGGCGCGGCTTCATTTCGCTATGCGTTCGTGTTGGACTCAGGATGGTGTAATAATCATCAAGGCCCCCGATGGGAGCAAACATAAGGTGACATCTTTTGAGGAATTAAATCTGCTGCTGGTGAAGTATCCTGAGCAAGCTTCTGGAGATGGCCTGAAAAATAAGACTCATTAGTTTGGTATTTCTTTTTTCTCATATTATGATGTTTAGCATTCTCACTTTTACTTAGTTTCTTACCTTAGAACTTGCTATCATCCACTCTTTGACTGTAACTGATACTGTGTTTATTATCCTTGTGTATTTTTGCCACGGTGTGTTGATCAGTATTAGTTTTATCTGTATCTAAACATATCTTCCAGTTTACAATTAGTTTTCTGGTTTTTACCCTCAACCCAACTTTCATTAATAGCTTTTGATAGTTCTAATGTCAATTACAATATTAATTACTGTCGTAATAATTTCGTAGTGTCAAACTTGTCAAACAATTTTTTTTTTGTTCTTACTTCGGATACGTTCACTATAATATTGTCTGTTGTTTTGTATGCTTTTTAAGTGCGTTCCAGATTAGTATCTGGAACGCACTACTTTTTGATTTAGATTAATTTTATTTCTTGTTGTGTTTACTGTCTGTAATGATGATGTTAGCTGGCGGGTGGTGCAGTGATGCAAACGTCCCATCCATCAGTAATTCGTGTGCTTTTTATTCTATTTTATATTCATATTATTATTTATTTATTTTATTTTTGTAACTATGACAACATTATCTGATAGTGATTCTTTTTTTTCTGCCAACGAATCATTTGCCTCTTCTTGTGATGATAGCTTTTCTTCTGTTACGGAGACTCTGGGAGAACTTTTACGACAAACATTTAATCAAAATTGTGGCCGGCTGTTTAACGCTTGTCACATAAATGCTCAAAGCATTCCAAGCCACTACAATGAGCTCTGTGTAACTTTTACTAACAACAATGTCCATGCTATCCTGATCTCTGAGACTTGGCTGAAACCTGAGCTTTTATCCACCACCTACTCTCTCCCAGGTTTCGTTCTTTTACGGAATGATCGAGTCGGTAAGAGAGGGGGTGGGGTAGCTATATACCTTCGCGCTGACTTTCCTTTTAAAATTCTTTCCACTTCTTCTTCTAGTGATTCGGCTGAGTTTCTCTTTTTAGAGATCTGTGTCAAGGGGGCTAAAACCGTCCTTGGTGTAGTATATTGCCCCCCTTCACTTGATTATTTCATCGAATTCGAATCGGTTTTAGAATCTTTAGGTTCGGAGTATGCACATCACATCGTCATGGGGGATTTCAACACCAATCTCTTGGCCCATAACTCCCATCGATCCCGTAAACTTTTACATCTGGTCGAGTCAGCCAGTCTTCACCTGTTGCCTCTCAAACCAACTCATCACAATACTGCAGGTGATGATACCTGGCTCGATTTGATCCTCACCTCAAATCCTTCTATGGTCTCCTCTCATGGTCAACTTGACGCTCCTGGTTTCTCCCATCATGACCTCATTTTTCTCTCTTATGTCCTTAAACCTCCTAAACCCAAACCTACGTTCCAGTACAGGCGTGCTTTTGCGCGGATGAACAGTGAAAAGCTCTCGCAAGACGCTTCTAAAATTGATTGGACACCTCTGACGGAAGCCACTACAGTTGATGATAAGGTTGCTTTCTTCAACACTGTTGTAGTTAAGCTGTACGACACTCACGCTCCTATCAGGAGAGTCAAACTGAAGCGTCCACCTGCGCCATGGATGAATCGAGGAGTACGGACGGCGATGCGACGCAGGGACCGCGCGTTTCGTAAGTTTAAAAAGGACCGGTCGGATAATAATTGGACCCTCTTCAAATCTGCTCGCAATCGTTGCAATCAGATGATACGCAACGCTAAACGCCGCCACATTCTTGATAATATCACTTCTGCTTCCCCAGCTGATATTTGGAAATTCCTCGGAACTTTAGGTATCGGCAGATCGCGGCATTCAGACCTTCCTAATACATTTGGCTTGGACGATCTAAATCGTCATTTCTCCACTGTACCCTCTCTTGATAGTCCAACCAAATGTCAAACCATCGACTACCTTGCTGGTCTAACACGACCAAATATTACTCCCTTTGCTTTCACCCCAGTCGACCCGGGAGAGATCAAAAAGATTATCCTATCCATTAAATCCAAAGCCGTGGGCTGTGATAACGTCAGTCGGCACATGATTGTGATTATTCTTGATCAGCTCCTTCCTGCTATTTCCCATATTATTAACTTTTCCCTTTACTCCGGTGGTTTTCCTTCCTTGTGGCGCAAAGCCCATGTTCGTCCATTACCCAAAATCACTAATCCCACTCTTCCTAGTCACTTTCGCCCTATTTCCATCCTTCCCTTTTTGTCTAAAGTACTCGAGGCATGTGTACATAGACAATTCTCCCACTTTATCTACCAAAATTCCCTAATCAGTCCATTCCAATCCGGGTTTAGGCCCGGGCACAGTACCACTTCTGCTCTCCTTAAAGTGACTGACGATATAAGGCGGGGAATGGAAGACACTAAAGTCACGGCTTTAGTGTTGATCGATTTCACAAATGCCTTCAATACCGTCAGTCATGATGTCCTTTTATCCATCCTCTCCTATCGTATGGTCTCTCGCGAGGTTCTGGATTGGTTTTCTTCCTATCTTCGGGGGCGTCAGCAGGCAGTTCTTGCTAGTGACTCTTCTTCCAGCTGGCGTGAACTTGAAACTGGCGTCCCTCAAGGCGGTATTTTATCTCCACTTTTGTTCTCTATTTTTATAGATCTCATAACTACCGAACTTTAGTGTGCGTATCATCTTTACGCTGATGACTTACAGCTGTACTGTCAGGCGGGTGTTGACAGCTTATCTGGTGCGATCGAGGAGCTAAACCGGAATTTACGTGTGGTAAAGGACTGGTCTCATCGGTTCGGGGTGGCTGTTAACCCGACCAAGTGTCAGGCTATCATTGTAGGGAGCCCCCATAGCTTGCGAAGGCTCAATGGCGTGCCACCGCTTACCTTTGACGGCGCGGTCATTCCGTTTAGTTCTGACGTCAAAGACCTCGGTTTGCATGTTGACACTTGCCTTGACTGGCGTAAGCAGATTGCGATTGTGAGCAAGAAGGTCACAGGAACGTTGCGGTCACTCTATCGGCTGAAAAATATTCTCCCATCACATATTAAAGCAACGCTTGTACAGTCCCTTATCTTCCCTATAGTTGATTATGCTGATGTGTGTTACTACGACCTGAATGCAGATCTCCTCAATAAACTTGACCGACTTCTTAATAACTGCATTCGATTCGTTTTTAATTTACGCAAGTATGACCACGTATCTGCACATCGTTCGCTCTTGAAATGGTTACCCATTCGGGAGCGCAGGGCATTGAGAGCTTTAACGACCCTATTTTATCTTCTTAACAAACCCACTTCACCTTCTTATCTGTCTTCTCATTGGCAATATTTATGCTCTGCGCACAGCAAGAATCTTCGTTCTGCCAATAATCGTCTTCTTCGATGTCCTTCTCACCGCTCTGGTTTTATTAAATCCGCTTTCTTTGTCCAGGCAGTCTTCCTTTGGAATGAGCTCCCTCAGAGTATCAGGTTGGTAACCAGTCCCTTTACTTTTAAAAGGAAAGTTCGTGAGCATATCTACAAGAAGTTGGTAGATTCGTCTCGTAATTAAGTTGTGGTTGTTGTTTTGTTACGATCTCTGAACTTTATATAATGTTGTTTTATGTATATATATAAGTATTTATAGTTATTAATATTTATATATGTATATATATTTTTAGGAATCAGAAGCTTAGATATTTAAAAAAAAACAACGTGATACACAACAAAATTAATACTGGTCTTTATTTTAATTAAGGAACGAAATAACAATCGTAAAAAGTATCCTTATCGATCACAAATCACAACATATGAAATGAGCACGTAAATAATCAAAGAAAATAGCAAGTAGGTACACAATAATAGAAAAATATAAGTCTCACGATCCTTGAACGATGTTACCGCCACGAACGACACCCGTCAAATGCGCCCGATGGTGGCGCGGACGCCGCTTTTATAGACTCTTAATGGTTGCTATTCCTTAGTTTCTAACACGGCCTCTCCTGACGCCAAGTCGTCCTCGACTTGAATTTCTTGAGATGCACCTGCAGTACGATGATGCTGATCCACCTGTACTGCTCCTATTTCCGCATCCAAGCTTGGCATCGACAATCCCAACGGAACGGGTGCCGGCTCGTCTCCTTCGAAATGGTCTGGGTCACTCTCAACATCAACAATTTCATTATCTGTAAGAGTTTGAGACGGTTATTTATGAAGACAACACAAGTATACTGATCACTTATAAAAATGCAAAAATGGTAAAATGAACAATAACATAAGATAGTCAGCGTCCCAACCATCCTAAGGTATTGCTTTATACTTGACCATAGCGACTAATGCTATATGGGTGACAAACACCGTCGTTGGGCGACTAACGCCATTGTTGGGCGACTAACGCCATTGTTGGGCGACTAACGCCATTGTGGGGCGACTAACGCCATTGTGGGGCGACTAACGCCATTGTGGGGCGACTAACGCCATTGTGGGGCGACTAACGCCATTGTGGGGCGACTAACGCCATTGTGGGGCGACTAACGCCATTGGTGGGCGACTAACGCCATTGTGGGGCGACTAACGCCATTGTTGGGCGACTAACGCCATTGTGGGGCGACTAACGCCATTGTGGGGCGACTAACGCCATTGTTGGGCGACTAACGCCATCTTTGGGCGACGCACGCCTTTGGGAACACACCTTGTCTATTTCTGAAACTAAGAACAGAATTAGAACAAATCGTACTCACTATCGAAGAAAGTGGCACAACTTTCCGGACACCATTCTCCTTTCCATGGCACCATGTATTGAGAAGCCGCCTGGGTAGT
The DNA here is from genome assembly GCA_958449745.1 of Ochropleura leucogaster. NCBI lineage: Eukaryota > Metazoa > Arthropoda > Insecta > Lepidoptera > Noctuidae > Ochropleura > Ochropleura leucogaster. Next base: position 12,467,600 of record OY288220.1, on the reverse strand, counting down.
TTTCCCGCAGCTTCCACTGAGCAGTTTAAGTTCATAGCGACCTTTAGGTAGAACTTTGGTCACTCTATACGGTCCTCGCATCCCTGCATCTAATTTACCCGTTGATTGCGAGTACTTTATAACGAAAGCAAGGTCGTCCACCTTGTATTCACGAGGTGGGCGTCTGGACTGGTTGGCAGAAATATCCTGCTGATCTTGATTTTTCTTCAGCAGTTCACTAGCGCGACTCCGACAGATCTCCCGCAGAGCTTCTCTGTTGGTATCTGGAAAACTTGTAGCCAGGTCACGCACAAGCGATCGTATAGCCGGGGTAGAGGCGTCGGTACCGATCATTAAATTTATAGCCGAGGTTTGAGTGGTTTTCTGCTTACTGATATTTAATACCAGTTGCAGCTTCCAAAGCGTGGTTGACCAGGAGGCGTTCTTGTGTCCTACTTCGATACGAAGCATATTGAGTACAGTTCTTATGTAACGCTCCACTTGTCCATTTGAGCCGTGCATTTCAGGAGTTATGTAATGCAAGTCGGAGCCAAGTTCAGATATCCACTGAACAAAGTCTGTTGACTCAAACATCCTACCCCTGTCTGTAACTAACAGTCTGGGGACACCAAATAGGGAAACGGCCTGGGACATTACGCGTTTTAGCTCACTGGTATCTTGACGGTAAATAGGAAACAAAAGACAGAACTTTGTAAAGGCATCAACTAATATGAGAATAAATTTGTAACCTTCTGACTCAGGTAATGGTCCCAGGGCATCGACATGAATAGTGTCAAAAGGGATGTCGGGTTTTGGCCAGGATGAAATGTTCTGCAGCGGCGCCCGGGGTACTCGCTTTTTAGAAATACATACTAAGCAATGTGAAACGTATTTGGACACAAACTGGCGGAGCCCGGGAAACCAAAAATGTTTCAGAATAAGGTGAAGAGTTTTATCAGCACCAATGTGCTCATGCTCATCGTGAAAGATTCGTAAGAGGCTGAGTCGGTGGCCCTTTGGTATAAAACAAAGAAGACGTGCTTCTTCGCCGACTGGCGTATATTTGTGATATAAGAGGTCATTTTTCAAGACATAGCGACTAGAATCGAGCTGCCCCTCTGAGAGTTTTTGTATAAGGTCTCTCGTTTCATGATCCGCGTTTTGCGCTACTTGTGCCCAGTTACGAGGTCTCGTTATTTGATTTACGGAAACGACTGGGTTCCGACTGAGGTAGTCGGCATGTGGAAGCATAACTCCTTTTCTATACTCGAGAGAAAAATGAAAATCCTGAAGGTAAATCCACCATCGAGCAACGCGAGGAAGTAGATCTTTCTTGCGTTCCGTAGATTTGAGAGCGTTGCAATCTGTAACGACCTTGAATTGCAACCCCACCAAATAATGGCGAAAATGCTGCAAGGCCTTCACAACCGCTAACGTCTCCAGTTCGTAACTATGGTATTTGCTCTCTGCTCCCTGCGTAACCTTACTGAAGTATGCTACCACATGTTTTCCACCTTCCGTGTCGGTTTGTAACAGAACCGCCCCGTAACCGGCGGAGCTCGCGTCCGTGTGGACCTCGGTATTAAGTACAGGGTTGAAAATGGTGAGAATGGGCTCGCTAGTCAAGCATTTTATTAAATCTTGACGAGCTTGTTCCTGTTCCTGACCCCAATGAAACTCTACCCCCTTTCGAGTTAAATGAGCAATGCAGGCGGTCTTAGTCGCGTAGTTTTTAATGTATTTCCGGAAATATCCCGCGAGTCCTAATAATTGTCGAACCTGTCTGACATTTCTGGGAACTGGGGAGTTTTTTAATGCCACTATTTTATGAGGGCTCGGTCGTACCTGACCAAAACTTATTGACCTACCCAAGTATTCGACTACGGTTGTTAAGAAAGAGCACTTCTTCAAATTTATCGAAAAGCCTGATTTAGTGAGTGTTTGCAGGACTCTTTCGAGCAAAACAATGCCGTCCTCTATAGTGTTACTTATCAAAAGGACGTCATCGATGTATACTAGCGCGTTTCCGGCATCGATAAATTCGCGAAGGGTTTGGTTGATAATCCGTTGGTAAACGATCGGAGAGTTTGTCAAACCATACGGCATTTTTAGGTATTCATAATGCCCTTCTGGTGTGACAAATCCCGTCACGTGAATGGAGCTTTCTTTAATGCGTATCTGGTGAAAACCAGTAGCCATGTCTAGGCTGCTGAAGAAGGTGCAGCGACCCAACCGATCAATGTGGTCGTCTATAAGGGGCAGAGGATATCTTTCCTTTTCAGTGATTCGGTTAAGTGCCCTGTAGTCGACGCACATTCGGTCGGTTCCGTCCTTTTTCTTCACCAGTATTATGGGGCTGGCGTACTCTGATCGTGATTCTCTGATGATGTTTTTATTTAGTAAATCTTTAATTATTTCGCGTACAACAAGTTTCTCATTATGAGAGAGTTTGTACGGTCGGTATACTATAGGAGTGGTGCTATTTAACTTGATGTCCATGAAACCAGTTGTAACTGTACTTGTCGCAGTACCAGAGATAAGAAAATTCGAAAATTTATTTATTACAAACATTAAAGAATCACGCAGAGCGCCCTGTAACGTGGTATTAACTAACGTTTGGTCAAGACGTTGCACCTCGTTAACGCGAGTAGGAGTATCGCTAGTTCGGGTGATGTACTGTCTGTCTTTAGTGCGTACATACGTGACGCCATCGCGGTTAAGAACGTCTGTTCCAATAATAATGGACGTGTTCATGCATGACTTTGGCACTACAACTAGATCGGTTTCTACGGAAATGTCACTAAGCTCGATCGTTGTCGTTATGAACGACGAAGCAATGATTTCCCGATCGCTAATCCCCTTGAGGACACAATGTGTTGGTTTAACTTGACAAGAAAGGTGCTTCAGAACGTCGGAAGAAATCAGCGACACATTTTGGGCTCCACTATCTATGAGTGCGTCCATGGGGATGCCTTGGACAACAGCCGTTACAATATCCGTTTTGTCATTTGCGTGACCCGCGCACAAGTTAACGTTTCGCTGATTCCTAGACTCTGACCGGTTCTTGGCAAAGCATCTTTCTTCCGTGTGACCCTTTTTCTTACAAAATGAGCAATGCAATTCAGATTTGTTAGTAGCAATGGTATCATTGGAAGAAACCTGTGTATTAGATTTTGCGGCGCACCTTTCATTGGGTTCCTTGCGTGATTTTTTTGGGCAATTTCGACCTAAATGTCCGCGTTGATTGCATATGTAACACTTGGGTGCACCGTGGTCAGAGGATGAGCTCAAGGACACATGTTTATTTGCCGCAGTACCGCGAGAATCGGGTTTAGCGCGATTTGGTTTGACGTAAATCGAAAGGAACGAAACTATGTCTTCAGTAGCCAAGTTCGCGTTTGCCGCGGCTGCTCTAATTTGTGGGTTATCGATACCGCGTATAACTATTAGGATTCGTAACTCGTCACTGAGACCCTTAACTATCCTTAGACGTAACAGAGTACGACGGGCGTATTCGGCATACGTCGTGAATTTGTCGGATGTCGTGTTCATGGTTTCGAATAAAATATTCGCGTAGTCTAACTTCCGGGGGCAAAGAGGTTTAAATTCAAGCTTAAAGTTTGACCAGGTTCGATCATTAGTGACCCATTCGTTTAGCCAAACTTTAGCGTCGCCTTTAAGGCAGGAAGCTACTCGCGACAAACATTCATGGTCGCTCCAACCGTTCGCGACCACCGCTCGGTCCACTTCATTACACCATGCATCAATATCGTGTATGTTCGGATCGAAATTTGATACGTAATAACTGTGCGACCTAGTAGGCTGCAAAGATCTTACCGCTTCCGCGAGCATGGTTACGGTGGACATCGCTTCGGACTTGCGAGCGATTGGATCGTCCGCATGAATTGTCGCAGAAAAACCCTCGGAGTTGTTAGAACGAACTCGTTGCGGAACATCGCTCAAGTCGACGGGACTACGATAACGCGAAGCGGCTTCACGAACTGAATCCTGAAGATTTTCTTCAATATGTGAATTTGGCAAATTATTAAAACTGTTATGCTCGACAGCATCAAGCCTTGTCAAAATATTATTGAGCGTATCTTGTAACGTGTTATTAGTACGTGGCGTTACCGTTGGATATCTTGCACGCGGGGGTGTATGTGTGGATCTAGATCTAGAACGGCGTCGGTCACGAGCGTCGCGGCGACGATAATACGAACTATCCTTAGAGTCGCTACGTTCCCGACGGCGACTCCGGCGTGATCTATGACGCGACCTATACTCTGTTTCACTGCTAGTGAACTCGTCCTGTGAAACACGTCGAGATCGAACTCGTGAACGACGACGTTCATGACTTTTAGGCATGTTTAGCACAATAACTCGATATTAAATCACACACACGTAAAATACAACAAAGATAAACGAAAACAAAAGTAACGAAAAATGCGGGTAGAAAAATCTTTTGATATTTTGTTCCTTGAATGTTTAACTGTTAATTTAGTGGGCAATTAAGGCTTTCTTTATCCCACTTCTGATTTTAGGAATCAGAAGCTTAGATATTTAAAAAAAAACAACGTGATACACAACAAAATTAATACTGGTCTTTATTTTAATTAAGGAACGAAATAACAATCGTAAAAAGTATCCTTATCGATCACAAATCACAACATATGAAATGAGCACGTAAATAATCAAAGAAAATAGCAAGTAGGTACACAATAATAGAAAAATATAAGTCTCACGATCCTTGAACGATGTTACCGCCACGAACGACACCCGTCAAATGCGCCCGATGGTGGCGCGGACGCCGCTTTTATAGACTCTTAATGGTTGCTATTCCTTAGTTTCTAACAATATATATATATTTTAATATTCATTTACTAATATCCTTTTTTTTCTGTTATCGCACCTACTGTTTTTTGTCTCTGCATCACCCTAAGGTAGACTGGTAGAAAATGCCTAAGGCATTAAGTCCGCCTTTGTACAGTTTTTACTTGTGCATAAAGTTTTAATAAATAAATAAATAAATATCCTTTTACGCTTATTGCAGGTGCGGAGGTATAACTATGGAAAACATCAGATACCGTAACCTACCAGCTGTTAATAAAAATAACATAGTGTTACAAGCACTGAAATTCGTTCCATATTTCCAAGTAGATTCACAAGTAAGTGTGATTATTACTTTTAGATTTAAAATTATATCAATAGGTGGATTATGTATAAAGATTGTGTGTTAATATTATGAGTGGCTACTGAGATGACAGTTGATAGAAATGTATGAAACATGAAGACATGTTGCGCAAATAAAAGAGAGCAAGGGAAAACAGTACCATGATTTCAATTAAACGTATGATGCAAAAATAATCTATTTTGACGTTTTACTAAACAGGTGTCAATGTTTACATCACTACATGTTTTCCTGCAAATTGTTGCCGAAAATTTAAATAAAAACATAATTAAAGTGGTTGGTATCACGAAAAACCAAATGAAAGGATCCGTTTTTGATGGAATGAAGAACATTGGAGCTAATGTTTATGGTGTCAACATAAGTTACGAAGAATTCCGTCTAGGAGATTTGAACACAACGAAGAATAGTGGCAGCTCACTAAAGAGTGCGGACCTAGTTATCGTTCGTAATCTGTCAACAGACGACAACGTAAGAAACCATTATTTGCTTCGTCCATATGTTAAACATTAAGCAAGAAATCTAAGTATTTTTTTTTAATATTAACAGATGTGTAAAATGCTACATTTTGCACTTCAACGAGACTCGTTTATAGTGAGCGAAGAAGACAATGTGTACGGAGGTCGCGTTCGGCCGTCGTCTCTGTATCGTCAACTGTCGGCTCACAGCAACGCTAGCTCGCGCCTGGACCTGGTGCGCTGGCGGCCGAGTAATGTGGCCGTGCCCACCACCGCCATCACAGTGAGCACAGATCTCGACTTCTCCCTCCTCAACGCCACTCGCGCCAACCTCTCCCCCCGCAATCGCCTGCTCATCATTGCCCCTTACCCTGCCCCCTCCGCCCTCAAACAATTAGTACGGAGTTGGAGGAAAGACGAACAACGTAACAATGTTTACCTAGTAACTATCAATGATGAAGAAGGCAACAATTTCTTGTTGGACAATCTACCGGCTATTGATCTAGCGTTCACCGTTTTGAACCATGTAAGTCTTAACGATTTTGATAATAATTATAGACCATTGTTATTAAATTCAAGTCACAACAATGTCTGACTTGAATTAAATTCAAGTCAGACATTGTTTTGATTTTTTGTTAGTTATGATTATCTGTTAGACTTCTTATAGCTATTGCAATTAAAGCAGACCGTATTCACATGTGTACAAGAAAAGAATCCTACAACAGTCAAAGTAAGAACAGTGTGATGTTGCCCTTAAAGTGAAAGTGCCATGCTACGTATATTTAAGTTTCCTTTCAACATTGATTTTAAGAATAAATGCGGAGGAGAATATTACGTACCAGCACAAGAATGCGCTACTGTGAGCAGTAAAGTGACATTACGATCCGCACAAGTTGGGGATTTGAATTCATTGGAGTGGGTCGACGCTGCGGCGACATGCAGCTCTGGAGTACCAGTCACGGTACGTACGATTTTAGCCAAAACTAGGATAAATTATCATTTTAAAACGTACGATTTCTCTGTAAGCGTATTGAAAACGTCGTTCTGGACTCTCTCCTCCTCGGCCGCAATGACAGTTTCCTTACTCGAATCAAAATTATTAATTGACGTATTTAACGTCAATTTTAAAATCGATTAATTCGAATCGAAACCCGGTTTTCAGTAAAACCAGTTTTTTGGGACCGAAAGTGGGTGCCCTGGTGCGCGTAGGGTATGGAACCCTACGCGCCAGGGCTAGTACGTCGATTCTTCTGATTAAAAAAATGCTGGGAAACAACTTTTTTGTGGGGTGAAAATTACGCTTTACGATGGGGTTTAATGTTATGCATCTAAATATGCTGATCTATGCTTTAAATAGTACACTCCTGTAGTATTTAGTGTAATGATTGACAAGAAGGATTAGTGAGTATTTACTCACAAATATTTGTAGCATTAAAATTAGTAAAAAAGTTGAAACATTGACCTCCATTTGCTCCGTAAAACGAATTTAACCTAAAAATATGTGGTCCGGAAAAATGTGATATATTTATGGGTATTTATAGCTATTATTCATTTTAAAACCGTTTTATATATTTTTTTTACATTTTCAGGTCCATTACGCCGGATTATCCAACACAGACATTAAAAAAGCAATCGGAAAAATAACACCAAAACATGAACGAAACAACTATGGCATGGACTTCAGTGGGACAACAGATTGGTATTACGGCATTATTATATATATTATCCTTACTAATATTATAAAAGCGAAAGTGAGTTTTTTTGTTTATTTTTTACGTCTTCACGCCTAAATGGAAATCAGAAATATTTATTTGTGACACATAGGTACATAGGTAGGTTGGTCATGTTAAACTGATTTTGATGAATTTTGGTACAGAGATAGTTGATACCCTCGAGGCTGTTTTTGAGAAATGAGGGAGAAAGAGGGAAGTTAAGGGAAAACTTAGCTCCGCAATTACAATAAATAAGGCGCAAGGGCAAAAACTACAGGTAGCTGGTACCTGCAAATTAAAAAGGGGAACTGTGTTACCCCGAAATTAACGTGCGCAAAGCCGCGTGCAAAAGCTAGTAATGTCATATGGGGCAGCTGCGGCAAGTTCTAAAAACCTCAACGGTGCAAATATATTAAATTAATTGGCAATCAAGTGGTTGAGCCGTTTAGGATTGAAACACACAAATTCTGCCATGGAGCCGAGTGTTCATCTAGTTTATCAGGATATCGCCAAGCAGTTGGTCGACTTTTTACGTGGACAGATGGCCTTTTTGGTAGTTGTACATGAGAATTCATGAAAATCAAAAAAGATAAAATAAGTTTCAGCAAACATTCGGTTGTAACGAATCAGAAAAGAACACTTAAGTTTTGACACCAATAATGCATTTGCTATTGAAGTAAAAGAAATCCAAAAATAAATATTTATGTCAAATAGTTGTTTTAAAACGAGCTGTGTCCAACAGTGCCGCTTTCTATATTGGTTTCTCTTGATTTAGCTGCTTAAAGAGAGTGCAACTACTCACCGTTAACAAGACGAGAACACCCGGAGATAACGATTATGATTTGCCCGCACAGTTGCATGCCGCAACCGTGTCGTCCTTTACGATTAATCTCCGGAGACTAGGAACGCCAGTACATCTACTTGGTGTCGCTAGTACAACTTCTTTACATTGTGTTTGCCCAGGCGGTGGCACCGCAGAGATCTTTGCGTATGGTAAATTATTAAATTACTGCTTTTTTTGCGAATATAAAATCTTCAAATAACTAACTAAATAACTTCCCCCGTTCTGAGCGGAGTGGGCAGGGGGAGTGTCAGACTTGTACTGACTAAAACCCACCTATGTTACTTCTATTGCCCTTTATGTTTCGGTATCTTTTTCGAACAACCCGCAACCCAGGCAAATGGTGGCAGGCCCCTATGCTTTGCTGACATCGAAAACTAACGTCGACAAGGCCTGTCGTCAATAGACGGCCGGAAGGAGAGGTACCCATTGCTCACTGTCTACAGTCCCGCATCTACGGTGGCCGGGACTCGTCTCGCGGCGCCCGAAGCCCGGGGCGTTTCACACGGTGGCTGGATTGGTTTGAAGTTCTCTCTCTAAAACTCCCGGCCACCTCCTTCGCTAGCATGACTGCTTCCCATTCCCTCTCGCTCCGGAACCAAGGAACCAGGTTCGGATACGAAAGATCGCCGCCGCCGATCGCCTCTACGAGGGCAGGGCGGACCGCTACTGTGTGCTCCACTGTTTTCTCCGGGCGATCGTCACAATGGTGACACCCAGGCGTTTTCTCCCACCTGATTATGTGCAGGAACCTCGCGAAACTTCCGTGTCCGGTGAGGAATTGCGTCAGGTGGTAGGTGAGGACGCCATGGCTCCTCTCCAGCCATTCCTTAAAGAGGGGGCTTACCGCCACTATTGTGGCGTGCCCTATCTTTGCGGCTGAATGCACGATTTGGCCTATAAGGGCTGGCACTCGCGTCCACTTCATCTAATGCGGAAGCGTTCGTTTGAATCAAACCAAAGGCACATTATTTTTACCACATTTATTCGTTTGGTTTTGCTCTGGTCGCGAGTCTCTGCTGCGGTCATTGATTCGGCTGCCGTGCAATCATGCGCGTTCTAATCTGTCCCTGGCTGCCTGGTATGGGGGCTTCAATTTATCATCTTACATCGGAGTGGCTGTTGGAGGGTCAGGCGGTCTAATGCGATGGTGCTCTTACTGTTAAACTATAAACTAAAAGTTCACGTAGTTAAGTTATGGCTCCTGCGGTGAAAACAAATTAATAACGTTGCTTTGTGTTTGTATCGTTAATAGTATCGTTCTGGATTGGTAGTACAAGATTCGAGAAAATCTGATTTTAGAAAAGCTCTGAGATATGTCTTACGTTATAGTGGCACGCGTGTGATGGGCCTGGTACGTGGCGGCGCCTGCAGTAGCGTGGTGTATGCGCAGCCGGAGCTGCTGTGGCCGGTGCCGGCGCACTGGAGCCTCGAGGACGCCGCCACCGTGCCACTCGCTTACGTGCATGCATTCTACTGTCTTGTGAGTATACCTCAGGCTACTAGGACCAATCATTTCGATGCCCGTTTTTAGGGTTCCGTAGTCAACTAGGAACCCTTATAGTTTCGCCATGTCTGTCTGTCCGTCCGTCCGTCCGTCCTCACTTAATCTCTGTGACCGTTAGCACTAGAAAGCTGAAATTTGGTACCAATATGTATATCAATCACGCTGACAAAGTGCTAAAATAAAAATTGGAAAAAAATGTTTTATTAGGGTAGCCACCCTATATGTAACGTGGGAAGTGATTTTTTTTTTATTTCAACCCTAACGTGTAAATTGTTAGAAAGGTATTTAAAAATGAATAGGGGTTTGCTAAAATCATTTTTTGATAATGTCAATAATTTCGGAAATAATCGCTCCAAAAGTAAAAAACAATGTGTGTAAAAAAATCTGAAAAGTAGAACTTTATAAGGACTTTCTAGGAAAATTATTTTGAACTTGATTGACACAACAGTTTTTGTACAAAAAAGACAAAAAGTTTCTGGACTAAGTTTGTAGTATATTCGTATATGCAAGCATTAATTAGTAACCAGTAAGTTGTATTAATTAGTAACCAAATTCCCCGAGAGATGGCGCTGTAAGTACTTATTACATTGGATCGGGTATTACCGAATTGTTCGGTTGGTCTCTCCTTGGCATTGGCGGTATCTTATAACTAAACACACAACTTCTATTAAGAACATGCTAAGGCAATTTAGAACAAAGCTAAAATTCATTTTTTTAACACCATCAAAATGTTAAGGTAAAAACCAGTTCATAAATGGTTCGATAAATAGCGTTGTGTAATGACGTAATTTTTTTAAAAGTCGATGTTAAGATTTTCCGTGCTTTCATGACCTACCGTGGTAAAGTAAGTGGCACTTAAATATATTCGTAAGTTTATGAGTGGATAATCTAATTAGTCGTCGAGGTTTGAGCGCTCCCCTTTGTGTTCGCGTTAAAAACCGTTACAAGTCGGAGCGCCTGCCGCGGAGCATGCAATGTTGCACGCTCCTCCACCTTGAAACTCATAAGTGGGAACACTTATTGTGCCGTACGGAACCCTACACTGAGCGTGGCCCGACACGCTCTTGGCCGGTTTTTAACTTCTTATGCAGGTCTCATCCACGCTTTCTTAATATTCCGATCACTAACAAGTCGCACATATTCATACCAATTCTTCGCCACATTTATCATACTGCTTGGAATATCCTGGCGTGACTGCGTTCCCTAAAACTTAAAATAAGCATTGACATTAACACTTTCGTTGACCTCATTATATAATTTGGAATATAGAATCAGGTCTCTTATGGACGAATGATGGCGAATTTGCCAAAAGAGTAGCTACTACGAAAGGATCCAATTTTTTTTTTACTTATTTGCTAGTTTTACAAAGTAATATAAGTATTACAGCTAACGCAAATCATAAACTCATTTTAATTTTACCGTGCATTATAATCACCGACACAAAAAAACATTTAACTAAAATTTAACACAGAAATCTTATTTTAAAACAAAAAATCACACCCAGGAGTTAATAAAACATGACATTCGTACACTGACTGGTATGTATTTATTCCTGTTTTGTTATAGGGAATCAAATATGGCAAGAAGCTGACTCATGAGGTCTCTGTGTTAGTTCACGGAGGAGCTGGAGCTTTGGGCCAAGCTTTGTTATCCATACTCCTTGCTCACGGCTGTGAAGTATACACGACTGTTAGTGACATTCGGAAGAAACGTTTCTTACTTAAAATGTTCCCGGAATTGAAAGGTACACATGTAATGTTCAACAAAACATAATTATGCATTTTCAACAATATTTGTTCCGTGCGGGAATCGAACCCGCGACACGCAGAGCAGCAGTCAATCGCTCAGCCATTGCGCCAACCGTGGCGTATTTTTAGGGTTCCGAAGCCAAGTGGCTAAAAAGTAACCCTTATAATTTCGTTTTGTCCGATTGTTTGTTTGCCCGTGTGTCACAGTCATTTACTACGAGACTCATGGCAGCACAAACCTAAAATTCGGAAGTAGAAAAAATAGGGGTGGACTTGTAACAGAGGATTGAAAACAAATTCAATGTATTTATCTACTTTAAACACCCCACGTGTTATCGACAGATCTTGAAAAATGATACCAAGGTTTCTAAAACACTTTTTTTCTTAGTCAAATGGCTGTTGAGTTATTTGCTTTTAATTCGTAAAAGGTTGGCATCTCCTTTAGATTCTAAGGCAAGATGGGGAAAATTCTGAAAAAAGAAATAGTTTAGTTATTACTAAACTATTTCTTTTTTCAGAATTTTCCCTACGTATAAAAAACCTTCCACTGCTCAGTGGCATTCATAGAGTGAATTGGGTGAAGCCTTTGTGTGATAGTATGGGCTTGAAAAAAAAAAGGAAAAATAATCTGCGGCTGCGCGCGTAGTGGTATCGAAGGAGCGAAGTGCGCCGCACAGTGGCCTGAAACAGGCCGGCAGAGGACTTAAAAAGTTTATTTTTCTGAAATTTTAAATAGTGCGTTGGATTTATATATTGATTATAAGTAATTATTTCTCTGAGGGTCGTTTAGATAACTTGAGTATTTTCGGAGTTATTAATAAGCAAAGTAATTTATGTATGAATCAAAACAAAAAAACTTGAAAATCTTGATATTTTCAAATTTTCTCAAAGAATTGACTTCACGTATGTATAGTACGTATTTTTTATCCTATTTTAGCGCCTATTCTCGGGTTGTGATTTTCAATTATTTATCTCAAATTTGATTCCAGCTGATCATGTTGGCAATTCTCGAGATCAAACTTTCGTAGATATGATACGTAATGCCAAAAAAGGGGAGGGCTGTAAACTTGTTATAAGTTCAGTTAGGGGAACCTTGAAGAAGGTATGTACCTTACCTTTTTATATTAATGTATCAGTCATCATAATAAACTCAGTGCTACAGCGTGTTTCCTTGTTTCAGAATACATTAGACTGTGTTTGTGCTGTGGGCGCATGTCTTGATGTATCTCAACTTCACAACCATGATGAAGAATTTGAATTTGGAATGTTCAATCTCACTAGAGAAAGGGCTTATAATACTGTTGATTTCTCAACAATATTTGAAACTCCCGACGAAATGAAAGTAAGTATTCGATGATATAAAACAAAGGTTTATTTTTAGAACGCTTGAAGGTACCTATCGAGGTGAAATTAACCAAATACTGAGGTTTGCAGTCCCTTGGAGTTGTGAAAAAAACAACTCTCTAAGTCTAAGCAGTCTAAAGACGTGCCCGTTTCTGTCCCATTCCGCAAACAGAATCAAGTTTTTTTTACAAAATTAAGAATAAAGAAAAAGAAATAAGTAGATAAGGTGTGGTAAGAAGCAATATCATAGAGTACCAGTAAAGTAAAAAAATCTAAGGAACCTTAATATTTAGATGCTTCACAAAAAAATTAAATACAAACTTGTTGGTAAACTAGCTGCGCCATCTATGTATGAAGACAACAGTTTTCCTACAGCAAAGTTAAGTTAGTCCTTCATTATTTTCGTTAGAGCAATGTTCGGTACTTCACTAGTTACCTATAAGTTTGTACGGAACCTCCGTGGTCGATGTTTTAAACTCATGTTACCAGATGGCCTTTGAAACCTGCACGATTGGCGTAGTGGCTGACCAACTGGTTACTGCGCCGCGTGAGTTTAGCGCTAACTTTAGCCTAGCTTTCAAAGGCATCGCGCCTCGGAAATGAAACTTGGATAGTTTATTTTTAACCACGGATCAGCCTTATCATTAAAGCAACTCCGAATCAATAGGAGATGCAGATGATGTTGAGCGAGGGTATCGCCCGCGGGTACGTGCGTCCTCTGTCACGCGTGTCGTACGCGCCGCAAGACGCTGCGCGCGCCTTCCGACTGCTCGCGGCCAGCAGGCACCGCGGCAGAGTGCTGCTAAAGATAGAAGGCCATTCAAGGCGAGCTCAGCCCAGGTAAAGAGAGCACCATTTTCGTCGTGCAATTACATATATACAAATCCTTTTACTTTCATTATTTTCCATATAATTATTTTATTTACAGAATATTTTGCAATCCTAACCACACCCAAGTAGTTGTATTAACTGACGATAGTTTTGGACTCCAGATGGTCGCCAAACTAGTTGCTTGTGGTGCGAGGACACTACATGTTCATGGCAAAGTGCACACAACTGCAAAGTTTCATTTCAAGTTACGGTAAGGTTGTCTTAGAGAATTACTTTGGCCAACAATTATTATAATTAACTGTCCCTCAATGAGTTTGATGATCATGATTATTATTGAAGAAGTTAGCAGAATGGCTACAAGATACTGCTACGAAAATGGCTATACGATGATGAATGATGATGTATGATACGATTGTTTATAAAGTCAAATTACTTTACAAAGGTTACTGAACCTTTGGTTCGGATATTATAAGTAATTTGTATTTTTTTATTATTATTCGCGGCCTATCCACTACAGACCACCTACACTCTCTGAATCAGCTGATTGAAAAACACGAAGAGTTTAATTTGCCTTTGTACCTTGCCTTCGTGGATTATTCCAAAGCTTTTGACAGTATTTCACACGAAGCCATATTTAAAACACTCAATAAACAAGAAATAGAACCCACTTATGTTAAATTACTGGAACGGATCTATCTCAATAGCACAGCTTCCCTACACTTAGACACCACTGGCCCTTCCTTTCCAATCCGAAAAGGAGTAAAACAAGGCGATCCGCTATCTCCGAAACTCTTCACTGCGACTCTTGAAGAAGTTTTTCAAAAATTAGTTGAACCCTGGCGCGACAAGGGCATTGTTGTGGGGGAAAAGAGATTAACTAATCTTCGATTCGCCGACGACATTGTCCTTTTCTCGACATCAGCGGCTGAGTTGGGCGTCATGCTCGAACAACTGAGCCACGCCAGCCTCGAGGTCGGACTCAAAATGAACATGACGAAAACCAAGTTAATGACAAACAACACGAAACGCAAAGTAGACATAGGGGGTGTGGAGGTTGAATATGTCCATGAGTATATATACCTCGGCCAATTAGTCTCCTTCCAGGCAAGGCAAGATAAAGAAGTCGCTCGACGCACCGAAAACGCCTGGAAGAGCTATTGGTCGATGAAACACGTCATGAAAGGACCGCTCCCACTTTCACTCAAAAGGAAACTGATGGACATGTGCATCCTTCCCACCCTCACCTATGGAGCGCAAACGTGGTCTTTAACAAAGCGTCAAAAGTCCGCCCTCGGGGTCTGCCAGCGAGCTATGGAACGAAGCATACTAAACGTGAAAATTTCCGACCGTATAAGAAACAGTATGCTACGCTCCAAGACCCAAATAGCAGACGTTGGCAAAACAGCCGCAAAATTAAAGTGGAACTGGGCTGGCCACATCTGCCGCATGTCGCAACAAAATTGGGCTAAAATATCAACCGATTGGGTTCTGAACAACAGAACCCGGCGACGCGGTAGGCCCAGAAGGAGATGGCGTGACGAGCTAGACTTCTACGAAAAGGACTGGGTCACATTAGCAAAAGACAGAGAAAAATGGGAGGAAGGAAGGGAGGCCTTTGCCCTGCAGTGGGACACAAGTGGCTTATAATAATAATAATGTATAATTGTCATTATGGGTGTACTACCTGAAATAAATGGTTTTTTTTTTTTTATAAAAGCAACGAAACGAGGAAACACGTGATAGAGCGTGAGCGCTAATCGTGTACTGGATGCTCGACTAATACCAATAAGTGAATTAAGGTGCAGATGCACGAAAAAGCATTCGTGCATTAAAAGTGTATGGTTTCACCGTACAAGTATCATAACCATAACCTAAACTTATAAAGAAAACTTTTCAAATATACAGGAACTGGCAGAAGATTGGTGTACAAATACAAATATCATCTCAGAACTTAAACAATGAAACAGATATAGTAGAATTACTCAAGGACGCTACTAAATTGGGCTCTATTCAAGGCATATATGTCACTACTAATGATGAACAAACGGATCAAGAGACTTTATTTGCACACCTCGATGCAGTTTCAAGAAAATTTTGTTCAGATTTAAGGTAATAGTATTACTTGGTCGTATAAATTTAGGATATTTTTATTTGTTCATTTAAAAATATGTATCCTTCTTTATTTTTCAGATGCTTTGCGGTGATAACTGTCGGTGAGACCATGTTTGGTAAACCAACGTGTCTTTCTCGGGTTCAAAGTAAATTACCAGCTAAATTCATAAGTCTCCCTCAACTAAAGAATGTAAGTATTTGTGGCAATATGAAATAATATTTCATTGATTAAGAAAACCTTTTTGTAAACTTTCCGAATACTTCGTAATCTTTATACTCAGACTCTGTCCAAGTGTCCAGTGGACACTTTGGTTTCCTTAGAAAAGCAATTATGTGTAGATCGTTTTGTTCCTTGGTTTCAACCAAGGAGCTAAGCAGCGGGTGAAACCGCTGGGCAAACTAACAATCTAGTTCAGTATAAAATTTGTTTTTTTTTTGCACCTCCTGAGACCTCTATCAAAAAGTCGACGAAAATGATAATTATAGATTTTAGCTGAATTTCGAAGATCAAGTGATTTTGAATGTAGCAAGTAAAACCTATTCGAATGCTTGCTAAAGTCTTACATATGATAAAGTAATGTTCGATTTAATCACTCGAGATTGATGGATTATTGCAAAAAGAATCTACATAAAAAACAAAAACAATCAAATAACAACTTCATTGATATCCATCAGGAGTCAAGTTCTGCTGACACACTAGACGCAGTGGAGCGTGCACTCTGCGGTGTGGACACCTTGGTGCTGGCACAGAGAACACATGAGCAACAACATGATTTGCTGAATGAAATCGCTGAATTGGCTGGTCAGTAATATAAATATTTATAACCTATATTTAATTTTTGTTGCAAGAATGGCTGCTGAGCGTGAGGTCCAGGTTTGATTCTCAAGTTGGGAAAAGTATTATTCGTTTTTTTTTCATCAGGATTTCTCAGTAGCACCAAGTTTTGATTTGTGCCGTGTTGATTGTAATAGGGTCGCCCCTAATACACGGCTTAAACTTAAACATTACTGGCAAAATGTGTTTGTACTACTCGGTAAACTTGTGCCTACCACTTTGGGGCAGGCGTAATGTTATGTTGTATGTGTATTACATATATTAATGTTTATTTGTACAAAAATAGTTACAAATTACCTGGTTATTAATATGTAGAAAAAACACTGCAAATTACACAATATACCGTAACAGTTTAATGATAATATAAGATTGTTTTGTTTTGTTATTTGTGTTTGGTTTCCAGATATAAGGTTGTCAAGGAAAACGCCAAAAACGACTACGTTAGAAGAACTTGGAATTCAAGACGATAAATTACAACTGGTTGCTAGTCATTTGAGAATTCATCATAATGTTGAGTTCACAGAACAAGAGATACCACTGCTAACAGTTGAAACGTAAGTTGTTCATGTACATATTATACAAAAGCTCGTCAACAATATGAAATTAACGGTTTTATATCACCAACAGAATACTGCATTTGGATAAAACGGAAAGCGCATTTGAAGATGTTAAAGGTTTAGCAACGTTCATATCGTACGTGGACACGGACGAACTACTGGCGACTTCAGAAATAGTATGCATGCCTACAGTCACCAGCGGCGATGTTTTGGTAAGTATTATTCATACGTATTTATGTAAAGTTTCATACACATTTTTTAAACTTCTATCTAATTGATTGTATTATTTGTGTCAAAGTTATTTATTTGCCTTATATGTGGTAAAAAAGATATATGAAAATTTCATGCAAAGATTAATGAATAAGAGGCTAATTATATAAACAATAACATAGCAAACACAAGTATATAATTAGTTAAATAAAAAAAATAAAAATGTTTCTAAAAGAAGTTGCTCTGCGCCCATTTTTTTGTTGGCCCTGGAGCCAAGAGCACCAAAAATGATATATTGTATTCTCTATCATAAGCCCCTTTATGATCTTATTTTGTAGCGGACTATCTGCAGAATAGATATGTGAATTTAAAAACAACTAGATTTTGAGGTTATAATCGAACTATAACAACGAATGTTATTACAAAACAACTGCCAAGTCATTAGAATTCTTTCAACTCAGCTCTCGTGTATTAAACCATTTTAGTTTTAAATATTAATTCTTTATCTTCGTTATGAAATTAAAACCTAATTAAATACGAAAAAGCTTTTTGAATTTTACCTTATTGGGCAGGTTTTCCGCTCTCACGACAAAAATCAAAGCTATGGAGTAATTATGTAAAATTATTGTTTACTCAACGTTGTACTCTCAACGCTATACTTAACTATATCTGTTATTTATTTCGAGTTTCTGATATTTTTTAGCGATGATACAAACACCATGATCACGGATGAACTGAAGTTAAATATGAGTATCCCGTTTCAAGCGTTAATAAGAGTGCTATAAACCATGTAAGTTTAAAGACTTACATGTGAAAATAGCCATTCTCTCTAGTTTTCACTTGTATCATCCAACAAAATATGTAGTCATAGTGTTTTAACAAATTTTAAAATATTTCAGCGTGAAGACGAATTTGACGGAAACCTGACGTATCTATGCATAGTGCCGGGCATGGAGGGTCACCACGAGCGGTTCCGCGTCTTGTGCGAGGGCCTCAAGCTGCCGGCGCTGGTGCTGCAGCCGGGCCTCGATTACCCGACGGAGACCGTGCGGGAGACTGCACAGAGATACGTTGACGTAATTAATAATATTTTATTAAGTATTAGAAGGCTGCTTATTTTTACTATGTTTATATGTTTAAAACGGCATAAAAAGCGCGAGACAAATTATTGATAAGAATAAACAAGAAAAACAGTGTACACAACACACAAAGTACATACAAACTCACAAGATGAAAATAACAAATCATAAAATTGAAGTATATTTAACTACATGCATTCGATTTATATTTTAAGGTGCTGCTGAATAAGACTGGAATGAAAAACACCTTCTACTTATTGGGTTATGAAACTGGCGTTCTGGTGGCGTTGGAAATGGCAGCTATACTCGAGGAACATGGTGAGCAATATTGTTTAACGAACGTTCGAACGTTCCAAGAGATATTTATTATAGGGCACGGCGATCTCTCGCGTCCGGCCCTGGTTCAGTCCATGGTCTGGAGCGAGAGGGACTGGGAAGCGGTCTCCTCCTTTTGCGAAGCAGTCATGCTAGCGATCGGCGTTTAAGGGAGAGAACCTCAAACTTACCCAGTTGCCGCGAGACGACTCCCGTCCACCGTAGATGCGGGCCTGTGGACGGTGAGCAATAGGTAGCTCACCGTCCATCCGTCTATTGACGACAGGCCGTGTCGACGGTGTGTTATCGCTCCATGCGCGCCTCAAAGAGATGTCAGCAAAGCAGAGGGGCCTGGCAGGGCCACCGCCTGCCTGGGTTGCGGGTTGTTCGAAAGAGATACCGGGGACCCGGAACGTAAAGGGCAATAGAAGGCACATGGGTGGGATTTAGTTAGTACAAGTCAGACATCTAATAATTTTTGACAAGAATTATGTATGTTCATTTACAATTTTAGGTTTAACCGGCACTGTATATTGTCTTGGATGCGCACCGGACGAGATTCAAACTGTGATTGAACAAACTATCGCAGAATACAAGACAAAAAGGCAACTAGAAAATGAGGTGATCAAGCATATGTATAAGTTGATGGTCGGTGACGACGAAACGGACCTAGAGGGAGTTCTCAAAGACGCAGCTTCGTGGCCGCAGAAGGTGGAGGCGTGCGTGCGGACTCTATTAGGTCGTGTGCCGCACTCGGTGCAGTACTCGCGCGCACTCATAGAAGCTGCAATGGCGAGTATCGAGCGCGCGCGCAGCTACGTGCCGCCGGCGCGTGCGCTGCGCTCTCAGCTGGTGCTGCTGCGCGCCGCGAATGTGCACGTGACGTCACCTGCGCAGGCGCTGCAGCGACACTCGCAGCGAAGGGTCGCCGTACATAAGCTTGCCGCATCCATGGCACACACAGCCAGTGATATAAGCTGTGCGTCTGTAATAAACGAGTATTTAGATCAAACAATTTTAGATTCGTTCAAAGAGAAAAATATTTGCGAATCGTATCTTCTTAACCCGTATACCTTTATGGGTGTTGAAAACGCATAAAAGGCGAATGACAAAAACTAGACTGTTCTTGCAACTTAACGATTTATACTTACTTACACTAAATTGCTGTTTTTGTAATGCTCGTATATTCTGCTCGTAGCTTTGCTTGTCCCTTTTTGTTTGAACAATACAATGCTGGCAGTCGTATAGATTGTTAGAATATAAGTACTTCATTGAACACCACAATCGATACCAAGTTGTTTTACAATATTGTTAATTAAAACAGCAAGAACAGTCACACATTCGTAAAAAATGGGTATGTCTATTTTTAATTCATACTTTGTTGAAATAATGATTATTTTATGTTTTATGTGCGTGTTTTTTGTTTTTGAATTAAAATAAATTCTTACTTGATAAAAAGTGGCCTTTAATTTTAACAAAGATCTCCGTGTATTTAGTAGAATACTTAAGAAAATCTATAATGTAGACGTTTGTCTGTAAAATCACAACGCATACACTCATAAATCGTAGATTGAGCTTTATAAGGCTCCGTAGCCGAACGGCTAAAACGGAATCCCTATAAAGATAAAGAAATCGCAGCAAGGAACTTTAGAATTGGCACGACTTTGTCTAAATTTCTTTACTTTTAAACATAAACAAGCAGCTCCATCGAGGCTTGGCTAGTTCTTTACAGAATGTTTTTGGATTTCACTTCTTTTTGTAGAAACGCGGGCATATTGATTTACTTTTATCGAAAAAACAAACGTTAGCTAGTTTTAAAATACAGTTAGCGCAGTGTGCGGGTATCACCGCCACTCTTAGTCTAATGCAAATGCATATTTTGACCAAATTTTCAGTGAAATTAATATTTTAGTGTAATTTTGTTTATTCAATTTGTGTAATGTTCGAGTAGAATCCTTACTAATATTATAAAAGCGAAAGTGAGTTTGTTTGTTTGTTACCTCTTCACGCTTTATTGGCTAAACCGATTTTGATGAATTTTGGTACATAGATAGTTGGGAACCAGGAGACGGACATAGGATTTTTATTTAAAAAAAGTGGAATGTGAGGGCGAAAGAGGGAAGAAAAGGGAAAACTTAGCGTTGCTATTACAAATCAATAAGGCGCAAGAAGAACTGTGTTACCCCAAATTTAACGCGGGCGAAGCCGCGGGCGAAAGCTAGTTTTTCTATATAACGCATTGGTAAGGAGCTCATTGGAGTATTGTTCCGTAATTTGGTCTCCTTTTTATTCAAGTTATACAAATAATGTTGAGTCTGTTCAGGCCCGTTTTGTTAGGTATCTTTGTATAAAGAATGGGATCCGAAAAGCTATACCCGATTATCATGATAGGTTAAAGCACTATAAATTAATTAGTTTAAAGGATATACGAAATCACACTGACTTACTTACTTTATACAAAATTATTAACGGTTCCATGGATGCGCAATTGATTAACTATTTTACCTTTAGGACTAGCCTACGTAGCAAGCGGCATCATCGCATCGCATCATTTTCAATTGCCTACATCTACCCTAAATACCACATTCAATAGCCCTCTGACACGTATGGCAAGGATAGATAATGATCGGTCCAACTTGACGGATTTCCCTACGCGCTTATGTTTTCTCAATGAGTTTCATACAGACGTTCCCTATATAAACAGTTTGCACCATGAATGTATGTGTGTTGTTTTTGTTTTATAGTGTATTGGTTTTGGATCTACGTGATATAATTTTCGTCATAGGTTCCTGTCTCTAATATTTATCATGTTCTATTTTATGCATACCTGTTATTTGCATGGTTGCCGAAATGCAGTTTTTAGGTGTTGGTTTATTTCAATTTGTAAGTTTGAAACCGTGCTTTTGGTGTGATTAATGTAAATAAATAAAAGCCAGTCTAGTCTCATCCAGAGTTTTCCTTTAATTTTATTTATATGCGTATTAAAAGCAAAAGGGGAGGCATTCCGCTACCCGAAACAGTAAATTTTTCTCAATGAACCTCGAACCTAATTCTTTAGAAATAAAGTCGAAAATCTATATCAAAGAAATCTGACAGGTTATAGTAGCTTGATGTGCAGGCGTCTGTACATAGTCCTACATGCATTTGGCCAGTTTAAAATTAACGACCACCTTTTTCCTTTTTACTAGCTTTTATTTGTAGATAGCCGTCGATAAAAGTAATTAAAAATACACGGTCTTTATTTGTTTATAGTAATTTTAACGCATTTTGCGAATACTGGAAGTAGTTCAGAGTTCAATTAATCGAATTATAATTCCTTGCCTTGTTTAATGCAAAATAAGCATTGTGTTTAAAATTAAAAATTACTTTTATTGATTACTTACCTCAAGTTATTTGAAATGGCCAGTTAATAAAATTGACGCCATTTAACTTGTTTCAGAAGTAGCAAGGAATTCCTTCGTAAAGGTTGTTAGGATCTTTAATCTTCACCATGTAAGTTAAAGCCTTTTAATATAATATCTAAAGTGTTTAACCACTTTCATAGTCATCATCTGCCTAGCCTTTTTCCCAACTATGTTGGGGTCGGCTTCCAGTCTAACCGGATGCAGCTGAATATCAGTATTTTACATGGAGCGACTGCCTATCTGACCTCCACAACCCAGTTAATACTGGGTAATACGATACCCCCTGGTAAGACTGGTTGTAACCACTTTTATAGTATAATCTAATTATCTGCAGAAAAGAGCCATCAGAGCCATATATAACCTACGTAGGCGAGATTCTTTAAGGGAACAGTTTAAGGATATTAACATCATGACAGTACCTTGTCAATATATTTATGAAGGGTCCACCCTTTATAGCAGAACTTTTTATGTCATAATTTTATTTTGCATAACAACGGATGGCATAAACTTCACTTCGCAGAAAATTGTTTAGCAGACACTCATTTATCATACATTCTAAACTCATAATTTTGTAAGTCAGAATCATCTCTAGGCATAAACTTCATATCCATAATATTTAAAAAGTAGAAACATCATATCGCAGAAAGTTCACAGTCAGAATCGTCTTTTGGCATAATATATTTTATATCGATGATCATGAAACGGCAGAATTGTCATATCGTAGAAAGTTTATAGTTAGGGTCATCTTTGTCATTATAAGTAGTCATTTATTTTGATTAATTATTTCTGTAAAATAATGTCATTTATTTTAGTTATTGTTTAATTGAATTTGAGATAATGTCATTGAATTCAATAAGTAATTAGGTATCCTAATCTAAATAGTTCAGTTCCGGGTAACCTACTTAAAACAATCTCTTTTTTCTATTAACGCAAGTCGTTTCTGGCACTCGCCGGCCGCTGCCGCGGCACCGCTCGCTACGCTCGCTCGGCTCGTGCGTAGGAGGTCGCAGTTTTAACCTAACCTAACCTAGCCATTACTGCCGTCTGCATAGCATGCCAAGTGAGATTATACTACATAATATATTATGCGAAATTCGAACTCTGCGAATCGTAAATATACTAAATGTAATTCTGCCATCTTAAAAGTATGCCATTGTTAATTCGAAGTTATAAACATTATGCCAAACGATAATTATACCAAATAAATTTTATGCCTTTTAAATGTTCGTTTAAAGAAAATTATGCTAAGTGTGTTATGCCAAATAAATTTCGGAGCATCAACTTTCTGCCAGATAGAGGGAACCCATTTATGAAAACATCATGTATGTCAGGAAAGACTTGCATCTTTTTAGTAAAAGAGGTGACAGACACAATTATAATACTAGAAATAGGGACCAATTAGTTCAACCAGGTTTCAGGTTAGCTAAAGTAGACTCATCTTTCATGGGGTACTGTTTAAAATGCTACAATAAAATACCTCACCACATTCTTCAACTGAATGAAACGAAATTTAAATCTTGTATTAAACGCACACTATGTAGGCAAGCATATTATAAGTTGGGGAATTATATTGATGATAAAAATGCTTGGCTCAATGCTAGTCCTGCTCCACAAGCATAGGGATAAACTCATTGGTTAGTATCCGAAGCTATAGTGGAAGCTGCAGAAGATTGAAGACTATCTTTGCAATGTATAGAATCAATTCTCTAGTATTGTATAATTATTAAGCCCTTAGGTGATTGCTATGTATTATCATGGACTTGACAAAGCCCTGGTGGTTGATAGTGTCATGCTCACTTAAATGTCTCGCTGATGGTGGGGGTGTGTCGGGTCATTTAGCTCCCTTCAAAATGGTCGAGCTGAATGGGGTTGATCCATACGTCATGTTCGTGAACGGGCGCTGTCAGTTGGGACAGGTCATTTTTTAGCTACCACGGTTTATTTTTAAACTTCTTTAGATTTAAAATTAAATTTTGCTTTTTTTACTCTGGACGCTCTTACTGTGCACGCCTTTCTACATCGTTCTCAAATATTTGTATAATCTCAACATGAACGATGTAAACACGATTTTGTAAAAATATTCTAATTTAAAAGAGTGTCCATGGAGTTTCTTGCCCATTCTTCTCCATAGAGATCAACGCTTTGGAATGGGCAACTACAGTACTTTCACAAGTTATTATGCCTTGTGACCGGGACTGTAGATTAATTTTGTTTCTTGACTTTCAAAAGTGCCTGTAATGGTCTAATTGAGATAAATAATTTGATTTGATTGATTAAGTCACCAATTCAAGGTTTTGGATACGTCTCAAGTATTGGCCTATAATGCTCTTTTAATTGTGCTATAGAAAAGCATCAGGCATCAACGATGACGCCTACACAAAAGGAACATGACTCAACTCGGGCGGACATATTGGTAACTGATCCAGCTGTGCAAGATCTACCGCTAGATGGCGAAAGGATCGTCATCAGTGGCTTGTCGGGGTTATATCCACAGTCCCACAACGTAAAAGAACTCGCCGATATACTTTACAACAAGGTACATTTCAAATCATCATCTATTTAGCCTTGTCCCAACTGTGTTTGGATTGGCAGATTATTTCTTCCGCTTTAGCTGAACACGAGTATTTCAAGGTAAGCCTCGCTTTATTACGGATTAAATCCATAAAGATCCCTCAGTATCATTAAAAACCAATTCTTTCCAATCGCAAATATTAATTGCCAGAAGACAATATTGCTAAACCTCCTCTAAATAAAACATTTCAAATGAAATGTACAAACATTTCAACAATGTATAATTTTATTGAACGCAAGTATCGCTCATGTTCATCAACATGTAGGCTCTTTTGGAAACATCATATAGGTACTGAAAAACCGTTTAAATTTTATAGATAGCTATTTCTTCCCATGTATTTATGGACTTTAACTTTTATCTATTTGAAACCATATTTGTTTTGTTTTTATAGGAGAATCCAATTTCGTCCCAGGACCTTAGATGGAACTTCAAGCACCCTGACCTGGCACAAGCCTCGGGTATGGCGCCAGGGTTGGACCGGTTCGATGCGCAGTTCTTCGCTGTTCACCACCGATTAGCTTGCTGCATAGACCCGATGTCACGAAAAATACTCGAGCAAGCCTATCAAGCCATTTATGACGCGGGTAAGTCTTTGTAGTAAGATATATACTTTGCAGTGCGATCTCTGGGTATCTGAGTCATGCTGGATAGTATTTTATTAACCGTAGGAATTTTGTGGTAAACCTTATTAGTACCATATATTCGTATCTTATTCTTTGGAACGACTGACTCCTTCAAGGCGAAGCCTTGCGCGTTATAATTGATTTGAAAATAAAAACATTTTCCTAAGAGTAAGGGTCGTAACAACCGCCGTATCAGCCATTTCGATGACTGCTGCGCTGCGTGTCGCGGGTTCGATCCTCGCACGGATCAAATATTTGTATGACCTGCAGATGATTGTTCCGGGTCTGGCTGTTTGTATTTGTAAGTTCAACTGTTTCTAAACGCACCCACGATACATAGACCCGGGTCGATAATTTTTGAAACCAAAAGAAATTGTAGTAGGATGAAATCCGTTAGAAAAGGAGGGAATATGATAAAATGAAAGGAAAAATAAATTACGGTCGATCCGAGTTCGAGAAGTGGGGGGGGAGCTTTTAAGGGTAAATCATCTTACGTTTTATGAGTAATTAAAGTGTAAATTTGAATAAATAGCTCAAAATTGGATCTACATAATGATTAAAACAAAATTTACGTTGTTTACTTTATTTGAGTTTTTTCATTTTTTTCATTTTCTGAGAATATTTACTATGGTAATGTATACTTACACCATCAAAAAGTATGTCAATACATATATTCCATACTATTTGATAACTAAATTATACTCAAATTATTAAGCGCCATTTACATGATGCAAGTTTGTTGCCTGTTGCATACAATAAAATTGAAGCAATAAATTACTTGCATTGTCTAAACAGAACGTACGATTTTGATCTATTGCGCAAGTTTTGCTTGACAAAACTTTCTTAGTGTAAACAGCACATACAATAATTTCTTAGGCGATTCTTGCATTCAATTGGTTTTCACTTCATTTGCCAACATGAGTGCAGTAAGTGAAGGTATGTTAATCGTTGCTGCTCTTCTGAGACAAGAAATATTAAGAATCGTCGTAAAAAGAGGTGTTGGATCAGAAAATCGATAGCAAGAAGAGGAGTTCTCGGAGCGTCTAACAACCTTTGTGTAGAATTACAAATAGAAAAGGTAGTAGGGGAGACCTTTTGCGTAGCAGTAAGCTGTCTGCCTATTAAAAACAGAGCGGCCAAATGCGAGTCGGACTCACGCACAAACTGACGTCATAAACGGTCATATCTTTTCTCTACGTAGACTTAGAGGGTCGATTAAATATTTGGGTTGTTATTTATTATGAGGTACGGAACCCTATTGTATTGTATAACGGGCTGGTGTCCGCAACTCCACGTCTAAGGCGCGTATTTTGCGTATCCCTAAAAAGTATTTTTAAGTAGTGTATCTCTCTTTTCCTCAACAGATTTAGTGTAGGCCTCCTTTAAATTCCGCCATTTATATCGGTCTTGCACCACTTGGATGGGAAATCATCAAATATTCGCTCCGGTCTGGGCGGAGCGGGTGTGTCAATCTTTTAAGAAAAACCTTTTTGCTTTGCTGACATCTCCTTGAGACGCGCGTGGAACACGAACGTGCCATCGCATCGGCATGTCGTCACCAGACGGATGGACGGTGAGCTACCCATTGCTCACCGACCCTCTTGCCGTCTACGGTGGCCAGGTGCGCGAAACTTCGAATTTATATTTCAAAATGTATCATTTCCACTGCTAATTTAAGTTCAATTTCGAATGATTTCTTCACGTAATAAAAAGACCCGTTAATCATGCCCAATAATGTGCAGTTTATGATATGTCCGAAAACCACTTTGTTTCTGATTTTTAGCGTCGACCTACCCTGCCATCAAAATGGCGATGATCGTAATTTACGCATTTGGATTTTATAAGCATTAATTAAGAAACTTGCTCAATAATTGAAGAACTTCTAATGACGTTTACATATGAGATTTTTTATTCTACTATCTTAATGACTGCACACCCATATTATTTTTTAACCAGAAAATAAAATATTTATAAAAGGTCGTCCCTTCCAACACTTAAATGAAAAATTTGACATCGCAAATACGTGCAATACTTGAAAGCGCCATTTACATGATGCAAGTTTGTTGCCTGTTGAATACAATAAAATTGAAGCAATAAATTACTTGCATGGTCTAAACAGAACGTACGATTTCAATCTATTGCGCAAGTTTTGCTTGACAAAACTTTCTTAGTGTAAACAGCACATACAAAAATTTCTTAGGCGATTCTTGCATTCAATTCGACGACACGGTTGGCGCAGTGGCTGAGCGATCCACTGCTGCGCTGCGTGTCGCGCGTTCGATTCCCGCAAGGAACAAATATTTGTATGACCTGCAGATAGTTGTTTCGGGTCTGGCTGTTTGTGTATGTGAATTTAAATGTTTGTAAACGCACCCACGACCCACGATACAGGAGAAATATAGAGTGGGGCAAAATTTAAAAAAAAAAATGGTTTTCTCTTCATTTGCCAACATAAGTGCAGTAAGTGAAGGTAAGGTGTGTTAATCGATGCTGCTCTTCTGAGACAAGAAATATTGAGAAATTGTCGTAAAAAGAGGTGTTGGATCAAAACATGGATAGCAAGAAAAGGAGTTCTATGAGCGTCTAACAATCTTTGAATTGCAAATAGAAAATGATATATTTTTTTTATCATATTTTTTAATAAACAAATTCTTTACAAAACCGTCCAACACTTGAATGAAAAATTTGACAACGCAAATACGTGCAATACTTGAAGCAACTCGCCAATGAATTGTACACGCACATACAACTCTCTGTTTAGACAAGTCAAAACTTGAAAGCAATAATCGCCATAACATAATTGCATTGGTCTAAACAAAAGACATTTGCAACTATTTCTTGTCAAGACTTGCATTCAATAATTGCGTTCAATTTTTTTACTTGTATCCTCGTGTAAACAGTTGCGTACAATTCTTGTAGGGCAATTATTGCACTTCATTTATTGCATTCAATAATGGTACTTGAATGTTCAAGAAAATTGCATCGTCTAAATGAGGCTGAAGCAACCCGCCAATGAATTGTACAAGCACATACAACTCTCTGTTTAGACAAGTCAAAACTTGAAAGCAATAATCGCCATAACATAATTGTATTGGTCTAAACAAAAGACATTTGCAACTATTTCTTGTCAAGACTTGCATTCAATAATTGCGTTCAATTTTTTTAACTTGTATCTTCGTGTAAACAGTTGCGTACAATTCTTGTAGGGCAATTATTGCACTTCATTTATTGCATTCAATAATGGCACTTGAATGTTCAAGAAAATTGCATCGTCTAAATGAGGCTTTAAACTAAACTGAACTTATAAATAAATTAAAAATAGCGTCAAAAAATTCGTCCTCAACGCTGTCAGTTGGCAATGTCCTGACTGGCCGCGTTGCCACGTTGTATGGCAACGCTAAGCCTTTGGCCAAAGTAAAAGCCAGCCCTTGGGTCACGGAAAGTGTCAACCAAACGTTTTGAAATTTCTTTAAAAAGCCTGTGAGCACAAGGACCCCACGGTCCCAGAGTTTCAACCCCAAACGGCTTGAAAATATAGTTCCCTATAAGGTTACTATATTAACGCCGCTTTAGGTTCTCTGCAGCCGCAGCAGCAGCGCCAGCGCAGCACCAAGGGCTAGGAAGATGGGATGGCGCAAGAGTATCGACGCAGGTTGCGTCCCACACTAAAGGCCTACTCAACTTCCACGGAAACAAAGACATACCGTCCGGTCTTTTGCCATCGTCGCGTGCTAAGCCATTGGGTTCTAAAACAGCTGGAACGCCGACGGTGACAAGAGCTCGACGGATGATGTCGTTAATATTAGAAAAAAGTAGAGATTTCAATGACCAAAAAAGCTTATATTTTGACGTGAGAATTTTCGATCAAAAGTTAAAACTTTAAATAGCGCTAAACTTTACATTTTAAATCAAATAAATTACAGTGTATTTGGGACATGATTAGGTAAGTTTTCACAAAATTTCGTAAAAAAAAAGGATTTTTTGAAAATGATAAAAATAAAGAACCAAAAACTTAGTTATTTGAATTTTTGACCAAAATTTTGAGGTTATGTGAAAAAATTGTAAATTCTTTTTATTATTTGCGAGCCGTGTTCAAATTTAATCTATCACACTTTGCTTACATTTTCTTAGTAAAAACATATAATCTTCGCCAAATAAATAATCAGCTAGCTAATGCCATTGCCTTGGAGACAAAAATGATATTATAAAAAATATTTTTTGTTTCAGGTGTTAATCCGTCTCATCTTAGTGGAAAAAATGTAGCAGTCTTTATTGGTGCATCTTTTTCTGATAATGAAAAATTTGGCTGCACTAATTCAGCCGTCAAATCTGGTCTAGGCATATTGGGGTGAGTTCCATCACCAACATCTTCTACTTAAAACAGCAGATAAAGAGCAATGCTTTTTTTTTTTTTTTTTTCGGGTGGGAAATCATCCAATGACTTCCCCCGCTCTGGGCGGAGCGGGAGGGCATGTCAGACTTATACTGACTAAAACCCACCCATGTTTCTTCTTTTGCCCTTTACGTTCCGAGGCCGCGGTATCTCTTTCGAACAACCCGCAACCCCGGCAGGCAGAGGCTCTGGCAAGCCCCTCTGCTTTGCTGACTCTCTTTGAGGCGCGCGTGAAACACGAACGCGCCGTCGACACGGCCTGTCGTCAATCGACGGACGGACGGTGAACTACCCATTGCTCACCGCCCACAGGCCCGCATCTACGGTGGCCGGAAGTCGTCTCGCGGCGCCCGGCGCCATGGGCGTCTCCCGCGGCGGCTGGGTTGGGCAGATGTTCTCTCCCTCAAACGCCCGGCCACCTCCTTCGCTAGCATTACTGCTTCGCAGAAGGTGGTGACCGCTTCCCATTCCCTCTCGCTCCGGACCATGGCCTGAACCAGGGCCGGACGCGAGAGATCGCCGCCGCCGATCGCCTCTACGAGGGCACGGCGGTGCTCCGCCCAAGCCGGGCAGATCGCCACTGTGTGCTCCACCGTGTCCTCCGGGCGATCGTCACAATGGTGACACCCGGGCGCTTCCTCCCGCCCGATGATGTGCAGGAACCTCCCGAAACTTCCGTGTCCGTTGAGGACCTGCGTCAGGCGGTAGGTGAGGACGCCATGACGCCTCTCCAGCCACTCCTCAAAGAGGGGACTTACCGCCACTATTGTAGCGTGCCCTGCACGGGGTTGCGACAGTCGCTCTCTCCATGCCACCATGAGATCGCACCGGAGATCTGCCCGCCGAGCGGCAACTTGCCGCGGCAGTGGGTTTTCCCCCCGGTGTAGTGCCTCCGCGCGCCACTCAAACAGGCGCGCGAGGACTATCGCCTCCAGATCCCACGGTGGCAGTCCGGCAAGGAGGCTTGCTGCCTCGCCGGAGATCGTGCGGTAGCCCCGGACAAGCCGTATGGCCACCACCCTTTGGGGCGCGTTCAGATAGCGGGCGGCGCGCCGCCCTAAAGAACGCGCCCATACTGGGGCCCCGTAAAGGGCCATGGACCGCACGACTCCGGCATAGAGCCTACGGCAGGAGGCGTTTGGCCCCTTGAGATTGGGCAGGAGCCGCTTGAAAGCAGCCCCCGTCCGCTCGAGCTTGGGAGCCAAACGTCGGAAGTGTTCGACGAAGTTCCACCGGCTGTCGAGGACGATCCCCAGGTACTTCATCGTCGACCCGACGCCGATGCGAACCCCTCCTACCGTCAACTGGGATCCCGACGGTGGCGTGTTTCCGCGGCCATGAAAAACCATGGCCTCGGATTTGTGCAAGGCTACCTCGAGACCCAGTAGCCGGATCCTCTCCACGACTATCGCAACCCCGCGTGTCATATTGTCGGCCGCCGCCTGGTGCGACCCCCCCTGAGCCAGGACGAGGGTGTCGTCAGCGTAGCAAACTACACTGACGCCGCTGGGGAGGTCGGCGCGCAGCACCCAGTCGTAACCGATGTCCCACAGGAGCGGCCCCAAGACCGATCCCTGTGGGACACCGCACGACATCTCTCGCCGGTTCCACTCTCCAGAGCGACCGGGGTATATGACGGCCCTGTCCGTCAGATATGCCCCGACCACACGACGAAGATAGGTCGGCATCCGGTGGTATTGGAGTGCCTCCCTGATGCAGCTCCAAGGCATGGTGTTAAACGCGTTAGCGATGTCGAGAGACACCGCCACGACAACCCCACCCCTGGACACTGCAGCCCCCGTCGTAAGGGCTCTCACGCGCATGATGGCGTCCACCGTCGAGCGCCCCTTGCGGAAACCATACTGGTGATCCGCAAGATCCGGCCCCGTCCCCACAAGGTGCCCGACGAGGCGGTTTGCAATTACTCTTTCAAAGAGCTTGCCCACCTCGACGAGCAGCACAATGGGCCGGAATGCGGACGGAGAGTCCGCAGGGCGCCCCGGCTTCTGAATGAGGACCAGCTTCCCCGTCTTCCAACGAAGTGGGAACTGGCCTCTCTCCAAGCATGCGCTTAGGAGCCCTAGTAGTCGGAGCCCGAGAGCCTCCAGGGCCAGGACCCAGGCTTTGCCATGCAAGCCATCGGGTCCCGGGGCGGTGTTTTTGGCTTTCAGCCTGCCCACCGCCGCTCTCAGATCCACCCCAGTCACCTCCGGAACGTCGTCGTCGTCGTTGTCCTCGTGGTCCGCTTGTGGCACCGCAAGCGGCGGAGCCATGGGCGGAGGAGCATGCTCCCCTCGCGAAGGGAACAGAGCGCTCACCACATCCTCAACTAGTTGGGGCCGGAGACTCTGCGTCAGCGGGGGGGCCCTGGTGCGGAGTTTATCCCGCACCATCTTGTATGGGCGCCCCCACGGATCCCCGTCCAGAAAGAGCAAAGCTTTGCTACATCTTTCATTATACGCGTAGTCAAGGAGTGAAATTCCCAGCCTGCAAATTTTTTTTTTTTTTTTTTTTTTCGGCTATTATCACATGAGTCATTCTTCCTGGATGGACGACGATTATTATATGCAACATAAATAAGCGAAATATGCTCTAAATAACGATGACGTACGACTCACTTTCCTTTCAACGACAACAATGCCTCTAGAGACGATCTTTTGAGTAGGCCGTGGACCACGGAAACTTGCACAAGTAACGGAGTGAAAAACGGATGATTCAAATGGGTTTATAGAACCGACTAATAGCTTCGCGCGCATTCTTCGTTTTGCAGATGGCGTGCTTTTCACTTTGCCGCCATTATATTTAGGTATTATTATTCATTTATTGGTCAGATCAGTACAATCCATTATTGTTAGTAATGTCATACACAACTTATTCGTACTCAATTCATTACATATCAAAACTTATAATATATACACAATAACAACACACACTCATTATTTCTGGCAACGGTTTAAGGCAACACTTACGTCGTCGTCCAGTGTTTACAAATAACGCCATCAGTCCTATCTGCTACGGTCATCAAGAGACTGTTGGCGCTGCCACGCACCCGCCACATTTGGGTTGCGATACGCTTTCGAATAATGGCATAAAAGTCATCAATATGAGCCTCAACGAACATCCCAGATGCGCTGCAGTATCGCGGCAGCCTCAACAGTGCCCTGTATGCGTTATTGTATTGGACACGTGTGGTCAACCCATAGGCTGCAAGTATAAAAAGGCTGACTGTATGCCCTAAACAGAGTCGCCTTAACATTATTTGAACACTTTACAAACCTACGGATCAGCATATTGCTCGTGACTGACAGCGCCCTACGTTCCCTCTCCATGTCAATGTTATCGGTCTGTGTAGCAGTGACCCAGTGCCCCAGATATGCGAGTTTGATAGATGGTGCATCATAGTTCTTAGTTCCTGCCCTGAATAGCAGACACTCGCTCTTTTTTGGATTGTATTTGAGACCCCGGGGCTCCGCATATCGCTCACAAATCAATAACAGTGTCCTGAGGGCACTGATTGATGGAGACAGCAGCACCATGTCATCCGCGTA
This sequence comes from Ochropleura leucogaster, assembly GCA_958449745.1. Lineage (NCBI taxonomy): Eukaryota > Metazoa > Arthropoda > Insecta > Lepidoptera > Noctuidae > Ochropleura > Ochropleura leucogaster. Next base: position 12,434,347 of record OY288220.1, on the reverse strand, counting down.
ACTTATGTTATTGATAAACGTTCCGTCAATTGAACAACCTACAGAAGTGCTGCTGAGCTCACGAATTAGACTGTCCACATACAGACAGAAAAGTAATGGTGAAATCAGCCCTCTCTGCCTGACCTCACACTCAAGCCCGTATAGATCAGACAGCGAGCCTGCCCACCTCACCATATTGATCTGATGGCCATACCAGTGTTTAAACAGTTCAACCAACTCACCCGGAACCGTTGTATCATCATGCAACTTCTTCCTCAAAACACCTTAGGACACCAGATCGAAGGCTTTTGACAAGTCCAAGAAACAAGCATACACAGGGGTTTTCTTGTCCGTATAGTATCGAACAGTATGCTTGAGACAGAAAACAGCATGTTCAGTTGACAGCACAGATCTGAAGCCAAACTGTGCGTCGTGAAGCGACATATGCTTATTTAAATGTTTGTCAAGCACACTGTCCAACACTCCAGCAAAAACCATCGTCAACAATATAGGCCTATAGTTGTTTAGGCCCTTTTATGATGGGCACAACCAAGGTCTTCATTAGATCGTGTGGTAGGTACATGTGTGAGAAGCAGTAATTAAAAAACAAAGCCAGCACTCTGGGCATAGGAACACCCACATTTCGTAAATGCTCGATGCTCAGAGAATTGTGCCCAGGAGATTTCCCGCGCTTCATACTTCTCAACACTGACGCTATTTCCTTAGCCAACACCTTTACCAGTGATCCCATTGCTGGCTTCTTAGCCCCCACGGCCTCTCCTATTTACACCTAGAGGGGACTTCATGGCAAAGTGATTCCTGAACAGGTTAACAATGGATGCAGGCTCACTAACACCCGCAACACTTGCAGGCAGGCTCGACCTGCCATTCAGTTGTTTAGCGTGCTTCCAAAACTTTACAAAATCCTTCTTGTTGTGACAGGATGCTATTATGTTCATTTTAATATGCTCCCTGTTTCCCTGATACCACTTTAATTTACTTTTAAAAACTCGTTTTGTCTCTCTCATGGTAATATACAGAGTACCCACTTTTGGTTCACCATATAGTACCTAATTGTGAAAAGCAAGTCGAGCCTCCAGTTGCGCTTGTCGAACATGTTTATTCTACCCTATTACTGGTTTTCTTTTGTTTAATTCAAACCCAAAGCATAACATATAAAGTAGTATAGTATAACATATATTATATACATATTAAGTAACTTAATATGTCAACATTTCATTATACATTTTATCAATAGTACATCTATGTTCTACCTTTGTACACAATTTGTCACTGCAATGTCTGAATTCAGACGGATAATCAATGTTGTCATACATCATTTATTAAATAAGTAAATTTGCTTTAAATCCCTTTCACCCCACACAATCTTATTTCGATTACTTACATAGCTGCTAGTCTTAGTTTTAATTAACTCAAGGTTACATGTTATTTGTAATGGAATATGGAGTATGTAAACACCGTGTAATATCTTTGCATCGACAACCGTTCTCCATGCCGCTTCAGATACCATACAGTGATCTAACCAACTGTGAGATCCATTAATGTCACTTACGTACGTGTACGAGTCAAAAGAAAGTCCTAATATTTCAACATCAGCACAGCGCCACTTCTGTTCAACTACTCGCCGGGCCGGCGCACACATAAAAACAGAGTCCACTTTACACTCTTCAACTATTACCGCAATCTCGCCAAAACATTACGTAAACTCGGCAATGTTGTCGGCTGAGTCTATTAATTAGCATGTACACCGAGAACACTAATATTGTTCTATCGCAACACGTCACTTTTATCGCTCATATTCGCGCACTTGAATACAGTGTTTGACTGACACCGATTGAAATATGATT